>CM067096.1:12428500-13028500 GCA_034008185.1 Gorsachius magnificus
TCAAAACCCCCATGAAGGGCTGCAGCCTCTCACAAAATGGGGTCTTAACCACCTGATTAAATCTCCCCAGCTAAAGCGATGCAGGCACTAATTTGAGGCCGGTTCCCAAATTGGGGATTGTGTTGTTACTTTATTTAAAATGCGCCGATGAATAGAGGCAGGGAAGGAGGAGGGTGATTATATCTGCCCGCTCGGAATGGAGGAGAAAAGAGTGGAGAGTCCCAGACCCCAGAAACATCAAAGCCAGAACAAAAAAACCTCTTTCTTTGAGAGCTGAAAACCTTCTGCTCCTGAAAGGGGCTTTAAGTGGTGGCTCTTCGTAGTTCTTTCATGCCAACAGCTTTTCTGCTTGTCAAAGGGCAGCTTTGAGGACGGGAACAAGCCCTGGCTAAAGGGTGGGCTGGAGGGAGAAGGAGGGCTGCCCGCCGAGCCGGGAGAGGGCTTCGGAGATCGAGGAGCACCGGAGGGGAAGGGCAGCCGGGGATGCTCCGCAGCCGCTCTCACAGGCAGGGGTGGGTTGTTGTTTTTTTTTTAATTAGCCGGCATGAAATTGAGTCCAAACGTGCGTCTCTGCAAAGACACGAGCAGCTCATTCACCAGCCCGTCGGAGAAACTCGGAGGAGGGGAGCGGGATAAAGAAAGAGCGTCTGTGCTGGGCGGACGGGAGTGGCGGAGGGGATGCCGTGCCCCTCTCCTCCTCGCCCTGCCGGGCCCCTGGCCCCTCGGCAGGCCGGCGGGAGGGGAGCAGAAAGGCCATAAAGGGAGGGGGAGAGAGCCGTCGCTTGCCGGTCCCCTGAATGACAGCCTCTTGAGTGAGGCACCATATGCCGGCTCATGCCTCCCGATCGGGAGTTTTTTCAGCGGGTGCTGGCTGCACAAATTGGCACAATTCAGCTCTCGAGCTCCTCAGCTGGTCTCCACACCCCACTTGACATGGGAGCGACCTCTCTTTTGTGGGTCCCGGGGAGAGGGGAGGGGGGACCCCGGCGTGGCGGCGGATGAATTGGAGGCTGTTCCCCCTTGCATTCAGACGGCCCTCGGAGAAGGAGAAGGGGGAGAAGGGAGCAAAGGTGCCCAATTAAATGCACATTTATAGCCCATGCCGAGTAAACAGTTGATTGCAGACGCGGCGCCCGGCAGTGCACGGGCGGCAGCGCCGGTTTCGGGCTGCTGTGCCAGGGCACGCCAAAACGCCGCCTTTGCCATGGAAAACGTTGACAGTGTTCCCATTTTTTTTTCTTCCATCAGCTCAGTCCGAGGTGATGGCAGGGCCGGGCAGGAGCCAGGCTGTTTGCTGGCGTTCCTGGGCTTCTTTTCACAATAAATGCAAATGCTCTGCAGAAAGCAGATCCTTTTAGCAAAAAGCAGCGTATCGCCATAGGAAAACTTTTAGCGGAGACATTTTGACTCCCCTCTCTGGTCTAACTTTGTTTAATACAACACTGAGCCCAATCCCCGCCTCGCGCACGCAGCCCGGTGCCGTTAGCTTGCACCCGCAAGGCTGTAGCTGTCGTAGTCCGTATCTGTGTTGTTTAAAGCCTCCTGAAAATGCAAGAGGGTGCTCTGTTCGCTTGTTCCATTGCTTAAGAGCAGAACATTTCGAACCATTCCCAGCGTGCTCTTTGCCGCTTCCCCTCCCCGTTCGGGCCAGGTGAAGCGCCGAGCACGTCGATCTGTTGATGGCCAGGTGATGCTGCGGTGCTGGCGGGGAAGGATTTTCCATTCCAGCTGCTCTTGCCATCTGGAGAAATCGAAAGGAGGGGATTGGATCAGCTGGTCGAATTAAAAAATGTGAAACTTGTTTCAGATGAGTTGTCTAATAGATTCAGCGAAAGGTAGATCAGCGACTGTTTTTTCCTTTGGAAAGGAAACATTTTTTAATCTGTTATACAATGGAAACGCCCCACGGGGGCTGATAAGTCTTGTCATTTAATTATCCTTTAGGCTCCTGCGTGTTGGTTAAAAACTCTCTTCATTTGGTTCTTCACTGTATTGTCCTTGCCTATCTGCTGTGGCAGGGTGATAAGGCCAAGAAAATAGAAATGGAGAGAGGAGGAAGGCTGCTCGGCAGTGGGTGGTGGTGGCAGGGGCTCCCTGCTGCCTCAGCTTCTCTGTCTGTGCAATGGGAGAGTGGCCGGAGGGGTCTCCTGGGAGAAGCGGTGCTGCAGACCTCCAGATCGAGTCCTCTTGATATCTGCATCCAGATTATCCTTCCCCTCTACTCTGCCCTGGTGAGACCCCACCTGGAGCACTGGGTCCAGTTCTGCGCTCCCCGGTTCAAGAAAGATAAGGAACTCCTGGAGAGAGTCCAGAGGAGGGCAACAAGGATGATGGGGGGACTGGAGCATCTCCCCTATGAGGAAAGGCTGAGGGAGCTGGGCTCGTTCAGCCTGGAGAAGAGAAGGCTGAGAGGGGATCTCATCAACACCTACAAATATCTCAAGGGTGGGGGTCACCAGGACGCAGCCAGACTCTTCCCAGTGGTGCCCAGCACCAGGCCAAGGGGCCATGGGCACAACCTGAAGCAGAAGAGGTTCCAGGTGAACGGGAGGAAGAACTTGTTGCCTGTGAGGGTGGCCGAGCCCTGGCCCAGGCTGCCCAGGGGGGCTGTGGAGTCTCCTTCTCTGGAGATCTTCAACCCCCGCCTGGCCGCTGTCCTGTGCCCCCTGCTCTGGGTGAGCCTGCTTGGGCAGGGGGGTGGCACTGGGGGAGCTCTGGAGGGCCCTGCCAACCCTTGCCATGCTGGGATTCTGGGATTCCCTTCCTGCTCTTAGAACCAATGTGCAATGCCCTACGCGAAGTGTGGACTTGCACCGGGCTCTCCGCGGCAACCATGGACACCCCAGGGAGGACAAGTTTTCATCTTTGTGTAGAAAGACCCCAAAAAGTCTGACCAGGCCATCAGGCTTTATTTGTGTTAGGAGGCTGCAAGTACTCCTGAAAGGTAGCTTTTGTGAAAAAACAAGTATTCAAACCAAGAGAAATCAATTTTTATTAACTAATTTGAAGGAAAGGGGATTAATCTTGTTATTTAACTATTTTCCGAAGCAGCACGGAAGTTCTCCGTTGTGAGTAGCGCTGTGTTTTCCTTGTTCCTAGAGACAGGTTTGATTTTAAACATGTAATTTGTTCAGCAATTAGGGTCTCCTCTGCTCTGCATACGGGCTTGTCGCTGCTGTTAATGTCACCGGGAGAGGCAGGAGCCCGTGGGCAGGAGAACGGACCCCTTGATGTTTAATGTGCCCTAATCTCTGGCGGGGCCGGGGAGATGTAAATGGGAAGGCTGACAGAGTGAGCCTTGAAAAATTAGCGTCTGCGCTCGTGCCCTCAGGACCCGATCTGGAGCCGTTCGCTGCCATTAGGGCTCCCACGGGCACAGGATTGGGCCTCTGCTCTCTTCAGTTAATGCCTGTGGAGGTTCACGGGAGCCTGGCATGGTCCCGGGCAGCAGCGAGACACCCCCCCCGTGCAGCCTATTTGCAAGCCCAGTGCTTTGGCTGCACGGCCAGTACCCTCGAGATATCTCGCCTCGCTTCGACCCTTTCTGCTCGCCGCGCTGGCCAGACCTGAATTAACAAAGCGACGGCCGCGGCAGGAGGAGGATGGCTCCTGGTGCCGTAGGGATGCTTTATTTAAGACCTTAAAGTCCTGCGCGGAGATGGGCGTTCCTGCCGCTGCTTGGGGCGAGGGGGGCGGCAGCAGCCTCCCCGGCAGATGAGCGGTGGCGGGCATGTCATCCCTGCTCTGGCAGCTCCGGCAGAAGGATGAGCCGGGCTGTGGGGACGTGCCAGCCCTGGGCGCGCTGGGTGGGATGGGGCAGGGAAGAGCTGGCACAGCCATGACTGCCGCCCGCTCCTGCCTGGCTGCCAGCCGGCTCCCTGGCAGAGCACCAACGGGAGCGGGGCAGGGAAAGCGGGAAGAGGTGCTTTCCCTGCATCTCTCCTCCGCTGGGTTTAGCACCCGGCAAAGTGCACGGGCGGACACCGGGGCTGCTCATCTCGGGCTGTCGCCCAGTCCGTGCTCGGCCTGGGATGAGCGGGTTTGCACGCTCCAGACCAACCGGCCCCTGGAGCTGCGTCTCCTCTGGCACCAGGGGAGGGGATGGGAGCGGGAACGCTGCTCCTGCTCGGACCCATCCGGCTGCGGGGAGGTGAAGGCCCCGCTACCTTTGCAGCTAAATCAGCACTCGGCATTTGGATCAGACAAAGGCTGTTGCTAGATCCGTGGCATCTGTTAACAGACTACTGCTGTCATTAGCCACAACCAGGCATCTGCTGCTCCATCCCAACACGTAACAGATGCCAGTTTGGAAGGAGTGGGGGCAGGGAAACCCCGAAGCTCTAATATTTCACTTTCCTACCGTCGGCCCTTCGCAGTTGGCAGCGGGGCCGATTGCACCTCGGCAACGGCGGTGCTCAGATGAAATCCCCCCCTCTTGCAAATCCCTCCCCACATCCCTGCCCCGAGCAACCCCTCTTTGCTCCCCCCAGCTCCGTCAGCAGCACGAGCCGATTCCCCGCTCGCCTGGCTCCTTCCTATGGCCACACACAAATCCCCGAGGTGGTTTGGGCCATGTGGCGCTCAGCCTTGGTGCTGGCACGGCCAGCTGTAATCTGCAGCCGCGGAGCCAGCATCGCCCTGTGCCAGGCTGGGAAAAGGCACGGCTCCGGCGAGCGAGAGCCGCCCCGGGGGCCGTGGATGCGCACGGGCAGCATCCAGCCCCCCAGCCCCCCAGCTTTTAGGCGAGCCATAAATCCGTATAACAATACCGATGACGTACAGGGAAGGGGACAGGGGCTTTGGAGCTGCTCAGCCTTCAGGTTTTCCAAGCATGGTCTGGGATGGATGAGGAGAACAGGGGGAAAGTGCTTGTCCTGTGGGGTTTTCCCCCTAATACCGTACAAATGGGAAGACGGGGACCCTGTGCTGATGGGTAATGAGACAATATCAATGTGATGTGTTGTTAGTACCGTACCAAATAGGCTTTTAATTTTCTGGGGAGGTGTGGTGCGTCTCTGCAGTGCCAGCATCAATCATCGTCACGAGGTCTGGGTCCCAACTCTCCCGGGGGCCTTTCATTGTAAAGGATTCCCTCTCCCTCTGACTAGGGGCTGTTCTCCCTCCGTGGCGATGCCTCTCTCAGACTAATTGCTGATTTGTTCTTCTTATGATGATAGAGCTCATGTCACCGCAAAACAGAACATTAGGATAAAGTCTTTAAAGTGGCCGTGCAGCTGGGAAACTAATTTACAGTCCCTTCTGGTTAAAAAAAGAAAAAAAAAATAGTGGTATTGGTAGCAGGGACATTACTTGTGTCCCTTAACGGCTGGAAATTGGTATGAGTTTGTTCATAAGACGCTCGATATCCAGTTAGCGTGCTCATTTCCTTGGATATCTCTCCTCCTCTTCTCCCAAATCTTTGTAACCAACTTTTGGGTTGGTTTCCTCTGCTTCCTTCTGGTGGTGCTCAGGATGTTTCTTCTTGTGCTGGCAGGCAGAGAGGCTTTGCTCCCAGAGATGGGAAAAGCCTTTCCAGCCTTGTAATTCCTAATCCTGGAATCCACCCTGGCCCAGCTTTCCTTCCCCACTCTCAGTCCCATTTACCAAGGGACGTTTGGGCTGACTCCTAAAGTGCGGCAGAGGGAAGTTGTCAGGGTCGGAGGGCTTCAAGGCGACGAGCTTTGTCGTTGGACATTGATGGGAATGGCCTCTTACCTTGCGTGGGGACCCTGACAAAATCCGGCCCTGATGCCTTTGGAGTCAAGACCCATTTCCCAAAGTAATTTGGCAGGTAAGAGCCAGCAGCACTGAAAAGGAGAGGGTTTGGGCTCCGTGGTCACACAGGGAGGGGGTTTGGGAAGTGCTGAAGCCCCCAAGGTGAGGTGGGGGGGGTGATGTACAGCATCACGCATTTGTTCATGTCCTCTGAAAGCCTGGGAACCCCCAGCTTATATCGATGTCGCCTCAGCTGCTGCTCCCCCCCTGAAATAAGGAACATTTGGGGGCGATTTCCAAGCATGAAATGGCTTGGGGGGATAAAGCCCCTTTTCCTGCCAAGGGGCGTGGGTGCAGCGCTGCGGTGGCGGCCAGCCCCGGTGTGGAGGGGAGCAGCCAGCTCCGGCACCCCAGCTCTGCATCCCCATTGCCCGCCCTGCACTTTGGGAGGGAGAATAAGGGAAAAATGTTTGTTTGAGAAGCTACTTGGGGGGAAAAAAAGTATCGTTAAAAAAAAGAAGGCGGCAAAGCGGTGGCTGCGGCCCCTTCCCCAGATGCAATCCCACTCCTGTAATTTCTGGGGGAATTGGTTCATCTTGGGTGCAGATATATTTGTGTCAAGGTGCAGCTGCACAGATAGCCTGACTCTATGCATAGTAAGAGGCTTTCAGAGAAAGAGGTTATGCCCAGAGCAAGGCCTTATCAGAGCAAGCTGCCTGCCATTTATCTGGTTCCCTATCAAATATGAAAACAGGCCTCAATCTGCTGCTTCTATTTTCCTTGTGAAGGCTATGGGTGGAATAATAATTTAGTCCAGTTTTTTTGTTTCCGACGCTAACCTTCTGCCAAACTCTGCTCTTCCCAACTTCCCCGGGCGACTTGGCAGCACCCGCGCTCTGGCACCCACCGGGCTGGCCCCGGCGCGTTTTGGGTGCCGGCGTGTGCGGCAGCCGGCGTGGGTCCCCCCGCCAGGATCTGCCGAGTCCAGACCTTCAGGGGGAGAGGCCTCTGTATTCAGGAGGGGTTTTATGTGTGCCGTTATGTGCAGGGCTCACAGAATATCTGTCGTTTACCGGTTTAATATCATTGTAATTATTCATTATTTGTATTACAGTAGCCCCTAGAGGCCTCGCCAGGTCCAGGGCTGGGTTCCCCACACGATGGCATGGGGATGGACGCAGCCCTCGCCCCGTGGCCCTCCTGCATGGGCGGCGGGACGGGAACGTCCTGGGGGTGCAGGGGGACGGGTGCCAACCCCCAGGCTGCACCCAGCCCCTCCGTGTGCCCAGCCCTTTGCAGAGCAGCCGCTTACTTTGGGCTGAAGCTGGGTATGTCCTCAGAGCCACCCTAAAGCCCAGGGTGTCACCCCTGAGTGCTAGAGCAGGAGGGATGGGGCCACGCGGGATGTGCCCGGGTGGCAGAGGAGCTGTAGGGCAGAGCCCGGGGCAGATTCCCCAGAGCCGTGGGGCTGTCCTGGGGCTCCCCGTCACCTCCGGCCGCACTGAGCCACCCCCCACCATCCCATGGGGCTGTCCTGGGGCTCCCCATCACCTCCGGCCGCACCGAGCCAGCCCCCCACCATCCCATGGGGCTGTCTGGGGCTCCCCGTCACCTCCGGCCGCACCGAGCCAGCCCCCCACCATCCCATGGGGCTGTCGTGGGGCTCCCCGTCACCTCCGGCTGCACCGAGCCAGCCCCCCACCATCCCATGGGGCTGTCGTGGGGCTCCCCGTCACCTCCGGCCGCACCAAGCCAGCCCCCCCCGGGGGGGGCCCCCCCCCCCCAGCCCAGCCATGCCCTGCACCCTCATCTCGTACGCCTTCGCCATAAGCTCCCGCCACCCTGAGATGGCTTATGCTGCTTAATGCAATCCTGGCTGGCCTGGTGGAGGAGAGGCTGAGCGGGGGAGCCTCGGGGGGAATTAGGGGAGAGCAGCTCCCTGACCCCGGGGCTGCCGCAGCTCTGCTTAGCCCGGCGGGGAGAGCAGCGGGAGAGGAAAGCCGAGGCACGAAACCCCGGCCCCGCATCGTGCTCCTCCCTCCCTCCCCCTGCCATCCATCCTGCGGGGCCTCCCCGCTGCCGTAATAAGGCCTGAAAAGCCACTGCTTACATTTTTAATTCCATATCTGTGTCTAACTGCTGATGCTAAACTCCGATCCCACAGCTTCTGAGGGCAATGCGATCCACATGTTAATATTTTAAGCCAGCCACTAATATTTTTATGTGGGAAATTGAGATTTTCTACGGTTGCTGGATGAGCAGGCCATTTCTCCACGCTGGAGTATGAAAACTGTAGCTGGGGAAAACATTATTTTACATATTTGGATTTCTCGGGGCTGCCGTCCTGCGCTGGGAGGGGCGGCCACTCTCCAGCTCGTCGCCGTGCCGGCTCCGTCCTGCCGAGCGGCTCACCCCAAAACCCCCCGACGCCTGCGCTGCTGGATGCGGGCAGACGCCCGGGGCAGCCAAGCAATGGGGAAAATGGAATCATGGCCCGAAGGCAGTGAGCAGGGGGCACCAGCCCTGCCAGGGGTCTCCATGGAGCTGCACCGGCGGCCACCCGGCCCCCCCTGGGCAGCACGGCCCCTCTTGGCACGGGCAAGGTGGGATGGTGCTCACGTGGCCACGGAAGCCCCTCTGCCACGGCTGTCCCCAGCCATCCTGCTGTGCCCCGATGTCACCAGGGTGGGCAGCAAAGTGGATTATTTATTTATTTATTCTCAGATAAAGTGGCTGCTTTTCCTCAGACCCTCCTTTATCTTGCAGCTGAATGCTTTGTGTTTTTAAACACCTGAGAGCAGACACCTATTTCTAAAATTCAGGCTCCTCTTGACAGGTAGCACAAACCAGCTCGTTAGGAAGTGGAGGGAGGTGGGCAGTGCCCTGGTCACCCGACTGCCGCCCGAGCCCGCCGCCCCAGTAGCAGACAGTCCATCTGGTGCAAGGAGTCGATGTGAGAGGCAGGGTCTCTCCCTAACGGCTGCCTATAAATCACATTTACGGGCTGCAGTCATGGTCCAGGCAGCGCTGGCTGGGCAGAGGGTTTGGCAGCGCTGCGGCCGGGGTCACGGCCAGCTGTAAATTGTCACCCAAACGCGGGGAAGCCAAAGCTGCTCCGGAGCCAGCGCCAGGGCACAGGGCACGGACGCACACGGAGACGTGCACGGACCCGCAAGGAAGCGTGGGTGCTCACGCACCGAGGTGTGCACGCTCACGCATGCACGCTTGCCGCCCCGCCGCGGCCCTAAAGCTCCGCTGACGCGCAGGCAGGCGGTGGCAGAGCTGAAATGAACTGCAGACAAGTGTCCGTGTCCCCAGCCTAATCATTCAATCTCCACGGCTGCTGACATGCCGCATTATCAAAATCTGTGGAAGTGCCTGCTCGGGCTGGGCTCTGGAGCTTAGCGACGACTTTGTCAGCTCAACGTTTAACCCAAAACCTTGCCTGCATTTTCCGGCCACGCTCCATGCGTCAGGGGCTTTACAAGATGGGGTGGGGGTGTTGGCCCGGCACTGCAGATCAAAGCCTTCCTCCAGCTCAGTGGTGGCTGCAGGTGGATCTGGGGGGGTCCGTGAGCAGCCAAAGCTGGGGATGGCCCCCCCAGTCCCCTGTGCCGTCCTGCCGTGGGGTCTCGCAGGGCAGCCCGTGGCACCACGCGTGCCCCTTGGCCCTGGCATCCGCCCCACATGGATGAGCAGCCAAAGCTGGGGATGTCCCCCCCAGTCCCCTGTGCTGTCCTGCCCTGGGGTCTCGCAGGGCAGCCCGTGGCACCACGCGTGCCCCTTGGCCCCGGCATCCTCCCCACAGCAGCGCAGCGGCAGCGAGGACGCTGTGTCCAGTGCTGCTCTTGTCAATAGCTCCAAACCTGGGGAAAAATGGGAGTGGACATAGGGGAAACTCCAAAGAGCTTTACCCAAAATACACTGAGATTTTTTTTTCTTTTCTCAATCACAAAAGTTCACCTTTCTTAGTAGGGCCAGCTGTGACAGGACAAGGGGGGATGGTTTTAAACTGAAGCAGGGGAGGTTTAGACTGGATCTAAGGGAGAAATTCTTTCTAGTGAGGGTGGTGAAACCCTGGCAGGGGTTGCCCAGAGAGGGGGTGGAGGCCCCATCCCTGGGAACATTCCAGGCCATGTTGGCCAGGGCTGTGAGCAACCTGATGTGGTTCAAGGTGTCCCTGCTCCTGCAGGGGGGTTGGGCTGGGTGACCTCTAGGGGTCCCTTCCCACCCAAAACATTCTGTGATTCTATGATTCTATGAAAAGAAACAAAAGCTGCGGGTAGTCAGTAAGCTGGAACTCACAGTGCTGGAGGAGGCAGGAGGCTGAGCTCGCTCCTGTTGGGCAGTTCCATCTCCTTACCGTCCACCTCCGTTGACCCGTTCCTTGGACGTGAGATAGCACGACAAAATATTTTAGAGAAAAAACTTAGGGAAACACTCTCGGGTGCATAAAGCAGCCTCTTTCTGCTGCTAAAAATTGCAAGCGTTCTTGGGGTTTCAGCAGATGACAGGTGAAGGTGGATAAATATTGAGACAGATGCACCTCAGTATCTTCCCAGTAGTTAAACGTGCATTTCGTATGTATGGACTTTAACGAGCGCTCAGAGATTTTGACCCACTGGTATAGATTACTGTGAGAGAACCTGCCAGGCCCACATCATTGTTTAAGACAAGTCCATGATGCAAATTGGCAGACAAAGCAGCGAGCAGTCAATACAGATTAGAATTAAGTCTCTCCTCTTGTCCACAACCAGGGGCCCTGCATTGATCGGATTGCGCACGCCAGAAACCTGGGCTCTGCCCAAAGTGGCGGGGAGGGAGCAGGAGCCCGTGCCCAGCTGGGGAGGTGCCATCGCTTGACTCCTTCTCCCGGTGCCTGGCCCCAGCATCAGCAGAAACCAGCCCCCGGCCAAGCGGGTAGCGTTGATGCTGGTTTATAGAAACAGGCGCCTTAAGAAATCCGGGAAGAGGAGCGGAGAGGGGGTCAAACCCATGGTTTAACACAGGTTGAAGATTAAACATGCACCTAAGCGTGTCCTGCGCTGGGGCCTCTTCCAGCTGGGAGCTGGCAGAAACATCCACCAATATTTTCCTCTCCTCTCCCATCGTTTTCCAAGGTGATCCTACTCACACCCTTGTCCAGTAGCGTTCACGAGTGGGATTTTTGCCTTCACAGATGGGGGAAGCAGAGCTTGTTTGTGTAGACCCCCACCCGTAGGTGCTTGGAGGGCGTCCGCGCGTCGCTGCCAGCGCAGGAGGGGTTTGCCCTGCCCACAGGCAGCCTATGCCCACCGGCAAGGGGGACCTCACCTTCCCCGGGTACCAGCCCCCACAGGACTAATGACCATTTCAGGGGGCTCAGTTAGCAGCCAGCCCATAGGACAATCTACACTCCCAAAAAAACGGCTTGAATGCTTAAGAATAATGAGTGCCTTCACAAAAATCAAAGTTTGTGCCTTGTCATTTGCCTCGGCGAACGGCAGGCGATTTTCGTTGGGTCACTCCTTTCCTAGGAGTGCTGTGCCTGGCTGCAATTTCAGCTGCGGTTCGGCATCTACCCCTTAGCACGTTGCCAGCTGAATGAACAACAAATATATCCCGCATGGGGACACCCCGACTGTAGGTGCCACCGTAAATTAAATCAGTAGGTGCTTGGTGTTTCTGGAAGCACAGCCAGGGATGTGACACCGGGCATAGTTGTTTTGCAGGGAGGCAAAGGGAGCGGGCTGTAATGATTTCTTGTTTCGCTTTTGCAGAGGATCCGTGGTGCCTTGTAATGCCGTGATAGCAGATTTCCTCGTGCTGCAGAATTACCTCAGAAATGCAAATCTCTCTATCAGTCAGGATCCAGAGCAGCAAACCGCAGCCCTGAGTGACCCCCCCCAGCCCTCCTCCTCGCGCTCTTGACCTCTGCTGCATTTTCTTCTCAAAATAATTTATTAGAGAGAGGCTGCAAGAAATGATCTCTCCTTTTTTTTTTTTTTTTCCATTTAAATGAATTCCTACTTATTTTTATTTTCTTCATTTCCCGATTGTCATGCAAAACTCATCTCTCTGAACTGTATCTCCTCTTGACTTTTTTCTTCTCCCTGAGGAAATTCCCTCTATTATGGCCAAGGGCAAAGCTTGGGTGCGTTGCCGGCGCGGTGTGTTTCAGCAAAAGGCCACGAGCCTTTCTCACCCCAGCGGGGTCAGCAGGGAGGAGTGTTATCACCCGCTGCTTGCTGAGAAAACGGGGGGGTGCAGGGGTTAAGAGACTTGCACAAACGTCTACAAGGAGCTAGGCAGGAGCCAGGTCAGGTCCAGCCTGAAAGCAAAGCTCCGGCGTTGGGCTCTATGAAACATCTGGACTGAAAGGAGTGGAGATGCGGGGGTTTGGGGTGCCGGCACATCTGGGTTTAGGTTATAGACTCTGACCCCGGGCACCCCGTGCCAGGGCTTGGCCACTGGGCCATCCTTGCGCTTCACCACTCGGCGCCAGCCGTGTCACTAATGTGGGCCTCGATTTTCCCAGCCCCGATGCGCAGCCGCGGCCGGCAGCGGTGTCGGACAGGGAGCCGCATCCCTTGCACGGGGGCTTGCGCGTGCGAAGGGGCTGAGCCGTGCTGGTGCGTGTGCGCATCACTGAAAGGGTCGGGGATGGAAGTGGAAAGCACCAAATTACTGCTCCTTTCCTATTTCATACAAACAATCTGTATTGCGTCTTTTAGCTGGGGTTTTTTTTTTCCCCCATGAGATCTTCCCATTGCCGGGGGCTGGGAGCCGGGGAATGTCCTGGTTTTGCTGGGGGGTTGCTGTCATGCTCGCCTCTGGCCAGGGCTCCTCCACGCAGCACTGCGGCAGCCGGGCAGCCCTCCCCGCCTCTTCTGCGTGCCAAGTTTTCCCCACGCACACCCTCTGGGAGAAAGCTACCTAGCCGGGGCAAAAAAAAGGTGAGAAAAGATGACAACGGGCAATATTGTGCATGTAGAACTAAACCTTCGGCTGCCACCGAAGAGCCCCCTGGCAGCACGGTGGCCTTTGTTCGTGCTCCCTCGCCCCGCGGAGCCTGCCTGCCTCCCCTCTCCCAGGCAAGCCTTTGAATTTTTATGCCGGTGCCTTTCTTTGCATCGACCAGAGTTTATCACATATCTCTGGTTGGGATCCTGCCTAGCTTAGCATAAGACAAAAATTGGCGGGGGGGGGGGGGGGGGGGGAACCGTCTGAATAATAGGACGGATTTGTAGCAGCTGAGGATTTGCATTCAAATGTTCGCCAGCCTCCTCTGAGCTCGAGTTTTATCATGTCTTTACAGCCAACAGCTTGTTTATGAATAAAAAATGTGGCATGAAACCAGAGGAGTGAGTTGTCTTTGTTTTGTCAAGTGTATGGAGACAAAATGCTCGCTTCTCACAAGTCTTCACTTCATACAAGTCTTCTGGGACGGGGGCAGCTGGCCGCGGGCGGCTACCTGCGCGTTGCCATGGCCAGCGGCACCTCCGTGCACCCCTCCATATGCATGAGCCCCGAGCGGGACCAACCCGCCGGGCGCCTATGCAAAGCAGCCCCTGCTTTGACAGGCAGCCACTTTATTAACTCATTAAGCTCATCTTGTTCCTTTAAATGCGGTATAATTACAAATAAAGCTGTCACACTTTGTTTGCAGTTATATCATTTAGCTAAGTGCCGTCACGACCTGGGCTGCAAGGAGGAAAGGGAGGTTACGAGCCCGGGGCCGCTGTCGTTGCGCGGGGCAGAGGGAAGAGCCGGGGAAGTTCAAGGCCGTCCTCGGCGCGGCTCTGCCGGCAGGGTCGGGTCTGGATGGCAAACCAAAGGGCAAAGCTGCCATAACGCCGTCAGCTCCGGTGCGCCGGCACGAGGAGCAATCCTTCCTCCCTTCGCCGCTGCTGCTGGAAGGGGAGAGAAGGATGGGAAAAGCCCCGGGTCTGCCGTGCGCCGGTCGGGCCGTTGGTTCGCCCTTGGGTTCGTTGGTTTGCAATTAGGCGCCGTGTTCGGCTAAAATGGGAAAGGCGTTCGTTTCTCTTCCCGCAGCATCGTGCGGCCCTGGGCGGGAGGCGAAGGGCTGGCGAGCGGCGCGGGCTGGCAGGCCCCCACCTCTGCCTCCAGCCGGCATACAGAGCAGGGCTGAAAGCATCATTGGTAGTCAGGGCACAGAGCCGGGAGGGACGCGGGCTGGGAACCGGAGCGGGAGAGGGGAGGAGAAGCAAAGGAGGCGACGGCATTCAGGGAGCGGGGGGAAACGGAGGGGTAGGGAAGAGACGGGGAGGAAAACTTGGGAGGAAAATGCCGCTTCGGCTGCTTTCAGTGGGGGAGCACGTGAAAGGCGCCTGCCACGAACCCCGCCGACGTGTGGTGGGAAACGGCCGACCGTAACGGGGACGGGGGCTTAATGCCGGGGAGGGGGCAGCACGCAGCAAGGACCTGGGGTAGCTGGCAGGGCTGACGGAGGAGATATCCCACTGGAAAGCACACTGGGCTGTTGAAGAAAAGGCTTTTTTTATTATTATTTCTCTCCTTTTCGGAGTGGCAGGAAGAAAGGTTAAATATTTATACAGGTGAGAATAAACAAAATTGTGCAAGGAGGCACCCGATCCAAGTGCAGTCACCTTCCCTGTTGGAGAAGGAGAAGGGCTCATTCAACCATAGCCCTGGCACAGGTCTCTGCCACTGATTTGGCTTTGGTGCCCCGTCCCTGTTCGCCTGAGCGCAGCTGGGAAGTGGGGTAGCGTTATACTGGGGGAGGGAAAAAGAGAGAGAGAGCAGGTTTGTGAGAGATTTCAGCCACAAACACTTAAAGAAAATGGATAGGAGATGCAGGCACGTGAAAGCATCCCTGGCTTCTCCAGGCAGAAGGGACTGTCCCGGGCACCGGGGAAGGAGCAGGACCATCTCCCGATGCTCTGGAGATGGTGGGGAGCCCTTCGGTGCCGGGCACGGGCAGGGAAGGTCTGGCCCAGCACTGCGGTGTCCCTGGGAGCTTTGCTCTGCCTTCTCGAGGGCTTGCAGGATGCGGCCCTGCATCAGCAAAAATGAAGGCTGGTATCTTCACAAGGGCTGAACAAATTAGCACGCGATTAAGGACCCAAATGCCTTTGGGCCTGCTGGATAACCCCACTCTGATGACATTAAAAGGTGATGGGTTGGTGCCGGTAGCCGATACGTTCCCAGCAGAGCCCCTTTGGAGCTTGGAGGGGGATTTGCAGCCCCACGGCATCCACGCAGGACCAGGCACAGCTGCAGCGCTGCCCCTGCCCAGGGATGTGCGACCCCGGGGGGGGCCCCGGGACCCAGCGCCCCCGTCCCCCTCGCCTCCCCACGGCACAGCAGCCCTTGCTGCCCTTCCTTACGCGCCGTCGGGGCAGAACCTGACCTCATCCCAACGGGAGCAACGGGGCCCTGCTCCGGCTTGCGCACACGCGTCCTGGGAGGACGGGGACATCGTCACGCGCGGTGCCCTGTAATGAAGAACAGCTCGTTTAAAAGTCCTAGCAAGGGGAACAACGGGCTGCGATTCATTTTCCTGGTTTTGCAGCAACTCCTCTAAGGCCGTGTCCTAGATTTAGCACAGGTTCTGATAAGGCTGAGAGAGATAAGTCCCAGATTGTACTGCTGTGCCCAACAGACTGGTTACACCGTGCTTGATGACACTTCAGACCCGTTGTCATGACCCCATATAATCCGGCATCCTGGACCATCTGACACACATTTACACTTAACATTTTGTTAGAGACTCTATAAATGAGATCTCTTTGACCTTCAATCCTTGGCTAATTGCTAGTTTCATGTACAAGACCAGCCTAATTTTACGTGATAATTACCTGAAAGTGGCAATACATATGGCATTGCATGTTTGAAATGTCAGAACTGGAAAAATATCAAGTGGCTGGAGTCTTAGGCAAATGGAGGGAGCGGAAGGGTCAGAACAATATACTTTACTGCTCAAATGATGAAGAGAGACTATATATCACTATAAACCCCAGTAAATAGTATACATCCATAATAAATCCGGTGCATAATGTTTGTTGAAGGGGGTTGTATCCATGTGTGGCTGGATGCTAAGGCAGTCGTAAACCAAAAAGAGAGCTTGAATTTGCAAGCGGTCGTGTCTCCCCTGCGGGGAAAGGTTGAGGGAGCTGGGCTTGTTCAGCCTGGAGAAGAGAAGGCTGAGAGGGGATCTCATCAACACCTACAAATATCTCAAGGGTGGGGGTCACCAGGACGCAGCCAGACTCTTCCCAGTGGTGTCCAGCGCCAGGCCAAGGGGCCATGGGCACAACCTGAAGCAGAAGAGGTTCCAGGTGAACGGGAGGAAGAACTTGTTGACTGTGAGGGTGGCCGAGCCCTGGCCCAGGCTGCCCAGGGGGGCTGTGGAGTCTCCTTCTCTGGAGATCTTCAACCCCCGCCTGGCCGCTGTCCTGTGCCCCCTGCTCTGGGTGAGCCTGCTTGGGCAGGGGGGTGGCACTGGGGGAGCTCCCGAGGGCCTTTCCAGCCCCTGCCAGTCTGAGATTCTGGGATTCTGTGTTTTTCGCTCAACTTGTTCCTTTTCACCTGGGAAGCCGCACTCGTACATCGTCAAATAACCCTATGTTTCTTGTACCATGTTGGATAAAATGTGATAACCTCCCGCCATGGGCAGTGGACGGGTAAGGGGCGAGGAGCAGCAATGGGCCGGTGCCGGGGAACCATCGGGGGGTGCGTTTGAACAAAACTTTTCATGTTTAGGGGAGTCCCAAGGGAAAAAAATCACCTGTTGGTGCAGCTGAGTGGGTGCCGGGTGGGTTCACCCAGCCGTGCAGTGCCTGGCGAGGAGGCGGGAGCGGGGCGGGGTGGTGGGGAGCAGGAGGTAGGCAGCGCCCCAAAACCATCCAACCCTTGGAGGGATCCACCTGGAGCAGCGCTGGTGTCCCGGGCCCTCCCTAATCGCTGGTTTGCTTTGCTGCAAGGATGATTATGCTGCTTGTTTGCTTACCGGGGTGTAACCACCAAACAATGTCGCATCCTGTATTTGGATTTAATTAATTGGTTAATAAGGTTATAATTAATGAAAATAAATTAAAATCACTTCAGTAATTAATTCACTGTAAACATTATTGACAATGCTTCCTAAATACTGTAAACTCAGATTTAAAGGCCCGGTTAGGAATATTGGGCCGCGGGATTGCTGTAATTAGAGGTGGAACAGACCTATCGGATTATTGAGCATATCCTCATGGAGGGGCAGGTTATGTCTCCATATATATATATATATATATATATATATATATATATATGAGTATGTTGTTGGCATTTTTAGCTTATCAGCTTTCCGATACTGCTTTAAATGTGTCAGTGATGCTCCTCTCCAACAGACATTTTTATTAAGCTCGTGAAAAATACATTTTCAGGTTCTCAGACGTCCCCTCTGATTGCAGTTGTCTGAAATTTTACAGCCCGTTTTTAGACATGCAATCCTGGTTTTACCCCGAGGCTTCGTATCGGCCCTGCTCTGCGTCCAGGCTGAGGACAGGGGGTTTAATATTTCCAAAAATGCTGCCCGGGGTATGAGGAGCCTCAGCGCGGGGTGTAGGGGGGGGTGTTCTCCCAGAAGGGGTGAAGGGGACCGTGGCTTCGTCGGTGCTTGCTTCTCTGTGTCTGTCTGGAGGCTTGAAAAAAATACGACCATAAAACCCCGCTATCTCTTCAGCGGCGGCGTTCTGCGGCAGCCTTTGGGGACGAGGGGGGGTCTTTGAGCGATAACCACTGCACCCACGGCTCCGCTGCTCCCACACCAGGCATTGGGCTCCCTTGGGGCTTTGGGTCCGGACTCCAGCAGCGGGATTTGGGCAGCAGCATCTTTCCCCATCCCTTTTCCATCCTTTCCCTTTGTCTCGCAGCACATAAATAGTGAACCTGCTCACTGGAAAGAGGTCTCAAAGGCTGTGTTTTAATTGCAGTCCTCAAATTAGAGGGCCGGTTTGCAACTAGAGGCAGAGCTAACTGCGTGCTCCCGTCCCGTGCAATCAACATTTGTAGGAGCCGGGAAAGGAAAGCGCACGGAGCCGCCGCCGCACACCCCCTTCCGCTGGCACCTCGTGCTTCCCGCTCCGCCAGCACAGCACATCTTGTGGCCAACCCACCAAATTCCAGGCATTCGCAGTGCATCTCCTCCCTGCCATGCCTCAACCCCGGCCTCTGTTTCCTCAGTGTAAAAAGCTAATCCTTTTAGAAACGTGTAAATTGGGAAACAGACCCGGTGTCGGCCCGAATCGTGTCTCCTCCCAGGTGTTTGTTAAGCCTAAGCGCTTTTCTTTCCTGTCCTTCTGATAAGCAGTTGTTTTATCAGATAATAACATGGTAAGCAGCAGGGTAAACAGGTTGGTAATAATTTTAGCGCAAAAGCTTTAGAGGAACCAGAGGTATTTGAACTTCAGCCTCCTGTGCCTGACTCGGCCGTGCCCGGACACCCCCCAGGTTGCTCAGCTCTGCTGATTTTAAGAGCAGATGGCTGAACCCAGTATTTCCAACCTTCTCTGGGATACGCGGGCTTGGGTGCTGGCATTGCAGCCCATAGACGATCTGTGGGTGGCAAAGGTAGGGCTAGAGAGGACCTAACCTCTAGGAAAATGCCATTATCAGGCTGACAATCTTATTTTGGTTTGCTCGTTCCTTAGCAGAGAATGACCTGCGCTCGGCCCACACATCAGCGCTTCCCAAAGGCCTGGCCGTGCCAGTGCCAGCACCGATGTCCCAGGGGATGGGGGGGGGGGGGATTTGGGGCACGCGGTGGCTCCAACGCCCTTGCCTGGCACTGGGGCTCGGTGGGTGCCGGGGTATGGAGCATGTTTGCCCGGGCGGTGCCGCACGCTGCCACCGTCGGTATTCCTGGTGTCTGAGCTGGGGCATTCAGAGCCAGTGTAGAGCTTCATCCCTGCACCCCAAAATGCAGCTGACATGGGAGGAGCAGGATTGCACTCCCTGTGGGAGGTTTGCCGTGTTATTTTACACCTTCCAGGTTTTGTTGGGTAAATACGTTTGGCGGAGAGCAGGGCTGAGCTCTGTGCAGAGCAGCCCCAGGGTCTTCGCAGACCCCGGGAGCGCCGTGACCCATATTTGCTGGATGAAATGGCTCAGCAGAAGTCCGGGTGTAAGGTACAGAGCTTGAAGGGATCTTCACACCTGTCTGCCCCTAGGCCCGTGCAAAGCACGGATCCAGCTCAGCGGCTGTACAAATATTTGGGCTGAACTCTCCGTAACATCCCCAGCCCCTGTGGGGGGGTTTGCCAAGCCCAGGCACGCAGAAGCATCCCTTGGGAGCCCGCTCAGGGTTCTCCGCAGTGAGGAAGTGGTTTTCTACAGGGACAGCACTGCCTTGGTTCTCCTTGCAGCCCCACAAGGATGGGGCACGGCACCCACGTCGGTGCTAGATGGGACCAGACCCTTTTCCTTCATCCAGCTGGGAAAGTTACTGCTTCGCCCTGTGCGCCCAGGCCCATGGCTCCATCTGGGCCAGCATGGTGGGACGTGTTGTGCTTGAATCCCACAAGAAATGTGTAGGTACCCGATGGACGTAAGGCAGGAGCAGCGCTGGTTTAACTTTTGTTCTAAAGGCCAGCGATCTACTCTGCTCTGGTGAGACCTCCCCTGGAGCCCTGCGTCCAGCTCTGGAGCCCTCAGCACAAGGAGGACATGGAGCTGTTGGAGCGGGGCCAGGGGAGGGCTACTAAAATGCTCCGAGGGCTGGAGCCCCTCTGCTCTGAGGCCAGGCTGGGAGAGTTGGGGGTGTTCAGCCTGGAGCAGAGGAGGCTGCGGGCAGAGCTGAGTGCGGCCGCTCAGGGCTTCAAGGGGGCCCAGAGGAAAGGGGGGGACAAGCTTTTTAGTAGGGCTAGCTGGGACAGGACAAGGGGGGATGGCTTTACACTGAAGCAGGGGAGGTTTAGGCTGGATCTAAGGGAGAAATTCTTTCCAGTGAGGGTGGTGAAACCCTGGCAGGGGTTGCCCAGAGAGGGGGTGGAGGCCCCACCCCTGGGAACATTCCAGGCCAAGTTGGATGGGGCTGTGAGCAACCAGTTTGATGTGGTTCAAGGTGTCCCTGCTCCTGCAGGGGGGTTCGGCTGGGTGACCTCTGGGGGTCCCTTCCCACCCAAACCAGTCTATGAGTCTATGAGTCTATGATCCCCTTCAACAGACCTGCTTGCAAGGAGGGGCCGAGCTCCCCTGGAGCCCCAAATGTTGGATTTTGCACGCCTTGGGTAGCAACAACTCCTTTTGGAGATGCGTTGTCTCTCCGGCCGCGCCTGTGGGCTCGAGGTAGGGTAGGTGGTGGGCAGCACGCTGTTCCCCTCGCCGTGTTTTGGCCGCTGGAGGTGGCGCGGTGCTAGGGTTGCCTTGCGAGCGGTGTGAGAGCTCAGCATGCCCCGCGTGCAGCTCGCGGCCAGCAAGCGAGCGCGCGGCCCAGATGCCGCCTCGTGTTGGCTTGCCTCTTCTTTTATACTTAAAGCATGCATCATATTTTGTGCTGACTTAATACAACATGGATAGTTATACTTTCCAAGTAGCTGGCAACCCTTAATCAATGTTAATTGGCTCTAATTAGCATATGTTAATTAATGATATTTACTACAAATTAAAGGTATGAGTGCTCCCAGAGGGTTTCCTGTTCATCCAATTAGTGCCAATTAGTTGCAATTAACACGTGTAAATGAGATGCCATTGAACCCAAAACAAACAGCACATAGGCGGCTGTACTCGCTTGGCGTTGAACTTGAGCGCGCGGTGGCATGGGGAGGGGAGAGGGACCACAGAGGGCTTTTAAATAACGGGGAGGTCCCTAACATCTATTTAAGCGGGCCCAATTATTTTGTCTCTCGCTCTCTGCAAGCAACTTGAGGGAAAGTTGATCTGAATAAAAGCCCTTGGCAGAGTAAACGGGCCACGTTTTCTTGTCTCGTTGGGCACCGCAAAGGACACGATGCCGGTTTAAGAAAACTGCCGTGTTCATATTCGCGCCGACTCCTGGGTTTGCATTCGGCAGGGGGGATCCATGGCCCCGAAATCGAGCTCCTCCTGCGCCCATCGGGAGCGCGGAGGGGACCCAGCCTGATACTCTGGTGCAGGCATGGCACGAGAGGAGCCCGCGGCTGCTCCAGAGGACACCGATCACCTCAACTACTTCCCCCGTCTCCCCTTGTTGTTATTTTTTCCCAGCCAGGCTGCAGCACCATCACCAAAAATGTGCTTTCCGTACTTTTCTGCTCAGTTTTTTGGCCTGGAGGTAAACACATCCGCAAAAGTTTCTTGCCCTCGGCTCCGATTGCACGTGCAAGCTGGCAGGCAGCAGAACAAATTGTCATAATTGTGTTTAATTAAAAAGCGTAAATGGATTATCTTCAGGTAAGGATGATTTATTTAACTAATCAGTCTGATCACGGAGAATGTATGGTCTGGAGATGGAAATCATTTGGGGGAAATGGGTAATTCCTTTTCCCATCAGCCCCAATCTAAGTCAGGATTTCAGCACAAATCCAGCCCGGGGAGAAGGGCTAAGCCAAGCGCACGACCCTTCGTCCTGAGGGATGGGTTTGAGCACCCTCTCGCCCCACGTCTCCTGCACTGGAGTCATTCTTTCCCGTTTTCAGATGAAAACAGCTGCGCAGTCCCATTTTTGACGGTTTGTGCTGTACACTGTGGGCTCAGTCCTGGGCTCCACAGACACGCAACCCCATAAATTCAGCAGGGTGGGGAGGATACCCCCGGGTGGGACAGAGCTGGCAGGGCTGCTCCAACCATTCCTACCATGGTGGGGTACATGGTTCGGACGCTGAGCCCAGGGCCAGGTACAAGCCAAAAAGCCAAACGAGCATAATTAATTGACCATCTGCTTGAAACGCCAAGCACTGGGTGGCACTGAAGTATGACTGTCACGTCACGAGCCTCTGCAATATCTCGGGTGCTTTGGGTACTGAGGTCTAGCGGAGACGTCCTGAGCTTTCCTTTGGTTTTCTGGGAGTGCTCTTTGGTTTTGGAAGGTGGAGGTGCTTTACGGCACGACGCAAAGCCTGCAGCTGGGGGGGTTTGTCACCTCCAGGGGCTGGCAAGGAGAAAAACCCAAGGGAAGGTGCCAGCCAGCACCCGCGCATCCGGAGAAGGGTCCTTGCAGACCTCAGTCCTCCCCTAAACCTCATAACAATTCCCTGGTTGTGGTTACGTGTTTGGGGAATTATTTGAAACCATTACAACACGAGCTGGGAAATAAGGCACCTGTGGTGTTTTTCTGTTATTCCTAAGAAAATTCTCCTTGTGTTTAATAGGTGATGTTTAATAAAAATGAAAATGAGCTTATCCCGAGCAGGCATGCACGCCAAAAGCTGGCATTTAAATTACAAATTATGATTTAATAACTTGTCAAGAAACTCACCAATGTAACAGCGTGATAATTATTGAAAGGAGGCTTCATAAATACTGGAATACCGTGATCTGTTATGAGAACCGAGCTCATAAACGCCCAGTGATCTCTGTGTGGGACTGGGCTGCAGAGCTCTGGCCCCCAGCGGGAGAAGGTGGGACATAGTTTAGTGGTGGGATGGCAGGGTTAGGGTAACGGTTGGGCTTGATGATCTTAAAGGACTTTTCCAACCTAAACGATTCTGTAATTCTAAGGCTCACAGACAAGTCCTACCCATGAGGTCCTTAGGGCATCCCCATCCAGCTCGGGAGCCCTCAGCACAAGGAGGACATGGACCTGTTGGAGCGGGGCCAGGGGAGGGCTACTAAAATGCTCCGAGGGCTGGAGCCCCTCTGCTCTGAGGCCAGGCTGGGAGAGTTGGGGGTGTTCAGCCTGGAGCAGAGGAGGCTGCGGGCAGAGCTGAGTGCGGCCGGTCAGGGCTTCAAGGGGGCCCAGAGGAAAGGGGGGGACAAGTTTTTTAGCAGGGCCAGCTGGGACAGGACAAGGGGTAATGGTTTGAAACTAAACCAGGGTAGGTTTAGACTGGATCTAAGGAGGAAATTCTTTCCAGTGAGGGTGGTGAAACCCTGGCAGGGGTTGCCCAGAGAGGTGGTGGAGGCCCCATCCCTGGGAACATTCAAGGCCAGGTTGGATGGGGCTCTGAGCAACCTGATGTGGTTCAAGGTGTCCCTGCTCCTGCAGGGGGGTTGGGCTGGGTGACCTCCAGGGGTCCCTTCCAACCCAAAACATTCTATGATTCTATGATGTGCCGTGAGTTTTGCTTGCTTCGCTATAGGCTTGCACGAACAGCGACGGCAGTTGTGTCCAAGAGGCCTTCCATGGGTGCAAAGGGCGGGCAGGGAGCCGTGGATACCTGGGCAGGGAGGGCTCCTGCTCCGGCCAGAGGGGCTCCAAGTCTCCAGGACTGGGAGATGTGTGCACGATGCCATTTGGGGCGGGGGCAGTGGGGAGCTTGGACACCTCGCCGGGGGTTTAGCAGCAGTAGTGGCACAGCTGGGGAGCGCGACAGCACGCTGCAGCCGGGCAAGAGCGGGTTTGCAATCGCAAGCGGGCTGATGTAGCAGGGAGCTTCGCTGCCGGGAGTCAAAACGGAGCCGTCCAGCGCTGGAGGCAGAGCAGACGGCGCGTGTCGGGGTGCTGGGGCCGGGGAAGGATGTGACAGACAGAGCTGGAGAGCGCGAGCGAGCCCGCGCGGAGGGCGGCGCGGCTTTGCCTGGGGGAGGTTGGCCACGGCCCAAGGACTCCAGTCGGTGTCCGGCTCTGCCGCTGCTGCAATGAGCGGCCCCGCTGGGCGGGCAAACACGGCTCCACTGCTGAAACCTCCGAGGTGCCGCTTAGAGACAGACCATGCTGGCTGGGCAGTCTCTTCTGTTCAAATAATCTGACAACAAAAAATATTTATAGCCTTGGGAGGCCGAGCTTGCTCTTTCGCACCCCCTGAGCCTCCTCTAAACCCGTGACTGATTTGCTAGGAAAAATTATCTTTGCTGAGGCCTTATTGTTTGAATCATGTCCCATCTCTTAATTTAAACAAAATGTTCACATAAGGACTTTTTAATATATACTTTAAATTACAATCTTGACTTGCTGTTGGTTGATTATGGCATATGACTCTCAGTTGGAAGGCCATTATTTCTGCTATGATTTACAAAGCAGTTAAAGCGAAATCTATGCAATAAATATTGAAGCATTGTAATAGATAATTCCGTGTATTTAAATGTGACAGACCCCTTGGCACAATGTTTGATTGGCAGGAGGGCACGAAAAACCTGGCCAAAAGCGACTGGCAGGCTCGGGTTTTGGTTTCTGGCTCAGCCACGTGGCTGGGTGGGGACGGGCGTCCTGGCAGGAGCTGGGCACTGGGTGTCTGGGTGAAGGTTGAACCCCATGCACCAGTACAGGCTGGGGGCTGACCTGCTGGAAAGCAGCTCTGCCGAGAGGGACCTGGGACTCCTGGTGGATGACAAGCTCACCATGAGCCAGCAGGGTGCCCTTGTTGCCAAGAAGGCCAATGGCATCCTGGGGTGCATTCAGGGGAGCATGGCCAGCAGGGCGAGGGAGGTTCTCCTCCCCCTCTACTCTGCCCTGGTGAGACCCCACCTGGAGCACTGGGTCCAGTTCTGGGCTCCCCAGTTCAAGAAAGATGAGGAACTCCTGGAGAGAGTCCAGAGGAGAGCAACGAGGATGATGGGGGGACTGGAGCATCTCCCCTTCAAGGAAAGGCTGAGGGAGTTGGGCTTGTTCAGCCTGGAGAAGAGAAGGCTCAGAGGGGACCTCATCAATACATACAAATATCTTAAGGATGGAAGTCACGAGGACAGAGCCAGACTCTTTGCAGTGGTGCCCAGCACCAGGACAAGGGGCCATAGGCACAAACTGAGACATAAGAGGTTCCAGGTGAACGGGAGGAAGAACTTGTTGACTGTGAGGGTGACGGAGCCCTGGCCCAGGCTGCCCAGGGGGGCTGTGGAGTCTCCTTCTCTGGAGATATTCAAAGCCCTCCTGGACGATGTCCTGTGTAACATGCTCTAGGAGAACCTGCTTGAGCAGGAGGGTTGGACTAGATGATCTCCCGAGGTCCCTTCCAACCCTTGCCATTCTGGGATTCTGTGATTCTGTGAGGTTGGCATCCCCATGGGAACTGGGTGCTGGTTCCCGTGGGCTGAGAGCAGGGAGCTCGGCTCAAAGCCCTCCCATTAAATGTTGCTTATGGCATGACGCCTTGGCATGTGCCCTGCCATAGTAAAATGGGCCTCAAAAGAGCACCAAAACGTGAGCATGAGAGCCCTGTGTTTATAGCAGGCTCCTGCCATAAATTTAGGGATTGGCAGTGGACACCCAATCCAGACTGACTGCATCCACGGAAAGCAAAAGAAAACTACAGAGGGAAGCCAGAGATTTACTGCAAACCCCCCACACCGCTGGCCTGTGCCATCGAGCAAAGCGCCACTACCTCCAGATAAATCAAAGCCGATGAGGAGGGCACGTGGCAATAACCGGGGTTTCGGTGCCGTCCTGTGGCTGCTGGAGTGGCCTGGGTGCCTGCCCGGGCACGGGGCTTGCGCGTCGCTCCGGCGGCAGATCCTCAGCCGTGAGACAAAACCAATAATTGAGGTGGCAGCTTCAGCACCTGGGGTGTTTTTTTTTCCCTTTGTCAATGTTTTTTTCAAGCTCACCCTGTAGTTCTGCAGTGGCGCCGGGGCTGTGGCGTAGCGGGGGGTGGCACCGTCGCAGGACGGGGTTTGGGGAGCTACAGCGGGATGGAGAGGCCGTAGCAGCTTCCTCCGGCGCTGCCAGCACGTCGTGGCGGTCGCAGGGCTTGTCAGAGCTCTCTGCCAGGTCTGGCAACCGGACCCTTCCCATCTTTAGTCCCCCATGCCTCAGTTTCCAACTAGGAACGGGGGGGGGATCGTACCTCCTCCCTCTCCTCCTTCTCGGTTGTGTTGACTGATGCTGTAGCCATGCAAACACTATGTGTCCGCTCCGTGTTTCAGATATACGGGGCATTACAGAAATGGGTGTCACCGCACAGAGCATATGACGAGGAACGGGGGACAGCTTAGGGACCATCTTTTGTACATAAGAGCTCCTGTCGTGATGTGACCCCATCCCGGATGAAACCTCAGGATGCCACAGTAATGCAAATACTCCTACTAGTAATAACTAAACGGCACTCTGGAGCGGCCAGTGCTTTCCAAAATACTGCAAATTTGGGCTTTTTTGGCCAGGAGAGCTTTAGGAGAGGGTCTTCCTCCTCGTTGATTTAGCCGGTGGGCAAAGGATGCTTTGAAGAGCTGCGGTGCTGATGCCTGGGCCACCCCACTCTCCTCTGGGTGGCAGCAGGACCCGCACGCCTGGCGGCTGGGGATCAACCAGCACCCTCAGCTCAGCCCCACAGCTACGCCTATTCCTGTCTGCACCCCCAGAAATCCAGATTAACCTTCTAGCTTCACCCCATGGCCCTGGGTTTATGGCACCCTGACCATGACAGGGACCTGGTGCTGTGGCTGGCTCCCGGCAGTGCTCCCGGCTCGCCGCTGAGTTTGATGCCGATCCATCTCCCTCGCACTCTCAGCAAAGTGCTTTTTCCTCCATTCATCCAGCTGTGTTGCACATGTAAACAGCTGGAACCACGGCAAAGTTCTTCATACAGCCCGTTCAACAGGGAAGGCACAACGGGACCTTATCCAGATCGATGCTGGGGAGAGGAAAGGTTCCCATTTGCTTCAGTAGCGTTTGGGTCAGGACTTCAAAATAGCCAAATTGCTTGTGAGTTTTATTTTAAATTAAATTCCTGCCATAAATTCTGATTCCGACTATGAAGCTGCATGCCCCAGTCCATCTGGGCTTCTCCCCGCACGGCAGGCGGAGCGGGGCCGGCGGAGGGGGCTCCGTTTGGCAGCTCGCAGCCGGCAGAGCCTCAGCTGCAAACTCCTGTTAAGTGCAAACGGCCACGCCGGGGTGAGGGACAGACGGGGTTTGGAAGCAGGGATGCCCAGGGGTCCTTTGTAACCACTTCCCTCTGAAGTATTTTATAAAGGATTATGCTTTAAAATCACAAAACCCCTACGAAGCAGTTTATTTCCACGCTGCAATGGGGTGATAGGGTCATGAGTAGGGACCATGACATAGAAGAGGAGGATGAGGGGAGGCCTCATTGCTCCCTACAACTGCCTGAGAGGAGGCTGTAGCAAGGTGGGGGTCGGGCTCTTCTCCCTGGGAATGGGCGATGGGATGAGGGGAAATGGTCTGAAGTCGCGCCAGGGCAGGTTTAGGTTGGACATTAGGAAAAATTCCTTCCCCAAAGGGCTGTCAGGCTCTGGAAGGGGCTGCCCAGGGAAGGGGTCGAGTCCCCAGCCCTGGGGGGATTTAACAGCTGGGTAGACGAGGTGCTGAGGGCCAGGGGTTTGGGGGTGGGATGGCAGGGGTAGGGGAACGGTTGGGCTTGATGAGCTTAAAAGGCTTTCCGACCTAAACGATTCTATGATTCCTGGGATAATAGAGCCAAATATTGGCTGAGCCAGGGACAAAATGCAGCCCTTCAAGCCCCCCCCTTGCCAGCTCCAGGCTATCTAGTCAGCTCGTCAGGCTTATAAGCTTAAACGTTGCTGCAAAACCAAGTCTCATAAAAGCTGCGGAACCTCACCTTTGTAAGGAAAACATTCAAAACTGCCTTATCTCAACCGGTAGAATTAAAACCTTTTTATATTTCTTTGGAAAGAGTCAGAAACAGAAGAGCTTTGGTTGCTTCTCCTCGTTGAGATGTGTCCCTGTTTCTTGGTGGTTCCCAGTGCCGTGCTCATCCCGCACCTTTTTTTCTTATTGTACAACTGGCCGTCCTGGAGGAAACTCTTGGGGATGAGTAGAGAGAGGGAAGAAAAAATAACAAACCATGAAAGTGATGGGGAGAAATTGCTCTCCTGTTTCCTCTAAACCAAGAAAATGTCAAGGAAAAACTTTCATACAGATTTTTCCAGTATTTTTCAGTGAAAAATATGTTTCCTCTGAGAAATTCCAGGTCATTCTATGACTAAATAGTGAGTCTGCTTATTATTCCGTCCGGTGCTCCAGGACTTTTTTTTTTTTTAAGTGAAAACAACTTGAGAGGGAGAGAGAAAATCTCTTTGACACTAAAATAAAATAGGTGTGTTTGAAAGTAATTGGACTGGCCTGGAAAAAAAATGCTTAGTCGATAATTTTGAATTATAAAACGACCATTGTGCCACACCAGGATGACCGGGGAGGCTCGGTGGTGACCGCGAGTGGTGGCCACACTGCCGTCGTGTCCCCCATCCCCGTCCCTCCCGCACCTCCCGACCGCGGTGCAAACAGCCTTCCTCATCCTCCCAACCCTGGTTCAAACACCCTTCCTCATCCTCCTGACTGCAGTGCGAACAGCCTTCCTCGTCCTCCCCATCACTTCCATCCACTTTGGCACTTAATTAGATGGGGAGATGGTGGAGCGCTGCCGGCACCTCGAGAGCGCAATTATCTGGGCAGCATCCTCGGGGGCCACAGCTCCGTGTGCCTGGATTGCAAACGACGGCGGCTTGCACGGGCTGAGATCCCTGCCTAAACCTCGCTGGCGGAGCCGTTCCCTCCCTCAGCTGGGTCTGGCAAGATTAAAATTCATGACTTGTGAGATTGTAGGGCCAGATCAGCCGGGCAGTTTAGGCCAAAAATCCATCTTTTTTTTCTTTTTAGAAAAAAAAACAAGGAAAAAATGCGTTTGGGTTTGGGTTTGTTTATTTTTGCTTTCTTCATCCTTCCCTTTCTCCCTAAAGAGAAGCGAGGCGCCGCACCTTCGTTATTAAAAAGCGATGGTGTGGCCCGAAGCCCCACCGAGCCATGGGGCAGCTCTGCTCGGCGGGTCCTGCTGGGATGGGTTTGTGGCGCTTCCCCCCCTCCCGTGTCCTCGCCTCTGGCCCAAGGAACGCCGGCAGTTTGTCACCAGCGCTGGCCAGGCTGCCATATCTCTCGCCTCCCCTCCCCATGAAACGTGGGGCACGGAGAAAGGTTAAATTCAGGTCAGCCCTCCCCGGTCACACGTTTCTGAGAGCATCCCTCGGAAAGCTGCAGGCATCCCCGCGCCGGCTGCGCCCACCAACTCCGGCAGCTCGGAGTCAAGGTGAGAACGGCTGCGGGCGCGCGGGGGCCGCTGCCCCGGGGAGGGGTTCACAGCCCCCTGCTTCCTGCACCGCGTCCCCCTCCAAACAAACAGAGCTTATGGCGAGCCGGGGGCGAGAGATGGATGGTAAACAAATGCGCCTTTGAAGAGTGACAATGAAATAAATCACCCGGTTACTCCGCTGGCACACTTGATAATGCCGTTATCATAAAGAAGGGACTGTCGGGAACGCCTGCAACCGTGCCGCGGCAGGGCTGGGGAACGCCGGGGTGGGGGCTGCCGGCGGGGGGCTGCACGCAGGACCGTCCCCTTCCGCCGGGCTGGGGCAGAGCGGGCTCAGACTCACAAAGCACTGATGAACCTCACCTTAATTGGGGTACCCATGACTTAAAACACAAACCGCTGGCGTTCCTGCTGGTGCAGCGGTCTCTCCCGTGCGCTGGGCGAGCAGAATTTCACCCGGCGTCATAGCCTAACGCTGACATTTACCTTTAGCCAGTGGCCATCTGTGTGTGGCATCCATTTGGCTCCACCAGACGCGTCCTTGGCTCCACCAGCCTGGAGCACCTGATGCAGACACACCCGTGTTCGGTTTTCCCTGGAGTTCAATAGATTTGGGATCAGGGTTGCAGCCTCGTCCAGGGGGTTTATCCCAGGGTGCGAGGGATTTCCCCTCCTGGGATTGCCTCTCTCCACTGAGCCGCTGGGAAGCATGTGGGTCCATGCCCCAAAGGTCCTTCAGCCCCCCAGTCCTGTCCGGTTTGGGCTCATATTTGCTTAAAACTGGTGGGGTTCATTGAGTTTACTCCTGCAAATTCACTGACTGAAGCTGGGCTGATATAAGCTGGGTGTCCATGTTCTCTGAAAGTGGGTGCAACTCTTTGTTTTCACTAAATCTACATAAAATTGTGCTTTTACACAATGGGGCTCTGTGTAAATCCTGCTGCTGGCTGACTCAGTACAACTCCGAAGTCACCCTCGGTTTAGCTGCATTACGTGTTTTGGGGCACCTCCTTTCATGCTGGACTCAGCCAAGGCTGGGCAAGGCTGCCTGAGCCCCCCCCCCACCCTCCCCTGTGCTCCAGGTAAGGAATTCCCAACTTCACTGGACCTGGAATGAGGACAGAAGGATTGAGGGGGAGGAGGAGGAGGCTCCTTCCTCCACTGAGAGCTTCAGCCCTCACCATGGCTTCACTGTGGCTTCCCTGGGACTTCTCAGCCCTCGGGCATAAAGTGCTTAAAAGCTCGCTCCGGAGCCATGGAAGTTGGACTTTTTTTCTATGGACTTGGCAAGGAGTAGGATCCGGCCTCAGGTCCCTGAAGCTTTAGGGCAGGAGGGCTCCACGCCTCCTGCCGTCCTGCCCATAACAAAGGCGAAGGCAGAGAAAAGAAAAGGAAGGGGGAAAAATTACGGAAAAAAAAATGAGGAATGCTGCAATGAAGTTGTGCTCGTTCAGCTCCCGCGTATGCCCAGCTCTCCATCATTAATATTAAGCAATCCCTGACAATACCACTCTGCCTTTTCCAAAAGAATAACTATCAGCCTGGTAAACAAACCGGGAGACACACAAAATCCAGCAGAACGTCTCATCTATAGAGGCTTTACGATAAATGTAACAAGGCAAGAACTACGCCAAAAAAAAAAAAAAAAAAAAAAAAAAAAAATTAAAATGTAGAAAACTGACATTTGGAATGGAGCCGGGATGCGCGCTGGAAATGCCGTCGCCTTATCGACAAGGGGGGGGACCTGCAGCCCTTTCTTAAACCCCGATGATCCAGGCTAATTTATATGCAGTTATTCACGTGTGCAGTAAATTCCAATTATGTTTACAGATGTCTGCTTAACATTTATGGAAAAGGAACCTCGGCATGTCTGAAATATCCTTATAAGGGTTTGCACTGGGCTACCTTTCTTTCTTTTTCTTTTTTTTTTTTACCAACACCAATTTAATTATATTTTGCAGATTTAAAAAAAAAAAAAAAAAAGGCAAGTCCAGCTGAGCTCTCTGATAGTAGGTTTAACATCTTATGCATACATTTTGGTTGTATGACCATTTAATAGATGTTTTAACCGTATTTTTCTGTTTTCATGTAGAACTCGGGAGTTGGGCTGATTTTTTTAGACTCACAAATAAGCAGCATCAAATCAGCGCGGTGAAAGATGCACAGACTTTCAAATGCCTTCCTGTTGGCGATTATTTTTATTCTTTGCCTCGGAAATTCCTTATTTAAAATAAATGTTTCATCACTCCTGCGTTGCACGTGCTGCCCCATCAGACCGGGGGTGCGCCCGTCGCACCGCGGCGTTTTGCCCTCCGCCAGGTGAAGAAGCCTCGCACCCGTCCCTGGTTTTCCCCATAAAAGGTGTTTCTCGCCCTTCTCCTTGCTTCCTTCTGCTCCCCTTCACCTGTTCAGCTGCAGTTTTATGCCCCCGTGTCTGCCGCTGACTGTAGGGTGAGTGGGGCGCAGTGATTTGTCTCCGAGCCCCGGGGCGCGGGGGGCGGCCCTGCCCAGAGACCCCCATGGCCCCGGGCGGATCCAGCTGGGCACACCCCTGCAAAGATGGATTTTCTGACTGTAGTAGTGCTAAGAAAAATGTGTATTTTCAAGATGCACAGGGCAAGCAGCAGCAATTTCTGCACTCTCCGACCCTGGATCGGGGCGCTAAAGGCGGCTGCAGCCCGGGGGTGACTGCCCCGTGGGGGGACCTGCCAGGCCCGGCCTTGAGCCCTCCCCTGGCACAACCTGGACCTTGGCAGGGGGGTTTTGCCCCAAGGAAAAGGTGGTTTCTGCTAATTCTCAAACCACTGTTTTCAAACGTTTTCCCTCCTCCTTCTCTCCAAATGTGAAACACTCGCGGTTTATTACCGCGTGTCGTGTGAGCGGCGTCACCGCGAGCAGCAGCCTGGCTCCGCAGGCGCGTCCGCCCTGGGGACACCAAGCACCGGGCACAGCCCCGGGGTGTCTGAGACAGGGATTCCCACACTAAACCGAAGGGTCAGGATGCTTTGTTGGTGCCTTCCTCCACTTACTTTTCCTCTGGCGAGCGAAGGCGATGCACGTTGGCCTCCTGGGGCTCCGCAGCGACGGAGGAGTGACCCCCCCTGGTCCCACCCCGGTGTTCTGGAGCGTGCCAGGACAGCATCAGGCCCCTAAAGATGACTGTCCCTGTCCGTGTCCGGTGACTCGTTTTAAGTATTGCCACCCTGCCTGCTGGCAGAACCGCTCGTGGTGGTGGTGGTGCGTGCGCTGCAGGTCTGCAAAAGCTTTCCCATCATCATTTTTAAAGCTAAACAAGTCAGTCTCGTACACGTGAAAGTACTTGAATTCAAATAGGGGAATGAAAACCGCGTCAGCATTTGGAAATGGCATTTCCCTCCCGTGTGAAGCACCAGCCCTGTAGAATATTAATCTGGGGTTTTAAAAGCTACAGTAGGAAATCATCTTTCCAGAGCACACACACAGAGCCCTGAACCGTTCCTCAAATGCCGGAGCAAGCAGAGGGCTCTGCTCTGCGCGTTTGCCCGGCCAGCCTGCGGACGGAGGTGGGAAGGGAGCCTTTCCTTGGGCGGGGGACATCATCTCCTGCAGGTACGCAGAAGAGATTTGTTTCAAATTAACACCTTCTTGATTTTGCATAAAGACATCGCAGGGAACGGCAGTCAGCAGAGATTGTGCACAGTGCACGGCCGGGACCCGCAGAGCTCTGTCGGCACGCGGCCCCGCTCCGCTCTCCGGCGGCGTTTTTGCCTGGCGCCCAGGTGCCACGGCGATGGAGCGGCTACGAACGCTGCAAGGCTGACCCTGCGAAGTGAGAGGAAGCATTTCCCTTCGCGAGCCTTGGGGCAGCCTCTCTGGTTTTACAAGAGAAATGGTAACAGCCTACGGCCGTAAAATTTGGCGTGGGTTTAGGTTGGTTTGAGAATACGCTCTTGGTGCGGGACTCGGAGATCTGCCCAGGGACTCCCCGCAAAGCTCAGGTTGGGGTGAGGACAAACGCCCAAGTTCCTTTGTGGGGGTTAATTGGCCTTTGGGAGGCCCCTCGGGCTGGCCACAGGCAGGCTGTCACGCCAGGGCCAACAGGTTTTAATATCGAGGGTGCCTGGTGGGAAGGAATCCTTGGCCGTGTAACCAACAGCCCAGCACGGCAAGCGTTGATGAGAAAGCTCAGAGAGGGGGGAAGAGGAAGACCAGGCTGTGGGTAGGGTAACTCCTTTGATCTGAGAGCATCCGTGGAATAAATGTGCCAGATTTTAAAAATGAGTTTTGTTTATTAGCCCACCCTTAAGGAAATAAATCGTACATCATGAGGAGCGATGTCTTCTCACCAGCCATCTTCATTAGTATTAACACGTTCATCTAATAGCCGTGTGGATTTCTTTTGGACATTTATTCTGGAACCCTACAGGCTTTACAAATACAAATTACAGCAAGGAAGACTTTATTTCAACAACTGAAAAAACGCATGGGTAGGAAATTCTGCAGGCTCGGAGTTTCGGAGTCTGAACATCTCGGGAAGTTTCCATTTCCATCCGCGTACGACATCGCCGCGCCGCCAGCACAAGGCGGAGCAGCACAGAAAGCTCCTTCAGATAATTGTTATTGGTGAAAACGGTAAAATCGGTGAAACCAGGCAGGAGGAACGTGCTTTGTAGAACCCGGCGCTAGGGTTTGGGGTTGCTCCCAAAGGAAGCGTGGATAAATACGGGACTCGCCAGTTGACACAAGGTTTACTTGTTTCTAAGCAAAACGAGGTCCCGTGCCCTCGCGGCTGTGCTGGTTTGGGGTTGGATGCATCGGCTTCTGCTCTCCGGGGCCGCCGCCACCTGCGGGTACAGAGACGTGAGAAGAGCACGCAGGGACCTGGCCGATATGAAGCTCTTGGTGCCCGGTGACAAACTCGGTAACAAGGGCCACGGGTACGGAGGGGAGCGGGGGGACGTGTCCCCGCTGGCCGATTCGCCATTCCGGTTGTGTGGCACCGTGTGTGCGTGTTTCTGGGGGCTGCCGACGCGGGAAGCTGTAACGTGCGATGTTAGCATCCTGCTGCCAGGAGTTCAGCACACAACCGTGCAATGGAAGCACCCAACAGGAAAGGGACCAGTTCAGGCCATGGATAATGAAGCCAGGGGTGACGTTATCAGCCTTTCGCATGACGTTTTTGCCACTTTGGAATGATAATGCCGTGGTGGGGCCGCGTTTCCAATGCAGGCGATGCCCTGCGGAGCGAGACAGAGCTTCGTCCAGCCCTCTGCAGCAGCCCTGGGAGGGCAGCACAGATGGGGTCAGGGGGCTGGGGGGGCAATGGAGTCTGAAGGGTGCAGGGCATCTGCATGGGAGTTGGGAGATTTGGGTTGTGCCCGTCTCTGGGTGACCCTCGAGGAGCTGCTCCCCACCCCGTGCCCCCCCACGCCGGCACAGCGGCTCTGCCGAGGATGTCCAGGCCCAGCTGGGATAGGAGTGATGACAACATTGAGGAATGATTTTTTTTTAGGACTATATGGTCACTTTTAAAGTGACCTTCTGAGTGTGGAGAATCGGTCCTTGGTAATGCCGGTCTGTGGCTCTGCCCTGCGTGAGGGATGTGACCTGGAGCACGGCAGAGCATCGTCAGGGGGGTACCCAGCTCTACCCCTGGCTTCTCCTGGAAAAATCATTTGAAACTAGAAAAATTTCACAAAATTTCACAAAAAATCTGGGGTTGTTTTCATCTTGAAAAGGGTATATCGATGCATTTCAGAGTAATGGGATTGTGGCGGTGCCTGCCATATCCTTGCCATAGCATTGAAAGAAGCTGTAGATGTGTACAGCCCAACACGGAGCATCTGCCGTACAAAGGGAAGGTAGCGGGGGCTTTAGCCACGTGGTTTTTATAAATGGACATGTTTGGCCACATCTCCTTACCACAACGCTCCCGTTTCACACCGGTGCAATGGTCACCCTACAGGAATCAGGTGCCCAGTTAGTAGCTCCGGTGTCACGAGCGGCGCAGGGCTGTGCAGTGCTAACAAGCCCTGTCTGGCACATGCCAGGACCTCTTGCATTGCTTCCACGCTTGCACCTTGAGCCGTGGGCTCCCACGCAGCGTCTGCCTTTTCCCTGGCTCGCGCCCGCCTGGCCCAGGCGGACAAAATGTTGTCCCAAGCTGCAGACACCCGGCAGCCGGGAACTTTGTTGGGCTCGAAGTGCATAAACCCAGCTGCCTCGGTTTGTGGGCGTCTGAGAAAGCGGGGATAGAGAAGGGCACGCTGGCCAAAGGCTCCGCGTCCTGCCAGAAGCCTTAAAATAGCAGCCTATATAAATAGGGTGTGACATAGGATATTATATAGTAACGTGGTATCAAACTACACAATCTATATATAGCGGAAGATTAATCAGAGCTCGGGTCTAAGCAGACAGATACAAATACGGCCGGGAGCTCCGGGTTCGTTTTCACGAGCGGCGCGGGGGGTTTGTGGTGCTCTGGTGCCTGGCCCAGGCGATGCTGTTGTGTCTCCCCAAACCAAGATCCACTCCTGCGTCCGCAGCGGGCGGGCAGAGGGCAGCACTGGTTTCCCACCGGTGCAGGCGCATTATCCCTGTATTTTATTGGGATAGTCCTATTTTTTTGGATTTCAATTCTTTTTCTCAAACACTCTTGCACGACGGTGATGTCAGGCACCAAAAGCTGACGTTGTGCCGACGACAAAAAAACCCTCTTACCTTGGGAAGCGTCTTCTCCAGCCACTTGTAAAGGACAGATAATGCAGCAGCCCTTTTTCTGTGCGCGTATGGGAAGCCAGTGCCAGCGTTCAGCAGAGGAAAAGTCCATGCAGCTACTCCTGCCTAAGCCGGGCACTATGTTCTCGTTGGGTGGGAAGGTACTGCCCGTTCTCGGAAACAAAAAAAGCCCCAGAGAATTTGCCCGGAGTCACGCAGTGGGAGCGGGGGGAAGGTTTGGGCACCCCCTTCCCTCCGACACTGCCGAGGGACCCGCTCGCTGCCTCTGCACAAACCCACGGATACGCGTTAGATGGGTGGATGAGATTGACTCTCACTCCCAGGGAAGTTCAGTGACTGTGAAATTAGTAAATTACACAGGCCCACAGAACTTAGGAAAACAATATAATCCTGGGGGTACCGAAATAATTAATTTGCTAATCAACTACACCTTGCTTTTTTTAATTTGCAAATAGCACTCGGTTTTGTTTCCCCATTTCAGCCACCTCGAGAGCAGCGGTATTTCGGGCGGCAAAGCCGGAGGGGCCCGGGGCAGGGCCGAGAGCGCGGCACCGGGAGCCATGGGGCGCTGGGGAAAAGCCGCCTTCGCACGGCAGTAACCCCAGTGAGAGCTGGGCCCTGCTTTCAGGGAGGGGGGGGGGCTTGCTGTGCTCTGGATCCAGCCCCCAAATCCAGCCCCCAACTTGGGAGGGAAGAGCCGGAGCTGCAGGGCTCCTGCAGATGTTTTGTGCTGGTTTGTCTCCCGGTCTCCCTGCACCGTTGTTTGCTTTAAATCATTTCAAATGCGGAGGTTGTCAGACAAGACAATTAACATGGGGAAGGGGGAAAGTATTACCATCCATTATTTGCCATAACATGAATTTAAGCCAGGAAGTCAAATGATAAAATATGTGGCGAAAAGTGTTGGTGGTGGGAGTGCCTAAATGAGTAATAGCCTTGGGCTTCTGAGCCTTGAACTTAACGTGCTAAGTAAATCCCCGAGGTCAAAAAGTATGAAAATTGTTGCAGCTTGGGGAGATATATTTTAACTTTGCAAAAGGTCCTTGCAAATCTGCCGCCGGGGTCCGGTGGGGAGGCAGAGGGGCGGTGGGCTGCAGGCAGGGGCTGCCACTGCAGACCGAGCCCGCTGGGGTTAGGCCGGCAATCGGGGCCGGGGGGGGGGCTGGCTGCTTGGGTGGGTGGGTGGGGAATAACAAAATAATAAATCTGTGTGAGGAGGGGGCTGGAGCAGGGCAGGCGATGGGTGCGCATGGGCGCTTCGGTGGGGCGGGCGAGACCGGGTACCCCTTTGTGTCCCAGGGGGCCCTTCACACCCCAGGGGCGGCTCGGGATGGCAGAAAGGACCGAGAGGGTGGCTGTGCCCATGGGGCTGGGGTCCCAGGGGTCCCGGGGTCCCCGCTTCGCCACACCTTCCCGCCTCGCTCCAAGCCCCCCCCTTTAAAACCCCCCTCTCCCTCTCCAGCTGACCACGCGGCTGGATTTATGGAGCGAGATGTTTTAGCAGAAATCCCCCCGAGTCCCCCATCAGCCCTAAATCCCCAGCCTGCTCTCCCTGGGAGACCTCATGACACAGAGCATGCCAAAACAGCTTCGTTTTGCCTATGCATTAGCAATCTATTTTACCTTTTTGACATCTCTCACACATAAAACCGTAAGAGAGAAATAAAATATCTGTCTCTGGGCGAAAATAAAGCTTTGCCTCCCTCCTGATCTATAGGATATAAAATAAAGCCATGGCTTTGATAGTGGCTTTTCCTTATACTGGAGTTGCTTTTGCACACACGGAGACAATGAAGATGGATGAGCCGGGATCGGTGCATCCTCCCGGGGTTCGCTTCACCCTCTTTTTTTATAGTCTCCCCCCGCCCCCACCACCTCTTCACTTTTCTTCCTTTTTTCTCTTTTATTCGTCTTTTATCTGCCCTTCCTCTCTTTAACAACGTGAAGATGCCCCTTCAGCTGTCACAAGCCCGGGCTCCCCCGCCGGGCTCCCCCAGCCCTTGCCCCGCTCGCCCCGGGCCCGCACCGCCCCCCAACCGGCCACGGCGGAGCCCCCCCGCCCCACCGGGACCCGCTCCCGGGGGGGGCTCGCCCCCCCCCCCCCCCCCCCCCCCCCCCCCCGGCCCCCTTCCCGGGCGCTTTTCCCGTCTCCGCCGGCAGCTCTCAGTCAAACACAGACGCACACCTCGGATTTGTAATTATTTATTAACTATATTTCCCATAAACAATGCATGAGCTTTGAGTGTAAGCGACAACATTTAGCGACGTGGAAAGAAACCCGGGAGGGCTAATCAAGGCGGGAGGGGGCAGAAAAATAAATAAGAAAAGGGAAAAAAAATAAATAAGAAAAGGGAAAGGCGAGCGGAGCCGGGAGGGGGACGGTGCGGGACCGCCCGGGCGTGTTTACCCTCCGCATCGACCCGAGTGTGGCAGAATAAACCGGGAACCTCTAATACATAATTTAAAGATTTTATATTTTTTTTTTTCCCCTCCCCTAAGCTCGGATGGATTCTGTCCAGCAGTGGGTTTATTGCGCGGGGCTGTTCTACAAGGCTTAATTACATCTTAACTTCAATATTTGTTTAGTGCATTAGCCGCATATATATTTAATCAGGCGGAGGGAGCTCCTTCTGCGGGGGAAAGTTTGGGGGGGTGGGGGGAGAGGGGTGACCCCCCACTCTCTCCCCTTCCCGCAGCACTGCCCGGGGTCGGAGCAGCCCCCGCCGTCCCCGGGCAGCGTTCAACCGGGATGAGGAGGGGTCGAGGATGCTGCCCCGGTCCACGGGTGGGTCCGGGAATCGCGGGAACGAAGCGGCTCCTCGAAGCGTTTCTTGCTGGTTCTTGTCGGCCCGGCAAAGCATCAGCGATCCCGGGGGGGGGGCGAGCTTTGCTCAAACGTTAAGGAGGGAAAGGGGGGGAAAAAAAATAAAATTTTAGAAAAAAAGAAAAAATGCTGGAAGAGGGAAAGCTTGGTGCTGCGGGGGAACGGACTCGGCAGAGAAAGTCTCTGTGTCCGAGCGGGAGGGAAGTTTCTCCCGCGGAGGGATGGAGCGCCCGGGGATGCTCCGCACCGGCCGTGGTCCCCGGAGCTCTGCCGGTAGCCCCGGAGAGCGCGGCGACGGGGCCGAGCGGGCTCCGGTGTTTGCACAGCACTGGTGCCCCGTAAAGGAGAGAGAAATCCCATTACCGAGCGCAGCGGTGTAGAAAGGCTGAGGATAGAAAGAGTGATGTTTAACTAAAAAGACGGGAACGACGCCAGTAAAATGCAAATTCCAACTTGCTTGAAAGGGACTTTTTTTTTTCGTATTAGATTTTAAATATTTTTTTCTTTTTTCTTTCTTTTTCTTTTCTTTGTTTTTTTCTTTTTTTTTTTTTTCTTTGGGGTTTTTTTTTTTTTCCTTCTTCTTCTTTTTACTCCTCTCTTTCAGCACCGGGGCCGGCGGGGTTGCTCGGCACTGCATCACCCCGGCCGGCTCTCCGCGGGGTACGGGGTGGGCTCGGCCCCGCCGCCGGGGCTGGGGGCTTGGGCCCGGCCGGGCAGGGACCCGGGCGAATTGCAAAATACAATGAAAAACAACAAAAAAAAATAAAAGCCCAACCCAGACGCGTGGCCGAGGAGGGAGCGGCGGCGGCAGGCCGGGTGCTGCCGGGCCCCCCACCCCCGAGGCCGGGGGGGACCTTTCCCCGCTCCCCGCGGGGTTCCCACGCCGGGACGCGCCTGTCCCGCGGGCCCGTGGAAGGCCGGGGCTGAGTTTTGCTTTTCGGAGCCTGCTGGAAACAGCGCTGGCATTTTCGCCTCCCGGACGCCTGCGCTGAGTCGGGGTCTCCGAGGGGGACGGGACGGGACGCACCAAGGGCACCCCACGGCCCCCCCGCCCGTGGGAACAGCCCCCCCCCCCCGGGCCGCACTGCCGGAGCGGGTTGTCGGGGGGTTCGGGGGCGCCGGGGCGGCCCCGCGGGGGGGTGGGAGCGGTACCGCGGGCGGGGGGCACAGGGCCGGGCTCTCCTCGGCGCCCCCGGGGCGGGAGGGGGCAGGGGAGACCCAGATGCTTTCGCTAACGGAAAGGGGCGGGGGGGGGAGGGAGGGGGAAATCGCCGGAAAAACTGGTGCTTGATGGACGTAAGATGCTCATCCCCTTCCCCGCATTCATCCCCACCAACACATGTCACCGGGGGCCGCAGTCAAAGGGCCGATGTCCCCTGACGGCAGCCCGCAGCTGTCGCCTTCCCGGGCGGCGGAGCGGGGCCGCCCCGCTCCGCATGGAAGCGGCCCCGTGCGGGGGGGGGGGCGGGGACAAATGGTGGGCGCAGCCCCGGGGCTTTTAAACACCCGCGGGAGCACCGGGGCCATGCCCCAGCCCGGGAGCTGCCCCGCAGGCTCCCCCGGCCCGGGCAACCCCGCACCCCCGGGCCGGAGCGACGGGCAGGCCCGCAGCTCAACGCCCCGGCACCGGGGGGGATTCTCCCGCCTTCGTTTTCCTTTTTATTTTCCAATTTTTTCCCCCCCCTTCCCTCCTTTTTTTTTTTTTTTTTTTTTTTTTTTTTTTTTTTTTTTTTTTCTCCCTTCAAGGACGAGGAAAACAGACGTGAAAGAGCGCGGGGAGGCGGGGGGGGGCTGCGGGTTTCCCCGGCCCCGGCTCTCAGCGCTGCGTGCGTGAGCCCGGGGCACGCTCGGGCCGATTAATCCGCCGTTCCCCCCCCCACCCCCACCCCCCCCGAATCCCCGCCAGCGGATCGATCAGCCCGCGGGGAAGGTGGGAGCGGGGGCTCCGCCGCGGAGGGGCCCGGGGCCCGGCCCGCGTCTGCCGGGTGGCGACGCCTCCCCGGCGCGGCAGCTCCTGCCCGGGCAGCAAAGCGCGAAGGGAAGAGAAATCCCGTCCCTGCGAACCGCCCCGGCGACCGACCGAGCCCCTGGAAGGTAAAAGCAAATGCGTTTTTATTTGCCAAAAAAAAAAAAAAAAAAGAAAAAAAGAAAAAAGAAAAACACAAGCGGCGACCGGGCCCCGGCCCCAGACGAGCGCGCCAGCGCCGGCAACGGAATCACCGGGAGTTACCGGGCCTCCCCTCTCCCCGCGGCGGCCGGCGGCACCGGCCCCCCCCCCCCCAGGCGGCCCCGCGGCGTCCCCGCGCCCCCCGCGCGCCGCCCGCCGCGACCGGCCGGCGGGCCCCTCCGACGGACGCGCACCCCCGGGGGGGCGCCGGACCCCGAGGAGCGGCCCCCGTTCCACCTCCCCGCCCGCGTCCCCCCGCACCTACCCGCTGCAGCGCGCTCCCGGGCCGCGGAGCGGGGCTCGGCCGGGGCCGGGCGGTGGCGGTCCGTCGGGCGGCGGGTCCGTCGGTGGGTCCGTCCCGCCGCCGCGCGGGCGGGAGCGCCCCGGCGCTCTATAAAGGGGCGCGGACGCCCCGTCCGGCGGCGGCGCAAGGGGGGGGGGGGGGGGGGGGGAGGCGGGGGGGCGGCGGCGGCGGCGGCGATTGGCCGGGGCGGGCGGTGACGTCTGCGCGCGGTGCATAAGGCTGCGGGCGCGGGGCTGCCGGGAACATGCAGAGCGCCCTGCGCGGCCGGGACGGCGCGGGCTGCGCCGCTCTCCCGCCCCGCGCTCCCTCCCTCCGCCCCGGCCCGGCGGGGACGCGGCCGGCCGCCACGGGTAGCGCGCAGGGCGGTGCGCGGGGGTAGGTAGGAGCCGGGCGCCACGGTGCCGCCGAGACGTCGAGGGAGAGAGCGAGAGGACGGAGCGAGGAGCAGCCGCGGAGCGTGTGTGTGTGTTGTGTGTCCCGTCCCCGTCCCCCCCCCCCCCCCCGCGTAAGGACGGCGCCCGCTCCGCGGCGCGTAGGGCCATGTCGCCGCAGCCGGAGCCCTTCTGACCGCTGTCGGGTCTCCATGTCTCGTTTTGTCGTTCTCCTTTTTTTTTTTTAATTTTTTTATTTTTTTTTTTTTTTTCCTCCTTTGATTTCTCTTTGGGAAAAGCACTTTGACTCCTGACTGCTCTACCTCAGACCTGAGAAAAACTCATCACGCTCGCTTTTGGGCGGTTTTTTTTTTTTTTGGTTTTTTTGTTGGCTTTTTTTTTTTGAATTGTTGGGGTTTTTTTAATTTTTACGACGCCGATTTTATAGTCGTTGTTGTTTTATTGTTGCTCTTATTATTGTTGCTGTCGTGGTTGGTAGCGGCCGGGATTCTGCGGTTGTGTCGAAGCGCTGGTCTCCTCGGGCAGTGGGTGGTTTCTCCTGTGTATCCCTCCTAGGACACTCGAACGAAGATTTTTTTTCTTCCTCCCTTCCTTTTTCTCCTCCTTCACTTCTCCAAGGCTTTTAAAACAAACACACACACACACAAAAAAAAAAAAAAAGGCAAACCTACGCCGGTGTTGTCGTCTTTCAAATTTTTTTGTTGTTTTTATTTTTAATTTTTTTTTTTTTTTTTTTTTTTTGCTTGACGTCTGGGAAACCAATACCCCCCCACTCTCAGAAATAACCAAAGACAATGGTTCACTGTGCAGGCTGCAAAAGGCCAATCTTGGACCGGTTTTTGTTGAATGTACTGGACAGGGCTTGGCATGTGAAGTGTGTTCAGTGCTGTGAATGTAAATGCAATTTGACAGAGAAATGCTTTTCGCGAGAAGGCAAGCTTTACTGCAAAAACGACTTCTTTCGGTAAGTACCGGACCCCCCCGCCCGGAGCCGTGGGCTCTTTTGCATCCATTTTTCATCACCCTTTTCTCCTTTTTTTTTTTTTTTTTTTTTTGTTTTGGTTTTGGTTTGGTTTCCCCCGTTGCTCGGTACCCGCAAGCGCCTCTTCCCCCCCGTGCACAGGCAACCACCCCCCCGAAACCGCCGGTTCTCCCCCAGGTGCTCTCCCGGGGCGGGCGCGGGGGCCCGGCGGGCGGGCGGGGCTCGGCCCGGGGAGGGGGCCCGGGGCCCCGGGGCGACGGCGCGGCCGGGCGGGGGCCGTCCCGGGCCCGGTGCTGCGGAGCGGGGGCGACCCGGCCGCCGCCGCAGCGGCGCTCGCTGGGGCTTCCCGGCGGGGCTTTCCGCAGCCCGGCGCTGTGGCCAGCGCGCCCGGAGCCCGGTGCCGCCCCGGCGGGGAAGGCCCGGTGCGCGGCTCCGCGGGCCCGGCGCCCCTTCCCGGGCAGCGCGGCCCGGCTGCCGGGAGGCACCGAGCACTGGAGGCACCGAGCGCCGCTTCCCCGGTGTCGGCAGCTCCGCCGGCCAACGCGCGGCCGTGACCGGTTGATAACGTAGAAGAATTTCTGCCTGCTGTTTATTACGGCGTTAATGGGCGCGGAGGGGAAGCCCCGGGCAACGCCGCCCCGGTGTTTAATGAATCCCTGCGCGCTTCATCCTCTGCCCGCATCGGGCCTTTTTCTTTTTTCTTTTTTTTTTTTTTTTTTTTTTTCATTTAAGATACCATTTCAGGCACCCGCTTGCTAGGCCGGGGAAGGCCGTGGAGGGATGCTTTAGTTAATTTGAGCCCGCGGTGGCCGAGCGGTGCAGCTCGCCGGGGCGAGCGGAGGCCGCGGTGAGGGGCGCGGGACGGGGCGGGCGCGCTCCCCGTCGGGCCGGGCCGCGGGCGGCTCTCGGCGGGGCCCTGCGGCTCGGGCGGGCGCTGCTGACCCCCGGCCCGGCCTCTCCCCGCAGGTGTTTCGGGACCAAGTGTGCGGGCTGTGCCCAGGGCATCTCCCCCAGCGACCTGGTCCGCAGGGCGCGGAGCAAAGTGTTCCACTTGAACTGTTTTACCTGTATGATGTGTAACAAGCAACTCTCCACCGGCGAGGAGCTCTACATCATAGACGAAAACAAGTTTGTCTGCAAAGAAGATTACCTAAATAACAGCAATACTGCCAAAGAAAACAGTCTGCATTCAGGTGAGGGAGCGCGGGGCGAGGCGGGGATGTGCTCAGCCCCGGCTTCTCCGTGGGGTGAGAGCCGCTCTCCTCCTCTCCCTTCTTCCTTTCTCCTCTCCTTTCTCCTTTCTTTCTCCTCCTTTCCCTCCCTTCCTTCTCTCCCTTCCTTCTTTCTCTCTCCTTCTCTCCCTTCCTTCTTTCTCCTCTCCTTCTCTCCCTCCTTCTTTCTCCTCTCCTTCTCTCCCTTCCTTCTTTCTCCTCTCCTTCTCTCCCTTCCTTCTTTCTCCTCTCCTTCTCTCCCTTCCTTCTTTCTCCTCTCCTTCTCTCCCTTCCTTCTTTCTCCTCTCCTTCTCTCCCTTCCTTCTTTCTCCTCTCCTTCTCTCCCTTCCTTCTTTCTCCTCTCCTTCTCTCCCTTCCTTCTTTCTCCTCTCCTCCTCTCCCCCGGTCGGTATTTTCCCCCAGCCGCCCCCGGGCTGAGCGTGACCCGGTTTGCTCTCACCCAGCCACCACCGGCAGTGACCCCAGCCTGTCCCCCGACTCCCAAGACCCCTCCCAGGACGACGCCAAGGACTCGGAAAGCGCCAACGTCTCCGACAAGGAGACGGGCAGCAACGAAAACGACGACCAGAACCTGGGGGCCAAGCGGCGGGGACCCCGCACCACCATCAAAGCCAAACAGCTAGAGACTCTGAAAGCCGCCTTCGCGGCCACCCCCAAACCCACCCGGCACATCAGGGAGCAGCTGGCGCAGGAGACCGGCCTCAACATGCGGGTCATCCAGGTACCGCCCCCCCCCCCCCCCCCCCCCCCCGGGCCCCGCACGGCCCCCCGCCCCCCCCCCCCCCCCCCCCGGCCCCGCAAATCGGTTTTCCCGTGGCGGCCGGGCCCCGGCCGGTCGGCGGGGCAGAGCTGGCGTTCCGAGAGTCCTTAGGAAGGCTGCAAATGGCCTCGAAATTAATAACCATAAATGCGAGGGGTTAATGGATAAATAAGAATGACAATGCGCTGGAATTATTAAAAGGTTTATAAACCCGCAGCGCTGGGGGTAATGGGGGGTTAAAGGACCATTAGAGACGAGGTTAGATTGGAGAGTCTCAGTGTGAGGGTAATTAGGAGGAATCTTGTCAGGGTAATAAGAATTAACTCCATCGTTCTTGACCGGCGGGGAGCGCCCGGCCGCTGCCACGCGTGGGCTCGGCCCCTGCGGAGCGCGGAGCGGGGCGCGCCGGATCGGGCCCGCCGCCGGCGAGGGACCCGGGGGGCGGGGGGGGGGGGGGAATCATCCCTGGCGGCGGCTCCCCGTGACCGGCGCCTTCTCCCGCCGCCCGCCCAGGTCTGGTTCCAGAACCGGCGCAAGGAGCGGCGGATGAAGCAGCTGAGCGCGCTGGGCGCCCGCCGGCACGCCTTCTTCCGCAGCCCGCGCAGGATGCGGCCGCTGGTGGACCGGCTGGAGCCCGGGGAGCTCATCCCCAACGGGCCCTTCTCCTTCTACGGAGGTGGGTAACGCGCTGCCCCCGCCCGGTGCCGCGAACGCCTCGCCGGCCCGGGGGCTGGCGGGGGGGGGGGGGGGGGGGGGGCCCCCCCTCGGGAGCCCGGCGGGGGCTGCCCCGCTCCCCGCGGTACCGGCGGGACCCGGGCGCCTTCGCGGTACCGGCCGCCGCTGCCGGCCGGGGGCTCGGCTGAGGGGGGATCCCCGGGTTCGGGCAGAGCCCACCCGAGCCGGCGCCGTGCTCCCCCCCCCCCCCCGCTGCGTGCCCGGTCCCGCCCCCCCCTTTCCCCGTGCGTTACCCTCCCGCTGTCTCTCCGTGTCCGCCAGACTACCAGAGCGAGTATTACGGCCCTGGAAGCAATTACGATTTCTTCCCGCAAGGACCTCCCTCATCGCAAGCCCAGACACCCGTGGATCTCCCGTTCGTGCCCTCCTCGGGGCCGTCAGGCACCCCCCTGGGGGCCATGGATCACCCCCTGCCCGGACACCACCCCTCCAGCGAGGCTCAGCGCTTCACCGACATCATGTCGCACCCCCCCGGAGACTCGCCCAGCCCTGAACCCAACCTGCCCGGGTCCTTGCACTCCATGTCCGCGGAAGTTTTTGGCCCCAGTCCTCCATTTTCTTCGATATCCGTCAACGGTGGTGCTAACTATGGCAATCACTTGTCACATCCCCCAGAAATGAATGAAGCGGCTGTGTGGTAGCTTTAAAACAAACTGGGTCTAAGTAAGTGATGATCATCTAGTCTGCTTATTGTTATGGTGTACAGAAATGAATAAATATAACATCTCTCCTGCCCTAAGACAATATTACCTTGGGAACGAACTGAATCCAAATCGCTCCAAGGCAAGCTTTGCTCTAGACCGGGACAATCTTCATGTTATGGTTGTATCAAACAAGCAAGGGGACTTTTTTGTACCATTGACAAAGAAACTGGTGAAGCTGTACAGTAAAGTGCTGCCATACCGTAGGATGGCGTAAGTTTGATTACCCTGTTGGATGTCATCCTAAGAGCCACAATCCTTAGAAACTTCTCATTTTAAAAAAAAAAAAAAAAAAAAAAAAAAAAAAAGAAATTTAATAATTGAATGAAGGAAAGGTCAAAGAAAAGGGGAAAAAAAGCTTCAAGAACTCTAGCATTCCCGGTTAAGGATGGTTCTGGCATTCTGAATTTGTTTGTTAATTTTTGTCTCTCAGAAAGTTCACCAAGGAGAAACTCTTTTTAGCTTCAGCCATTTCAGCCTGCTGACTACCAGGTGGGACAACTTTCTTTTTCCTTTGTTTTTGTTTTGTTTTCCAAAATAGCAAATACTAAATGTTAAGCCCTCAGCACCAACTCTTCTACCTTCACAAAGCTACTCGTACAAAACCTCCTCATCATAGCGAAGGTCACCACCCCGACCTCTAACGAAAATGACTTGAAAAAACAAACACAAAGTATTCTACCTTCACAGAGAGAGAAAAGCTAAACGAAAAGACTCTATTGAACTAAAAACAGTCAACTGTTTACGTCTAATGTTAAATTCAGGAGTTCAATGTTTTACTAATAAATCCTGTTTTAGAACCTCTTGTTCAAAAGCAAAATATTTTGAGCAACCAACCAAAATAGTTCATTTTCTTTTCTGTAATGTTATAACAGATTGCGGGCTTGTGGTTCACTGTGTTTAAAAGGTTTTTAAAAAAAAAAAAAACCCCAAACCCAGACAGTTGCCAAATAAAGTAAATCATACACAAAATAAGGTGCTTTGCACCAGCAAACCCGAGAAGGTGTTTAAAAAAGTGTTACAAGGTTAAAAAAAAAAAACAAAAACAAAAAAAAAAACCACAAAAAACAAACATCTTTGCTAATTTTTAGTCCTGTTGAAATTCATGGAATTGTTAAATATTATACCATCAAAATATAAATTTTATCAAATATGCAGTCAACAGCTGCTACTTTTTTCTTTATATATTAAATTTCTCATATGTCTTTTATTGTTCTAATAAACCTAAGCTTGTGTGACCTCCAGTGCATATTAGACCATTCACTGTATGAAAGAAAACATGTTGGATAAAATTTGTGCGTTTTTAATAAAATTAGAAAATCTGATGTTTAGATAACTCGTGTTTCATTTGATGTTTGAAGCAATTTTAAATGGATTCGCTCGAGTCAAACAGCCCTGAGAAAGCACGAGCCGCTCTGCTGCTCATCCCGTACAGCGCTTTTGCCGTGGTAGAAGTCGAAAGCCCGGCGTCGGCGCCGACAGCGGCCAGCGGCAGCTCCAGCCTCTTCCCATCTGCAGCCTCCGTTGCCGAAGGACAAATAAGAGGTTACGCTGCCCGTTACATTTCAGCATTGGAACCGAATCAAATTGTTAAGTGCAGTAACCTATTCCTGGTCTATGCTAAGAGAAAACGTACTCAAAATGCTCATTTTCTGCCTAACCAAAAATGTAAATGTAAAAAACTTGCCAAGATAAGGTTTTTAATCGATCCATTTTTAGTTAAATTAATTCTCCAACGGTAATTTTCCTTTCTCTTTTTTTTTTTTTTTTTTTTTTTCCCCCTCCTAATTGGATGGTTTCAAGCACAGCGTAACCTCAGCGTCATGAAAGTCATTTTAATCCTTTTTTAGTGCTGATACCGAGTCAATTGTTTAATAGCGTTGGGTACAGACGAAGTTCTCTGCAGGGCGGTGGGGCAGAGTGTTTTGCTTTGCACTAGAGACGCGTTCATTTTCTTGCAGGAAAATGAAACAAAAAAAAAAATCTGGAACGTTGTGAAATGACAGATTTAATGGTTTAATTATAAATGATTGCAGGACCCCAAATACTCAGTTCTTCAAAAGCAAAAGCCTCGCTGATCCCGAGAGGGTTTTGACCTGTGTTAGAAGCAAGGAATTAGGTCCGGTTCTGAGAAGTCACTGGTTTGAATGTGTTCCACCTGCTGGGCTAAGAGAAGGGGATGAACTATAATTGTGTATTTTCCGCCGTTTCTCTACTAATTGTGACTCTGGCTTCTTTTTTATTTTACGTAGGCACAGAAATTTCCGCTCAAACACAGACTTCTGCATTCCCAGCGATTCAGTTATTTATCTCTTTGGACTGAGGCGGGGGCGGGGGAAAAATCCAAATGCTTTAAAGTTGTGTGATTTGTGATTTTTCAATGGCGATTTTTTAAAATTTTGTTGACAGCCTCGTTTCTATGCCCAGCAGAGGGGCCACCTGGATGAAGCAATAGTTCACTTTAAACACAAAATGTCTTATATAAGGATAAAAACTATCTGCAAGGGATCTGTTAGTGTTTCTAAAAAAAAAAAAAAATAATAATCATGCTTTATTAAATACAGGGGAGACTTCTTAAACTCATGGGCTCCGTGTCTAACTCATTTATTTGTCTTTTGTGGTGTTGCTCTGTGGTGTTGCTCTGTTTTGCATTTATATAAGCAAAGGAATGGCTGATCTATTTATTACAAACTTTTACTTACCCGGGCAAGTGCCGTTGATAAATACCGCTGTTTGCGCTTCTGGTCTGTGCTGCTGTTTTATTGTTGAATCAATTATTTTAAATGAGAATTTCGCCAAATAGGCTTATTTTGTAGAAGACGTCTGCCAAGTGGGGTTTCTTTTTTTTTTTCCTTCTTTCTTGTTCTTTCTTTTTTTTTTTTTTTTTCCTTTTTTTTTTTGGTAACGAGGTACTTGCACAGTTTATTCTGTGTTCATTTAGGCAGCGATGTGATACGGTTCAGTTTAGGTCAGTGGCTTATAAAAGGGAGGGAGGAGAGCCTGTATTTTATTTTTTTTTTTTCCGAAGCTCCCATCCCTTCCGCAGGGGTTTTGCCCATCTTCGGGGGGGAGCCCAGGAGCCGTTCCCATACTTAAGGCTGAGCGTGTCCTTCAGTGCTTCCCGGGACCCGCTCCGGAGGCCCCAGCGCTTTGCAGATTTGAATTCTGTGCTCTTCAGAGCGAGCTCGGTGTTTCTGAAGACCCTAATCCAGCAACAATTGCACAGTCAAAACTCCTTTTGAAATCATTGTCACGTTGGGTTCTTGTAAGTCCTTGTTTACAAGAGCATTTCCATTGACTTCAGTCGCATTGCCCGGGTGAATAGGGGTCCGCGGGAGAAGGGCCTCGACAATACGCGCTGCTTGGGTGGATTTTACATGGGCGTGTTAATTTTTTAACTGCAGAAACACAGACCTGATGTGTATGCAACGCTACGTGTGTGCAATGTGATTTCAAAAGCGTTTTTTAGAAGTAATTACTCTCTTCTGATCTTTCCTTCCTTGACTGCTGCTGGTTTCGGTGACCTTCACCTTGTTGCCGTGTCCCAGCAGAAGGTGCAGCCCGGTGATGTTAAACCCCACGCAGGCCCAGGTCTGCTCACCCAATTTTGGATGGCATCCGTGGCGTTAGCCAGGGAGAGCGGCACGCGCCCTCCCGGCACGGACGAGGGAGGCTCGGTGTTTAAATGTGCGAGACCGAAGACTTGTGCAAACCCCGGGTGTGAGACCATTTACTGTTCACTAGGAAAAAGGTGCGAGGCAACATCGTAAGTATTCTTCATCTCGAGCTAATCTATATGGAGGAGGTATTTGGAAGGCTAATCAAAGTGTCTTTAAAATGCCGTGAGTTTCCAGCATCCAAATGACTCTGCTTTTGGCCCATTTTGGCCGGGCACCGCACGCTGCCGCTGTGTGATGCTCCCCTCTGCCCTTCCCCTTTGGCCTCCGTCGCTGCTGGTATCTACTGGCGCAGGCCTTTGCTTGGGGAGCGGTCGGGGATTCGTAAAAATCTGCGTCCCAGAACCAAGAATGTACTTAAATTACAATTTGTAGACAAATCATGTCTATTATTTTAATATGCGTACGTGTACCCAGATGCTGAGCGATGGGTACATGATACGAATCTATAAATAAATACAATTTAAAAATATCGGTGGTGATTGATGCACTGTTGCCATCCTAGGAAGCGGCAGATACGGCAGTGCCCTCTCAGGAACAATTCCTTCTGCCGTAGTCTGGATTTTTTTCCCTGAACAAGAGTGTTGTATTTAAGCTTTGCATGTTCTTACAACATTAAATATAAGCATTTGCAGGCGCCCTTCCTGTTACTACCCCTAGCAGATAAATTCACATATATTAAGATTAAACGACTGATACATATCCTTAAATGCTGCCTACGCTCTTGAGCTGGGAACAGGGAATTGTGATGCTGGAGCGGGTTCTGGAAGGTCTTTTCTTTGTGTCTGCCGTGGCACCGGGATGCTCCGCGTTCCTCATGCCAACAAAATATCCACGAAGTTATAAATGAAATTAATGGGACCATTAAAAATATATTTTGATTACAAAGCCTTCCGGGATTGCTATCTTCCGTTTCTTTTTCAAGAGTATTTGTGGTGGTTTTCGCTACGGGTCGTGCTTAGAAAGCGGAGTTTGTCGTTGTCTGGAGAGTTTGTCGGTCGTTAAATGCAGAATTGTAATGCAAGAATTGAGGGGTAAATGTGGCCTTACAGTTAGCTGACCTTGCCGTGACTGAGCCTCCGTCCCTGGCATTACTGTCACCGGAGTGCTAAGGGTGACTGATTTTAGGGCGACCGAGTTTTCCTGCAGCGTTTTCACCATTTGCGTGCGGGGGCGCTGAACGTGGTGCCCGGAGCTGTTTTTATCGTGCGTATCGTGGTCCAGTTCTCGGAGAATCCCCTTGGCCCAACACGTAAGGCTCCTGGGGACGAGGGGCACAACCTGTCTCTCTTAGGTCTTCTGTTCCAGGCTGCCTTCAAATTCAGGAATAACTCTGTGGTGATGACGTCTGGGGCGCTGTTTAGAGAGTGGTTTTGGCAACTGTAAGAATTAGATTATTTTTTTTTTCCCCGATTGGTTTTAATATGAGCTTGCTTCCTGCAGCATCTGACCCTTTAAAGAGGCTGACGGTGTCTCACGTGGTTTGGAACGAAATACTTAGCTCTGCTAATCGAGGAAGCCCAAGTTTGCAGGACGGGGCTGGTGTGATTTGGTCGAAAGGTCCCTACATGGCGTGAGAATCGTCACCCAGCAGAGACTGCCAACGTGAGCTGGAAAAAACCCCCCGACTTCTTACGGAGCTGGAGGGAGACGCGTGCCGAGGCGTTGCGGTGAACTGCTGAGAGGGGAGCCCGTGGCAAAGCCCGTGCCTTGCGTGGTCGCGCTGCGCGTCCGGAGAATTGCTGCGTCCTGGCGCGCTGTGCGCAGGGGAGCGCGCACGCGGGGTTCGCACGGGGAGCCGGTTTTGTGGATGAAAAAAATAGATTTTTTTTTTTTTTTCTTCCCCTCCATCTAAAAAGGTTTTCGTCTAGTTTTTAAATTGTCTCTGGGTGGCCTTTAAAATTCTTATCTGCTGGCAGCATCTCTAGGCTGTTCAGCTATTCAAGCCACACTGTATTCATTTTATTTTTAGATGTAAGAGCAATGAAGGGTTGATGAAATCTTTAAAACAATTGTGGGTTTTGAATGAGTCGTGGCTTAGGAATAACAGAAATACTCAAGTAAATAAAAACACGGAAGAAAAATAGTAATAAATATTTATAGGGAGTGTGGGGGTTTTTATGTACATAATCTAAATTTCCCGTTACGTAATTTGCTTTTGGGGGGAGGGTTTATGTGTGCTCTTTGCTGCTGCTCCCCAATTTTTTTTCTCTTCTTTTTTTTCTCTTTTTTACTGACAAGTTGTGTTGCTGATTTAAAAAGAAAATCTTCAAGTGAAATGCTGTGACTGAAATGAAAAAAGGCTGGTCTGGAAAAATGACATTTGCTAGCCAAAATGTTGGAAAAGAGAAGCTCAGCTCCGGCTCGTAGCTATTTTTGGATGGCACGCAGTCCTCCGTATATGGGTCAAATTCTGCTGTTGATAATGCAATTCAATTAAATTCAGCAGACGCGACCGTGGCGGGTGTAATTCCCGGGGATCTCTGTGGGAATCCCGTCGCAGATCGGTGCCCGCCTCGCGCCCACCGCGCTGCTCGTCCCGGTGGAGACCCAAGGCCGAGCGCTGCCCGGCGCAGGGCACGCAGGCGAGCAGCGAGTGATTCGATGGCGGTGCCTGAATGGCTTCACGTTGCCACCACTTTTTTTTTTTTTTCGTGTGTGTGTGTGGTTTTTTTAATATTTAAGTAAAGAAACGCTCCGAAAAATGGATCCGCATTAATAACCTGTAATTATACAGGCGCACAAGGATGATACAGTCTTTCACTGCCGAAGCTACCGTCTAATCTGACAATGTCCTAGGAGATGACAGGCTCCGCAAACAGACGGGGGCAAAAGAAGCTGAGTGTGGGAAGTGAAGAGTGCTTTCTTGTAATACAGGCTGTTCAAAATTCCCTTGCTTATCTGGCCTGTGTTTAGGGTGTTATTTCCCTTTTTAGCAAATAGGCATGTAAATAAAAAAGTAAAATTAAGAGGAAGAATGCCAAAGAAATGATGTCCGTTAGTTTGAGGCCTCCTGCTTATAGTTTATAAATAGGCAGAGGGTTTTGCAGAACGTACCGTGATGCATAAAAAGGCTTTCACAACCGCCTTAAATGAAAATGTATTGATACATTTTTTGTACAAATATTCCCCCGCATGATTATGAGTCCAGAGCACGGCAGCATGGTTTGAGGGCATGTGAACCAGAAATTAAAACCCAGCCCGAGAATCTGATTTAATTACCCTGCTAAGTGAAAGGCAAAAGAGAGAGAATAAACAGCGAAGGAGGCGGCTCTGGTGCTGAAATACTTTAACAATCCATGGCCTTCATGCACGGCGTTTTCCGTGCGGTGTTGGTTTATATCGGCTGAACCTCCTTATCAAAAATCCCGAGTGAAGGGCTCCTGCAGCTGTGGGAGCGCTGCTCAGCGGCGTGGGGGTAATGGGAGCAAGCCCCGGCGCGGGGGGCTCCCCAGTCTCCCCGCACACCGGCGGAGGGGAAGGCGCCCGTGACGCGCACGCCCCAGCCTGGCGCGCTTTTCCCCCTTCGGGTTTGTTTTGTATTGCTGGAAGTGGCAGAAGAAGGGCAGAAAAGGAACGGGTCTGTGGGCTCTGGCAGAACCCCTCGAGTTTACAGCGGTACCCACGTGAATTTTAATGCATCGCTGGATTGGGGGGTTATACCGAACGATTGCCCCGGCAGTCTCAGGGGGTGAAACCCCCATCTCACTGGCGTGAGTGGCAAAAATGCCGTTGACTTCAAGAAGCCCATTTTTGACTCAAAAGGACCAATGCAACTCACTGTGTGTTTTTTATGAATTATATTGGGTATGTTTTATTTAACCATCGCTAAAAGCCTCTCTCCCCTTATTAATAGGGCCATTTATTATTTGTAAGGTTAGAGAATATCCCCTTTTCGCTCTGTAAGGGTGCAGAGTTTTGAAAATGCAGTTATGCAGGGGGATCCCGGCACCGGTTCTTTGGCTTAGCAAGTGCTTAGTTACTCCTAGGGAACCGTTCAGGTAAGCACTTGTTTCTGCTATTAATTTTCTATAGATTTATTTCTCCAGGCTCCTCCCTTTGTTTATAATGGCATCTTTTACTCTGGAAACAAAATACCTATACACTCAAAGGAAAAAAAAAAAAATAATCCTAGAAACAAAGCCAGGGCAGACAGCCTGTGAACATCACCTGTTCTATAAAACTATGTCCTAGTAAAAAATACGATAGCAGCGCTTAATTTCACATTGCTGGAGCAATGGCAAACCCCTGTAATATATAATGCAGAGCATTATAGGTGTCAGTCATACCGCGATAAAATAAATACAAACTACAAAAAGTTGAAATAGGATCGGAATACATGACAGCGTCAAATCCAAGGGGTCGGTTTGCACCAAAACATGCGTCTTTAGTAAACGTCTCTCTTTATATAAATTGAGCTGTATATTGTCCTCACAGCACACAAGATCACGCAGTTTTATAGGGAGGGTCATAAGGTATTTGGGAGGGGGGGGTGAGATGTTTGGGGTTTTCCAGTCGTCTCCTTCCAGGGAGCCCCCCAGGACCCCCAGCCCCTGGCTGAAGCTGGTGGGTAGCAGGAAGGCACCAGGCTGCTGGAGGCAATGGTAATTAATGATATTCCTCTGCCCTCTGTAGGAGAACTGCCTGCACTGAACACCGCTGCTGCTGCCGCCTGGCCCGCACCTTTCTGCATTCTAATTAGAAATCACGCCTGGATTCATTTTTGTAGCATTTAAACAGATAAGGCACGGGGAAGAGTCTTACGTTGACAAGAAGGGGATGAGCCAGCAGCCTACACAACGCATCTCCGAGCCGGGGCTCGGTACCCGGCTCAAGTTTGCAGCTTGCTGCGGGCACCTGGGCGGGCAGGATCACTGCGCCGGTGGGTGGAAAGCCCAAACCCTGGAGGCCAGGCTGCCCCCCGAAGCTGCTCGCTCTGGGGTATGCAGTTCAGACCTGCATCTGCAACTCGGAGCCGAGATGCCGATTTGGGTTGCTTCTCCCTTGTAACAAAACACGCGCCAAGCTCGATCCCAGGTCTCCAATTCCAGATGTAACCTGGCGGTTTGAGGCCACCTCGCCCCACACGGCAGCCTGGAGAAGCTGTCCGTGGGCAAACCCAGCAGGGCTGGTGGTAATGGTCCCAGCAGTCACTGCTGTGTTGCTTTGCTGCTGTGCCTAGGCCGGAGTTTGGCAAAAGCACCTGGGGAGCTCTGGTGCTGGTACCGGTTCGCTGAGCCTGGTTTAACTCCGGTGTAAGGATCCCTCTGCGTACAAGGACCAGGGTTAACCACAGATCTCACCTTTTGGCTCTCACTGCTGCAAGAGGGACCCTGGCTTCACCAGAGGCCATAAAATGTTTAACATAGGGGTCAAGAAAAGAATTAATTCAGCTCTGTGCAGCCGGTGGTGCTGAGTGAGACGTTGACTTGAAGAAGTAGTTGTGATATTTTGCGTTGTAGAACAGGGCTTGGCTTTTATACCGGTTACCCCAGCGCTGCTCAGCTCCAGAGCGCTGGGCAAGCACCCATCCTCACGGGATTCGGCTACCGCTGCTCCCCCCTTGGCGCGGCGGCCGGGGCCGCGCCCCCCGCCCCCCCCCCCCCCGGGGCCGGGACCTCGCGGAGCCCCCAGACCCGCTGGGCCGGCTCCTCCCGCCGCGCGGCCGCCGCTCTCCCCGGCGGCGGGCCCGGCTCCCGGGCAGGGCCCCGCTCTCCCAGCCGGCGGGGGGCCGGCCCCCCCCCCCGCTGGGCCCCGCCCCTCAGCCCCGCCCTCCCTCCCTCCCTCCCCGCAGAAGATGGCGGCGCCCCTGGCGCGGCAGCTGGAGGAGCTGCTCAACCCCCGGCCCAGCGCACGCGACCCCGAGGACGACGCGGAGGAAGGTGAGGGAGGGCCGGGAGGAGGGTGTAGTACCCGCGGCACGGCGGGGGCGGGATGGGGGGCGGCCGGGTCGGGGGGGCGGCCGCGGGGCCCCCCGGCCCGCGGGCGCCGGACTTCCCCAGCCGCGGGCAGAGGTCGGCGGCCCCCCGGCTCCACCGTGCGCGGGGCTCGGCCCGCTGCACCGCACCCGGATGGGTCACGGCCGGGGCTGCCGGCGGGGTCCGGGTTACCCCCCGGGGTCCGGGTTACCCCCCGGGATCAGGGTCACCGCAGGGGTCCGGGTCACCCCCCGGGTCGGGTCACCGCAGGGGTCCGGGTTACCCCCGGGATCAGGGTACCGCAGGGTCCGGGTCACCCCCGGGGTCCGGGTACCGCAGGGGTCCGGGTTACCCCCGGGATCAGGGTCACCGCAGGGGTCCGGGTTACCCCCGGGATCAGGGTTACCTCAGGGGCCGGGGCTGGAGTTCCCTCAGTGCCGAGGTACCTCAGGGCTGCGTGGGCCGGCTGCCCCGGTGCAGGCCCCTCCACAGGCCGGGTCGTGTGGAGGCGGGCTGGGGAGCGGATCCGGCTGGAAGTTTCCAGCAAAAGAGAGAGAAAAGCGCAGGGTCGGGGCAGGAGCACGTCCCCTGCCGCTGCGGGAGCGGGCGCAGGCCCAGCGGCCGCCGGGGACGGCCCTCCCCGGCACACCAAGCGCTCGAAGCAGGCCGCAGCGCCGCGTGTGCCTTGTTTGACACTTACCTGTGGCCGATAATCAACTTATCTTTTCAATCAAGCTCTTTTCACCTTAGTTGTGATTTTTTTTGAGACATTTGTCCCTTTCCTTGTGACATGTAGGTGGCGGTCTCATCTTCTAAGTTTCCAGGCTGGTGCTGCCGTTCCCTTGGCTGGCCCTCTCTCCAGAGCAGAGTCTCCCCACTGGCCAGTAGACCCGCCATGCCGCGGGGCAGGACTCATCTCCAGGCCATGCCTGTCGGATGCTTCCCACGCTTGCCTCTTGAGATAGCGAGTTAACCGCTGCATGCTGACAGCGGTTGGCTTTGGGAGGTACTAGGTCATGGTAAACGTTGTGCTAGCTGGCCTGGTTCTTCTCTACAAGTGTACGTGAGAGCAATAGCATCTTGTGAGCAACATCTTAGTAACCACTGAGGAAATTCATGTAGTCAGCAGAGGCGTTTTCCCGTTTTAGTGATCATGATTTAGTTTCAGACTTCATACTTCAGCAGTACCAAGGCTTGAGAATGCCAGAAGATCCGTTGAGTGCCACAGGTCGTTCTGCATCTGGCCCTCTTGCCCAGGCGCTCCTTGGTGCTGAGCATCTTGTAGCTGGAGTGACTCTATTTAGACCAGATCTTGTTTCTGTGATCATGAGCAGCAGATTATTTTTTTTTTGCTTCTCCCCTGCCTGAAGTAAACACTATATGTGAGGCATTAACATTGCCAAACACACATTAAAAGAGCACTTAGCGATGTTCAGCCGGTTGGATCACTCAATTGGTTGAACAAAGCTAACCCTATAATTTTGCGTACTGGGTTGTCTTGCACATGAATGAAAATAAAGAGGGAGTATGGTATGATGTGTTCTCTTTGCTGGACTGCTCTATTCCTGTGTCCTGGAGAGGATGGGTATGAAAGAGGGTAATAACCACAGTAAAATTATTTTCTCTGTTTAGCCATTCTAAAATGTTTATGTATTTATGTGGCTCATACATATAGGAAGAGGCCAAAGTGCATCTGAATTGCAGTTTTCCTCATTTAATCTGTAAGCATGAAGTGACTGAAGGCATTCCAGCTTTGCTGAGTCCTCCACCTGGAGGACTACACTTCTTGGGAGACCCTCCTGAATCTGTGGAAGGGCTTGGATAGGTTTAGTCTGTCTAGCGCTTCATGTGCATTCCCTAAAATAAAGAAGAGGCAGGGAAAAAAGTGTGAATGTAGGCAATGTTCATTCAAAAAGAACTCAGCAGGATTTCTGGCATTTGCTAATAAACACTCATCCCTGGATTGCAGGTGAGCCCTGTGGTACCAAACCTGTATATGGAGAAGTCCAGAGTACTGAGGGGGGTGTGTGGAATTGGTCGGTTTGTGTAACACTTCCAGCTCCTTCCTACAGCTCGTTCTTCTAGTCTGAAATTCAGTTCAGTTTAGACATCCCTCCCCCTTTTTTTCCCACAGCTACAGTTGCTAAAGTGATTGACAAATTTGAGGATGAAACTGCAGATGACATTCTCCCTGTTGGCAATATACGGAAAAAAGCTTCAGCCTCTCTTTTGGAAGCTGATAAAAGGTACAGTGGAAAAGCTACATCTCGCAAAGCCTTGCAAGAAGAACTCTGGGGAGATGCTCTGTCTGAAGAAGGATCTGGTAAGAAATGTAATTTCTTTCCCCTTTTCAATTTTCACTCAAAATTTGATGTTAGCATGTTAACTGAGCTAGTGCCATCTCAACTGAGATGACAAACTTTCAGTCCCTGCTACAGGGCAATAAACAGGTACAATTAAGCTGGACATCTTCCTGAAGTGCCTTCCTGAAATTCAGGCCATATTTTTTGGCCTGAGGGAAGGGGGAATCCCAAAGAAGAGGTCAATCCTCCAGCTTGAGAAAAGAGAGTGACTAAGTGTAAGGTGAGGCTCAGTGTACTGACTGAACATTGGGTAGAGGAAAAGAAACAGCTCCCATTTTTAAGCCAATATATCTCAGGGCTGTGAGTATATACAGATTCTCATTTAAGAAATGCGTGTGGCAAATTCTGACTACCTTGTTTGCTTATCATGTCGTTGTCTCATGGGAAAGCTAAGCCACAGGTCTACTAATCATTGTCACAGAAAATGTGAGCTGAGATCTTTTTGTGGATATGGCCTCGTGTTTCCGTTATTTAGCCAAAACAGAGAGTAGCATTGTACACAGATGAAACAGAGTTTGGAGGTCAAACAGCCCAAACCTATAGCTATGGATGATGCGTACTGCAAAGTGGCACATCTGGCAAGTAAATAACTTTTCTCTTCTAATTATTAGCTGAAGAAGCATTAGATGAATGGTACAGTGGCAGTGAAGATGAAGAAGAGGATGGCAGCTTAGGCACTAAAACAAAGGAGAAGCTCAGCAGTGCTGGCAGTGACCAGGAGGATGACTTGGAAGATGATGAAGAGACAGATCCATCTGCCAAGGCACCAAAGTTCAGTTTCCAGAATATTACAGACTTCGAGAAATTTACAGAGGGGATGGATGATGTAGGAAGCAGTGAGGGAGAAGATGAAGGTGATGCCAGCATGGAAGAAGGAAGTGATGAGGAGGAATACGGGAGTGAAAACCACAACAATGTAAAGGAAACCAATGACAGCGAAGATGATGGGGGGGTGATGACATTCTCAAAACAACAGGAGTCTGAAGAAGTAGAAAAAGGAAAAGCTGTGAGGAACCAGATAGGTTTGTGAATGTTTGCTTTGTATTTTTACAAGACTTTCCCCTTGCTGACACTAGAGAAACTGGCCATGTTAGGAATCACTTCAGCGTGTTAACGTGCTGCTAGCATACTGCATGTGCATGCTGCAGCAGCCCTGGGGATTTGCAAATGTTCTGCCAAATCTGCTATGCAAACTGGTGTCACTGCTGGTACAAAATCTCATGTTATGAAGTGTATTTATCCACTGATTTAACTGAACCACTACTGAATATACTTGCAGTATTGGTGGGGATGGGGACTTCCTACACTGGTAATGCTGTGCACTGATGCTGATACTGCTTCTGTTGTTTTTCAAAATGCGATACTGAATGCAGTTTCTTCCTGGCTGTCCTATTAAACTATCAAACCTCCTTTGCAGAATGTCCTTTTAAACAGTAAAGCAAAGGGCTCTTTTTTTTTTTTTTTTTTTTTTTTTGTGAGTCAGAGAATTGCAGTCAGGATCATAGGATGGGATGTGGTTTTACCCAGAGACACCTTGTGGTACCAATTTTGTGCTGAGTCAGTGAATGCAAAGATTTGCCCTAAGCAGGAGTAATGTAGCCCAAAGGAGAGGGCCTGTGCTGTTAAAATCACTGACTCCTTCATGAGGAGCAAGTGCTTTGGCTTGCTAAAATTGTTTTATTTTCTCTTTGTTATGAAGCACTGTGGGATCAACTATTGGAAGGGAGAATCAAGATGCAGAAGGCACTCGTAACGGTCAACCGGCTTCCACAGCCAGATACTTACCCAATCTTCAGAAAGGAAGGTGGACAAGAATTTGACAACGCTGTTGAGAACTGTAAGAATTCTTCAATCTTCCTACTTTGGGTAGACACTGCTGTAGCCAATATGCTTTGCCTGTGTGGGGAAGTGTTAATGGGACAGTGAGGGCTTTGAGTTGTGTGTGTCTGTAGTATTAGCTGTTGGTTTTTGTTGCCTTAGTCCTTAGGTACTGGGCAAACAGAAACCAAAGAGTGTTTTCTACCTCAGAGAAAGAAAATGTCTCCTATCACCCATGTCTTTCTATGCCTAGTTGACCTCTGCTGGTGGCCTGTCATCGCTTACGTAATGTTGGAAAGCCTCAGCTCGGGACCCGCTGCTATTTCTAGTTCTTGTGGGGATTGAAGTTGGCTTATCAAGTTTAAGTTTCATGCTGGATCTTAGGAATAATTGGTTTGGTTATTGCTGTTCAGTGCAGAGTTGTGATACTTCTTTCTCTGGAGACACCTTGTGGTACCAATTTTGTACTGGGTCAGTGAATGCAAAGATTTGCCCTAAGCAGGAGTAGTGTAGCCCAAAGGAGAGGGCCTGTGCTGTTAAATCAACAGCAAATATCTTTTCATCTGTTTATTTCTTAGGATCACTATTAGTGATGTTGTCCTGATGAGATTTGTAGTAGATTCACCAATATGGCAAATATAATGTGCACGCTTCAGCCGATAAGTGCAAAGTACTCAACTTCAGTGTGATGTGGGACTATTTAATTTTTAGAATTGGACACCTTTTTTACTGAACTTAAGGCAAATGCACGGGGAGTTAAGTGTCTGCTATGTTATCCTTAGGAATAAATACAAACTACTGCAGGTACCAATTGGTGTCCATTTCTCCCTGACATGTTGTTTTCTGTCAAAAAACACACAGCCACAGCTGACTATGTTTATACACAGAGCCTTCTTTTTTCTAATCCCACCCATCAGAAATTAATGAACTTCATAGGATACTCTTCCAGTGATTTTTGAATAAGCCCAATAGCATTTTAAAGCTTGCCAGGTTGGTTATCCCTTTCACTTCTATTTCTTCTTTCCCAGTCTTGAGATACTGCTCACATTTCAGCTCCGTAGGTGAGCACCCCGTGGACGATCCCGAGAATCCCCCTTACGTGAACCAGTTGGTAGGAAACCCTGTAGTGGTGTTGCCAGCCTTTTGTCCTAAACATCAGAGGCGATATGACCTGTCTGGTTTGTTGTGGTTGTACATCCATTCAGCCACACGATCTGCCCGTTTGAACGTGCTGTAGTTGTTACCTGCACATTAACACATTTTGGCCTGGGCTGGCCCAAGTCATCTTAAAACTGGATTAGGAACTTTGCCATCGTTGATCTTGACCCTGAATCTTGCCCCTACACCAAGTTTTGACTGTCATCTTACAGCTGGTACCTGATCTGAACATGGTAGCTAATCAGCTTATCTGGAGTTACAGCAGGTGAGGTACTTTATGTTTTAAAGTTAGCTCTGCTGCTTTAAATGAAGTGATTAAGGAAAAAAAAAAGGCAAACTCCCAACAATACTAAGCTGACCTTTCAGTGAAATACATGTTATTAATGTATTTAATGAGATGCATTACAAACTGCACCAAGCACCATGTTTCATTACAGGTCTAAAATGCAATATCATTAAAGACCTTTAACAGAAACAATGGTTGACATTTTGATATTTCCCATAAGCAAAACACATCCAAGAACATGGAGTATAATACTGCGCACAGTACAGCAGAGAGCCTAATCTTTCAGTTGTCCAGAACACTGAAGGAATGCCCGCTGTTAGTAACTACTCAGTGATTCCCTCCCCACCCTCTTCTCATAATCTGGGCAGGAAAGTTGCAATATCAGATGTTCCTTGATAGCCTGGGTTCGTGTTCTGTACTTCATCTGTGAAGACAGCGAGAAAATAAAGCTGGAGTGACCTGGGCAAAGATAGCAGAGGAAGCGCTCAGACTGACAGACGGGAAGTAATGAATTTAGGAACATTCTGCTACTACTGCACTTGTTTAGTGTTTTCCAATGTTCCCTAAGGGACCAAATTTATATTCCTTCTTTTATTTCTATTTTTTTAAAAATCTGTAATTGTCCAGTAAAGTGGGTTACAATTGTCATTTTTGATGAGCTACACTATTGCCCAGTGCAGATATCTTTCACTGCCCTGCAAAGATGCTCATTCCAGAAGTTACAAAGTGCCAAGCACAAAATAAGGAGTAAACTTACACATGAAGATTTTATGAAAGACCGGGGATATAGTTGGTGTTACGTGGCAAAGACCTGTTTCTCTCTCAGTTTGCTGTGCTGGGCGCTGGGAGAAGGATTCATCTCTAATCAGCAGCTAGACTGTACCTGTGGGCAGTCTGAGCTGTGTTACATCTTCATTCACAGAGCTTCCGCCTGGATACAGGGCTGTGACCTGTCAGTTCAGGAGGTGAAACTAAGTCCTTTCTGAAAATACACATGGCAATATATTTAAAGTTCTTTCATGAATTGATGCACCTTGGTTTATGAGGGGGGGAAAAAAAAAAATCTCACTTATTATAAATCAGCTTCCAATTAAAGTCCCAATTTTTAGATGATCAAGTGGTTTAGTGGCTTCTATAAAAATAAACTTTTTTACTCGATTCTGAACGGGGATATAGTGGACTGGGTAAACATTTCTGGACTCCTTAGTTTTCATCCCCATTATATTGCCAGCTTGTGGGTAGCATCCCATTCCCCAGACAGGAAAAATTAGAAGAACTGTGCGTTAGTAAGTTTAAAGACGAGTGGAAGACAGGACTTTGTAAATACTGAATGTTGAGGTGGTTCCACTGTATGTGATGCACTTCAGTCTTGGACAGGATTTGGGATAATCATGATGTTGACACTATTTTGGGCTGGATGATACTCTCCTTTCAGGGAAGCCTCAGCGCTTCTTTCCAAATTCATGGGATAAATTTGGCATAGGGGGGTCTCGGCACCCAGCTCTCTCTCTGAGGTTCTGGAGGACTCCCTCACATCTCTTTGAAAGCTGCCCTAGAATGCTTTCAGTAATTTATCCCAAGTCCTTCCATTGCTCATGAAATTTCTGCTCTGTGCTCACAGGAAGGGTGATTTTTTTCGAAATGGAAAATGGTCCTTCATATATTTGCCTCTTTGGTAGCTCCCACTTGTGACAACGCCCTGTGCAGGTAGTGGTTCTAGTGAAACTCCCTGAGGGTTTGAGCATAGTTGTGTTAAAGAGTAGACAGCAACATTGTATACATTTGACGTTTGAAAGCCAAATCTGAGCAAAAATGGTAAGGTCATACTTGTTTTCCAAATTTTGAGATTGGAGGTTACAAAACTTCAGATGTTTATTATTTTTGTAATCTTTTATGAAATTTTTTTTTTCTTTTTTTTTTTTTTTTTCCAAATGATACAGTCTGCCTTGGACAGTCTTGGATTCCGGAGATCTCAGGTTCTGGTGGATGATTTACTGCAAAATTGCTTATAAATTGAAGTAGAAAATGTTTTGCAGACCTGGCAGCTTTCAGGCTTCACACCCATTTGTCACCCAGCATTTCCCTTTGTGTATAGAACAAGAATTAATTAGGCTGCACTGCAGGAAAAGTTTATGGCCATAATTTATATAGGATGAATTTCTGTTTAAAGAGACAGCATTGCTTTGTTTGCACTGTCTTACTTTTTCTTTCCTTTTTTTCTTTTTTTTTTTTTTAATCTTTAATTATATTCCAGATTTTTTTTTCTGTCACCCTTTTTACATACAAATTGGAGACCAAACTGTGGTCATGGAGCTCATGTTTATTCCTGTTTTGCATCCATGGAGAAACTCTGAGTGGTTTTTAATACTGAAATCACAGTGGCTGCACTCTGAATGCAGTGCAAATGTTTAATGTTTAATGCACGGCACACGTGAACTCCCACAGCTTACGTTTCTGAGGTGCTGTTGCCTGGAGTGGTCTGTTTCTCCAAGATACATTTGTATTCTCTTGCACCATATCTTCCAGTCTAGTCCAGGGCTTGAGATGTTGCCTCTGTTTGGGGTCTTGCACGTTCAATTAATGTTTTTCATAATCAATGCAAGTCAGAATTTGCAATCTGCTCCTGATTTGCACATTAAAGAGACCCATTAATTAACAATTCCAATCCCTGGCATGTTCCCGCAGGATCCTTGCATTATTTACATAGAAAACGAGTGCAAGGTGCAAGTTTCTGTGCTGTGTCTCTGCGCAGATTGCATGCCTGCCATTCATATTTCTATGTATGTTTTCAAGGGGGAGGAAGGTTAGAAGTGGATCTCATGAAAATGTCACGAAAAATTACCTCAAGGGCAAGAAAGAGCCAAAGAAGAGGTGGAAGCAACATTAGTGAAGCCACATCCAGTGTCAGGAATTAAACAGCTCCTAGGTTTGGGGCTTGTTATGTTAAATCTAGATTCGGTGACAAAAAACCCCACAGCTAATTGGGGGCTGGGGGGCAACAAGAGCTTTAAGAAATTATATCTCTCAATCAACAGAGGCTAGAACCTGCTGTTGTACCTACCCTGGGTAGACCAATATGGTCATGTGGCTCTGTTCTTGCTATTTCCATGACTTTCTCTTTACAATTTTTTTTTAAAAATACTAAGCTGGGAATGTTTCAGTGATACTTCATGCTTCACAAAAAGAGCTTTTTAACAGTATAACGTGTTATTTTCAGGTTTTAGTTGGTGAGGATTTAAAAACAGAGAAACCCAGGTGAGGTTCTTGCAGAAGGCAAGATGCTGATGGAAATTGCAAGAGTAGTTGTGTATGTTTTCATATGTATATGCTTTCACTTTCCAAGAGTTCAATAGGTCCCTGAAAGGCAAACTGCTGGTTGAATTTTTGTGGGGTTTGTTTTGTTTTGTTTCCATCTGTCAGTGGATTAAGAGGAAATACCGGAATCACACACTTCTATACTTCAGCATAAGCTCAAGATTAGTTGTTTTTGAGAAATAGAATACTGGTTTTGGTAAAAGGTACACATGCAGGGTCTGTAAGAATGGATTTGCTCACTGAAGGAACAGAAGTGGAGACAACGAAATATTAACTGTTATTTATACTTTGTAGAGCTGTGGAGAAGTTATGCAAAGGTTTGTGATCAATAAGAAAATAAACCTGAATAAAGTGAATCAGATAAAAAAAATCAAATGAAATGCTCCATGTGCTTGCGAGGCCATTATCCCCAGACCTGCCTGGGTTATTAATGTATTAATGGAGCAGCAGCAGTGAGCTCTGCCTAGCAGCGGCCTGAACTTTCCAGCACAGTGCCTCGTCTGCTACTAATAGATACAAAATTGTATACAGCTTTTTAAATTCTGTTGAAATTTGTGCCTCTTTTCTCAACTCACAGTGATGCTTGAACTTCAATTTGTATTCTCAGTTGTCAACTACATCTCCTTTTGCTAATCACTGTGGCGTTACTCCAGATGATTCAGCCATGGACGTTCTCTGTGGCCATGAGCTAGTGGCATTGCATCCGCGCACAGGGGTGCAATTCCTGTATTCCTTGTACTCAAGGAGGATGCATTATCCAGAAGAAACCTTGTTTCCCCCATCATTTAGCATTTCTACAGTATCCCCTTGGAAATCCCTCCGGAAGAATTGTTGCGTTGGGTTCATTCACACGAAGAGATGAGCTCGTATTGGAGACAGGGCGCTGGAGAGTGCTGCAGTTAGCACAGCTGGCTGACAAGCAATGCTGCGATGTATTACAACCTCATTCACCCTATGAGCGTGCTGCACCGGGGCCTGAGGGTGGTAGAATAGTGCGGTTTGCTTCTTGGGAATAAGTTCAATGGAATGATGGAGGCCAGTCCTGTTTTGTACCCTATAAGCAGTGCTCTAGTCCTCCTTGCAGCCTGCGCAGCGCTATGGATAGCGTGTTTCTCTTGTGGCCACCCTAGGGATGCAATTACACCTGGAGTTGGGAAATGGTAGTTGCTGCCTGACCAGTGGTTCCCAGTCCTGCCTTTCCTTCTCCATACCGAGTTTGGACTGCAGAATGTTGGAGCGCGTGCACCTTTGAAGTCCTTTGATCTGTGATTTAAATGGGGTGCTGTGAAGAAACTTTATTCAAAAGAAAGACATGGAAAGATGAAACAAGGGAAATGAGTGTGAACTACGTGTCAAGTTTGCAGGAAGCAACTCGCTATTCATAATCTTACTGTAGCCCTGTAGCCAGTCTCTTCAGCTCAAGTCCGTTGCTGGATAACTTATGTTTCACATTGATTAGTTGTTCCCTTAAGGTGTTGTATGTCTCAGGTGCAGCTAGCCAATGGCTGCTATTATGTTTTATTGAAAAGCAGAGCTAAAAGGAACATTTAAAAAACTTTGCAGGACTTGCCTGGGACTGCACAAGGCCGTGTGTTGGGTGCCTTTTGGGAAACGAAGGAGATGTTGACTTTTTCTTTTTAAAACATACAGTCCAGTCCAAATGCTTTGACTGACCCAGAAATGTCTGTTTCTGGGGTGGAAATAGGTGTGTTTGTAGCGAGTGTGCTGGTAAAGGATCGCGCTTCCACCTGGAGTTATGTGGACCTTTATAATAATGGTCTGAGTTGGGCTCTCGGTACGCCAGGTTGGTTAACTGCTTGTGACAAGCGTCTGTGGCTTGTGATGAACAGCACATTTGTGGACAAGGCCTCTTAAGGACGTGATTAAGAATCCCACTTACGTTCATTGCCAGCAGGAGACCTCCAAAGATGCCATGTGTTCTCTGGTTTTACATTCTCGCATATTAAACATTTCTGTATGAGTGCTTCACACTGAATATCTTTATTTTCTTTTGGCTTAGTTCTGTAAGATTTTGCTGGACAGAGGGGAAGATCCTATTTAGTATCTATTTAGCGTATGCTTGTTTGTATGTTCTCAGTGTCTTTTTAATAGAGGGGTTTTGCTGGATTCTGTTACAATGATTCCTGAGCTTTAAAAGAAAAAAAAAAAAAGATACCCTGTGCAACATCCAGGTAAGTCGTGTCAAAGCAGCTGCTTAAGCATGGACTGACTTTGAATAAGATCAAGTCTGCATTAGGTAGCGGAGAACCTGTTCTACTTCCAGTAGAAGTCTGGCAAGGTGTGCTCCTCTCCAGTCGTGCAGCCTGGCGGGCTCACCCTCTGTCTTGCTCCTCGGCTGCACCTGGTTGTCATTGTACACATCTGGGTAGAGAACAACTGTCAGATGAAATGTGGTTTTTTGACACAGGCTCGGGATTTTTCAGAGAAGCCTGCGGGAATCAGCTGCCAATAATTCCAGTCATAATTTTGTTACCATCTCTATTCGTGGATTACTTTTAAAACTCAAATGTATCCATACGTACATCTGGAGATGATAATGCATTAATACAGAGCAGGGTAGGTGTCACAGGGGAGTGGGGGAGGAACTAAGGCACAGGCAGATTACACAGTTTCCAGAGGCATAGAGCAGTTACAGGATTAATTGGTGCTAGGCAAGATCGTGGACTTAAATATGTTCTTGCTTTGAAGATTTTACTGGGAGCCTGCACAAATGTGTGACAGCAGAACTGGGTTTCAAGCCTGAGTGTAAATTATTGTGATCAGATCTAGCCCACTTAAAACTGGTATTTCATTTTAATTGAATTGTATTAGTCTGGACACTTTATGAATACAAAAAACATCACGCATGCCAATTCACGCAGGGTTGAATTTGATTTAAATGGATGTGGATGCGGGTGTCCCCAAATTTCACCTTTCCTCTCTGATCTAATGAAGAATCTGTTCAACTCTTTCTGGGATTGAGCCAAAGCCTGTTGACATTAATGAAGACTTTTCTCTCGACTAAAATAAATGAATGAATAGGACCCTTTTTTGAATATGTTTTTGTAATGATCCTGTGCCTTGGAGAGCTTTTGGTAAGACCTGGGGTCAGGAAGGATGATAAGCTCCCGGGCTCATGGGTGGCCATTCTGCCTATGTGCCAGCGAGTGAGAGGGACGAGAGGTGAAGTGGGAAGCTTTAGCCAAAGGCACAGGTCTCGGTTTTGGAGCTCTGGTGGTGTTTGTGTGCGTATTTAGTTGAGTAACGGGGGCGTGAGGTTTTGTGCATGTGCAGAATTTGGGCTGTGCGAGGTACCAGGAAAGTATTTTGTGGCCTATCATTGCTGTCTGTGAATTGTTCGGAAATCCTGGGGAGGAGGTAGTAGAGAAGCACAGGATGTTTATTTGACTTGCAGTTTTGGGCTTTTTTCAGAAAAAAAACGCTCTTGCCCTTCCTCACTGCGTGCCAAAGCTTTTAACTCGTGGTATTTAGTCTTTTTGAGCAGAATTTTTGTCTGCTCCCCTTGTATAGATGTGGTAAAATTGAAATGCTCCCATTTTATAGGTTATCTCCATAGCCATATGTCTTGGACACTATTGGCATTTGAGGTTTATTTTAAAGCTGTCTTAAATTCTAGTGCAGGAAATGCTAGGAGAGTTCGTAGCTGTTGACCTGCTACACCCCAACTCCAGACCCTGGGATTACACCACACTTTAAGCACATCAAATAGGTTTGCCTACACTTGAGTTTCCCAAGATAATTAATAGCTAATTAAATTGAGTTTAGCTAAATACTTGTGCATGTTAGTCTGTATACTGCACAAACAAGATGCAGGGAAACAAAGGCTTGCAAAGGATCCAGACAAGCATGTGCAAATGTCAGCTAACTCGGATTAATTGGCAATTGGTTACCTTGAGATGGAAACTCAGTGCTTGTCATGATAAATGTAATTAATGGCCTGGTATTATATGGGGAGGTCAGTCTAGATGGGCTAATGTTCCCTTCTGGCCTTAATATCTAGATAACTATGAAATTTCACATTTCCTCTTCCTTTCTCATTCTTGCATATGTGCTTGGGGATTCCTGCCTGGCAGAGACGGGAATGCATGCTGTCAGCTTCTTTACATTTACAGTAATGTAAAACATCAGTTTTTATAAATCTCATTTTTACAAGCCCCGTCCCTTCCCTGGTTTGGGCTGATATCAAAAGAAGACGGTTGAGGCGAATCAGTAGAGCATGAACTTCATGGAAGTGTTTCTCTCCCTTCTCAGCTTTCCCCCTCCCCCAGTCCCCACTAATAAAATCTTTGAATACCGAGCTTTTTATTCTGTTGTTGCATCTAGTTATTTTCTTTACTTTTAGCAAACTCATCTGTGTCTGATCCTGTTGTCCTTACTGTCAAATGCAGTGATATTAGAGTGAAAGGGCTAAATTGAGTCCGTTCTGTAACTCTTTGGGAGTCAGCTGAACTGCTTGTGTCAAGGGGGTTTGCAGCACTGGCTCCTTTGTGCTGAAGGAATACAATTTTCCCCTCTGCAAAGGCTTTTGCATCATTTGCATTCCAATGGAACCAGCAAATTGGGCCTTCGGTACGGAGCGGACCTTTTTATTGCAATCAGAAGAAAGGTTGGCCTTTTTCCTACCATCATTTGATAAAATTCCACAAGCTCGGTGTTTTGGGAAGCGTGAAGGGAGTGTTCCTCCCATCACTTCCCGAAATAACCTGGTCAGATTTACAGGTGCTTTGTGCTAGGATTCAGCTGAGCTCCGTGAGAAATGTATACGCAACTAAACCACCTCTGAAAAAATCAGATCCCTCTGCTGCCAAAGGGCTTGCAGCTAGCCTGTAATTTAGCCTAGGCTGGCTCTTGTAGCTCCTGTCTTAGGCTTATCAGTAGCCTTTTATTTCTGTGCCATCTTGGTTTTGGGGCACCAGGACGTACAGCGGTGCAAGTTGGAAGACGGCGAGCGTCCTGCCTGCACCATATTGTTCCTCCTACAGTTAGTTACGCAGCGGGAATTACCGAAAAGGAGTTGTTCAAAGCCCCGTGTTTAAGATGCGATACCTGGAGGAATTCCCTCCGCCTTTTCCTGGCTGGTAACATTGCTCTGCTGTTGGGAATATAGAGCAAGCTCCAAAAGTAATACTGACAGACTTCAGAATTATGATACACTGGAGCTCTGGCGTAATTCTTTGTTGAAGAAGTTAGAGGCCTAAAATGTTAAGGCTTATTGTTATTCTGAGTTGATAATCTCTGCCTTGCTTTAATAATTTTTCCTCATGCCTGGATAGCCTGCGAGTTGCACAATAATCACTCACACAGCTTTGTAATCAATGCCCAAAGTAATAGGATTCCGCTGGCCAACGGCAATTAATAAATTTGTGTCTTTTTTAAAACACTAGCAAGTCGGGCCTGAAATACGACTGACTGGCTTTCCTCATTTGCATATTTATTGCAGTGGAAAAATTCTTGCCGAATGATTGATGTTGAGCCTGCCTCTTGAATTCCAAACAGCACATTATTATGAAATGAAAAATGCCGGCCATACAGTTGATTAAAGTTGAAGACAGTGGAATCGGTGTTTTTTAAGATTGTGGGAGAATTAAAGGCATATTTTAATAGATGTTGACAAGAAGTGAACTAACAAAAGCAAAGCAAAGGATTTGCTTGAAAAGATTTAATCAAACGTGTTTCTTGGGGGATTAATTGCTGGGGATGACTAGTGCAAGTGGCTGGCTTGTGGATTTGAATGAGAAGTATTGTTCTCGGGCCAGCGTATTGAGTGCCATTTTGACCTGTAGTTTAACTCCTGTCCCACAGTCGTTTGAAAGGAGTGAAAATTTCCCCCTCTTCATCTGAATGTCGGGATAAATGCCTGTACCTGATAAAGATACTTTTCATTATGAACAGCTATTAAAATAAAAGAGGTTTGATTCCTCTCCTCCTTTTTATTTGCATAATGTGACCGGGGCGCTGGGCACTGCGCCCGTTCCGTGCAGTCGTGACGCGGTGACTCTCCACGGTGGCGGGGGGAACTCTCCCAATATTTGGTAGCTCAGCTTTTGCTCTGCATACCCGGGTTCAAACACCAGCGTTGTTCCGGCTGTTCTGTGTGAGCACGTCGTACAGCCTGTGGAGGTACATGGAAAATTAAAAGCTTGCATGCCGATGATATTCCTGTGATGCCAGATCCTCAGATTTAATTGAGGGGAAAAAGTAGTTAAATTTCCAGCTTTGGCATGGGCTCTGAATTTCATCCGTGTCCTGTGCGTGCGGTGTTTTGTGCTGGTACATCACGGTAGCGATGCTCCTGTGGGTGTTTGCATTGGGTGTGTACGCAGAAGCGGGCAGGCGCCGTTCCGCAGGGGAGCACTGCCACAGCAGTGCCCCATCGCACCCTGCAAGGTGCCACAAACATGCGGTAACGGAGTGAAAAATCCCGGGAGGTTTGCCCCAGTTTTAAGGATACTGTCATACTTGGAATCTGCTGGATGGATGCGCCAGGGTCAGGCGAGGAGGAGCTTGCCTGGTGGAGCAGTTTTGGGAATCCCACTGGTTGGGTCTCCGTGAATACCTTTGAAAGCCTGGCCTTGAGGCACCGGCTTTTTTCCATCGACTTAAAGTGTCTCTGTGTGAGGCCGCTCCCCGCTGCTCCGCACCAGCTGCTGCTCTCCGCAGCTGCTTGGGAAGATGAAATGAGACCCCATTTTTAGAGGTCATGAAAAAGAGCGCAGATATTTTTCTGCGCAGGAAGCTGCCGTGCTCTAGAAATGCTGAACTTAGAGCGATGGGCGAGCTCCGAAGCCATCCCGCACGGCAGCGCTTGGGTTTCAGCGGCAGCGGAGGCGCAGCCGCCGCTGGTGGGGGGAGCGCGCCGTGGGGTCGGTACCCTGCAGCCTGGAGCCGCCCCACGCAGAGGGGGGATGCCAGAAGTACAGCCAGTTTGTCCGTAACCACTGGCATTGACAAAATTGATTTTTGTGGTTTGAGAGCAGTAGGACAGATTTCATCTCTGGTGGGTCTCCTGACACTTTGATACATGGCAGCGCTATCCCTGAATGGAGCTAAATACTCCAGGGCTACTTTCTGACTGGGTGAAGGGATGTATAAAATGAGAACATATGAGAGAGTATTAACAGAAAGGCACACTTTGATTTACTGATACTGGCTCCCAGCTTTCTTGGTGGATTGATATGCTGTCTGCTGGATCTGGAACAACTTTTTTGCTCCTGTACACAAAATGAAAGGGCTCCCATGGACTCTTAGAAGTGACTCTTACAAGTTAGCATCTCACCACAGACACTCTGAGTCCCATTTAAGCTGGAAGTTATATTCAAACCACGTTTGCCATGTTCCTGGAGCAGCCGCAGATGGATCCCACTCAGCATCCTTTTTTCTTTCCCAAAGGGCAGCTTTGAAAAGGTTTGATGGAAGGAGGGGTTGTGTGTTGTCCTGGGGTTAGTTGGCCTCTTCACGCAGAGTATGAGTTGTTTGGGGGATTTCAGTTGCTCATACTGAAATGCTGCAAAGGGATCCAGCTTCTTTTGTGTTTAAGGCAGTGCTGAGCCACCCGTCCTCAAAAAAACACAGGTTGGACATGCAGAAGTAAAAAGGAGATAGTTTTGAGATTTTTTTTTTCCTCACTGGTGATGTATGGCCCAACGTTAAAGGTGTCAGTTGTGACACTGGTGTCGATATAATATTTACCCCAGCACATTGCAGTGCAGATTTTGAGAGATGCAGCAAAGCTGCCAGCAGAGAGTGGGAGAGAAGGGGTGGGAGAGGCACTGGCTGGGGTTAACTGGGGTGATGGGCGCCTACAAAGTCGGGTCACGATTGCTTTACACACCGCAACTTAACAGTTGCTTTCGCAGTGCTGTGCCTGCAGCCGCTGGCTGCTGCCATGGTGTGCTGGGCTGGGAAGGGGCAGCTGGGGATGTGAAGCGTCTGTAGTTGGCTGAACACAATAGAGCAACACCCAGAAGCGATACTGATGGCAGAGTTAGCGAAGTGGCTCTGGGAGTAAGTTGTTGGCATCAGGATCCTCCCGTTGGTGAATGAGTGGTGGGAGGACAGTCATAGAGCTTTAACAGCGTTGTTTCAGCCTTGGCTGGGTTGTGGTGCTTGTGAAAACCATAGTGTCAATCTTCCTGATCCCAAAAGCTTTAGAAACTGAAAATCATCAGGGACTGCCAAGGACCTAACACCGCTCGTGGCAGTGGGAGGCCCCTGCTACGTGGTCAGGGCTGGCGTTGCCAGTGTTCTTAGAGGTATTGCTGGCTGTGTTCTGTGAACAGAGCAGGGAAGGGAGCAGGAGGCACAACCCCGGTGGTTATCACACGTGAAAGCTGCTAGTTGGTTGCCTTGATGTGCTGGTGTGCTTGAAAGCTCCGTGTTTGTGACTCTTTGCTGTTTAATTGTCCATTTCAGACACGGAACAGCATTACAAGAAAATGTGCTGGGAGAGGGTGGGAGAGCAGGAGGGTTCGCGTCCAGCTTTCCTTCAAAATGACATAGTTTGCATCTATGAAAGTTTTGTTTTACGCTGCCTTCATTCACAAATGGATTCAGTCTTTTCCCCAAAGCAGCCGGTGTAAAGGCAGATTGAGGGCATTAGAGGGAAAAGAAGATGAAGAGGGAGAGGAGACTGGGAAGAAAACAGTTCCTTCTGGAATTAAACGTGAAATGGATAGGGCAGGGCTGGATGGGAAGAGAGCAGGGGAGGGTGACACTTGGCTTCTGCAGTTGAGTTCACAGCACACTTAAGCACCCAACAGTAACAATGAGAATGCCATCCAATAATGCCATTAAATACACAGGAACTGAAAGCAGGGAAGTTACCCAGCTGTTAGAGGCTCATGATGAAGGCGCTGTCTGGAATAATTAGCCCTCCCACCTGGTTAGATGCACGGTCATTGTCTCCCTGCCCTCTGCAGCCCCTTCACTCCGAATAAAATTGCTCCCCATCCCCACTTCTGTTGGGGTCCGTATCTCATAGCCTGGGGGAGCTCGAGCCTGTCTTTATTCCTTGCCCGCTTGCCGTGGCCCTGATATACCCCAGAAGAGCTGGAGTGCTACTCCAGTTGTAATTGACAGGATCAAAGCCGCCTGGGGTGCATTAGCACTGCTGCTGGAGGATAGGCAGCGGGTAGAAAATAAACAGTTTCGGAAGCTCTGGGGACATTCAGCTGTGTTGCAGGCAGAGGGAAAGATTTTGCTGTTGTAAGCTGTGCGCTCAGGCTAGGGTGGGGGCACTTTCCTTTTGCAAGCGATGCTTTAGCTGCAGACACGTACAACAAATGCATTTTCAAGGGCTTTTGTCTGTTTGTCTCTTGGAATTGTTTTGCTGCTAACACACGACTGTTTTACAAGCATGGCAAACCTAATCCGTTAATAGGTTTATATAGAAGAGTTGTCAGAACCTATCTGAAATGAACCGCATGCTAGGGGAGGATGAGTCCAACAGCTGATCTGCAACAAAAATCTTAAAGCATCTTCTCCTTGACATTCCTGTTACTGAGGTCAGGCCGTAATTTATCTGAAGATGGTGACAACTGAGCAATATCACAGTGGTAACATGCGGGAGATTGAGACCTCTGAATGTCTGGGCTGATTTCTGCTTGCACTGTCTCTGTCTGGCTGATGAAGATTTGCTGTTCACTCTACCCGTGATCTCTGTGTCCTCCATTAAAAAAAAAAAAAAAAGAAAGAAAAAAATCAAGTGTTGAAAAGTTCTCTCCATTCTTTTATGCTAACTACAAGGAAAGAAATGGGTTTGGGAGTTCAGCAAAACAGCCCTACTGACGTGCCGTCAGCGGAGGACCCAGCAGAGGGGGTACCAGGGGAAGCCCTGGGGAACGTCCCGATGCCGCAGTGCTCCTCCTGCCCTCGGACAAATCCACATGCTCTGTCAGCCAGGGTTACTGCTGCCCTCAAGGGCGCTCATTCTGGGTGCGTGGGGGGGGAAGCCAAGCCTGCGGGAACGTACCCTGCAAGAAAACAGCTCCTGGTGTGCCACGTTTCTCCAAGCGGTGCATTTTTTCCTTTTTCTGGGGCGCCTCTTTGTAAAAGAGGAGGCAATACACACCAGCGTCAGGTAAATACAAATTAATCTCTGTAAAGTTCAGCTTAGGTTTTTGATGGAAGCGTACTAAGTGTCTTACCTGTAAGAGCTGACCCTGTGATTGATGTGTAGCAGTGTACAAAGAGAGAGTTTGTGCAGGCCTAGACAAACACTTGTTTTCTGCAGGGAGGCTTGTTGGTTGTCACAAACTATTTTTAAAGAACAGATGCTGCAACATTGTGCAGTTAACCCTTTCCGCGGTCAGCTGCAACTGTGTGTCCTCGGAGTACGTAAGATCATTGGAACAGAGATGGTTTTCTCCGCATCTGCATAGATATAGGAAAATTGTCAGCTGTGAAAGCCTTTGGATACACAGCATCAGCTCTACATTCAGGATTTGTGTCTGCAAATACCCTGGAAAGCAGCTACTCATTCCTGTAAAACTAACTTTACACCACGTAGTGATCATTTTGTACACCGCTCCACCCCAGCCTTTTCTTCACTTTCTCTCTTTCTAAGGATCTCTGGGCCTGTGGTCTGCTTTTCTGATCAGAATCCTCTCATCAAACTTGCCAGGTCATTGTTTAAGTTTTCCCCCCCTAGATCAGATTGTGCTACATTTAATTTTACTTACAATCTAATTTCTTATACCTCCTGCGTGGTGAGCACAGCGGCATAGAAACCAGCAGTAGTCGCAGCCCTGCAGGAGTTCAGTTTTTCTTCTTGCCTTCCCTCCTTCTGCTCCCTGTAACATGCACATTATGTACAAGAAAGAAAAGTCAGAGGTCAGGTTTAGACGGGATGTACATATATACATTCTTCCCTTGTGTTGCTTCCTATTATTTGACTGAAGCTGGTCTCTGCTGCAGAACTTAACACAGGAGAGAAATTAGTCAGCAAAAAAGGTTGTTGTCGTATGTGTGTGTCATCGGATGCTTCTGCACACAGTACTTGCTTCTTCAATACGTTAATCCTTTCAGCTCCGTGGTCTGAATGTTTGTCGATGAAACATTAGATCAGTGTACTCCCAATGTGCAGCCAGGCAGATGTTTAGAAGGCAGTCCTGCCTCCTTTCCTCCCTTTTTAGGAAAGAAGTGTTCTTTCCCAGCGTGGTGGTGTTTGACATTAACAGCTATAAATCACTTTGAAGATAAACTCACATCTCTAACTGATTAGAGAAGAACAGTTAATGGGACATGCAGTAGCTGTGGCAGAAATTCAGATTCAAGATGAGAAACTAAGCGCTGCAAAGCTAAGTCTTCACCAGAAGCAAGGATCAGTAGGAAATTGTCACTTGTGTCTCTTGTCCTGCAGGTTGTAAAGCCCTGGAGGCGTTGCTGAAAGTATTAGTGGACCTTCAGGATGAGCTGCTTTACCAATACCCAGGCACGAGGCATCTGGTAGATGGAAAGCAATCAAAACCTGAGAGGTAAATACAAAATGAGACCTTTTTGAATGCTTTGGTCTCCAGCTCTCCAAAAACAGGACAATGCACGGCCGCCTGACCATTCTCACTCTCTGCTGTTCTCTCAGTTGCTGCTGTATCTGGGTGACAGACACTCTGGACAAAGGACCATCTGAATTCCTTCTGCCAGTGTGGGAAGTCTGTTTTGGAATCTTTCTGATAACAGAGGAGCGGCTAAACCATGGATCTTTTGCCATAAATACCACCATGGTGTGGAAAAAGCGTGGGTGGTAGTGGAGGGGCCATTCAGAATTCATACAGGTTGCCTTAGAGAGGTGTAGGGTGTTTAGTCTGCGTATTTTTGTTCTAGCGATGATGAAATCCCCAGCAGTAGTGATGAAGAGCAAGTGGAGAAGGCTCAGGAGAAGAGGAGGAGCCTCCCCAAACGAAAGCTAAAGCTGGAGGACTACCCAGAATTCATAGCCAAGCGGTATGCTGACTTCAGGACATACCGGAACAACGTCTTGCAGAAGTGGTATGAGAAGACAAATCTGGCATCTGGCAAAGTGGGAAAGGCAAGTCTTTGTTTACGTGTGCTGATGTGCTTATTGTCCAGCAGAGATTTGTGGAACAAGTTCATGTGAAAGTTTCATATCATGGATGTTCCAAGTTAAGCTGAGTTACAGCAGTAGGAATTAAATACGCAGGTACACACTTTTCCCCAGCCTTAAAGGATTTTGGAAAGAAGCTCAGCCCTCAGATGTCAAAGGCATAAGCTGCTCTCTTTTGTTTTGAGCAGACCAACAGGAAAAAATTTTTTCAGGGGCAAATGGTTTCCCAAATTTTGGAAAAAACTCTTGGATAGTGTTGGTGTTCTCCCAACCAGACGTCTCATCATAGCCAGTCTCCAGCAGCAAGTAAGCTCTATGAAAATGTCGCTATTGCCGATCACGAGCTGTTTGTGTTTTATAACAGAACTAAGGGCTTCTGTGGCTCTCCTCCTCCACGAAGTGTACGCTTTAATACAATGGGTAATCATTTCACCCGAAGATCCAGGGTCTCCTAACATCTATGAGTTAGTATTAATCATTGAGAAGTTCATCTGAACCAGAACAGCAAAGGCATTTTATTAAGCCGGGTGTCAGGTTGCCTCAGGTTAGGAAAGGAGAGAGAGAGGGAGAAACAAATAAAAAATTCTAGCAGAAATCCCTGCAATGAAACCCAGACCCCCTCCTCTTGGAATGCTGTCTGCTTATCCGCTGACATGGAAAGATAGAGGAACATTGCTGCCTTGAGGAAAAGCTTTCTGCATTATCTGACACTAGTTAATGTTGTTGCAGGGTTTCGGTGCCTTTGAGCGTTCAATCGTGACTCAGATTGATCATATTATGATGGACAAAGAGAGATTACTACGGCGGACACAGACCAAGCGATCAGTGTATACAGTGCTGGGAAAGCAGGAACAGGAATCTCGTCCGGTCCCTGAATCTGTGCCTGAAAATTCGGTAAGGGTATTTTGTTTATATAACTCATCCTGTAGCAGCAGTGAAACTCTCTGCAAAACAATTAGCCTTTAGCAGGAAATATTCTTCTTTGTGAGAGAGTTATTTAAGGAGATACCTGAGTGTTGATTCCTGTAATGTAATGGCTAAGAAAAAGATGTAGACATTTCAATTCCAGTTCTATGGTGTTTGCATTATCTCCTGTGTCAGTTCTTGACAGGGGAAAACAAGGTTTGGTCTGTGATTGTGCCCCTTCTATGCTGTAGGAGGTGATGCTCACTAAATTTGCTTTTGGAGGTAGCGGCTACAAAACTTTGTTTTCACTCTGAAGTTTAGAATCTTTAACCCAGAAAGTCACTTCTAAAATCATCCTGCATATAACCTACAGAATATGTTAGTAGTAAGTCTGTTATTAATTTACTATTTAAGAATGAATAAATGCTCAGTTCTGAGAGATCATATAGAATTACTGCACTTGCAAGATCTATTTTTGCCATTACATTAAAAATATCTGTAGTATTTTGCCAGAAAGACTTTGCACAGTCCTATTTATTTCCCAGTAAAGGTATCATAAATCTATTTTGGCATTGGCAGCGTTTCTGCCTTGCCTTTAAATGTATTCTAGTCCTTAAAAGCTTGTTATATTGGGAGCTTTTCTCCATTCCTTTCTATCTTCAAGTGTGTTTACAAGCTGCTGCACGTGATGTCATCAGAGTTAGGGACAGAAATGCGCACATAAGAGCTTTCAGTATTTCCTTTGTGCTTCTAGGAAGTCCTCCCTCAGTCAGATTCCAACAGGCACCTGAAGGACATAGATGAGGAGATATTTGATGACGATGACTTTTATCACCAGGTAGGTGATGGTAAATCGTTGTTGGCATTATGGCTCCAGTTGGTTTTTAATACTTACAGAGCTAATGTGGTTGGTTCTGTGCTCTAAATTTCTCGGTTACCTGTTTTAACATCCGAAATCTGTGTAGATACCACAGAGGACTTTGCCCTCAACTTTAGATGTAGGGCTATGTGAGCTTAAATTCGCATTGCGGACGTAAACTTCCTGCCATTACTGGCGCTGCTGCACTTGAGTGAGTCAGAGCTGCAGGGTAAGGTCTATGCCCATAGTTCTCACTATGAGAACTAGACTCGTGAACTACACGAGAGAAAAATTACGGAATTCTCTAAAGGTGACTGTTCTCTGTGGGTAGAGTCCCATCATGAAAAACGATTCTAGTAGATCCTCAAAAGCACCTAAGTTGCTCTCATCTCAACCTAAATCATCTTACCTACCTACAGAATGAAAAAGCTGCAGGGCTCCTCTAGCACTCTTCTTGGAGTTGTGCCAGCTTGGATTGAGGCCAGTTACGCTTTTTATTTGCAAAATTCTTAGAAACAAGGAATCTGCACCCAGTGCATGGAGGCTGAAGCTTAGGGAAACTTCATGTTTCTAATTTATTTACTAAATGACAGTGCCAGCTTTATGAAATACGGAAATTGCCACGTATCGAGGAGTATGATTCACCCTAAGTCCTTACCCAGTGCACGAAAAACTAGTTTTGCTTTGATGATCCACGGAGAGCTTTAACTTCAGGACTAAACAAATATCATTATATCATTAGAAAGGCAGAAATTTCTGATCTGAATAGTTATTAGAGTGGCTAGTAAAGTGTTAGATCAGTGGAAGAGAGCTGTTGCCGTGCAATTGTGCTCTGATAGCTGATTTAACCAGAAGCATTTGAATACTTTCAGAATTTGGGGTTTCATGTACAGAGCCAGGACTAAACATGAATAAAAAGATGTATTAAATTGGTAATTCTTAACCTGTGTTTTATGGATAGGAGATAGAAATTTAATGCTGTCTCTTTCTTCCCTTCCAAGAAGGTTTTCAACACACCTCCAATCCTACTGGTGTAGATGGCCAAGAAAATTTTTGCATTAGACCTCACCTAGTGCGGAATTAGGACAATTTGAATATTTAATGTTTGTGAGGGATCTCTTCAAGGCAGCCTGCCTCAGAGCCAGGAATGTATTCCAAGCTAGCTCCTCTCCAGGCTGTGTATTTATTGTAAGAGCATCTCTGCTAGTGTTGCTGTGAATTGAGCATCTCTTGGGTAGGTGAAGGTGCCAGGTTCATCTGTGTAGGCTCTAAAATGGAGATTGGAGACTGCCTGGCTGGCTGACAGCAGTGGTTGAAGAGGCCCAATCTGTAACGCAGTGAGAGGTGGAATTTGGGGGCCAAATGGACCCTAAGAACAGAGAACAAATTGTGTTAGTATAACAAAATGAAGTGAAGTGGTTGAGGAGAAATAGCTGTGATTGACAATCTGTGGACCTCTGCGGAGGAGGTGTTTATTGGCCATGAAATGTTAAAATTTTAAAAGAAAAGTAGCAATAGATGAATGGCCCGTCTCTCCTTCTAATAACTTTAACTTCGATAAATCGTGATTTCAGAAATATGACTAGTCACAGCTTAGCTTTTCCCCTCACTGGTTAATTGGGGTGCTGGGGTTAATCTAAATTAAAACTTAAACTAATAGAGGTCATTGAGGGAAGAGAATCACCTGAGTAAAACAAATGGGTCTGCCAGGCACAACTGTATCTTGGCCATTTCCCAAGAGGGAAGTGGCAGCAAATTGGAGTTGTTTCAGCATTCGGTAGAGGTGAAGGATGGGTGACACCGCTTTAATGTACGGCACCTCCGGAAACGTTCCAGATTGCATTCCTTGCCGTACCAACTGCTGCCTCCTTGCGCAGTGAATAGGAGCAGGACCAGCCAACAACATCTGGCAGCACAGCAAGGAATGGGTGCAACTTTCGAAACCCCATAGACTCTAAATATGGTGCTTAGCCTGGTGGAGGCTTTAATCACTTACCACTCTTTGGCAGCGGGCTACGACAGCTTATCCTAGCCTCGTACATCACGCGCAGACATCTGCTGAGCCGCGAGGCAGCTACACATTCATTTTCCTTTCTTGCTTGTTTTTTTTTTTTGTTTTTTTTTTTTTTTTTTAATCCCTCCCTCTCTCCCTCCCTCCCTCCTTTCCACCCTTCTCCTCTCCTCCCATCCCCAATATGCTTCTTGGGAGAGATGATCTGTAAAGATTACTGCTTCATTGTGTGCAAGTAATTGTGGGGATGCCAGCCCCTTGCCAGACACGGCGCGGCACCTGTTCCGCTGACCTGGTTAATGTCTTCTGTTGAGTGGGATTTGGCAGAGATTGGAGCTGAAGCCAATTCAGCGATAAGGCTAAAGAAAATGGCTGTATGTTTTCTGTCACCTCCCAATTAAATTGGTTTCATAAAGTGCTTTCCTTTATTTGTCAGGGTGGTAAGCTGAAGCTGAACATTGCATTCAGAAAGGGTAGAGTGCATTACAATAGAGCGCTGACAATACAGTGAATGTGTTTTCTTTCAGATGGGTCATAGCTGTGCAGCGCTTTTGTGTGCATGTGCGTGCGTGGATGTACATATATAAATAAAATGTAGAAAGGGAACCGGTTCTCCAGGAGTAATCGGCAGCAACGTCTCTGGTTGTTGGAGCTGGGGCGGCTCAGAAACTCTGACCTCTGTGTATAATACTTATTGCAAAGTATATGTGCGCATTTCGGTGGGTGCTTTTTTCTCTGTATTTAAATTTAGATCCAGACCTTTTTTAGTGTCACTTTCATTTTTCTGAATAACGTTTTATAATGATTAGCTTATTTTGATTACTGCTTATGGTTTATTAATGGTAAACATTCAGATAAAGAAGGGCATTGGAAACCAACTTCTTGCATATTTCAGTGTGAAATTAAGCAAATAAAAATGAACGAGATCTGATGAATGTGCACAAGTTAATGATAACAGAATAAGTAGCTATACTCTTTTGTTACAGATTATAATACAAAACTCCTTAATGAATCTCTCTTTCCTGTGGAAAAACAATTTTCTTGTCCAGGTCTTGGTATTCAGTGGAATTCACCATGTGGGGCTGGTGGAATTTTCTGATGATTCAGGATTTTACTCTGTTCTGTCTGTTCATCCCACTTTACCTTTTCTAGTACTCTAATCTATATTTAAGAGTTATAATTTTTATTGTTGTCACCCCTGTTCAATGGTAGTGTAAAGCTGAGCTGAATAATGCAAGTGAAATATTTTTATTTAGGTTGCACTGGGTGGGAATAGTTAAACTGTTTCAGAAGGATCCTCATCACTGACAGCAGTGAGAGGCTAGACCCCCTTTCCTTTTTCTTCTAAACTCTCATTCATACGTGGTTTTAAGGCAAGAAAAAGGCTTTTTATTTTTAGAAGTCATATTTACGTAGAATTCATTACAGCTGATATTGCTGCATTAAGACTTAAAATTCCAGCCTGCTACCAGGGAGCTGCTGGTCTGACATGCTACAGTGGAGATTTTATTATTAGGTTGAAATACTCCTCTAGTAAAGGAGAGAGTGGAAATTGGTTTATTTCCAACAGGAATTAGGTTAGTGTTCATATGCTAAGCGTTCCACTGGTAGCAGCTCTTCCCAGAACAAATGTTCATCATTGATGGCAGCAGGTATGCCTAAAGAGAATTAGGAATATACATAATCCCTTTTCTTCTCTGCTCTCCTGCTCCCTCCTTCCCCTGATTTTGGTTTCGTTGTATGTCATCGCATTTTATAACAACCCACAAGCATCAGTCTTGTCTGTGATCACCACAACCTCAGAAGCTGAGCAGAGCCAAAGTGGATGGGGACCATTCAAGGAAACGCTAAAGGCTCCCAAGGGAGATGGCAGCAGTTTGCCAGGCAGGAGTGCCAGTGGGCTGGAGAGGACTGGCTTCCCTCGACTGCCGCGTGATGTTGGAATGAACTGTTGCTCCCTGGGATTCACTCCCAGGGTGAGCACGCCTGAATAGCCAGGAGGAGGCTTGCTCCCTTCCTTATCTGTACCCTAATTACTTAGGAAAGGAGTTGATCCTGTAGCAAATGTTTAATTGTAGGACTTGGGACTTTCTTTATTGTTGTCCCTTGTGGGGCGGCTCTGTACGTGCCTGCCCATTCTTGCACACTCTGTGCTTTTTACAAGTGAGCGAGAGATCTCACTACCTTCCTTTTTCCTAGTTTAGTGTTCAGAACCTGCATGAATCTGAGCAACCACGGAATGAATTCCCAAGTCTGAATCTCTTCTCAAGGTACTTGTAGCTCCGCTTGTTTCTCTTCTGGGTTGTACTTGCGACCAAATCACATTGTATTGCTTTTTAGAAAACTTTTGTCTGACGGGGCAGATTGCTCCTCGTGTCCCAAGCAAGAGCCGGCCTAAAGCAGTTTCCTGGGCACATACTGTGGTTTTCTCTCCCAGGTATTTGATAATGCCATAAACAAGTAATTACTAATCCAGTGAACTATTAAAAGTCGATAATGGTGAAGAATAGAGAGAAGACTGGCTTTCTGACAAGCTGGTTTACCTTAATTAAACTGGTGAGTGATTAATATGGACAGCTGATCTTGTGGCTTTAATTAGATGCATTTAGAGTTTTGTGTGAATAAGAGATGTCTCGAACCATCCCACGGGTTAATGGCAATACAATACTCTTATCACAGGCATGTATCTTTCAAATGGCTGGGTAGATGGTTAATAACACGTTTTAAAGCTTGGTTTGAAACTTCTCTTATGGGTTATTAGAAAATACGCAAGTCAACGCCAGTTTAGCACAAAACTGAATTTTAACAAAATGGTTTTTAAAGAGAGACTGTCCGGTGATCTCATCTTGCATTTCAGGTTTTTACATTATAATTAGATTGCAGAAAATTAAATGTTAAAGAAGTGTTTCAAGGGGATTTAAAAGTAATACTTGAGCTGCAGTCTAAATTTTCGCTGGTGTTGCTAGAAATGGTGTTGTGCTGCTACTGTGCGGGCGCTTGAGAGGGGAGAAGAAACAGCTCGTTTTGACACCTGGGCAGAATGCAGTGTAAAATGTGTGCTGAATGAGTCCTGGGCTAAAGGCAACCTTTCCCCAATTTATGCTGCTTTAAATAATTGTACGGTGTATAAATATGAAAAAGAAGGAAAAATTCATGTGATTTGCCATGTCTCTCTGACAACTGAAGGAGAAAAAAATTAAATTAGAAAGTATTGAAATTTCATTGTTAAAGTGCAGCTTTGTCAACTTTTTGTTCAGGAGTGACTTTGCATTTTCACCAGGAAAGAGAAAAAGCATTTGGTCTTTTTAGTCTTCTTTACTTGGACCTGACAAGTTGTACTTAGTTTCTCTCTTTTTCTTTCCTACAGTGATTTTGTTAAAGAAATAATTGCTTTTTAAACTGTTAAAAGGTAACTTAACAATAAAAAGGTAACTTAACAATAACACATTTTTTCAATGTGACATGTCCTGTAGCGGCTCTGCGAGGCAGGGTGACGTTAATTTGCTGAGCTTTTGAAAGGATCCTGTGTTAAAAGATAGCGGAGCGCTGTTAGTAGACCTTCACACCACCGTAATTGCTTGTTTCCTGTCTCTAGTAACAGCATTTAGCCAGACAAGTCCAGGTGAGCAGTTTGCAAATATTATAGAGTTCCTCACTAGTGAAGTGAGTAGTTGTTAGCTGAGGAGTGGCAGAGTGTTCTAGTAAAGGTAAGCAGCTGCGGGTAAACCTGAAGTCTGGGTTTCTCACGTTTTTCTCATTCTTTCAGAATCCACAGATAGTCAAATCTTTTTCTGTTTCTGTTGCTTTCAGCAAGCAACTTATAAGGCAGAAGCAGTATGAGGCTCTGCTTTTCCCTTGTTCTGCACAGCTGTTTTAAAATGAACGTCATCAGTCCCTCGTTTGATATCGTTACTGGCACAGGGAGCCTGATGGGACTGGCTTGGCTTCCTCGTACAGTGGCCGGGCTCAGACTGCATCTCACCTCTTCGGTGAGATTTCGGTGAATTCAAAGGCAGCGTTGCCTTTGCAGGACAGAGTAGGTGGCTTTGACGCAGTGTAGCAGAAACGACCCGTGCCTTCACTGGCTTTTCTGAAGATTTGAATAACATCAGAGAAAAAGTGTTTCTTTTGTTCCGCTTATATTCCTAAGCTTTGTAAACTGAACCGTTTCCTGTGATACACAATAGATTGACTTTTGTGAGGTATTAATACGAGTTGGTCTGTGAGGGCTAAGAAGAGCGAGCCTTTTGTCACGAGGCTTATTTCAGCTATACTTAGCTCTTTGTCTCAACTGGAAATTCTTAGGGGGTCTGCAAATCAGAAAGGTCAGCAACTGTAGTATTAGAAACCCTGATAGATAGTGCATGAAAATGAGACCTAACCTCTAAAATGAAAATTGACCTCGAAAATGAGAAATGAATCTCGATTACCCTTGAACAACACCCTGATGGCGTTTCTAAATCCCTCTAATTTTGTACAATGTACTTTGTGTGCATCTCTCTAACTCGTGTAGAGAGGGAGTCCTTTTAAGGTGAATTCTTCAGAAAGCACACATCATTGACTCCAGTGTAAATTTTAACAATGGCTTTGGTGTCAGCAGAGGTAGGTGAATACTAACGGCTTTTGAAGCTCTTGCCTTTGGACATGTTCTGCCTTGCAGATTTTAAGCTTTCTTGTGTGCTGAGGACGCAGGGGGGAAGAGTCGGTTCCCATCTGCTCCCAGCCCTCCGTGAACACCGCTTGTGGGCCTCAGCAAACTACACAACCTCTGCGTGCTTTCCTTGTGGTTGGTAGTCCCTGGTTTTGACTAGGGAGTCTTGACGGGGTTGGCTTTAATAGCGACGCTTAGTTGAGTTCAGAAGCACACGTGCGCAGGAGCACTCGTGGCAAGCGTCACTGCTTCGTTCCAAAGACAAATAAAACTGATGTTAGCAACTTTCTTCTACTTACTGTTGCCCGTTGTCCGCTTTGCACGTAGTTTGTCCTCCTGTCTCCGGCTTTTGGTAGGAGCAGCTTGGAGTTGGTAGTTGTGTTGCAGGCTGCTGGACGTGGTTGCACTTGGTTGGAGGTAGGCAGTTGTGTTCATTTATGTGGGAGACTGAGCTGAAGTTTTTGAAGTTCAGGGAAGATGTGAAGAGGTGAAGGAGGGAAAGCAAAAAAGGGTATGTTTCAAATCAAAGCCTTTTGATGCTGAAATTGCCTGACTCAAACTCTGTCTTCACACATCAGGGCTTAATGCTGATAGTGATTTACTTACACTTCCTAGTTAATAATTAGACATTGGGAGACACCATATATCACTCCTAATGGAATATATGGGGTCTGATGAGAGTTTTCTGTTTTGACTAATAAATTTTAACCAGAATCACTAAGCTTAATGAAATATTACAGCTTCGGAAGTGTTTTAAGTCTTGTGCTGTGAAAACAGTGTTGCTTTATTCAGTAAATGAATTTATCATTCATTCTGTATCCTGAGCCCTAGCTGGCTCTGGAGCATGGGCTGAATGCAAGACTCTGAACTAGAAAGCGGAAAAACTAATCAAATCCTTAAAGACCAAAGGCAGCGAGGCAGGTCTAGACTGACTTTTTCAGTGGTAGCCTCTGGCTACATCCACTTTTATTTTAGTAACCATTGTTAGCATGATTTATAACTTTAGCTTTAAGACGTACACTATTTAGATGTAATAAGATGCTTCGCAGCTTTTATTTCTATTCCCTAATTTCCCTCTTGTCCCTGCTTTTTTTTTTTTTTTTTTTTTTTACTTCCCCCTCATCTTTGTCTCCCTCTCCTCTCCCCAGCGGCGTCCCCAATCCTGCAGTTGACGCTGCACCGAGAGAACGTTTCACTGTCAGCCCCAAGGTCAACAAAACCGCGTCTGCCTCAACTAATGGCTGATCGGCTGGTGGCCTAGTTAGTGCGGAGGAGACGGCTGTGTGCAGGGTTTAGTCTCCTACTGCTGCACAAAGCTTTTCCCTGCTAATTCTGGTGAGAGGATCCTCTGTACGCAGAGGAGAGGACATGCCCCCCAGCAAATGATGGGATCCCTGCTGTCGCCGTGCTAAGTGCCATGCAGTTCGACTCCTCGCCCTTCACAGCTGTCACGGGAAACGCTGCCTTGCTGGAAGGAGAGTGATCCTGTCCAGCACGATCCTGCCCGCTTCCCAGGTGCAGCATTAGGAACCTGCCCCAAAAATGCATCTCTTTCTAACCTGCCTGGACTTAAAATGGTGTGAGACCTTGGTGACTCTCTTTAATCTACCCATCTGGATTTGGTGGGCCACCAGGAAGAGCAAGTCCTGCTGAAAATGTCTTGCTGCTTAGTTGTCTAAGAGCGTAGGATGTCTGTGCGTTACTGTCTTCTCGTGCCTTAGCCTCTGCCATTGCTACTCAGCAGTTTTTTCTGTGCATTGTGCCAAGGAAGCAAGATAAGAGGAGACAGTAAACACCCCTCATTGCCAGTACAGGAAGAAACCACTAAAACCTTGCTGCACCATTTCTCGCTGCTGTTAAAACCCTCCCTCCCACCTTGCTTTTGACAGAATATTGACTAGAAACCAAGATCCCATTTCTGCTTAGCCTTAAGGGCAGCTGTTTACAGAGTAGTGGTGTTACATAGGTTTACTGTGTCGTATGTCTGTGTAACACTGGATTTGGATCTTGTATTTAGCTGCCAGAAGTGACTGTGATGAAGTGGGAGAGATAAACTGATAGATTGTGTGCCAGAAAGATGTTGGGAATCAATCAGATAAACAGGGCAGAGAAGCAGCTTGCTGTTTTCTAGTGATAATAAACCAGTGGCCTCTCTTCTTGGAATTTTTAAATGTAACTGCTGCAGTAATAATCTCCAAAAATAAGCAAATAGAAAAAAAAGTCATGGCAGGTTTTTAATTATGCTTGAATCACTCTTTTTTTTTTTTTTTTTTTTTTTTTGGTAATATGATGTATGGCTTGAAGGAGAGGAAAGATGTGGACAGGTATAAATATTATCTCTGTCGCTTGATTGTCTCTTACTTGAAAAGAAGGATCGTAAAATGATACCCATCTACCTTTATGGCATTTTTCTTTTGTGGGGTGTATGCCTTTTCCCTCCCTCCCTCCCTCCAGCAGCGTACTTAAGCGATCAGAAGCCATGGGGGCCAGCGAGTTTCCCACGTAGCACTGTGCCTGGGACAGCTTTTGGCATCAGCTGTGCTCGGTGGGGCAGCGTCGGCGCCTGGGAAGCCGTCTGAGGGCAGGCTGCTCTGAACACAGTTGTGGTCAAGAGCTAAGCTGCGCTCAGAAATGCCATCGTCTCACTTGAGCTGGTATTTTCTTACACGCATCCCCAGCTGCCGGGGGGATGTGGAGCTTCCTTCTTATCCTCTTGCCATGTCTGTGCGTGCTGTCTTGGGCCAGATGCTGACATAGCCAGGACCACGGCTGCTCCCCAGGCCCTACTTTCCGTGACTGTTACCATACCTCAATTGACCATTGCAGTCCAGCTCTCCTACTTGAGCAAAAGTATAGCATGGCAGAAAAGTGTCATTCGTCCTTTCTCCTCTAGCATCTTTGTGGAATTGCCTGGACTCTCTGGTTTCCAGGTGGGTCTGTATCAGAGCTGAGGCAATAATTTTGATAGTGAAATGTTGGCATCTAGAAAGCAATCTGTGCCCCTCAGTTTCAGAGGGTTTATTTCTGTTCTTTGTGTTAATATGTTGGCTAATACCCAAGGCACAGCACGTACGATTTACAGTGAGTGGTGATAAACATACAGCACTGGTCAAGTATCCAAAAAGGCTGTTCACAATATTCTTTGGCTGCAGGAAGCAGAAAGGACAAAACCCAACCCTCAGGACATGAAAAGAAATAGAAAAGCCTGCTTGAGCATTCCGGCTCTAGCTATAAAAATTATTTTGCTGTGCTGTTCCTCAGAGCGAGCGTTACTGCCCAGCAATGCTTGACTTCTGTTTGGTGAAGTGTTTCAGTTCCCCCCCTGCCCACCCCACTTGAAGTGTGGGGTGAGACCTGTGGGGCAGAGGTCTTCCTGCAGATCTCTTGCCCATGGGAGTTGTGTACACAACAGCCTGTGAAGATTCAGGCCTTTTTTATCGTCCCAAAAGCCCAAGAAGCAGTACCAGCCTCTGAAATACAAGCAGAGTTCTTCAGCCTTCCCCTCCGGGTGAGAAACGACCATCTCATGTCAGGCTCAGCTGCTCACAGCTCCCCAAGCTTGTCACCTATTTGCCCTTGGTGCAATGGTACACTTCGCTCTGGGCTCCTAGGACCAGCAGTTACCGAACAGTTGGCCCATCTGATAGTCCCAGAGGGGGCTTTGCAGTGTCCCAGGGATTCCAGGCCTTTGCCACCGCTTAAGCTGAAGGTCATCGGTTTGCTTTGCCCATGTGGGGCTTCTTGTGCTTGGTGTTGCTAAAGTTGTGCCCCACTGGCTCTGCATAACCTTTTAGATTCTTTTGAGATGAATGATGTGATAAGTCTTCTGAGAAACCTGTGAGCCTGTTTGCATTAGTGTGTCTCTACTGTGCTTTTAAACTGGATCGTTGTCTTTCTTCTAGCTCCTTCGAGAACTTATAGAACGTAAAACCACCTCACTGGACCCCAATGACCAGGTCGCAATGGGCAGGTAAGTAGGAAGTTGTCTGTAACATCACCAGCTTCACCCCAGCACTGCAATCCAGTCCAGAAGTGCAAAACTACTTATGGGCTTCCAGTCCATTGTAGAGGGCAATATTTTGAAAGACTCTGGAGAAAACATCTGGGTGTAAGAAATTGCATAACAAATTATTAAACCAGGATGACATTAGTCAGGAGAGTCATCCTCTGCGACATACTCCTTAGTTATGGATCACACTGTCTGACTCCGAGTTTGCCAGCCTTTGAGCTGTGCCCTGCTTTGGCTGCGATCCCCTGAAGATACTTTCCAGTTGTAAAAGGCTTGTTCCTGACTTTGGATTTTCCTGTCTCTCAGTGGTTCGGGGAACCAAAGGGAATCCATAGAGGGGTGTCTTAACCAACCCTAGTGAGGGGGAACTGGATAAAGTGGCTGCCTGCTGCTGGAATTTGGCCGTTTCTCATTATGAGCTCTGACTAGTCATTGTTTCAGAGGAGCAAACCTTCGGTTGTGAGCTGTTAACGCAGTTCCTGTGTATGCTCCCTCCCTGCTGTAAGAAAAGATACAATTAAAACAATATCAGGGAATGTTCCCTGCATGCCGAAGTAAGATATAATTCCACGCATGCAGGGAAGCTCTTATTTCTCTGTTTAATTCTATAGTTAGAAAATAATCTTGCAAACACCACTTAATGAACAGTGTACATTTAAATAGCCATGGGCTATAATTTAGAAAAGTGTAAAAGCAGAGGAAGGCTGAAAATGCTGGAGTAGGGCTCTCCACTGAAAAAATGCTAGGGGGGTATGTGTGTGGGCCGGGGGAGAAAGTGCACTAGGAAATTTTGTGATGGTGAAATAACTTTTACCCTTGTAAAATATTACCCAAATTTTAGTGCAATGTGTCAAATTTATTTTGTGTATGTCTGGAATATTATGGAAAGCTATTCACTATAATTTAACATGATATAGACAAAATTACATTTAAGTGGTGATTACATTGTACATTTATCTGACTTTACAATAAAATAGATTACAGTAATTAAGATTATATTAAGATTGCAGTAATTGGATTTTGCTAGATTTTTTTCCCTGATGTCGAGTTTTCATTGTATAAATCAGGTAAGATGACGCTCTTTTTCGTAAAAAAAAAAAAAAATATTTATAACTAGGGAGAAGTTTTCCCCTGCTGAAAACTTCTTTGACTTGATGAAGTCTGTTTGAGGAGTTGAGCTCTCCCTTCTAAATACAGTCACAGATGAGGCAGCACTTTCTGAAGTGCTTATTGCTTTTCTTTCTTTTGTAGTTTTGTGTAGTAATAGTTGGAACATTATATAGGGCTTCGTGCTAGGTTTGCCAGGTTTAAGTCAGAGATGGTGGGGAGAAATATTTGCTTGTAATTTTCAATATACTTTGCAAAACCGAGGGAGGAAATAAATTCCGAGCATCTACTGCACCATGGTAATTCTGTTCATGAAGTTAGCATACCTATCTCACTTAAAGAATCAGTTTAGGATGTGGCAGACCATCTATTCGGTTATGGGCTTTCTATATGCAAAACAGAAGTCATTCTAGTAATCAAGGCTGAAACAAAAAAACAGTACCTGTAAAGACATTTTTTACAGATTTTAGCATTTATATTTTGTAAAGATTTTCTTTTTAATTCTAAAGATTCTTACAAATATTCAGTAATCAAGAAAGAATGAAAAACGGAGCCAGGCTTGTGGCCTCCATGGGTTTCCCTGCAGGGAATATTCTCACTGAACGGCGATTGTCTCATCGGGATCAGCAGGTCTGGTCTCTGTGTCCCATTGTGGCTGGAGTCAGGAGAATTGTTATTTAAATGTCGTGTCCGTGGAGCGAAGCAGTACCACGGGCACCTGGAGTTTCAGACTCGTTTTCCTGAGGTTCTGATCTCCTTCGCTTGTGTGCATGCAATAGGTAGAAGGGCTGGGGAGGGCCTCAGACCCCAGTGTACCTAATGTTCCTTTTCCTAGTGGCTCTACAAGTTGTGTAACTGTCATTTGGCATTCCTCAGGCAATGGCTGGCCATCCAGAAGTTACGGAGCAAAATAAAGAAGAAAGTGGACAGAAAAGCCAGTAAAGGAAGGAGAATCCGGTGGGTGACAGCTTCTGCAAGAAGTTTGGATTTTGGCAAATAAAGTCTGACTGCGCTGGGCTGGTTCTGGGGTGCACTGGTAGGCTTATTCGTGCCTTTTAAGGCAAGATATCTTGCTCTGGAGCATCCACTGGGGAATCTTAATCTTCTTTGAGCCTAGAGTAAGGGCTCGGTTGGATGCAGCCTGTGAGCATTGTCCAGATCAGTCTCGGCAAGAGTGTTCATTGGTCTCAGAAAACAGTGGAGAGAAGTGTTCGAATGTCCCTAAGCGATTTGGGACCATAATTTCCAGTGAAAGCCAATAAACACCTCTTGTGCAATATACAGTTAGCTGACTAAAACGTGGATTCTAGGCTCTAGGGGAAGCTCTGCAGAAATGCCTCGGGGAGGCAAATGTCTATTTCCCACTGACTGTCAGCTGGAATTTGGTGTCAAATCTCTCTTTATTTTTGTAAGTCCCATCGCAGCTTTCTTTAGCTTCGAAGCATTTCACATCCTGACTCCTGGCTCACTAATTTGGGTTGATCTCTCCTGTTGTGCTTCCAGTAGAAGACTCTTCCACGCAGTTGGGTGGAAAGGGAAGCAGTCTGGAGAGGACAGGTGTTTTTTTTTTTTTCCCTTTGCAGAGCAGATACATTAGTCTCCCTGACTTTAGCATGACTGCATGATTTGTAGTGGAGGAGGTGTTTGTGGCAGGGAGGCATGCTGAAAAGCCGCACTGCTTCCTGAAAAATCCGCAACATTAACCATCCTTTTGTGAGTAAACTATAAATCGTGAGTTTAGATGGCATCTGATAGAAAGTCAGTGGAGTCAGTCTGGGTCAGGCCTGGCATAGCAATTTTTAAGATAGATGTCATAAGATAATTTATTAAAAGAGGGAAGAGCTACTTTGTTGGCCTGAAAAGCCTATAATTATTGACTATCAATATTCTTTTCTGTCAGCATCACACATAATTGGATATATTCATGATTCAGTCAAAAGTACTGACAACATCACACAACTGAGTCAGACTCGTAAACCTCCAGGAATAATGGGGAAGTCTCTCATTGTGTGCAATCTGTGCGCTTCAGCATTCCTGAGATCAGCTATCTCGGCAAGTCAATTGCCTCTTAGATCTTAGGTGCCTTTTTTTTTTTCTTCTTTAAATAAAAGTTGCACTGACCCTGCAGAGAAAATATCAATAAAGGAAAAAAAGTGTCATTGTCTGTGTTAATCCAGCATTAACATGCTTAATTCAGAACAATCCAGTAGAGCCCAAATGGGTGTTTTTAAATAGTGGGTTCTTCCACTGAGAGACTCAGTGTCACCCCACGCAGGTCATTTATCCTCTGTTCTTCTTTTTCCTTCTCTAAAATTGGGGCAGCAGTGCTTAGATTTGTTTTCATAAAGGATTTTGAGATCCTGGAAAGCAAACTATCACATACAAAGTTTCATCTGTCTCCATAATTCTTCCTTTTTAGCAATCCTTTAGCAAACCTTCGATGTTATAGCATGTGTGGATGAAATGTGCTAGTTTATTGTAGGGTCTGAGGATCTTCAAGTGCTTTCAAAAGCAGTCGATCTTGTGCTTGACATGAGTACCTGTCCCCTTCATAGCCAGGGAAATTGGGGCACTAAGAGGGGAAGTGAGCTCATCCTAAAACTCCACAGTTGAGCTTAGGAAAGCTGGTGCCTAGAACTCTGCTAGGACATGCCTTTTCTTGGGGTAGGCGTGGAGGAGTGATGTGCACACAGCTATTTTTCATGTCAGTGATTTCTGGTCCTGTGCTGCATGGGATATCTTTCTGTGAACGAAATTAAATATTTTATATCTGCTAGAGTGGGATTTTTAAAGTCCTGATTTCAAAAATGTGACAGTAATTAGTTCTGGACAAACAGCTCATGTCAGAGAATTTATCAGGATTGCTAAGTCCCCTTGCCACTACGCAGCCTGTCCCTGTACAAGCTTTGATCTGTATGAATCCATCAGTTGTTAATGTCTCATAAGCGAACTATTTTGCAGTCCAGCCTATTGACCTGCTGTTTGTTGCAGCACTAGCCCTGCACTGCTACCTTTCCTGACTGGATCATTACAGCGTTAGACCAGGGCAGTTGCTTCCATTACGAGTGACAAAGACTTGATTGTGCAGAGAAGCCCTTGTGTAAGGGTGAGTGTGTGCTGTGCCTGAAGAGCCATTCTGAAACAGTCTTGTGAGCTAAAAATCCCCTCGAGGGAATGTTCCCGCATAAGCAAACAAAAGGGAGTGCAGAGGTGACAGAGTGGAAAGGTGATTCTGGGCAAATGCTTGTGAATCCTTTTGCCTGCTATTTGTCAAGCTCTAAAAATAGCAGCAGCTTGGATAAAACATTTCAGACTTGGGTAGGCAGCATGGTAGTGTACACCAAAATCCATTGGTTTGGAATCCCCTGCCCTTAGACGCTAGCGTGTAAAGCCACCTTTTCATTCAGAGTTTTTCAGTACTCTGTTAAATTTTATATGTCAGGTCCTTGAATATAAGTCATGAAAAGATACTGCAAGTTCCTAGCCCAGTGGGGAAAGCGGGAAGGGGATCCTGTATCTGGAGGTGCAGTACAGCTTGCAGAAATACTTTGGTGGATCGGAAGCTGAGACACATGCAGCACTGTATCACCTTGGGCATGCCCCACCTCTTCTTTGCAAAGGTCTTCTTCCCGTCTCCTCCTGTGCCTGCTTTTCATTATTCAGGGTAAGACTTCCCAACTACAGGTATGGCTAGCAGAGTGGGATTTTCATATCCGTTAGGGCCCTGGATACCACAGAGCAAAGAAGAAGTGATAGCAGATGGATGCTTGAGAAGCTCTGATGCTTCCGCTGCCTGCAGCGGGCTCTTTGGGCACAAATTCCAGAAGGTGATTAAGACACCAGCTGAACGGAAGGCTGGAAACGACTTCTTGTTTCTCTCTCTGACTTCTCAGGGTTGTCTGTCTGGGAATCTGATTAGGTACTCGAACACAATTAATGGATGCTCTTTCTAGCTGTGATAAAAAAGGATTTGCTTGCTATTCAGTTCCTTGTATCCTCTGATTATTCTTGTGTCCCTGTTATAAGAAAGGAGGAGGGGGGAAGGGAGGGGGAATTTCCAGCTACAACTCGTGACTCATTGGATATCAGCCACCAGCAAGGCCAGTGCTTTGCATTTCAGGGGCTGCTATGTTTCTATTCAAGCAGCCACATTTCCTTTTCATTAATAGTTACTAATGTGCTGCCTGCTTATTTCCTGCACTATTCAGGTATCATGTCCATAGCAAGCTGGTGAGCTTCATGGCACCTATTGACCACTGTACAATGAATGATGATGCCAGGTGAGTAATAGATTAATTATGTTTCTCAAATGGCTTCATGACAGCATGATATTGACCTGTTCTTCAGTCTGTCGCCCCCTCCATTTCTTCTTATCAGTTAACCATTTGTCACTGGCATCATAGCCTGGGTGTCTCGGTCACATCTGTCCGGGCAGTCGGGCTGAGCTTTCACTCTGTAATTACTGTGACACCAAACAAGGAATTTTCATAAATCTCAGTACCTACATTTTCATTCCTGCTTTAAAACTCTGCTGATTTTGAAATTTTCTAATCTTACGGAATTATTTTGGAAATAGACAACTAAGTCATCTGGTGTCTTCAGGTATAATGGAAACTTACACAGAATTTGTCTTTTCACAGAAATGGCAACTGCTTTAAATTCCATTTAGTGTGCGTTTTCTTAAATCAGTTAATAACTGGAATAGTTCAGCCAAGATTCACTCAAGGCCTAAATGTTGCTTGTGTTTATGACTATTTAAAGAGTGCAGAATTTTATTGGAAGACTATAATGTTCTAATGTGCTAATTAGTAAAGAAAATACCAGTGAGGTTTTGTGCGTAGTTACTAGATAGTTTTTCTACATATACACCCATATTTCTCAAATATTACGTTTTTAAACTAAATCTCGAAATGCTGAGCTTCGTGTGGGAGGGAGGTGGAATAGTTTTTCCCGTGAATGGATGTAGAAGGCTGGAGAAACATCTTTCCCCTGGGTTGTGGAACATGTTTGTGCTCTGTGAGAGAGAGATGTCATTTGTCTGTCTGCGAAATGGAAACCAAATACAAATACCTGCTGTTCTTAGCCTGTTGCCTTTTGGGGTATTGCACAGCCTTCTGGATGAGAGCTCTCCAGTAAGCTGGCACTAAGGCATTTTGTGTCCCTAGTAGTCCCGTGCTGTTTCATCGTGCATCTTTCTCACCATTTCTTTACTCTTCCTTTTTTTCTTTTTTTCAAGTGAGAAAACTGCTCTGATTTCTGCATGTGGTCTAGTTCCTCTCGCCACAAGAATAAACGTGTTGGATGTGTAGGGTGAGAGCTGTGCCTCCAGCCACATAAGGTGGTCAGTTCTGCCCGCCCTGTATTTGGGCCATAGGAAGAGAGGGACCCAAGTGACTTTGGCACTGTGAGATTAGACATACATGCTTTTGCCTATTTAGCAAATAATCGACTGCATTTTTGTTTCTGCTGCGCAGGGCCTGAGCTAGCAGCTATCTGTGCTTCCTTGTGGCAAGGACCTCCTTACCTGTACGGGACTGGGGTCTTTGCTGTTTCGGATAGCCCCAAATAAAAACACGGGGCAGGATAGACACACATTCCTAGTAGAGTTGTACCTTCCTGTAGAAATCGTTCTGGGATGTGCTGCTCATTCCCCGCATCTTTTTGTCTGAGGGTAATTTAGGAGGTGGCAGATGTGTGTTTAGGAAGAACCAGTTCATACCATATGCATTAATAATACCTATGACTCCAGTATTTATCTTAGTATTATGTCCAGTTGACTGGTTATTACTTGTGCTTTGAGAATTTCGAATGAGGTTAGGGTGTCTGTCATTTTTTGCATATAATACATATTGCACTGTCCTACAGGTTAGGCAGGCATACAGACCCCTGCTCTGTCCCCAGAATGAAGGCAAGCTCAGCTTGCGTGGGGGGGGGTGAGGGGGCAGAAGGTGAAAAAAAAAAATAGTGAGACTGATCCTAATAATCTAGGAGTTATGCTATGTTTGCTGTCCCCAGAGGTGACATTGCCTTCTCCTTCGCAGTCCACCGCACTCACTTGTGTTCCAAAAGTTGCATAGAAAATGCATTCTGTAAGCCAAAATCCTCCAGCAAGTCAATGCAAACGTGAAGTGCATCGAAACAGCTGGGACGGTGGAGTCGTTCTGCGCAATAGCCTTCTTGGGCCTCAGCGACACTTCATCTGGCTGCCGTCTTCATAACCCGTGTTCCCCTCGCTTCTCGGGAGGCATCTTGAGTCCACCACAAACTGCAGAGGGTCTGGCTGACCCTCAGAAGCTATTCCAGCTAATAGGATGCTATCTACGTTACGCTGTGTCGACATAGTTATCATTGTGGTAGGGACAGAGTGTTTGACATTTGGTTTACTGAAAACGTCTCCTGGGGGTTTTCTCCACATTGAGCGGGTTATTACATCGCTTGCATGTTTTACGGATTCTTTGGTGGCAGCAGTGTGGCAGCAGCTGCTGCTGCTTATTGTCTGACTGCGGGAACTTATTTCTTACATTAAGTTTATTAGTCGCTTTGGAGGCCCGCCATATTTTCTGTTAATGGCATTTTAGTCACTTATCTCCTGGTGTTGGTTTAGCCGTCTAGAGTGAGGCTGTCGGTTGATGCGTTCGCACACCAGTAAGCGTGCCTGAGGGCTGTACCCCACTCTGCCAAGACCGGGCTTTCGAGCAAACCCTGGACACGGATGGGGCAGTGCCGGAATCAGGCTGGGCAGGTTCTGTTCCCAGCTCTGACGGTGGCTTCGTGGATGACCTTGAGCAGGTCACTCTGTGTTTCCGTGACTCTGATTTCCCTTCTGAGCAACGGAGGTCTGCTGTTGAGAAGTGCCTGAAAAAACCAGTGGTTTAGTAATAGTAGTAGTAGTAGTATTTCATTTTTTAACATACGTAGGAAAGCTTTTGCTGCAGACAAGAGGCAGATACACAAATAGAAGCCTAAGCTTTCCTCGCTGTTTGCCAAAATACCTGCTGCTTACCTCTAACGCAAAGAATATGCCTTACATTTGCCTACTGCAGGCGTTGCAGTCTTCCTTAAGCAGTTTCTCTGCAGCTTCTTCGCCATGGGATGGGCTTTGGCATTGTTTAGTCCTAATGTTGAGCTTAAATTTCCCTCTGCTGTAATTTTGGCCTGTTACTACTTGTCCTGTTCAATGTGGGCTTTAGGAACAGATTCTTCTTTCCTCTTTGCAGCAGCCCTTCCATGTTTGGGTGGACGTTCTTGCTCTGCACACTGAAAACTTGGGCATCACTTAGCTTAGCTTCCTTCCTTTCCTCCTTATTTTACGCTATTTTGTGTTTGCATCCAGATGTAAAACACATTCAAAATACTGGAGTGGACAGTATCTGAAAATTAGGCCTCTGTAGGCATTTTGGTTCAGCTCTCCCAAAATGAAGATATGGGCTGCTATCAGTCATTTTTTTGAAAATCATAGCCACTCTCTGGGGGTCACTTCACAGCCCTGTTTAAAATGCCCCTGCATTTGCCATGGGCCATAATGCCTCTCTAGCAGCACACAGCCGTACCGGACCAGGCAATAAGAATTCAACATCTGCTTTAAATTGCAGCTGAATTAAAGAGAAAGGACCAGGCCTGTACACATGAGAGGGAAGCAGTAATGATAACAGCTTTCCTTTGTGACAGAAGAAGGTAATTTTATTGTTTGCAAGTGTGAATTACTAGATTGAAAATGCAAGTATACACTTCACAGTGATGTGATCGTGCTCTGAGCCATTTTTTTTTTTCTGGTCAAGTACTTAAAAGGCATGACCTCAAAATAAATACACATCTGAACAACGGGGCGCTCAGCGCTGTAGTGTGAGAAATTTTTAAGTGTCAGTGAGCTGTATATAAAAAAGGGTTGTAGAAACAGAGCTGGCAGAACATTCCGCTTAAGTTCTGCCAGTGGCTGCAGTGGCAGGCAGATACCTGGAAGATGCCAGTAAATAACTATGTACGTGCCGATGTGGAGGGGCAGAAGCTCGGGGGATGGTGTAGAGCCCCAGGGGGTGCAAGGGCTGGTGTAGTTCTGGTTCCTCCTTGCCTGTGCCAAGTCCTCGCTCCCTGTGATGAACTGCGCAAGCCCTTTGTCACTGGGGCAAGAGCAGAGGGGAGTTGTCTGGGAGTCGCTTTGCTTGCTGTAAGTGCTTTTGAAGGCATGACTCTGTGTAGCACTGTAATACCTTGCTGTTATTTAATTAGCTAAGGTAGCCTAGGAATACGTATGGGGCCTGATTCTCCTGTACATTTAAGCCAATTTCCACTGTTCTGGATGTGCACTTAAAATAGTGCAGTGAACGGCTTGCACTCACCCGAAGGTCCCTGTGTAGTGGTGTCTTGGCTGTGGGACACCCAGGACTCCTGGGAATCGGACACGTCAAGTTTATCACTTGCCACTGCCACTGCCTGGGGAAACAAAGAGCAAACGCGTGTGGGGAGAAGCAGCCTGAGCGCCGCATCGAGAAGGGGATGAACAGTCACTCCAGAATTGTTTTACAGCCTGAACTGGAGAAAAGGTACAAGTATAATAACTGTCTTTGTCAACATCACTGCCACTTTCTTTCTTATTCTTGCTGCTGGTTGGAATAATAGCATTCATGCTGGCAATTAATCTTCCACTTGCCAGTTTTTCATGCACCCTATGCATGGGCATGGCTGTTTAACCTTGTGCTCACATATATTATGTTGTAATGTGTGGGACACTGGTGGCCTCGAGCCCTCCTCTATTTTAACCCCTCTTTGGTAGTATTTTAAAACATACACTGGAAAGTGATTTTTATGGTTATCTTGGGGTATATGTTTATAGACTTAAATACATTTATCGTACTCTTGGGCCAAGGTTTTTCTAATCGGTCCAAGGTCATTGCTATGTAAATGGGCCTGCCCTAAGACAAGGAACCTGAAGGCGAAAGCTTGAATGTAAGCGCGCTGTGGTGGTTGTCCAGAGGAGAGTAGCTGTCTTGGGCAGGAATTACACCAGGTTAGAACAGGGTTGATCTCCCTCTGGTTGTGATTTCGCCTGGGTTTGAGGGTGGCATCATGTGGGTGCCACTTCTTGGGCTTCCCTCAAAATATGCTTTTCCCATCCTCATGACCTAGGGTACTTTGCTGATCCCGTTGCTCCACTATCTAGCATAGTGTAATCTTTAACATAATCATGCTTCGGTACTGCCATGTGCAACAGAGTTGGGAAGATGCCAGTCTTCTCTGGTTTACACTTTGGGGAATGAGGCACAGAGAAGTGATAGCATCTCCAGAGGCATTTGGGTCCAGAAATCCATGAGTCAGAGCCTCGGTGACTTGCCGAAGGCAACACAGCAGGTCTGGGCTAGAGCTGGAGTTGAACCCAGATCTCCTGTGCACTCACCTTCAGCTGGCCTAGCGCTGAACAGCCTTGTGGTTTTAGGAGATCAGACATCTGTGCGCTCACAGAAAGCTCCTGTGCAAGGTTGTGTTTGTGGGCAAACTGAGGCTGGAGATTCCCACTGAGGGCCTGCAGGTCCATAGGCAAGCGAGTGTATTTTCAGTAGGTGCAGAGCTGCTGTATCTGCGGGAGTGGATCCTATGAACAGCCCGGTTGTGGCGAAGTCGGGTAAAGCCTGTGGTCCTGGCAAGAAGACCTGTGTGTGGATTTTGGTTTGTAACATCTCTGTGTCAGCTTTAATATAGAGAGCTTCAGATCTCTGCACTCTATGTGTGTGTGGAACAGAGACTACACGTTGACACTTTAAATGAAGGTGTAATATCAAATTACTGCTAAGCTTGATGAAGATCATTATTTCACCTCTGGAGGATGGTAACTTGCAGGAGAGACGTTCTTTAAGGACGCAGATGTTTGGTCCAAACACCTTTATCTCCCAAGACAACTCAGGTTATTCTGACAGGTAAAACAAGATTGTGCAAATATGCAACAGTGATCTAATCAGCTGGAACAACAGCAATATTTTAACTGGCGCTACCTTTTAACAGCATCATTAAGGGCTCTCATTACTCTTTTATTAGAGGCTCACTCTATTTCTTATCAGATTACAGAATGAACATAACTCATGGCACTGATTTGATCTCTTGTTAAAGAGGATTACAGCTTTGCATTAACTTGGATTGACACGGTTTATAATTTGCTGTTGATACACATGCTGCCGGTGTCACATGTTTGACCCCCTCCCCACAGCACCGCTGAGGAAAAGGACACCCATACATCATCATTAAAGATGGCACCCGGTGCAGAAATGGGAGGCAAAAGGAGGCTTTTCTGCAGTAAAGTCAGGCAGGACAAAAGAGACGCGTTCTCAAGTGCAAGCTGAAATTCTAAGCGGGGATTTCTAACTGGGTGAACGTGGGGGAGAATATATCGACTTTTAGATAGGTTGCTTTTACCTCGGCTAATGGTTCTTCATTATGGAGGAGGCCTTTGCATCCGTTAGGAGCCAAATTAGAGGGAAGAAGATGGCTGTAAAGGGACTGTGTCAAACCATGCAGTTCCACCTGCAACGTGAGGCACAGAAACCTTTCCAGGAGCTGGGGACATTTCCCCTGCTCTTCTCAGACCCCTCACCATTGTGGTTGTCACCAGTTAGTGGACTGGTCCCTGCCTTCGGGCAGTATTGGTCATACATCACCAGCAGATGGTGTTAGTTTAACCAGATAACCTGTTTGCCTGTGGTGGAAGTTACCTTGCTGTCATGTCCCTGGCTGGTAGGAACCGAAAGCAACTGAGGCTTGTGGCTAGGGATGTGTGGCTCCCTTCTTCCAGCTCCTGCGTACTGCCCATGCGTTGTAGGGCTGATCACAGTATATTTCCTCTGCTTTTTTTTTTTTTTTTTAAACTATGTAGTCAGGTGCTGACCAGGTAATTCCAGTGCACGGTGCTCAGCATTACTATATAGGTACCTGTATGGATATACATACATATATAAACAGTCGCTCCACAACTGTGGTGGTGCATTTTGTGTTTGACTTTGGAAGTGCAGACTTGCAAGGCAGCAGAACTGGGCTCAGGGTAGGAATCACCGCCTGAAATCCCACAGCCAAGTGCAAGAAATTAAGCCCGTGACTCCAGCAGTCCCATTGGCCTCAGGTCATGGTTGGTAGAAGAGCATCCAGCCCACTCTCGTTCTTGCATGGGCAGACCAGTGCCTGCTGGGAAGCTGAATTAAGACACAGACGATCCAGCTGCCAGTGAGGATTGGATTAGAGCATTTCCCTTGGACTCAGCCAGGACCTTGTGTATTTTCCCAGTCAGCATTCTCACTCTTGGAGTGCTTTAGATTCATAGAATCATTTAGGTTGGAAAAGACCTTTAAGATCAGATCCAACTGTAAACCTAGCACTGCCAAGTCCCCCACTAAACCATATCCCTAAGCACCACATCTAGATGGCTTTTAAATACCCCTTCCAGTGCCTGACAGCCCTTTGGGGAAGGAATTGTTCCCCAGGGCCAACCTCACCCTGCCCTGGCACAACTTGAGGCCGGTGCCCCTTGTCCCATCGCCCCTTCCCTGGGAGCAGAGCCCGACCCCCCCGGCTCCCCCCTCCTCTCAGGCAGTTGTAGGGAGCGATGAGGGCTCCCCTCGGCCTCCTCGGGGACCCCCCCACCCCCCCGCCCAGCCTGGGGCTCCAGCCCCCTCCCCAGCCCGCTGCCCTCTCTGGACACGCCACCCCTCCAGGTCCTTCGGGGAGGGAGGGGCCCAACCCTGACCCCAGCATTCGAGGGGTGGCCCCCCCCAGTGCCCAGCACAGGGGCACGGGCACTGCCCTGCTCCTGCTGGCCGCACCACTCCTGATACAAGCCAGGATGCCCGTGGCTTCCCTTGTCTAGGGAGGAGTTCTACAGAGAACAACAGAGGCTTAAAGAGGAGTAAGTATTTGGCTCGATGAAGTTGCGTTGGTTTTCATTTTTGTATTTCGGTAGCATATCGGACTGCAGTTACACTAAGGTGCATCTGACATAAGCAAAAATGACAAGTGTTTTTTCCAATATACTTTTTCGTTGCGGATGGTAAACATCCAAAACTAAAACAAGACAAATGTCACGGTGTGTCTTGCTGCAAGCAGAGGGGGGTACGTAGTAGGAAATCCTGGTATTAAAAGATTAAGTTACGTAGATGACTTAAGAGTTTAATATTAAAAAAAAAAAAAATAAAAAAGTTGGTGAGATACCAGCCTTTAACTTAGCTCACTTTGTACTCTGGGTATTAAAACACCATGAGACCAGATTAATGGTGGAATCTAGGCTCTGCGATTGTCAATCCAGCGGGTTCACCATGACAGAAGTCCCTGAAAGGAGGCAAAGCCCTTCCTTCCGGAACAACTGAACCAGCGGCTTCCGTGCTGCGCGGCACAACCCTCGGCTGACTGCGTCGGTGAGAAAAATTATTCTAAGTAAGTTTATATAGACACAGCCTGGAAGCAAGGTTGTGCTGCTTTGTATTGGCTTTGTTTTGGGAAACAAAAGGAGCAGCGCTAACGTGCGGGGCGGTCTCTCGGAGTGCGCGGTGCTCTGATATTTTAGAGAAAAGTGGTGTTTCTGGCGTGAGGCCGTGGGTGGGAGGGCAAGCTGCCTACCTGGGCTCTGTGGCTTCTGAAAGAGCCCCCGGGTATGGCAGGGGACCCTCGGGGGAGAGGTAGGGTCTCTCCCTGGGGAGGGGATGGGTACCCTGCTGCACACCCTGAGCTGGCTTGCTCGGGAGCAGCAGAGAGCTGAGCTGTACTGGGAACCGAGAAGAAAAGCACGTGTCGGCCTGTGAAACGAAACCTGTCGGTCCCGAGGCACCGTGGCTTCGGTATCGGTCTGCCCTTTGTGCGTCGTTTTGTTTGGTGGATTTTATCCCCCTAACCTTTGACTTAGCCTTAGAAGTCAGCTCATGCAGGTGCAGTTAAGTATCCCATCTCACTTTTAACCGTAGTTGTTAGAAGGGTTGGTATTTGAACGAGGAGCTTTTGTATGTTTTGAAGCTGGCAGTAGCGAAGCGGTGTACGTGACCCCGGTTAGTGCCAATGGGCTGAAATCATCGTGTCCCAACATTTGATGTTTGACATCCCTGGTAAGAAGACAGACGCCTCTGTTATGGAAATTTCCTTTTTAAAGGGGAAAAAAATAACCTGTTAAGAGCTGCAAGATGATTTGTCGTCCTTCCTTTGTGAGACAATTTGTCTTCTCCTGCATCAAATCTGTTATAAAACAGGCAAGCTGTGAAAGAGGGAAATCATCCTAGGAATATGGGATGTTAAGGTACACAAAGAATGGTCCCCTCCATGCGGCTGTGTGCACGTCCGCACAGGGCACTTGCACATGCAGCATTACAGTGGCTGCTCTGCTCGAATACCCATCTAAAAACAGAGACTGCAAAAGCAAGATTTTATGAATTTCGTGGGGAAATTAAAGCTGCTGGCAAGCGTGCCGGCGGAGCAAGCGGGAGGCTCCTGAACCTCCCTGTGTTTTGCTGCTTCTCCAGCCACTTGCCCACATCTTTTATGCTTTGTGCTGTAAAAGCTCATACAAAAATGTGAACGGTATTGGGGCCAAAATCAGGATGAGAGAGGTGCCATCTCTGCTCCTGTTAATGCTGTCCTGAGCTCAGGGCTGGTCAAGGGGCAGATGGCTGGCGAAAGGGGGAAATGTTCAGCGTGGGTGACAAAGATGGCAGGTCTGAACCCCCGGTCTGGTTAAGTTTGGGGGATGGTACCCTGTGCAGCAGCCCTTCCGTCTCCGCCGTCCTCCTGCTCCCCACTCCATCCCCAGATCCAGCCTCACAAAATGTGCAGAGGCCCTTTGTTTAGGGCAAGAACCAGCTTTCTGAAATATTTATAAATCTCGTGCCTGGTCTCATGAGACAAACCAGAGGTCACATGTCACCTTTCATAATTTAAAGCCGTGGGGCTAAAAGCATTTGCACAGACTTGAAGGACCCAATCCTGACCTGCCTGAGCGAGAGGGAATTGCGGCAGACCTTTCTGAATCTCCTTCAAGCGCCGGGCACGGTGATGAGAGCCGTCTGGCCGTGTAATTTATAGCCGGAGTTGCGCGCTCCGGTTTTGGGCCGTGGTGGGGAAGCGAGTGAGAGAGTGCCATCTCGTGGGCCTGCCTTCCCGGCCAGCACCACACTGCCCGCCCCGCGCCGCCCCGCACGCCGGACCCCCGGCAGCGCTCCGCTCCTGCCTTTCAGGCCCCCGGCTTTAAAAGACACGGGTATTTTCATTTTGCCTTGAGATTGCCGCTGCTCGGTTTGCTCCGCGTCATCGACCGCGCCGTGGGTTCGTTGCTGCAGCAATACCAGGGTGGGGAATGCGTGCTGGAAGGTGGGCGAGCGGAGAGCCAAATCCCACACCCCACCTGCTGATGGAGGGCGATGCCTTTGGCTAGAAATTGAGAAATAAAGGGCTTCGGCATGTTTTCTCCTCCTGGGTACCTGCTCTGCTTGCTGGGCACCTAGTAATCCCAATTTCATACCGGTGGACAAAGGATTCCTTAGGATACAGACAGAAAGTTTCCGTTTCTATCGGGAGGCTTGTGTTTTTCAGCCTCCTTTTATTCATGGGGGGTCACGCTGTATCTTCCGCCAGTTTTGGTGAATTAAAAATTCATTGTTCCCAATGGAGGGTGTCAGTAGGAATGGGGTAGGTGTAGTTATTTCAGTACTGCTTGGGGCATATTCTAAATGGTCTCTTTTTTTGGCCTGGAAGAAGAGAAGAAGTAAAAAGTACATGGGAAAAGGTAAAGAAATTCGTCGGAGGGTATTTTTACTAAAACAGCACAGCAGTGACTCACGCAGTATTGCTGTATTAATAACACTCGGGAAGAAAACCCACCAGAAACTGAATTTCCCCCCTTAATATTGTTCTCCTGCTAGTTTACAGAGCTATATTTAAAAAAAAAAAAAGAAGGAATGCGGCTATAATTACACAAAATAGTACAGCATGAGCCGTTCTGCCCTCCCATGTGCAGATATGTAGTAGTTTTTCCCCCTTGTATATTTGGTGGAATAGTGCTACTGCAGATGGGCAAAGGAGATTTCTGGGGAGCTGTTAACAGGTTTTGTGATTTATATTTTGATGATTCATATATGTATCAAATGTGCTATTGCTTTTCATATTCACCCAGGGCACTCTGTGTGTTTCCTTGCTCTCTGTTGCAAGGATTTTGCCTAGAAAATGTGTGTGGTAGCAACACCTGGGGTTTGGAGGGTGGTGAAGTCCACTGGTCAATCAGCACACAGAGCTCCCTGCCTGAAGTTGCCACTCCTTTTATTTCATTTTTTAAAAATCATGTTGCTGACATGAAATCACCAGTTGGGCGTGGTGGCGAGCTGGTCAGCATTTCTGCAGTGCCGTGAAGTGGGGGCTGCACAGGGCGCTCGGGTTGAGCCGGGCCTTGGCACCTCTCGTGTGATCCTTTGTCTGCGAAGCGCAGGTCGCAGCGCGGCGGTGGGGGCTCCCTGCGGCCGGGAGCCTTGCTGTGGCCATGCCAAGGGGAAGATGAGTCGAGCTGCTGGCTTGGGGCTTGCGTGGGGAACGCCTTTCCCGGGGGCCGCGGCGGTGAGCAGTGCAGGGGCATCCCTTCCTTGCTCTTCCCATAAAACCAGCGTAGCCGCAACCGAGTTGCAGCTGGCACCGAAAACAGGATTCTTCTAACCGTGCAGGGGCACGGAGCGCGGGATAAAACGTCTCCCTCGCGCCTACCTTTTGTCTCAGGCTGCTGGTGCGTTGAAAGAAAGGGCTGTGCAAACTTCCCAAGTTTGCCGGCAGAGCAGGCCCTGGAGCTGGGAAGGGGTGAGCGCCTGGGCACAGCGCTCCCGGTGCATGGAGCACCGGCACCCGGCCTCAGCCTTTGGAGCCAGCGCAGAAGAAATGCATAAATAATTAAGCCAAGGTACTTACACACACATGTTTTATGGCAAATGGCTGTGTGGTTCGTGATCATTTTTTCCAGAAACAGGTTTTATGATAATATAGTAAAAATATTAAATTAGAAAATGCCTCACTAAGGGTGATAAAACCTTACTACAGTGGAAATAGGTAATTATCCCCTCTACAGCCTAAATGACAGTTTAAAAGAAATAAAAATGTTAGTGCTCATTACTTGCTTTTGTAGGTTGCAATAAAGGGTAAGTTAAATTTTAATTCAAGGAAGACCCCTGTATCGACCTGCTTCTTCCACACTCTCCACCTGAGGTGTAAGTACTGTTAATTACTCGCGTAGGTTATTCCTCAGCACATGGCGTTGACCAGTACCTCTTTGTGCTAAAGTCACCTTTCCTTCATCTGGAGGCAGCGGACTTGGGGTGGGGTGGGTTGTTTCAACTCAGTGGCTCAAGTCTGATGTTTAATATATGTGGGTGGAGGAGAGAAATTTTATATTTTTTAACCAAAAATCCAAGTTCATTATGCGTAGCCTTAAGGGGGCTGAAAGTATTAAAATCCACACTTACCCTGGTGAATTGAAACAGAGACAAGGTTAAACCTGGAGGATTGATGAGTTTTACTCTCTGCATGGTTAAATCCTGCTGAGGGGAGATGCTGTGGAAGAAAGGTAGCTTAGATGATAAGAAGAGGAAAAAAAAAAAAGGTTGGTTGGTTGGGGTTTTTTTCCCCAGGATGAAATTTTTGTTGTGTTTCGGGGGTGCTGGGGTTACCTGATTGCCCTCCTCCTCCTGTCACTCTCTGCCAGGGTGTCTGTGTTATTACCCCAACAGCTCCTCTCCCGATTCTTCCTTCAGCAGAGGCTGCTGGCCTTGCGCCTGGCAGGATGGGGCTGTGGGGGTGCTGGGCTCGGCGCTGCAGGGCCGGCCTGCCTGCGGGCGCAGCCCCTCTGCACCCGTGCAACCTGGGGCGTGAATGTCGGAGCCTGTCAGGGCCGGCAACATTTCTCTGCAGGGAAAGACAGATCCTTGCTTGAAGTCTCCCTGGGCCCTGCTCGCTTGAAAAATGACTGTTTATTTAAAATCTCTAGGATCGGAGCAAATTCAGCATTGATCCCTGCACTCTGGTACCCATCAGAAGACTCTTAAAAAGCAAAAAATAAAGATGAAACCCTAAGGAGCCTGGTTCTCCACCAGTGGGAAAGGCCAAGGCAGGCTGCAAAGAAACATTACTTTGGGCTTTTGCCTGCTCACCGGGAAAACACAGAAACTCTGGCGCCTTTGGCTGGGTTCCGTGGGGTTCCCCAGAGCGTGCACATCCTCTTTGAACGGCCTTAGGTTACGGGGGACTGTAAAAAAAAATGAATGCATGTATAAGAGGAGAAGGGCATATGTAGAGAAACTGCAGATGGGAGCTCCTCTGTGATCTCTGGGAGCAAGTCCCCTTGGAATTTTGCAAACTGTCTTTGAGGTGAGCGTGGCAAGCAGGCAGCGGAGCCGGGAGGTGCCAAACCTGCTACCTGTGCGTGAGGCTTGTGGGCAAAATAAAAGTGGCTTCTGTTGCTCGCTGGCACCAGGAGGAGGAGGAGGAGGAGGAGGAGGAGGAGCAGGAGGAGAGCTGCGTGCCGTTTGCTGCGGGTGTGGTGCTCGGGCTGAACTGGGTCGGTCTGGGCATGGGTTTGTGCCCCGGCAGCGCTTGCACAGCCTCCAAAAGAGGGTTTCTTCAGCTCAGTCTTTTTGTGGTGCCCAAATGGCTCAGTGGCCAGAGCAGAGCGTGGGTTTGTAGCCATGACATGGAATATCCCCACGCTGGGCAGTTCACGATGGTGGAGGGCAGCGGAGGTCTGCGGTGGGAGCGGTGGAGCCTCCCAAGCAGCAGCCGTGTCCGCAGAGCCGCGCGATGGAGCCGGACTAAGGTCTGAAGCGGTGGTTAGGTCGGCTGTACAAAATCTGTGGGAGAATCATACAGAGCGCAGGAAATGTGTGGAAACCACGTTGTTCCTTAGCAAAGCACAAAGGGATGGAGGCGAAGCCGTGTGCAGGAGCTGTGTGCTGTGAGAATGGAACTGGGCTGGGTGGTGCCTGTGCCCAGCACGTGCGTTAAAACCAACAAACTGCGGGAGCTGGGCAGGCTGAGGGCTCCGAGCCCTGGGCCGGGGCAACAGCAGCATCCCTGCGGTGGAGGAGAAAATGGAAACAATCCCGAGAAGAGGAGCCGTGAGACCCTGCTGGTGGCCGGGAGGGTTGTTCTTTGCAGATGCTTTCCTCCGGCATGAGAGGGAACAGCCTGGAGTCACAGAATCCCAGCCTGGCAGGGGTTGGCAGGGCCCTCGGGAGCTCCCCCAGTGCCACCCCCCTGCCCAAGCAGGCTCACCCAGAGCAGGGGGCACAGGACAGCGGCCAGGCGGGGGTTGAAGATCTCCAGAGAAGGAGACTCCACAGCCCCCCTGGGCAGCCTGGGCCAGGGCTCGGGCACCCTCACAGGCAACAAGTTCTTCCTCCCGTTCACCTGGAACCTCTTCTGCTTCAGGTTGTGCCCATGGCCCCTTGTCCTGGCGCTGGGCACCACTGGGAAGAGTCTGGCTGCGTCCTCGTGACTTCAACCCTTGAGATATTTGTAGGTGTTGATGAGATCCCCTCTCAGCCTTCTCTTCTCCAGGCTGAACAAGCCCAGCTCCCTCAGCCTTTCCTCCTAGGGGAGATGCTCCAGTCCCCTCATCATCCTTGTTGCCCTCCTCTGGACTCTCTCCAGGAGTTCCTCATCTTTCTTGAACTGGGGAGCCCAGAACTGGACCCAGTGCTCCAGGTGGGGTGTCACCAGGGCAGAGTAGAGGGGGAGGAGAACCTCCCTCGCCCTGCTGGCCACGCTCCTCTGAATGCGCCCCAGGATGCCACTGGCCTGTCGCCGTCAGCTTCCCGAGGCCTCGGGGGGGCTCCCGCTGCTGCGCCCACAGGCTGGAAGCCAGCAAAGTGGGTGCGTTTGGTATCGTCATTTATCTGCCTCAGATCGTTTTCCTTGGTGCAACCAAGTCGCTGTATTTAAAACAAGGAGATGCAATACCAGGGAGAGGGGGAAAAGAACGAAATTGGTGATGTTTCGTTGGAAGTCCGCAAGCCGCTCAGCCTCTTCTGACAGGCGCAAGCTGCGAGCGTTTGTCAGCTTTGCCCACCTGAGTGTGAAATGATCTTCTATCAAAACACCGGTTTCAGCATTTCCCTCTCTGCTCCCGACATGTGAACCCCGCTGCGGACAGGAGCTGCCGCGCGCTGCCCAGGAATTTCACCGAGATTGGGGCACAAGTGGAAACATTTGCTCAGTGTAATGATGTGGTCTGAGCCGAGCCGCAAAGCAAGGCTGGAGGGCCGTGACCATCGGAGGGCTAAATCGCATCGCTCTGCGTTTTCCTTCCCATCGCTCGCCTTAAAGTCGCAATGTCCTTGTTGGCAGCCACGCCGCTTGCCAGCTCCTTTCACAGTTGAAACAGCAAAGGCAAGTTATGTTTATCTGTTAATAGGCAGGAAAGACGGAAAATGTTGTAACTTGGGTAACACATTCTGCTCCCTCCTCCTTTTTTAATTTCAGATGTCAAAGTTTTCAGCTTTTCAAGGCTCGGTTCTTGTTTCATAGAAGGGCTCTGGTCTTGCATTTGTGTTAAACTTGCCGAAACCCGCGTGCGCGCTCCGGGTTTAACACAAACCCCGGCTGTGGTTTCACGGTCTTGGCTGAGCTTTGCACGCAAAACGCGGCGTTGACCATTTTGTTAGGTGAGGAGCTGCACCCCTCACCACAGACTCATTTTCTGAGGGTAGAGCAGCTGATTGGTTAATTAGCGTCTAAATTAAAATTAATTTAAGAGATGTGGCCCTGTGAATTAGAATGGTTTCTGGTCTCGGTGGTCTGTGCAGCCTTCTGCATTGCTGGAACGGATACCTCGATCCTCGTCTTCCTCAGATGAATGGCTGGCATTTTTCTGCCATCGCCGTTCCAAACTTGGGAGTTCCTTCCTTCCCGAGGCTGACGGGTCGCCCTCTCCAGTGCAAGTGCCTGCAAGAAGCGGTCGGTCGTCAAACCAGTCGCCGTCTTGTATTGATCTGTGAAGGAGCAAGGCATCGAAGCAGCCCCCAGCGAGCGCGCTCCCTGTTCTGGTCTGAATCGAGGAGGCAGCCAAAAATCACGGTGTCGCTGTCAGCTCTGAATTTCGTCCTCTGAAGCCATATTTTACTCATGCTTGAGCGGTGGTGAAGTCTCTTTTCTCTGCCTGTCCCGACAGTTTTCCTGGCTTCTGCAGCAGCTGCTTTCCCTGGCGCCGGTGAACCAGCGAGACACCGGCCCATGGCAGTGACATCGTTTGGTTGTTGCTCCAAGAACCCTGGTGGGTGGTAGCGTGCTCTGAAGGAAAAAAAAAACCCTGTCCTTCATGTAACCAACCCTCCCCTCCGTGTGTGCCGTCGTCTTGCAATGGGCTGCTGCCTTCGAAAGCGCCTCTGTAGAAAGTGAGGCTCTCCCGATGCTTTTTCCTCGATTTCCAGAAATGCGTGATTTATAAAAAACACTCTCTCCTTCCCCCATCTCCCCTCTCAGGTTACTTTGGGTTTAAAATTAAAGATAAATAACCCCAGCCCACTAATTTTTTTTTTTTTTTTTTAAAGGGAAACTTTGGTTACCAGAATTGCTGCATATGTGCTATTAATTGGAGTCTTGTTGCTGGGTCATTGTCATTGTTTTTCAAGTACCATCAAGTCCAAGAAAATGTATGAAAACTAAATTGCAGTCCCACATAGCCCGTCTGATTGAATCCTCCTTACGGCTCTGCGCTCTCATACAGCCTATTAAAATATTCAATCGTGTTTTCTTACTTGAAGAGCCTGTCTGGAAAGGGCAAACGTATAGAAAACCCCGTTCTCTGGAGGCATGGTATCCAGGCACACTGAAATATTGACATATGCCTGTACTGCGGGTGATTGGTCTTAGGCAAGTTCTCCCCTTTGCTTGTATTTATTAATGACTGTTGAATGCATTTTTAATTATTCAAGGCCTTTTCATCTTAAGGCGTGGATGGGTTTGCTGGCAGCCTCTTGCTTCCACTGCGACCTTGAAAAGTAACTTTTCCCCCTTCCTCTTTGCCCCAGGACCGAGCTTTATCGTTCGCTGTTTGGAAAAATCACGAGTCCCGAAGAAGCCAAGCAGAATTAGCATCGGGCCTTGGCACCAGGACTGGCCGCACCGGTGGGCTCCGTGCCGCACGCCCCGGCCGGCCAGCGCAGGAGGGGTACGGCTCCCTGCGCCCACGCTGCCCTGACGCCTGACATTGCTCCCGACGCCCGACATCGCTCCCGACGCCTGACATCGCTCCCAACATCGCGCCTGATGCCCGACATCGCTCCCGACATCACTCTCGATGCTCGACATCGCTCCCGACGCCTGGCATCGCTCCTGACATCATTCCCGACGCCCGACATCGCCTCTCTCGGGGAAGCTGCTGGCCCTGCCCTCGGTGGTCGCTTTAAGCTGCCCGGTGTGAGGTCTCTCCAGCTGCTGGTTTGTTGCTAAAAGCCTCGCTGGAGGCGCAGCACACACGGTTACCGATAAACCACAGAGGCTCCGAAAGAAGGGGGGGGTGGGAGGGGGGGGCGTAGACATTCCGCTTGGCTACGCGCCCTCCCCTCTAGCTTTAAAACGAACTCTGCTTCCTCCCAGAGACGATCCATTTTTAACTATTCTCTTTTAAATTCCTTGACCTTGATTTTGCAATCTGCTCAGCACGGCGCAGCGTTCTGCCGGGGGGAGGGACACATGATTCTGGCCAGTGGGGACCACCAGCCCCCCCCCCCCCCCCCCCCCCCAGTCAGGTCACCCACGTTTGTATTAAATCCTTGGAGATTTTTATTTGGGGGATTGGGGGCGTGAGGGGGGGGGGGTTAAGGCATGCTGCTCTGGTCGTGGGCTGCATATCTGGGATGTGTGACTTGATTTTTCACCGAGTCAAGAGGATTTAAATGTCATTTACATAATTAACATGGCCTTAAAACAGAGGAAAAGTGCTCTCCCTTGCAGACAGCCAGAGCTCCCAGCTCATGCTCCCGTTTCCGAATGAGCGCTCGCTGCACCCAGGGACATTTGCTGAGTGGTGATGAGCACAACACGGGGCTATGTCTGGGGATTATTTCTGCCATTAGCACCTATCGGTGAATTTTTTCAGTCCAGCATCGATCCTGTACACTCAATTATTTCTGCTGATCATGACTGTGAGCCACCCTGTCTTCACCACCCCCTGTTGAAAGATGCCAGCGCGAGTGTAAAACCGGCCAGCGGCGCTGACTCACTTGGGGGGTTTTGTGGGGGTTTTTTTTATATCCAACGGTCAGAAGCCGGAAATTAAATCCCCGTAAGGGGCGTTCGTTAGCCCGCTGTGATCAGTCTGAACCTGGGGTGCTCTTGCGTAAATAATACGTGCCTATGCGTGTGAGGTGGCCGCTGCTTGTGACCACGTGAACTGCCCTGTCTTTGTTTTGTGTTTTGCGTGGTCTCATTAAAACGCTTCGTAAACTGATTGTCCGAGTGTGATCAGTGCAGGGACGGTTCCAGCAGCCGCGGCCCCTCCGCCCCACCAGCTCGGTGTTACTTCACCGGCGGCGGCGCTTTGCACAGCACCGGAGCTGAGCGAGCAGCAAAGAGCCACAACGCATGGTGAGTTTTAAAGATGGAGCAGTGTGGGACCGGGGCTGGATCTTCCTATGGAGCTGGAGATCGTCCCCCAGCAGTCCCTGGGCTCAGCGGGGGCTCCAGACCCGGTACCCAGGTGAGATGGGGGCCCTCTCCCCGTGAGGTCCTGCTCCCAGCCTGGGAAGCTTCGGCCGGGGCCGTCTGTCCCCGGGGGGGGCTCATCGGCCCCGCGCTGGGCACATCCCCGGCACAGGCGGCTGCTACAGGCGCTCAGCACCAACCGAGGGTGGGTGCTGGTCCAAGGACGCCCAGCCCTCGCCACAACAGTGGAAAGGCTTGCAGCAGTATTTACATTTTTGGTCACCAACTGCAAAGCCCCATTTCTGAACATTTCGGATGGGGGAGGTTCTGGTGGTGATTTGCCCCCTGCATTGGCTTTTCACCAGGCAAATAAATGTTACTTTGTAAACTATTTTTTTTTCTTATTAAGCTTAAATAAAAATACATTCCGCTTTGCAGCAGTTAGTGTGGAGGGAGGCAGGGAGGCCCAGGCCACGACCCAGCTGCCCCGGCAGAGGAGGTGCAGGAGCAGATCCCACCCAGAGTCATAGAATCGCAGAACCATAGAATGTTTTGGGTGGGAAGGGACCCCCAGAGGTCCCCCAGCCCAACCCCCCTGCAGGAGCAGGGACACCTTGAACCACATCAGGTTGCTCACAGCCCCGTCCAACCTGGCCTGGGATGTTCCCAGGGATGGGGCCTCCACCACCTCTCTGGGCACCCCTGCCATTAAGAATTTGTACCATCCCTGAGCGGCCGCCTCAGCTCGCCCGCAGCCTCCTCTGCTCCAGGCTGACACCCCCAACTCTCCCAGCCTGGCCTCAGAGCAGAGGGGCTCCAGCCCTCGGAGCATTTTAGTAGCCCTCGAGAACCCATGCCCTCGCCCCCCCGCTCCTGCCCTCCATGACACAGGAGGGCTGGCAACACAGTTCTATTCCCCCCCCCCTCCCCGCCCCGGCCCCAAAGACTTTCTCTGTTGCTGCATTATTGCACTTCGCTCTGTCCCTGGAGCACGCTGCAGAGCTGATATTAATTAATCATTTTTTTGCACCTCATCATTACAGCTTTAAGTCTCCCATCCAGGCACCTGCTGCCGGCAAGCAGCTTCCCAAAACCTTCGGCGTCGTACGGAGTGCAGGGCCCCCGCACCCCGGGCGAACCGGCTCAGCTGCAGCCACTTGGCTCGAGGTGTGGGTGCTGTGTGAGCCCCTGGGCTTAAAAGCAGAGGAAAAAAGCACACCTGAATTCTGGCACCCCTGCACAAAGCACCCTGGGGGCAAGCCCTGCAGCGGGGCCTGAGGGGCTGGGTACCGGTTACAGCAATGGTTCCTTGGGGCCAGGAGGCAGAGCCCTACCCCAGCTTGCTTTTGACCTTTTTTTTTTTAGAGCAAGGCAGAAGGGTGATACTGAAGAAAAAGGGTGATAATGTCATCAAATGCAGCTCCTCCGAGCCGTGCCCAGGAGCACGGCCTGGGTTGGTGCCTGCTCGGGGCCTCAGCGGCTGCGCCAGGAGGAGCTGCCGGCGCCACGAAGCCGTCGGAGCTTTTCTTTCTCCTGTTCCTCACGGGTGCTGGTCCTCGGCCCTCTGGATCAATGCGGGGAGCGGCGGCAGCGGAGGGCAGCTCCCTGCCCTGTGGAAGAACGTAGCATTTCTCTTGGCTTTAGAAAGTAAGTGCCAAGGTGAGTATTGACTTTTTGTGGAAAACATACGAATCATGGACAAATAAATCTTTATGCTCGCTCGCAGCGAAGCAGTAGCCGCAGCTCTCGGGGAAGTGCATTGATTTCTCCCGTCCCCCTCCAGCTCACAGCTCTCTGGTCAAAATCTGCCAGGCAGAAATGCACTAAATGTCACCGCTGGCTCCTCTCCGCTGCCCTTTCTATTTCAGGCTCCCAGTAACGCCCGTCCGTACGGCCAAGAGCCCAGCACCCGTGCCCAGGGCTACACCCCCGGCCGCCCCAGCTTACGCCTTCAGATGTAAGCATCCTCCATGGCAAATCCCGGCGATGTCACCTCCTGTCCCCTCTGTCGATTCCGGCTCCCTGGCAATGGGCAAAACCAGTGGCACCTTCCCCGCGTTGGCACCATCCGCCCGCTGCGTCACGGCGTGCCCCCCCCCCCCCCCCACCCCCCCCCCACCCCCCCCCCCCCCCCCCCCCCCCCCCCCCCCCCCTTGAGCGGTACCCGTCCTGAGCTCCTGCGCGGCAGCAAAGCTGCACGGGCTTGGAACATCGTTAAAAAATCTCATGGTTTAATAACCACAATTCCAAAGGCATCAAGGGCAGTAAATGAGCTGCTGCCCCAGTTTGTGCTGGCGGAAGGGTCCGGCGCTGCTCGCACCGGCAGGGCGAGCATTGAGGCCGTTTGCCAGCGAGCACCACGGCCCCATTTTGGGGTTGCTGTGTTGGGGAGTTCGCCAGCCTCCATCCCTGCTGGTACCTGCTGCGGCTGTGCCACCCCTTTCCAGTTTGACTCCTGTGTCCTTTAAAGTTGTAGCACCAGGGCACTTGATTTTCTTTCTTTTTTTATTTTTTTTTTTGAGAGCCAGGGAGCGGGATGTAACTTAAAAGGGTAATAGGAAACACTTTAAATGTGATAACTTCTCGTTGGTATTGTTTGAAGAGATAAGAGTCAAAGCCCTGCTAAGCATGCTTTTGAATTTACTTATCAGTGTTTAAGCAGGCTTTTCTCCCTGCCACCCCCCACCACCTGGGTAGTGCGATACAGGGGGGGAACCTGGGCTGGCAGCCTCAGCTGGCGAGGCCCCGTTTCATCGCTGACCTTGCGGGTGCGGGCAGCGCGTTATTCCTGGCATGGAAATGGGCCCTCGCCCGGGTTCAAATGCACTGCGGGAGAAAGCGCAGCCTGCGGAATCCCCAGGTCAGGACTCACCAGAGCCCCTGCCCGGAGAGGCTCCAGCAGTGACGTGCCTGTGCCCGTGCCCAGCAGCGGGGCAGCCAGTGGCCACGGGCACCTTGCCCAGCCCCGGACCCTTGCAGCCCCCGGCTGGCTCAGCTGGGGAGGGGGCACGGGTGGGGGCTGGGGCAGGCTCTGTGCACCCCGTTCCCGCCCCATCCCCCTGGCAGCCGGTGGCCCAGCGGCAGCACCAGCAGCTCTGGTGGGCTCAGGCCAATACCAGGGGGGGCCGCAGCACGGTCAGAAGCATTGAGCGCTCTTTAATAAGGGCTCAGATAACCAGGATGATTTCCACTAAGTTTTCCTAATGCTGCCAATTAACAGCAAGTGAGATATCCCCCCCCCCCCCCCAAAAGAACATTACTTCTTTATTAATTCATGATACAGCTGCTAATTAGTACCTGCGCGAATGGGCATTACACCTTTGCAAAACACTGCACAGCAACAAGACGGTGCATCGGGGACTGATGTGTGCGATGGGGGGACAGAGGGGCTGTGTTAATCCTTCCCCCCCCCCCCCCCCCACCCCCCCAACAGCAAAGAATTTCAACTTTCAGACAAACAACTTCATTTACAAGTGTGTCTCTAATTAGCTGCAGAATTAGTAAAGCAGAGTTTTCCCCCCATAGATCGGCCAAGCCCCTGAGGGAGGCTGTGGAATAGAGAGAATCGCATTTCCAATTATTTTGTTGAATTGCTAATTTAGTTATTGTGCCTGGCGTAATTGTGATGGGTATTGGGTGTGCAATTCAATTTGTTTTAAATATTTGTGGGAAGGCTGATCAGTAATGGAGCTGACCTATTTCATGGCCCAAATTGAGAGAAGAGACTAAAACAAAACCCAGCTACAAAGCCACAGTTTGTCTCAGTTTTTATTTTGATGTCTCTCATCCCTCCTAAGACTGTTGATGCAACAAAAGGTTTACATTAAAAGATGATGGCACTTTGATCTTGGGCTTTTGAGAGCTTACAGCTTTGGTGCTGCTTTTCTTGGCAGTTTAATATGTAGATATTTTAGGCTAAAGAGTTTTAAATGCGTTTCTGGAGTTCAGTAGGGGCCGTCCCCTCACCCACTCCTCCCCACTCGATTGGGTGTCTTAAGGTGATTTATGGGGTTTAACCATCAGGCTTCTGGGTTGAGGAATGCATGAAAAAAAAAAAAAAAAAAAAAAATCACTGCAGGAGTTGTGGTTGCTAACGTGGCCCAAGCCAAAGCTCACCTTCCCCATGGGCAGCTGCTGAGAGGTGCCCGTGTTGGCTGAGCTGGGTGAACCCTTCAGCCCAGGGCCTGGCCCTTCCCTTCCAGCCGCCCCGGTCCCTGCATCCCCCCAGCTCCGAGGAGAGGGCTCAGGGCAGTTCCCCCACCGCCCTCAGAGGCCAAGTCCTGGGGCTGGGGTTTTTCCTTTCTGTTTGTTTCAGTCACTGTAATGTTAAGAAAATAAATCCGTGGCGGAGGAACGGGATTCGCTAAGGGCTGGGGGGGGCACGGCCGGAGCCTTGAGCAGAGGCTGGAGCTGGTGGTGGGTGAAGGAGCCGATCCTCCTGCCCTGGCACGGCTCAGCACCGACCGACCAGCTCCTCCCGCTGCCGCGGATGCCAAGAAGACCGTATGAAGCTCACAGAATCCCAGCCTGGCCGGGGCTGGCAGGGCCCTCGGGAGCTCCCCCAGTGCCACCCCCCTGCCCAAGCAGGCTCACCCAGAGCAGGGGGCACAGGACAGCGGCCAGGCGGGGGTTGAAGATCTCCAGAGAAGGAGACTCCACAGCCCCCCTGGGCAGCCTGGGCCAGGGCTCGGCCACCCTCACAGTCAACAAGTTCTTCCTCCCGTTCAACTGGAACCTCTTCTGCTTCAGTTTGTGCCCATGGCCCCTTGTCCTGGCGCTGGGCACCACTGGGAAGAGTCTGGCTGCGTCCTCGTGACCCCCACCCTTGAGATATTTGTATGTATTGATGAGATCCCCTCTCAGCCTTCTCTTCTCCAGGCTGAACAAGCCCAGCTCTCCCAGCCTTTCCTCATAGGGGAAAGGTAAATGCTCCTGCCCGGTTTGGACGGTGCATACTGCTTTTCCCTGGCCGGCTGAGGTGTCCACCGAGGGTTTATTTCAAACATCTGCAGAGTCTGACCATGGGTGGGAACAAGAGCGGCAGCGGGGGCCTGGCGAGAGGCCGTGTTCCACGCAGAGCCCGAGGGCGAGGGCACAGCCGAGGGCACCAGGCACTTCAGCTCCATCCTCCCGGCATCGGCAGCCACCGGGCCCTCGTTCGAGAGGGGCCACATGAAACTCCTTGCTCTTTCCTTACGGCGAAGCAGAGCTCCCCGAGGGGTGCTCAGGACAAGGGGGAGGGGTGTGTGTGTGTGTGACAGATTTCCACTCCTGGCAACAGACACGCAATTCATTCTTTTTATTAAAAGAAATTGAGGTAAGTGAAATATTTCAGCACCAGCGAGAACCGTACGTACCGAGGGGGGTTCCCCGCCGCCCCTGCTCTGCTGGGTAACCCACCCGCACGCCTGCGGCACCGGCACCGCGGCCGCCGCCGGGGCTGGGGGAGAAGGGCCGGGACGTCGGCCGGTGACGCTGCCACGGTGGCTCCTGCAGGCCCGGACCTCCCTAGGGTTAGCGCTGGACTTTTTGACTTCAGACCAGCCCCAATGTTACCTAATGGCTGGGGATTTTTTGGGAGCTACTTGACCCCCAAATTAAGTGGAGCCTGAGCCGGTGCTTGCAACACTGAAACGGAGGGGTCGGCTCTTGCCCGGCCCCAAGAGCCTTTGGCAGCGGCAGCTCCCAGCCCAAGCAGCAGGAATTGAGCGCTGTGCACGGGGACATTTCCCGTAACCCCTGCAGATGTCCCCGGTATGGGACCGAGCTGTGACACCGCCACATCGAGCAGCGGAGGAGCCCAACGAGCCGCCCACGCCGCGATGCCCCCCGAGCCGTCCTGGCTGAGCCATTCGCTGCTGCCCTGCATGTCCCGCTGCAGCCCACACAGGCCTAAGGAAAAGCATCTTTGGGGGTTGTTCAGGGGGCGGGGGAAATCTTTTAAATCAAATTAGGGTTCTTAACTCGGGCCAGGGCTGTGCTGCAGCTGCTCGGCCCCCGGGGAGGCGAGCAGTGACCGCCCCGGTGCTGCACCTTGATTTTACAGGAGCTCTGGCACCGTGCACAGAAGGGCTGGATGCAGTTCAGAAGGAAACAGTACAGGCGTGAGGCACTGGGATCACCATTAATTAGCCCTCTCATAAAAACACCCCTTCTGATTCACGCTATTCTAAAAGAGAAATTGTAAAAGCTGAAATACTTTTAAGACAATCATTGGTGTAAGCTCTCCAGTGCTACTAGGCCGAGTTCCGTCACAGTATCCATGTACCAGGGGTTGACTGTGCCTCCCTCCACAGTTCCAGCTTCTCTGATCTTTTATTATGGTCAGGAGGCCCATGAAAATAAAAAAAAAAAGAGCAGCAATAGGCCAGGGACCTGGGCTGGGGTCAGCCCGCGGTGATGGACGCTGCTGCCGCACCTCCCACCCAGGCAGCCTGGCTCAGCACTTCCCCACCAAACGTCCACCGGCGACGAGCATTCCCGACCGGCTGCAGAGCGACGGTTGGAACAGGTCAAAAAGCCAGCTGGTGCTAAGGAAGGGGATTCCCCAAAATAACTTCTCTTATATTCCCACGTGAGTAACGGCAGCCACGCAGGCAGCGCCGCTCGAGGCAGCTCCAGGGCAGAGCCGGGCGAGGGAGAAAAACTTTGCTCAGCTGCATTGGGCCGAGATTTCCTTCTGCAGTCCTGACCCCATCAGTCTATTTGCCCCCATCCTCCCCCCTCCCTTGCCCTGGCAGCCTGCATCTGCCTTCTGCTTCAGCCACCTACTCAAAGGCCAGGGCTTAGCGCTTACATGAAGAGTACACAGCAGCGGGGCTGCCCCACGTCTGATATCCCTCAAAATAAAGTGGGGAAAAAAGAGCAGAAATGGCTGAGCAGCTGCCTTTTGGTCTCCTTTTACCTCCTCCTAAAAGGGCCTTTCACGCAGTTTATTGACCTGTTCTAAAGGAATTGGGCACGAAGGCAAAGCGAGCGGGGATTTAACCTCCAAAATCCTGCCCCCGCCGCCTTCACGGTCCTGGGAAGCCCAGGAACCTCCCCCGCCGCCGGCCTGGGGACAGCACTGCCCGCACCGGCTTAAACGCTGTTTTTCCTCTACTACTAAATAACAAGACAGACGTTGGAAATACAGATGGCCGCTGGCCGAGAGAGAAGCGGGGTGGCGCAGCGGTGGGCTCCGCTCCCCGCAGGACGCCAGGCGGGGGGGGCCGGGGGGGGGGGGGGGGGAAGAGCCCGTCCTCGGCCGCAGCGACGCTCTCGCAGGGTCTGGCGTTGGCACTTGTCAGCACGAAGCTGCCGCTACCGGGCAGGGTGTGAAAAGAGAAGCCGGCAGGGGCACAGGGGCATTCATTTAAACGAGCCCCTGCTTTGCTACGCCGAGGCCTCACGGTACCGGAGCACCCTTCATTGCCTGGCTGTAGCGCTTTCGGGTGGCAGCCTCAGAGCGAGCTGATGCATTGGTCCAGTCACGCTTTGTTAAATAAATAAGGTACAGTTAAGACAGCTGTAACTCAATTCCGCAGGCGCTTGTGTTTATACATTTTCCTCGTGTCTCTGGCCAAAGAACACACTTCCTCTGGTCAGTCTGATTTGAAAAAATAAAAATGTCACTCTTCCAGCGTTTCCCTGAGCCTCCCCGTCTCGGTACAGTGGTCGCAGTCGAGCAGACAAAGGGCAATTCTGAGCTTGCCTTTTTTTTTTTTTTTTTTTTTTTTTTCTTTTTTTTTTCCCCTCCACTGTACCGGGCAGGGGGGAGTGTGGGAAATCGATGCTCTTACGTTGAAGAAGGCGAGTCCATTGTGGAGAGGATCCGCACGATCTCGGCTCGCTGGGTGGGTGATATATGCTGGGTCATGTGCACTATCGAATCCATGGCAACCTCCGGATTGGCCTGGACCAGGCTGGAAAGAGGCGAGAGTTAAGTGATGGCAGCCCCGACACTTGCACCGGAGCGCGTCCGACAGCTCCCCATCAGGCCCGAGGGGGGAGGCCTGAAATATGGGGTCTGTAAGAGAGACCGGAGCAGGCGGGAGGCACTTGTGTGAACTGACAAGCAGCACAAGCGCCGCGCTCGCTTGGAGGCCCTCGTGCCACTCAATTTGCTGGTGGCAGACCTGCTCAGGCAGGCACGGAGCCCGAAATCCCGAGAGGCCGGACCACGTGGACGCAGGACAGACACGGAGGCCGTGGAGCCTGCCCTGACCCCGCCGGCAGCACCCTCAGAGGCCGCCGAGAGCACCCACATCCCCCTATCCCAGATGAGACGGAGCCCCGTCCGCTGTAGCACGGGTGGAGAAACTGGTGGGAAAGACGGGAAGAGACGCCCTACGGCGTTGGCCAAGGGGACACGGAAACCGGAGGAGCTTCACTCCGCAGCTCGGTGCCCTCCCCCAGCTCTGCTGTCTCAGAGGCCAAGCTGCATTAAGGGACCTCCAGCCTAAGACATAAAAATTATCAAAATTAGATCTGTTCAAGTCCAGCAAATCGTTTGGCTGGCGAGGCTTAGCTGGGCTCCGCTGGATGAACGTCTGTGCAAACGCGCACAGTAATGCTTACAGGCAGGAGGAATAGGAACTCTACCAATGTTTTAGCACTTTGGGGGTTTATTTGCTGCAGTTCTAAAAAGCAGTCGAAGGGAACCGGGCGTTTTATGACATTGAGCACAGAAGAAACTAGGTGGCTCGCCTGGAAAGTCTGGGGCTAGAAAAAAATAGAAGAAACTAGGTGGCTCGCCTGGAAAGTCTGGGGCTAGAAAAAATAAAGGGAAGGAAGCTGTAAGGATATTCTGGCTGTGTGTGGCCAAGACACCGCTTTGACAGCAGCGGCCCGGCTCAGAGATTTGCTTTCCCTCCCTGCTTCATGCAGTACATGACCCTCTCAAATAATTTCCCATTATCTATCTCAAATGGAGAAAAGACACATTAGCAGTGAAATTTCCGTGCCCTGGCTCTTCCCGACTCCTGTTTCAGTGAAGGGCGGGCACAGCCGGGGAGGTTTGGACGTTGCTGCCTTAGATCTCTGCTGGTTCGTGACTGTGCCCACGGCGCCTGCACGGGCAGCAGCACAGCCTGCGCGGGAGGGCCAGGAGCTGCAGACTTTGTACAGATCCCTCTGCGCCACGTTTGCCCCTCTATTCGCATTTCCGAAGGAAACTGCATTCCCACAGGCTCCTTACGCAGGCCAATGAATGTGAAACGCGTGTGGAACTGATGGGTCCAAGCACACGCAGCCAAGATCAGAGCCGGAGCTTTTTAAACGCCCTGTTCCGCGGGGGCGGAGCGCGGGCGCTTGGCTTACCTCCGTATCTGCTTGAGGATGTAGTCCCTTGAGATGTATTTGATGTTTTCATCCACAACCGAGCGAACGCCTTCTTCTTCCGTCAGCTGCTTTTCCAGCCACTCCACCAGGTCCTTGTTACTGTCCCACAAGTACGCCTGCAAAGACACCGCAAGCGTCACCCGGCGGCTCCCACCGCCGCGCCCGCTCCCCACGTACCGCTCCCGAAATTCAGCTCGCAATTATTGGCAGCCGTGGGGAAAACATTCGGCTGGCAGCCCTCTGCGGTTTTCCCAGGGCGTGTGGCTTTTATAAACACAACTAACAATTAGCAAGTCAAAAGATGATGCACTTCTCTTCCATCGCCTTCCATAAATGTGACTCGAGGGGAAGCACCGAGGCAGCAGCGCTGCCCCAGAAGCTGGCCCAGCTAAAATCCCAGCTTCCTTCCATCCGCAGACGCCCAACTTCTGGGCAAATACTGGTCTGGGGCTTCTCCCAGTGCTCAGCTGTCATGATCCCCATCACCTAAACCTGACCCAGCATTAGTGTCCCCCAACACCCACGGGAGCCCCGATCCAGCCCCTTCGGCAGGTGCGTGCACTGCAGAGGGGGTCGGGGCGTCCACATCCCTGAAAAGCCTTGGCAACAACCCCCTTTTTTTTTTCTTTTGCAAGATCATTTCACCTGATATTTGCTAGGTAGTTGACTACATAATAATTCAGGAGTGTGTTAGACGCCTAATAGCCTTCTCGCTCCTCTCTTCTCCTCTCATTTTCTTTACAAATCATTTAAGAATCGTTTTGTTAATGGTTTCCGGAAAAGCAAGTACCACCATTAGCACTCATTCATATTTATGTCATTTTATTTGGGTAATTAAACACAAAGCTCGTCATTTAAAGGTGCACTATCCTTCTCCGTTATCACTAACGAAGTCAAAGTCAGAATGACAATGAGCTGGGTGCAGTACGGCAGCGGGGCCGAGTGGACGGCGCGGGCGCAGAGCCTGGTGGTGACGGGCAGCGGAGCAACCACTGCTCCTCCCGGGAACCTGAAGCACCCTGGGTCCTCTGTGGGCTGGCTGGGAGCAGGGCGATTGCCGGGGCCGGCCACCGAGCGGGAGGCAGCAGCTCCTGCTGGCCCAAGGCCCGGCTGTGGGGGACAGGGTGTTTGCAAGCCCCTGGAGCAAGCGTAGAATCACAGAATCGCTTTGGTTGGAAAAGCCCTTTAAGATCATTGAGTCCAACCGCCCCCCCCCCGCCATCCCACCCCCAAACCCTGGCCCTCAGCACCGCCTCTGCCCGGCTGTTAAATCCCCTCAGGGCTGGGGACTCGACCCCTTCCCTGGGCAGCCCCTTCCAGCCCCTGACAGCCCTTGGGGAAGGAATTGTTCCCCAGGGCCAACCTCACCCTGCCCTGGCACAACTTGAGGCCGGTGCCCCTCGTCCCATCGCCCCTTCCCTGGGAGCAGAACCCGACCCCCCCGGCTCCCCCCCCTCTCAGGCAGTTGTAGGGAGGATGAGGGCTCCCCTCAGCCTCCTCTGCTCCAGGCTGAACCCCCCCAGCCGCTCCCCAGCAGCCTGGGGCTCCAGACCCCTCCCCAGCTCTGTGGATTTCCTCTGGACACGCTCCAGCAAGCGGCGAAGCCACAGCACACCTCCCCTGCCAGGACCCTACCTCAGTGCAAGGGGTCCTGCAGCCCCTGAGCCACCTGAGGCCACCTCGCGCCTCTCCTGCTCCCCCAGCACGGCAATGCCTGCGCCCCACCGGCCGCCAGCCCCCCCCAAATCTTCGCAAAGCCAATCCTTCCCCCCGTCCTTGCCAAGGCCAAGGAGCGCGAAGGCGGCGCTGGCACTGATGAGCCTCCTCGCTGCCCACCCGGTATTTATAGATTTACCCATCGGTTTCCAAAGCCCAAGGAACCGCTTCCCTCTTCCCTGGGACTCGCACAGCAGCGCTCCCTCCGTGCCGCTGCCCCCCCGGTGAGAGCCAGCAGGACCCCCGAAGCGCACACCCTGCTCCAGCCCTACACTTCGATAGGAAACCGGGATTATTTTTCTTTTTCTTTAGCATTATGCATACGGTTGTCTTAGATCAGTGATGTCATTTCCACCTCAAGATTTTGCCTTTTTCCTTGGGTTTTTTTCTTCTTATTATTTTAAACCCGTTAGGTTTTGCTCCTTGCTTCTGCCCCTAGACACGACAGCAATGCTCCCCGCATACAAAGTAGGGCACATCGGAAGATTTCAGGGAAGGGGGGAAAAAAAAATCACAAGAAGCTGCCTTACGGTTGCAGACCTGTGTAAAGCTAGATTTACCCAAGAATCCCAAAGCTTTTAGTTTAGGAGAATATTTAATACTCTTATTAATCATTTTTAATCCGTTTGCTTTTAATTAAGAAACAGCATGATGCTTTCCTATCAACATATGCCAGGGAGCAGATTAATTGTGGCTTAAGATAACTCTCCTTGATTGGTGTAATGTATTAGCTAACGAGATGCCCGCTTTTAAAGATGCTCAGACACTACCTTGGAAAGCCTGCTGCCCTCCAGAGAGCACTTCCCCCCCTTTTCTGGAACCCCTGAGTGTTTGTGACTTTAAAAATAAAATAGAATAGAATAAAATAAAATAAAATAGAATAGAATAAAATAAAATAAAATAAAAAAAATAAATAAAATAAAATAGATAAAATAAAAAAAATAAAATAAAATAAAATAGAATAAAATAAAATAAAATAGAATAAAATAAAATAAAATAAAATAAAATAAAATAAAATAAAATAGAATAAAATAAAATAGAATAAAATAAAATAAAATAGAATAAAATAAAATAAAATAGAATAAAATAGAATAAAATAGAATAAACTCATACTCAGACTGGAGGACTGTAACAAAACCAACCGAAGAGCAGCTCCAGAGATGGCTCTTCAGAGGCTGCTGGGGGGGCAGCCCAGGGGAAGGGGGCCAGCACGGCCACGGTCCGCTCCACGAGCAGCAGAACAGGCAGGTAGGACGGGCTGGCTGCACATCTGCCAGGCAGAACATCTGGATGCAAGCAGCGAATCCCCACACCCTTCTCGGTGTCGGGGGGCAGCGCAGGATGGAGGGTGGAACTAGATGATCTTTAAGGTCCCTTCCAACCCAAACCATCCTACGATTCTGTATTATTCAGTAAGAACGAACAATTAAAAATAAAATAGAAGTCCCACGGGTATGCAGGGACCGGTCTGCTCAGCCTCACTGCAAGCAGCTCCGCGGTGCTATTTTAGGCACGCTGCGCCCAGAAACGAGGAGATGGAGATATTCAGGGCTGGTGGATGGAGCGTGTGTTGTGACCCCAGGGATTTCTGCTGCCAGCTCTACCAGCCAGCAGCACCTCTGCGCAGCCACCTTCCCCCCACCACCACCCTGCTGGGCGAGCTCTTCGTCTTTGTAAGATGCTCAGATTTTCGTATCAGTGGTGCTAGGGAAAAAAAACCACCCTATTTTGCTTTTCTGGCCTGCTATAAAAAGTGTCCCCATAAAACAATTAATGACCTGGAACATTACCCAGTTCTCTTTCATCACCTAACATGTTTGTGGAAATTACAATTGGAAAACAGAGATCAAACTCCACCTGGGAGAACGTCACTGAACTGAAGCCCAGGAAAGACTAATGCCTTGGTGAAACTGCTTTTGCTTTTACCTTCACTGTCCCTTCAACCTCCACAAACCAGCGTCTCAGCATAGCCTGGATCTGCCCATCAGTCAGCTCAGGGTTAGCATCGTGGATCTTCTTCTTTACTACATCTTCTAGAAGAAGTCGTCTTAATCTCCAGTAGAAGAAGGTACGGGAAGTTTTCCAGTCTAGAATGTCCTGGCCAAGATATAAGTGGAGAAGGAGAAATGAGTGAGGGACAACGTTTATGTGGAGAAATATAAATGCCTTATTTCCCAATGACCAAAAAAGGTTGGCACTCATTATGTACTTAGTTATACCGCTTGCACAAGAGAAATACAAAGACTGCCACGTCTGAGCGTTGAAGATGTCCACCCTGTCCTACCATCCAGTCACCCACAGCCTCCTCTGTCTCCCAAAAGTCTGCTCCCTTCTTGCAAAAAGAGACCCGGCTTCCCGGATGAGCAGCACAGCCCAAGACACATCCAAGGGGAGAGGGAACTAGGAAAATCCAATCGGCCGGGGTTCAAACCCTGACATGACAGCTGGCCTTCAGCTATGCCATTATAGCCCTTCCCGACACCAGGGGTCCCCACGGGCACAGGGTCACCCCCTTCCCTGCCTTCCCCTGCTGCCGGGGCAGACTGCAAGGTGCTCTGTGGGGTTTTTGATGTGGGTGCTAACGAGCAACCGACAAAGTCCAGGAATCGTGGGGCCTCAAATGGACACGGATCAGGTAAAGGTGGTAGAAAACATGATGGGCTTGTGTTGCGGGGCCAGAAAACAGCTGGCGGGTGGGAAGGGTTTGCTCCCGTGGCACTGGGACCGAGGTTTAGTTGCAGCCCAGTGGGATGCCAAGTTCCTCTGATCTTGCTGCCTCCAGCAGCAGCTTGCCCCGCTGGGGGTTACCGCTTCCCACGTGTGTCAAACCCTCCAAACGTGTCCCCAAGGAAGGCTCCATGGTACTCACAGTTATGGCACCCTTCTCCTGCATCCGGCCCGGCGTGTCGTGCAAGTCGGCAAACTGCATGGCTACCTGGTGGTAAATGGGAATGAGGAATTCCTCCCGCTCCTTTAGCTTGGTCTCCAGCTCTTTTCGGTCAGCAGGGCTCAGCTCGGGGGTACCTGCGAGCAGGCACAGCCACCCGTCAGAGACCCCTGACAGGGTACAGCAGAGGGGTGGGCAAAGCACTGGCACACAGGAATGGCAAGCAGCTCCGGGCAGTCCGGAGGGGGAAGGGAGGTTTCTTCTGTTCCTGTGTACAGGCAAAACCCAGACTGCGTTTGGGCCAGGACAGACCCCAGAGCATCAGCTCCCAGCAATGCCAAGCAGAGTCTTGAGCCAAACATAAGGGTTCCAGCCCAGATTTCCTGCCACCAATATTGGAGGCAAGAGCTTCGAAGGAGTATTCACCATGGAAACTCTATTCCATTTAAATGCCAATGAGCCGAGCCATCAATTAAGTGACATTTACTGGTCTTACTCCTAAAAAAGAATAATGTCCCAACACGCAGTTCATTTAGCAAGAAACATGGACGATGTAAAACCACCTCCACAATTTCAAGTTTTCCTGCAGGCTGGTTCCTGCTGGTAGCTGGTAGAGCCGCTGCCTCCTTCAGGAAACCAGGCAAGTTAGGCTAGAGACGCCAGAACTGCTCGGGTTGAGTTTACCAGGGGTCAGCACGCGCTAGTCTCGACCCCAGACTACCATGATGGACAAGAATAAAACTGTGTCAAGAAGAAAATGTCTTGTGGAGTTCGTCATTTTTAATTTCTTTTCTAACGTTCAGCTCAGATGTAATTAACTTTGATTAAAACAAAACCACGCATTAAACAGTTTCTGATTAATTTTTGGAATTGCCTGACCCAGCCTAAGCCAGGCAAAGAGAAACACATCATGCTGGGGGCGGGGGGGGACACATCGCAGCCCCTGCCGCTTCCCGCAGCAGAACAAGGCGCTGCTTCCTGCAGCTGCCCCTTTATCAAACCAAGGATGTAAATCCAAGGATGTAAATCCAAGGATGTAAATCCCCTCCTCTCCCTGTAACAGGCTATGGGGAGCGTAACCATAAGCGCAACTCTCTGCTGAGCCAACAGTAATTTACAGCAGGTCAAAGCTGGCCCAGACGTAGGTTGTTGATTCTCCTACACTGCCTCACCAACACACGTGCAAGAGGTCCTTGTGCAGAGGCAGAGTATTTAGAGCCAATCTTAGTTCAATTCAAGCAAAGATTGCAATCTGAGCCAAATTATACGATACTGGATACTCTGCTGAATTGTGCCATTTCTTAACCTCCCACCCACACCAGAAGCTCTGGTTGCAAGTTCACAGCCTCAGGGACGGCTGCCTCCCATCCTGCCTCCCCTTTTGAAGCCGAGGTCGCGGGCAATCTGAAGCTGGGTCACGGATGAGTCTTGCTCTAAGCACTGGTGGGCTGTAACACTCAACCATCCTACAGCACCTTCCATTCAAATGTTAATATAACCGCCGAGACAAGCAAGCATGATTGTGTCTTCAGTGTACGGAGGGGAGCTGAGATATAAAACAAAGAGGCGTCCTTCCCAGTAGCACAAGAAGTCACTGGGAGGACCTGGAACAAAAGCTGGCTTTTTTTGGAGAACATTTTTGGATGGTTCTTTCCTTGTTACCTTTAGCCTGAGTATCGTGACTGCGTTGTGTAGCGCGTGAACACCACCACCCAGCTTTTTTTGGTTTCAACCTTTATCGGTTGCGAAGGAATGCCAATGGGATTAAATGCAACGTCTACCATTACATCAACACCTATTGTCAAACTGCCCGCTCCCCGGCGGGGGGGAGGTGGAAGGCAGGAGGACGCCGGAGCAACGGGCGTCCCTCAGCAGCTCCAGGGCCACCATCCAGGCTCTGCCATCGCAGCAAGAAGCCAAAGCGATCCAGGTCCCTCCCAACAAAATCCAGATGAAATTAGCGGGCAGAAGCTTCACGACAACCCCAACAACAGGGAACGCTTTCACACAGTGCAAAATCAAATGGTAGGACTCATTGCCACAGGAGGTCCCGAGTACCAAAGGTACAAATGGGCTCACAGAAAGCGCTCGGATAAATTCAGCCAAGGCATGTCCACCGCAGGCTCCGAAGCGCGAAGAGACAGATATAAATCTGTTCTGAGGAAGCCTCTGAGCCACAGGACTGCTGGAAGCTGAGCGGGCACCCCAGGGAAAGCATCGCATTGCATTTGCACCATGCTTCCACCCTTTCCCTGCGCATCCGCGGCTGACGTCCCGCAGACAGGACGATCCAGGCCCGACGGACAAAGGGCCGAGCACCCCGGTGGCCCCCCCCGGCGGGAGCAGCACCGCAGCAGCACGCGCCCAGCACCGCGACACCGGGGGTTCGGCTCAGACCCCCCCCCTTCAGGGGCCCACCGCACGCAGGACCCGTTCTTTTCTGCTTTGCACTACCTGTGCTTCCACCTCCTTCCAGAGTTTCTCTTCCAAGCCCCAACAGTTTGAACACACACACACACACACACGCGTTTCCGCGGCACAGGCCAGCCGCACAATGATCCTTCCTAGGGCGGGAATGCTGTTATGCGCCTACCGATATAAATGTTACCTAACCTTTCAAACGCTAGTAAGAAGGTTTTAATTAAGAGAAGCTGCTCTCATAACCTTCAGAATAAAAAATTGTATGTATTTATCCATGTTCAACTCACAGGCTCCTACACCCCCCTGTTTTAAATGGCAACGCACGCGCTTAAGCCAGTAACGCTCGCGTATTCTGGCCTATCGGCCACGCTCAGGGTGTACAGTCAAACCAGCCAGGCCCAGTAATGATTTAGGTGAGATTAACAAATATGTCAATGTCTATTTTCTGCTTAATTTAAAAGCAGCGTCTATAAAGATTTTTGACTTCTGAACCCTGTTCTCCTGGAAGAAAGAAGGTAACAATGAGGAGGGGGGATAAAGAGTGATTATCCCATCATCGATCGTTTGTCAGGAGCATTTCTTATTCACTGGACTATTGTAAAAAGCTAAGCTCTCGATCAATCCCGTAAGCCCCCTGTACAATTAAATATCTTGGAATGGTTTTCTTTCTTTCCTAGTCAGATCTTGAGGCCTCGGGGTTTTTCAGAAAGCTGGGGCTTTATTTATTTATTTCTCGGAAAAAGAAATCTCCTTCCACAAATCTTATACTGGCAAGGAGAGGGGAGTTAAAATATGGGATTCCTTTGCTCTAAAGGTACTTGACAGTTAATGAAACTGTTAAAGTTTAAATCATAGGAGCATTATAGACCTCTAGGTATGGATCGGCTGCTAATCGATAGCACAACAAAAGAAGCAGCGCTGGAACGGCCCCATTGCAATGCAAACACAGAGCTGGGGGGGGTTGGCACGCCGGTGGGGCAGGCAGGTAAGACAAGACGGCAATTTAGAGGGAGGAAGAACACGCGTGACCTTCCGAACTTGGCAGGCGGCACAGGACACTTCTAAGGCAGCACCCTGACGTGCCATAAAATGTCACATTTATCTTGGATTGCAGCCTCCGAGTGGGCTCGTATCTATATATAGTGCTGGCATCATCACAGGCATTGGCGTGAGCGAAGAGGCCAGGTAAATGCCTTCATCTGGCTCTCAACACCTTTAAAGCCTACCTGCAGTGGCAAATGCACCAAGACCTCTTTGTTCTGTTTTTTGGGTTTGGTTTTTTTTTTTCTTGTTTGTTTGGGTTTTTTTAAAAATCAGTAGCAAAACTGCCTGAAACAAGTTAGAAAAAAATGCCCTGGGGAAGCAAAAATATTGGGGTACCAAAAAGATTCAAGTCTCTCTTCTGAGGTCAAAAGAGCAACGTCCAGCGTCTTGCCAAAACATCCTTCACCCTACAAAAATTCCTCGTGAACAACAGGCAAGGGATTTGTCCTCTCTAACCCGCCCCCCGCCCGGCTCGAACATACCTGGGTTAAACCAACAAAAACTAGTTTAAAACCACACATCAGAAAGTATTTAACCTAAAATGTTCCCAAATGCTTCCTGGAAGAAGCCGGCAGCTCGTGCCTGCCTCTCCCCCGATGGTCCCTGCCCTGCCCTGTGCCCATAGAATCACTTTGGTTGGAAAAGACCTTTAAGATCATCGAGTCCAACATTTAACCTAACCCTGCCGTCCTCCCCGTCCAGTTGCTACAGCCTGGCTTTCGGGGTTACAAACTCCTTCTTCCATGTCCTACAAGCCCGTAACAGGCCCCCCCCAAACCTCAGGTGTGGGGTCTCAGTACCCTGGTGGCACAGAACGATAAATGCCGAACGCTACGGTTCGCTCATCCCGGAGGAAAGCTTCCGAGGAGCTGCCCTCCCCGCGCAAACAAATAGAAAAGCTGCCGCAATAAATCCAGGGAGAGACCTCTCCTGCGAAGCGCTCCGCTACCGAGTATCATTTATACTCCTCTCCAAAAGTTAAGGGAAAGCATCATGGCGGGGAAAGCAACACCTAAACTATTTTGATTTGTGCCCCATTAAACAAAAAATCTCCTCCGAAGCCCGCGGCGCCTCCGAGCCTCCCTCCGATGGCTGTGCCGGGCGGAGGGAGCCGTCGAGGGCGCCGCGTCCCGCGGGGGCTGCAGCCTGCTGCGGTGGCAGGGCGCGGGCTGCCTTTAATAAAGTTCCTGCCAGACGGAAATGGCTCAGCAGGACCATGAATCACGGCTTCCCATAACATTTAGTAGCAAAGTGCTTTTTTTAAATATGACCAGTTTAACAGGTTAGACAAAATGACTTCAAGAAATGTTATTGTAGGTTCCCTCTGATTGCAGAAAGCTGGGCAGCTTCTGAATCAATTTGATGGTTTACGGTTTCTAAGCTGTTAAAATGTGGGATTTTCTCCCTCACCCTCAGCACGCAGCCTCAGCATGGCCAAGCATTTACTTGTCCATTTTCTTGCCATTTCCTCAACCACACACTCAAAGAGCTGGGCCAAGCCCAGCATCCAGGCCCCTGACCCAATCCATCTGGGGAGATGGCTCCCATCAGCCTCTGCACACCGAGACCTGGGCAGCGCAGGCGGCACCAACCCAGGCTCGGGCCCATCCCACCCAACGGAGGGCGAGGGGCTGCGAGCACCAGCGCGCCCCCGAAGCGCAGAGTCCCCCCGGGGCCGCCGCAGCAAGCCGCCTCCTCCCAAGGACAAGCCAAGGAGGTGCCATGGCTGCGGAGCCCAGCTGCGACCTTTCCTTGGTGCCTCCATCCAGACCTCGGTGGCTCACGCACACGTTCAAACTCCGGAAAATGACCCCACACCTATGATTTGCCAAGACGACTTTTACAACATTAATAGTAGCTATCTTTCCAGACGACAAAGAAGCATTAGTAACGATCATCTCAATACTACGGGCAAATTTGGGGATTTTTTTCCCCCCGGGTAACACCAGGAAAGCCACGCTAAGTTCATAGAATCATAGAATCATTTTGGTTGGAAAAGACCTTTAAGATCATCGAGTCCAACCTTTAACAAGTTCAATGTATCTTGGCACCTGCTCGTGGCCATTTTTTTTCAGCAAAGCGGTTAAATCAGCAACCTGATCTGGTTAACGGTGTCCCTGCTCACTGCAGGGGGGTTGGACTAGATGACCTCTAGGGGTCCCTTCCAACCCAAAACATTCTGTGATTCTATGATAAATCCTGCGGCAGCGTGTGCTGGAAGGGTCCTTAAGAAAGGAGAGTGCAGGAGTTACTCTGCATCCAACGACATAATTAAATGTTGATTTTAACCCCGGTTATGACTGTCCCACCTAATTTCCACACCTGCAACAGTAATCCTCCTACCTGAATCTCACCTCCTCTTCCTCTGCCTTTAACAAATCTCCTGCCAGACACAAATTCAGCAAAGGCAGCAAGAACGCCAGCCGTGTCCGGGCTGCCCGGGCGGCACATCTCCCACCCCGGCTGGAGGGGAGAAGGAAGGTCGCTCAGAGCCGCTCCCCTCCCTGGAGAGACAGGCGGTTTTGGATTGCCGCTTGTTTCTTTAAATGAGACTGCTTGTAATTGCTTCGCTAAATATTCAGTAGGATTTATGTTATAAAGGTGCAATATGAAATAGCAGTGAAGGTCACACATGCTCATGAGACAGGCTTGAAATATCCTTGGATATCCCAGTCCTTTCCAACTCTTTGCTCCTAAGGCCTCGTGGTGGCATCGGAGCAAACAGGCAAAGCGTGGCAGGTACGTAATTCCGAAAAATTCCTATTTGGGGGGGGGGGGGAACATCTACAGCCCTCCTGGGAGGATATTCAAGATGCCAATTATCAAGAAGGAGTTTGCAGAAATCCGTTCTTGCTCTTCTAGGCTCACGACTGTGAATTAACAACAATTTAAATGCAGCAGCACTTGCATATAGAAGCAGTTACTGGAAATCAGCATCCCCTAAAAAGACAAAGTTACAACCGCGCTGACTGCGTTTGTCCAGGACTTCGTGAGAGATGGAATCACAACAGCGGCATTTTTCTTACTTGTTGCCCAAGAAAACAACCGGCATTTTGATTAATTACAACGCAGAACAAACAAAAACCCCCAGAAAAAGAATTACCAGGCTTTAGAGCTGCAATCTGGCTTCCCAGGCTTGGAACGAGAGAGGTCGCAAGGTGGAAGTTTTCAGCCACTCGAGAAACAAGGCGGCGTCAGGGCTGTCCCCCGGTCACCGGCGGCCAAGTCCTCACCAGCTGGTACAGTTGGGGCCACGAGGGACCCGTGCACTCCTGGCACCGCACCCCGGCACGTTTATTGGCAGGGAGGAACCGCTCTGCTGACGGGGAGCTACGGGTTCAACGCTTGATCGTTCACGCATTAGTTGGAAATTTAAGAAAAGTTTTGCACGCTCTTTAGCCAAATCAAGTGCGAAGCAAGTCAGAAGCCGGCATCGCAGACTGACGGGCAACGCTACCTGTGGGAAGTTAAAGGTTGCCTACAGCAGCGGCGTTCGGGCAGAAAACCACCGCTGCCTCCCACTTCCCCACGTGCCGCTGCGCTACGTGTGGAGCTGCTTGCTCCCCGCTCCCGCGCCTTGTACGTGTTCAGACAAATGCAAAACAGGCACATGAATTCAAATAAACCCAAAGATGCACGCCAGCACACAGCCAACTATTTCACAGGATCAGCCGAAGAGGATGTTCACGCTACTACGACATCTGTCCGGTGACGAACACGCGCTTCCCTCTTCCTCGGAGATAAAACACCCGATAAGAGAAATGTGAAAATGTAATATCCAATCTCGCGCTACCTGGAGCCATTTTGCCATTCCTTTCACTCACATTCCACCACGTTTTTGTGGACGTTACACCCGACACGTTACACGCCCGGAATCTGCATGACAAAGCTCATTTTTATTCCGCTCCTAAACGTTGTACTCTAATTGTAATAAATAAATAAACCAAAATTGAATCTCCAGATTTTTAACTACAGCCTGAGGCTTGCACTCTGAATTGTCCCTACATTTCTAGGCGGCTCTCCTCGCACTCCCGCGCGGGGTGGACACGTGCTCCGGGCAGGATAAGGGCCATCCTTTCTTCCCTCGCCCTTTGCTCCGCACCGTTTGCTGGTGGGCAATAGCACAACTCCTGAGTGACGTTTTAATAAAACATGGGGCTAATAAACATTGCGGCTATAGGGCCAGAGAATTGATAATGAACAGATTTATGTCAGATTATTCAATATCTGCCAGCCTTCCCTGCTCTCACACTCCTCAATTGCAAGTCCAACCCCAGCGTCTCAAGATGCCTGGAACGAGACCACGGTGGCCCCGCTTCCCCACCCCTCTGCAACAGGCACCCGTCGGAGAGCATCTCCCTTCTCCCCGCGATTCAGCAGCTCCGGGGAGGGATGACAGCCATTCAGGGGTTAAAGAGAGGCAGTGAACCCCCAGCTAATGAGTAAGAATTCAGCAGGCAGTGTAAGATAAATGGAGCTTTCTCTGCTTCTGCTGGAGTCAGCATGAACTGCGGCCCTGCGGCTTGTTTGTGGCAAATGGAGTGCGCGAAATATCAAAGGGCAGTGATCCAGAAGAAGACCGACTTTGACAAATTTTAAATTGGCCAGAAAGAAAACCAGCAAAAAACAAAAAAAAAAAAAAAAAAAAAAAAATTATGCAATTCACTGTGTCCCCGCAATCTTGGCTTTCCTGCTATGGCACGGAATTAGTGGCAAAACAACAGCAATGATCGCCCGATGTTGGGAGCAATTACGAGCCATCTAAGTGAGATGCTTATCAGTGACTGAAGCTTTTAGAGCTCTCTGTATGTACAGTTGTAAGTGACTTGCTCTTGTGTTGCAGTCATTTTAATTAAAGTGTATGGAGTTTGCTGGGAGTAATTACCCTGTAGAGGAAGAGGGGAAAAAAACCCCTGAACAGGCTCCTGCCTCCTCACATAGCCTGGCATTGGATTTTTGAGACCGTGTGCAGAAAACTGTATCCCCCTCTGCCTTTCTCCCTGCGTTTTGTCCTGGGGATGCTGGTGCAGCTCCCACCAGTGTGATCCAAAGGTGCTCCGCAGGCATCCCGTGCCCAGTCCGGGTGACGGACCCTCTGGAGCGGCCACCCGACAGTGACTACAGCCTCCCATTGCTCTGCTCCCCCTCTTCTTCCACCGCTTCAGGATTCAAACAGCCCAGCAGCCCTCTTTGTCGGCAGCCAGGGACTCTGCTCCTGGGAAAGGATCCGTCCGGCAGTCGCCGCGCCGAGGACGGCGTTCCTTTGCAGAGGCAGTAGGTCGGTCTGTCCGTCGGCAGAGCCGGTGCTCGTTACGGTGGGGAGAAGGTAAATACTTGCAGAAGCAGCGCTCCTGCCGCGGTGCCATTTATCTGCCTGGGCCTGAGCTGACTGCTCAGCATATTGCCGTCTCTAACCACACATCTGATTTCTCCTTCCCCTGGAGACTCGCGCAGCCTGAGAGGCAGCTCTCCTGTCTCAGCCGCGGAGGGGCGAACGCCCACAGGAGGTGGGGGCCCAGACCGCGCAGGGAACTCGACTGCAAAGTGTGAATCACCTTAGGAGAGCATTTGTTGGGACCCTGTTGCTGGGTCTCCATGGTTTGGTGCAGTCACGCTATCCGTCTGCTCCTAAAGGCACTAGGTTTGCTCCTAAAGGCTCTAGGTTTGCTCCTAAAGGCTCTAGGTTTGCTCCTAAAGGGCACTAGGTTTGCTCCTAAGGGCACTAGGTTTGCTCCTAAGGGCACTAGGTTTGCTCCTAAAGGCTCTAGGTTTGCTCCTAAGGGCACTAGGTTTGCTCCTAAAGGGCACTAGGTTTGCTCCTAAAGGCACTAGGTTTGCTCCTAAAGGGCACTAGGTTTGCTCCTAAGGGCACTAGGTTTGCTCCTAAAGGAACTAGGTTAGCTCCTAAGGGCACTAGGTTTGCTCCTAAAGGCTCTAGGTTTGCTCCTAAGGCACTAGTTGTCCTAAGGCACTAGGTTTGCTCCTAAAGGCTCTAGGTTTGCTCCTAAGGGCACTAGGTTTGCTCCTAAGGGCACTAGGTTTGCTCCTAAGGGCACTAGGTTTGCTCCTAAAGGCTCTAGGTTTGCTCCTAAGGGCACTAGGTTTGCTCCTAAGGCACTAGGTTTGCTCCTAAAGGCTCTAGGTTTGCTCCTAAGGGCACTAGGTTTGCTCCTAAAGGCACTAGGTTTGCTCCTAAGGGCACTAGGTTTGCTCCTAAGGGCACTAGGTTTGCTCCTAAAGGCTCTAGGTTTGCTCCTAAGGGCACTAGGTTTGCTCCTAAAGGCTCTAGGTTTGCTCCTAAAGGCTCTAGGTTTGCTCCTAAGGGCACTAGGTTTGCTCCTAAGGCACTAGGTTTGCTCCTAAAGGCACGAGGTTTGCTCCTAAAGCTCTAGGTTGCTCCTAAAGGGCTCTAGGTTTGCTCCTAAGGGCACTAGGTTTGCTCCTAAAGGCTCTAGGTTTGCTCCTAAGGGCACTAGGTTTGCTCCCAAAGGCTCTAGGTTTGCTCCTAAAGGGACGACGTCAAGTCTAGCACAGGTCAAAAGTGAAGTTTCGTGAAAAGAATCTCCTTGCTGCAACTACAAACATTAGAACTGGTTTTTAATTCCAACAGACACAGGCAGACAGACCACCACATCCATCCATCCATCCATCCATCCATCCGGGCACCTGCGTCTGCTCTCTCACGCCGTAACACAGAACGTACACGAGCAAGATCTGAGCTCGGGTAAGGCTGCTGCCTTGTGCTGGACTGCAAAACTCCTGCTAACCTGCTGCTTGCCCAGAAAGCAATCGGCACAGTGAGAGAAAACAAGGAAAGTATCAAAATACTGTCATTAAAAAAAGAGGGAAAATGTCTTTGATGCCAGAGACATCAGGAAGCGCCCGGTTTCAGCAAACAGGCTGATCCTTCACACTCCCCGCACCCTTTACAGTTATTTTTCTCTTCCAAAGGCGTATCAGAATGGTTGTTTTGTACATAAATTGTTGCACTGCCGTAAATTAAAAAAAGCCAACTAATAAAATGTAACTGCAGCAATAGCCACGATTTATCAGTCATTTGCAGAACACTTTTCCTCCTGAAGGATCCCAAAAGGCTTTATAAATTCAAACCATACTCACGTAGCAGGCTTCTTCCACTGCTGAAATGTAGTCAATTTTGGAGGTAAAAGGAGGCTCTGTAAGATTATACTCTTGTAGTAAGAGCCAGTAAAGAACTATTTAAAGAGTCTATTCCCCCGAGAGAGTACATATCTGGTATTAAGTGCATTTTGCTGAACACTCTGTATTTTGGGTTGTTGGGTGTATACAGGCGCTGGGATCATTTGGAGGGAAAGGCACAGCAATAACACAACACACACGGTGACGTGCAAGCCACCGAGCACTGCGGACCACCCTGCATTTTGCTGAGGAGGTTGAAGAATATTTTTTATTTTCTTGAAGCCGAAGAGCAGACAGAGATCATTACTCAAAACTACCTCAGGCGTACAGTGATAGTCCAGCAGCCCAAAATGTCTCGGACCAAATTCTTAGTGACGCCAAATGACAGCAGATGAAGGTTTGGCCCACAGGCTTTTAGCGAGCTGAGCAATTGCTGAGATGGAAACTAGACTAGACTGGATCTAAGGAAGAAAATCTTTATAATGAGGATGGTGAAACCCTGGCAGGGGTTGCCCAGAGAGGGGGTGGAGGCCCCATCCCTGGGAACATTCCAGGCCAGGTTGGCCGGGGCTGTGAGCAACCTGATGTGGTTCAAGGTGTCCCTGCTCCTGCAGGGGGGTTGGGCTGGGGGACCTCTAGGGGTCCCTTCCCACCCAAACCATTCTGTGATTCTATGATCTGTAGGAGGTGTAAGACCCATTCAATTTTAAACTGATTTTTTTTTTTTTTGTTTTAAAAGACCCTGTATTACACCCTAGGTACGCTAAATGCACACACATATCACCTCTCTCACGTCTACATACGTGCGGCTTGTCTCATCTGGTTTTCTCCCCAAGTTAGATGACAATAAAGAAAAATTATCATGAATTTGATAAAATGCCTCAGTGTCCCTTTTTAAGGGCTATAAACACGTTCGTTAGCTGCCAGCTGAAGGGGCCAGTGCCCCGCCAGCCCCCGCGCAGACGTACCTAGCCGCTCCGCCAGGCGGATGTAGACGGGGTCCACTCGCCTCATCGTTTTCACCAGATCCTTCCTGCGGAATTTGATTTCTACTGTCCCCTCTGGTTCCAGGATTCCTCCTCTGATCAGTGACGGGAAAAGAGAAAAGAAAGGCACTTTCAGGTCATCAGACAAGGGGAAACACAAAATGGAATGGTTCAATGTTCTCTAGAAAGTATGTAAAAAAAAAAAAAGAGAAGGGAGGGAGACAAAAACAAAGAGAAAGAGAGAACAAGAAAGAAAGAATCTTAGCTCTTATTTATCCAACGCCACAAAGCACACCAGGCTTCACAGAAACGTGTCTGTCCGACAGCGTACGTAGTACAGCCTGGTACAAGCAATGCTCTCTGGAAGCCTCTTTTAAGCTGCGACCTGAAAGCTCTTTCAAAAGGCAGGTAAGCTCTATGAACCAAACCAATTAGCCAGCCGTTTTCATTAGAGATCCTTCCTGCTCCCTGGGTCAAAGACAGAGGAGCACGTGGTTTGAAACTTGGGCTTGGTAAGTAAAACCACTTCAGTCTTTGACTGTGAAGGCGGGAGTGATGATGAGGAGGAAGGTCAGCGCTGGAACAGCAACAGCGATGAGAATTATTGCAGATGCGTAATGGCACTTAGGGACACGATGACGTCCTTTGCAAAATAATCTCTTGGCTACTGGAGCTCCAGACCTCTAGAGTCCAACTACAGCTCTGCAAACCACGCAGAGTCCTTCCTGATGTCTTGCAAGGTGGGGACCTGGCCTGAGATCTCCAAGAGGCGAGCTCACGCTGCCGGCACCCTCGAAAGGTACAGGGCAGAAGCAGCGGGAGGGAGTTGCTCCTGCATGCACCCCAAAAAACACTCAGTGCTCCCATCAGGAGCAAAATTCAGCTGGGAAGGGCAAGGGAAACGGGCGTCTGGAACGGGAATCTTCCCAATGCCTCCCCACACCCCCTTTTTTTCCTCCCCCTGGAGCAGCTGCCCAGGAATTTTGCCCTGCTGAGATGGTAGGAGTTGAGAGGACGCTTCCGGGAGTTTGCCTGTAGTTTCGTATCCTGTAACTGGATATTCCAGTAACTGGAACGTCTCTTAGGCAAGTTGTATTTAATTAAAAAAGTGCAACTACCCAAGTGCCCATATGACACACAGTACAACACTCAGGGATTTTAAAGTACGCGCTTATTTACACTTATTTAATTTGCAAAATTGTACACACAGGCACTTGTTTCAAAGTGCAAAGCAGCGTGTAGAAATAGCGGAATGATAAAAAATAAGTCCGAAGCACCGGTGCTTTGCGAATGTTTGTAATGAACCTTCCCAGAGGCTGGCTCCCACCGGCTACAGAATTTACCTCTATGTCTGAGTCAGGAGGCGATCCGAATTGTCCTAGCTGCGATTGCTGCGGAGCAAACTCCTCCGAGACATGGGTTACAACTGGGAAGCAGTCAGCCCCTTTCGGTAACCGCGAGCTTCTCACGCAGCCAGGTGATTACGCCTCAAAGCAGGCGGTTAAGGAGGGAGGAGAAGGCTGCCCTACCTGCTTTCTCGGTCTGCGTACATCTCCATGTGGCGAGGATTAATGGTAGGGTCGATCACAGCCCAGGATCCTCCTCTCAGCTCCGCTTGCGGTGGGATGTAAATGAGCACGGGTTGATGATACTCTCTCAGGCCGTCCACGATGTAGGCACCAAACTTGAGCACTTGGTCGTACATGTCTGCAGAAAAAGGACACGGCGCTTGAAGTGACAGCGTGCCAGTGTGCCAGCCCTGCCCTGCTTGGTCAAACTGGGAAAACCCCACTGTTATTCAGCTCTTCTAACCACCTCCTGCCACCACACGGCAAGCTCTGGCTGGCGTTATCTCGACCCGGGCGAGACCGAGAAAGGAGATGTCCCCACGTCAGTCCTGCTCCAGATACTGGGTCTCCACTCCGGAGCTCTGGTCCGGTGACTTCCAGTGACACCGCATCTATTCCCAAAACATGAGCTGCAGGGTCCTCAGCTCACACCAGCCGGTCCTACACCACATGTCCCACAGATCATCCATCCATCCCTTCCTTTCCAGCCAAGCCAACGAGTATTTCAGCAGTTCTGGAACTCGGGTCGGGTATTTCTGTGCTTAGCACGAGCACAGCTGCCCAATTTTGGACTTACTGCTACGGACCTGTATCATGATCTACGTAATGATCATGGCACGCCTGATGGCTGCAGACCTTTTGCATATCTTCATAAAAATCAGTGTGCAGGAAGGGTCCAGGTGTGAAAAAGCATACTGCTGCTCTTGCAGTAAAATCTGTTTAAGGCATTTTGCTCAAAATTAATAAGAACATCTCCACTGCGTAAAGACAGTACGTTGAAAATAGCACCCCAAAGGTGATTTAAATAAAAGGGAAAAAAGGAAGGCAAAAGAATTTATATGAGACGATACAGTTTATAACGGATATAGTTTGTAACGGAAACAGGCACCCTCGAATATAGATATTTGGCTACATGTAATTATATACAGAAGTCTCAAATCAAATATACAAGAAATGAAAAATACTTATCAGGATCATCTAGTCCATCTCTTGGTTCACACAGGACTGTACCCTAATGCTTCCTTCCCAGTGCTTTCTAAAGCTTTCATTTAGAAATCCCGAACGGTAAACCTACTACTTCTTTAGGGGCATTTCCACAGCCCAAGTAGAAGAAATTTTCCTCAGTATTCAGCCAAGCTTCCCCTCCTTCCCCACCAATTTCACGTTACTGCTCCTTGCACCACCCTACATAATCTCCCCACTCCTTTGGGCTTGCTATAAATAGCAGCAGGCTTTTCAGGGGGTTGTTCTCTCCTTAGAGACACTATAGGTATTCATTGCACTGGAAGGGGCTGCCCAGGGACGGGGTCGAGTCCCCAGCCCTGGGGGGATTTAACAGCCGGGCAGAGGCGGTGCTGAGGGCCAGGGTTTGGGGGTGGGATGGCAGGGGTAGGGGAACCGTTGGGCTGGGGGAGCTTAAAGGGCTTTTCCAACCAAACGATTCTATGATTTCTCAGGTCTCCCAAGACAGTATTTTCAATCCTCTTCATCATTTTTGCTCTTTGCTTAGTGCCTCCCAGTTTGCCCAAGTTTTCCTGGCCATTAAAACACCAGCGCGTCGAGCAGAAAAACGGGGCGGGTTGCACGTATTTACCACGCACACACGCTGGCCTTCAGCAACAGCCCTAAAAGACCGAGACGCTTTTATTCATCCCAAATCCTTAAATTCACTTGAGAAAGCCGTCATTTCCAGGGAAGAAAGAGATGCCAGCCAAGGTTCCCTTGTCGTTTAACCCTGGTTTAACGTTAAGCACAAACATGAAGATGGTTAAGCCCTTAACTCTTTGCACACACACACACACTCTCACCTATAGACACACACTAACACACATACAGCGAGCGAGAGGCGCATTCCAAGTGGGTACCTCCCTCTCAGCACCATAGACACTGATGCCATCTCTCCAGTTCATTTGCAAGGTCATTGTCCCAGTACCCAAGAACAGGACTTTCATGTTATTTAAGGCACGTCAGATGCTGACGGAGAGAAGAACAACTTATTTCTTCTAATTGCAAACAGACATCAATTCTGGCAGAGACAGGGGACTGGGAACCAAACCTTTCCCTCCAACCTTTTCCTTTTGTCCTAAGCAAAGAAAAAGACCTCAAAAGGGGTGACAAATTTATTACTAATTACACAATTATTTTATTATGTAGTGCTAGTAATAAACCACTTGAAGTACTTTCAGCTAATTCTAGTGTTAAGAAAATAATTGCTTGATTCAAATTATTTTAACTGAATTAATTCTTTACTAGACATTTTTTACTAGTGCTACATAATAAAATAATTGCATAATTAGCAAGACATTTTTCACTCCTGCCAAGGATATATATTTTACTCGGGTTAAGTGTAGAAAAAAGCGGTGTTACTTGTTTGACCAAGGCAGAGGGAGGAGGAGCAGAGAAATTGAGAGAAGCTTGATGCTTTCGGTGCAAATCCCCCCAAATCTCTTTCAGGTTTACCAGGTGGCATCAGTGAAGCTCAGGGAAGGATCTCTGTGCCTACAATACTTTCAGGACCAGTCCAAGCTATCCAGAAGCATGAACTTCACTGCTATGCCCTCCCGTACACAGTTACTCCCTTGGGGATCCAGCACGTCGTTTTTCTGGAACATCCCAGCAGCCTTAGCTTAGTATTTTATGATTTATGGATTTACACCAAGCGCTGGCTTCTCTTGCACGCTCATAACTTCCACCGAGGTCAACGGACCCGCTGCTGCACCAGTTTCAGGTCCGGCTGTAAGCACTCCTGCTGTAGAGGATTTCCTCTTTTTTTAAGGTAATAGCTTCCACTAATGGAGACCACGTTTTGCCCAAATAAAGAGACAACCTGCTGGCCAGCGAAGGCTCCCCGTGGTGCCACGCACAGCTCCAGACCACAGAAGCTGTGGAGCTCCAGAGAGGAGCCAAGGGGGACTGCAGCGTCCACAGGCTATGGAAGGGTTCCTGGAGCGTCTCTAGCACTAACGGCAGCCTGCTCTGCTGCGGGGTTTTCCTCTCCCGCCATCTCAACCTACACTTACCACGTCAGCAAAGTGGGGACTCTTAAGGAATGATTATCTTTACGAGGTAAAATGTGAGTCGAGTTGATGAAGATCATAGAAATACTGCAAAGACAACCCAAGACACCTGCCTGTGGTCCCCATGCCACCAGAACATAGAATCATAGAATCGTTTAGGTTGGAAAAGCCCTTTAAGATCATCGAGTCCAACCGTTCCCCTAACCCTGCCATCCCACCACTAAACCCTGGCCCTCAGCACCTCATCTCCCCTTCTTTTAAATCCCTCCACAGATGGGGACTCAACCACCTCCCTGGGCAGCTCATTCCAGAGCCTGACAAACCTTTCTGTGAAGAAACTTTTCCTAACGTCCAACCTAAACTCGCCCTGGTGCAACTTCAGACCATTTCCCCTCGTCCTACTGTCTGTTACCTCCCCGATTTACCTTGATAGCCTATTTGAGCGTGAAACTACGAAACATTTGCCATACTGTGCCAACTGCCTTTTACTTGCGGTTTTGCTGCACTCTCCACTCTTACGATGGAAAAGAGCACACCAAATTTAACTGCTGCAGGCGGTAAATGATGCCAGGTCTCAGCGGTGCCCACTGCTTTGTGCTGGAGCAGCCCGTGCAGCCCCACTGCCTTGGTAGGGCGCAGGCTCTGTAAACTGTTAATACCGTAGCTAACACACTTACTATGTTAAAAAAAAACCAAACCCAATCACTTCTATCCTCGCCCGTGCAGCGAAGAACACCACACGCATTTTAAGAGCAGGCTGTTTGCACCACTCTTCTTGCAAAGAAGTTGCTTATGTTGAGACCGGAAAAATGAAAATGAAATATTATATTTGAGGGTCAAGTTTAATTCTTGTATTAATGTAAACCTCACCATGACAAAGCCCCTTGCAAGACAGAAATGCTGCGGAAGTCCTCTAGGAAGAGCAGGGCTGTTCGTTATTCAGCAGGGCAGATGGTTTGCAGCACGCTTCCCCGTTCTCTGCCTGCCTGCTCAGCTGCAGTGTGCATCAGCGTCTACTACGCAGAGACATGAAATCTGCTGGAAGCTGTTATCATTACCCTGTATGTGTAAATATTGGCAGTCAGAGGCATCAAGCACGCTAGAAAGGCTGCAGACAGCTTTTTGCATTTCCATAGTGTCGGGCAGCGTGCCCTGAACCTCCAAAGCTGGAACGGATCTCATCAGCTTGGCTGGATTATCAGATAGGACCCGAAGGTAAACACCAGGCGTATATTGGCTGCAGACACATAATGTCCCTCATAAACCCACTACATACAAGCCATACCGTCATTCAACATCCAGGTAATCAGAGATTTAAAACAGCCTTTTCATTCTGCTCAAATTTTTTTTATTTTTTTTTTTTTATTTTATTTTTATTGTTATTTATAACCGGTCCCAGGAAAAAAATAATAAGTAAAACATGAAAAACCAACTGCGAGTGACCCTGTAGCACAAGCAGCGCTGCGGTTTAATGTCGCGGGGATTTGCATGCTATCAAACTATTCATGCTGAGTCCAAGACCCTGGTGCTAATTTCCAGTAGATTTCACGCTTGATGTCTCCCCGTTGTGGGTCACTGCCGGTTCGCCTAAATAAACCACTTCCAAATGGCTCCTCCATCTAAATATTCAAGCCAGTTTTTATAATTTAATTTTGCATTATGCTGAAGAGCCTTCCGGCCAGAGCGAGCTCATTGGGGAAACCACCAATACCATTGTGATATGCCTTTATTTATGTGAGTTATTTATTTATTTTACAGCTTGAATTAGACCTCCTAGGCCGACTAGTAAAGAGAGGGTTTGGTTTTTTTTTTTTCCCTCTCTTCCCCCCCCCCCCCCCCTCTCTGCTAATGTCAATTTTCAGCATAGCAAGAGCTGTCTCTAATCTTTTCCTACTCATTACACACAATTTTGGAGTCATTTTACCCACAGTGCAGTCGGCTCCTGGCAGTGTGTTTGTGTGCACTGAGGGGTGGCATAATTGTTTATTTTCCCTCCCTGCATAATCCCCAGCCAGCACTGAAACCAAAACTGCAAACACCTCCCCGAGGGACGCCGAGAGCGTCGTCAGGAGAGCCCGGCGCTTGCTACGCAGGCCCCACCAGCAAACGCCACGCCGGGAAAACGCACGGACCAAGGTGCAAACTGCGAGGGCTCCGTTCTCCCCTCCTCTGCGGTGGCTCCCTCCTCCTCCTCCCGCTTCCAGCTCTGGACACACGCAATACAAAGATCCGCATCCTCCTAGCGCCTGTTCCACCTCGGGTCGCAACCCCCAAAGCACAACTCAGTTCCCGAGGAACCCGGCAAAGGGCACTGGCAAAGCCAACAGATCTCGCAGTAAATCAAAATAATCTTGTAACTGCCAAGCATTCATTAATCAACTACTTCCCCACAAACCGTGTGGCAGGGAAAGCAAGTCACGAAGGGAGTGCAGTAGCAGCACACGGAGCAGAAACCATCCTGAAAGGTAGCAGGTATTTTCCAGAGGAAAGAATTTTGCCGTCTTTTGTCGTCGGCTGTCTTTGCATCCGCAAACGACGGCGTTGCTTCCTGCCCTGCTAATGAGACGGCGGAGCAAGACAGCTTCTGTCACCCCACAGTCCTTCCAGAGCAGGAACTTTCACTGTGTTAGGGCACCTGCAACTTTTCTTCTGTGTTTGTTAAGTGCCACATGCAGGTAAGAAGCCGTAATCTTTTACTGATTTAAATTTTATAGTATCAATCTCACATTCTTGGCACTTGACAAAATTTGAAGTAGGAATACACGGTGCAAAAATCTAACTGCTGGTGTATTAGCTCAGTGGTTTTATAGCTGTTCACTTCATACGAACATCACTACCACCAAGAGAGTCAACTGGGAGACAGCCCTTGACAGGATGATGTTACAGTGGGAAAAAAACCATCAATGAGACAACGCTTTCAGTTGACAGACTATGCCTATACATTTCTGATACACAATATTGCTGGCTTATGCAGCCCCAATTTTAAGCTGAGGCAGAAGGATATAAAGTTTCCCGAGCAGACAGGTTTTCCTGAGATTAGTGTTTAATTAGCCCAGGTTGGCAGCTGTAAATTTTGTTAGCAACTAGACCACTGTTAACATCCAATTGCCCGTTCTCACTGCAGGTGATCTGGCCGGTTCCTATAACTGTATATGAGGGTACGTATAAAAACACAACTGCATTGCTTATTTTGAAAAGAACTTGCTATCAAATTTGCACCTTGCGTATTCTACGTTACTCCTGCTACGTGCAGGACATGGGGAGGAGAGGAATGAAACCCTTCATCACCACAGCTACGGCAGCACAGAGCGTCCCCCTCCTCTAGCTGGTTGCACGACGATCACAACCGACTTTTAGCAGAGCCGGGTAGAGCACCGACATAATTTCAGAGAGCTGACATGTCCAAGCACTCTGGGAGGCCTAGAAAAGCATCCCCTTATCAGCATTTCTAAGGGAGGTCACATACTTGCCATGCAAGAGGGGGGGCTGGATGCAGACTGCATCAAAGATGGGTGAAGCAGATCCACTCTGCAAGTTTATGAGCGCAAGTTCTCACCACCGTTAAGCCAATCCAACAGCTACCTGCTGCCCGAAGACGTGACCTGTTTCTGTCCCTTGGCACATACTCCCACTGCTGGTCTGTCCCCGGAGAACCCCTTCAGGATGCTAAACCAGTAGAGCTAATGGGTATGCCGCAGCGGGGAACAGCAGTGGTGCCCCGAGCAGTAAAAAACAACACTAAAAGGGGATGCAAACTGATGTTACCTTTCATTCCACCAGAGAAGCCTCTCCAGTTAGCAAAGACCATCAGGGGCAGCCCTTCTCTGTTAAAGTCATTGATAGCCTGCGCAGTTTTAAAGGCAGAGTCAGGGAACCACACCTGACCAGCCTGCTGGATTATCTGTTGGGAATAAAAAAGATCGTTAAGCCTTGAAACACTTACGTTAATGTAAGAGTTAGCACAAAACTATAGAAATGGATGCAACAAGAGGAGCAATGCGGAACCAACAATGAGGAACAAAGCACGTGAAATGCTTAGGATCTGCCTGCCCGCAGAAAGAGTGGGACCTTCTGTGACCAACTTCAAGAGGAGTGGTTCCCACTGATTTAGCTAGAAAGAGGAATGGAGGTGGTAGGGAAAGCCTGATGCTGACTGCTGTATGAAGGTGAAGGAGAAAAAGAGAGAGGAAAGGATACGCAAAGGAAACAAGAGGAAGGAGAGAAGCAAAATGTCAGAGCAGAAAGAGCATGAAACACTATGGTCACAGCAAGCCAACGGGGGAACGACTTGCGCTTGCTAGATCTCCTGGGTCCCAATCCCTGCATCCCACCTAAGCCACAGGAGAAGCAGGACTGCTGGGGAACGTGTCTCCTGCACGAATGGCCAACACCACTGTCCATTCGCTCCTCCCAGCGACCGCCACGCATGAGCACCCCATCAAGGAACACTTATGCATTTTGTCCCACATTTGGCACACACACAAAAAAAAAATCCCATCAAAACAAGCGCTCTTTCCACAGAGACATTTGCAGAGGACAAACAAGCGACCGAGCAGACGTTCAACCTACCTTGGCCTCAGAGTCCAGGTTTGCAGGATCAGCAGGGATGCTGAGCTCCACCGTCCTCGTTTCTACGGCAACTACTCCTACAGGTATTCCGCCCAGCCTGGTAACACGCGAGACAAATCAAAATTCATATTTCTATTGTTACACAACTAGAATTTTTTTCCAATTTGCATCAAAACACTCAAGGGAGACAAATAATGCAAGCAAGCAGCGGAAGCGGCACTCGGGCCGTTCTGAGGAGTTTAGCCATGTCCCTGGAGAATTTCACGGTAAAATTTACAGTTCTCAAAGCAAAACCTAGTTCTAAAAATTAGCACAATACCTCACTAAGAATTAAATAGAATAAAGCAAAGCCCAAATTTTGAACAAAATAGCTACATCTCCACCACCCTTCACCTGCCACCACACAGATTTTGATACTGATGGTCCTGACGAAAAATAAACACGAAGACCCAAGGCTTCCCAATCCCCATTTTCACAAGCCCTGTCAGCGGATGAAATACGTCCACAGGTTGCGTGTGCGTAAGGAATGCTGCTGGCTCAGCCACCCTAAACCTTCACTGCTTACAAAAACTCCTTCTCCCAAGAGTTTCGGGTGAATGATGGGGAGAGTTTTGGGTTTGTCCGTCCACCTCCTCCCCAGACCCTCTGCTGCAGGGTGACCGCAAGGGTGGGAAGGACGTGGGGACAGGGGACGGGCAGGGAGCAGAGGCACCGGGGAGGATGCTCAGCTCCACTTCCCACAGCATCCAACCACTCCTTTACACAAAAGGCGTATCGCTTGCCATGACAACCGCTTACTGCCAGGACGGGAGTCCCAGCAGAGCCCACGCTCTCCCCTCAGCCACCTCCGGCTGGATGACACGGGCTGCGGGCAGAAAAAGCGACAAGGCCTCTGTGCACTAGGGGGTTGAAAATATTCCCATTCACTATGATTAAGAGTCTGCCTAGAAACCCGTAATTGCAGAAGCCGTCTTAAATCGGTAACTTATAACTTCTATATTAGGGCCCATGTGACCTAATAAAGAACATCTTTATCCAAGTATTACAGTTATTTATTGAACTTGAAAACAGCTCAAAACAACTTCTGTTTTCCATTATACTTCATATAAATTTTATCAGGCTAGCACATGAAGATGCTACATCTTGTTTTATAGTGTGTCCCTGGACAAGTTGCCATAGAATAATAAAAGACAATTTACAGCCAACAGCACACATATTCCAAACATACATACAAAAGATGAGTTTTGGCAGCACTTACAGTAACAATCCCAGAAGAATACATTCGTATTTGTTTTTTCAAAATGCCACTGCTTTTGAAAGAAGTCAGTTGCATTTATTATATATACCTGGGTGTGAGAGTCCAAAGAACTTGGAATTTGTCAGAAGAAAGGAACTGCAAGTGAAGCTGAGCATGGGCCTGGATGGAGACCTCTTAGCTTTGCCAAATCATTGATTCCCCTCCCGCTCCCTGCCTCTGGTACACTGCTTAACCTAAAAGCCTTTAAATAATTATAGGACGTTGTGAGATAAAACTTTAGAGTGTCACGGATGGCAGATAAAAATACCAAAGTGTATCAAAAGGTCACAGGACACCCCAAGGTTACGTGCTACGCTTAAGGAGCAGAGTCAGCAGGCATTTTCGGCTCCTCTCAACAACGTATAAAAAAAAGGGTGGTGAAACCCTGGCAGGGGTTGCCCAGAGAGGGGGTGGAGGCCCCATCCCTGGGACCATTCCAGGCCAGGTTGGCCGGGGCTGTGAGCAACCTGATGTGGTTCAAGGTGTCCCTGCTCCTGCGGGGGGGTTGGGCTGGGGGACCTCTAGGGGTCCCTTCCCACCCAAACCATTCTGTGATTCTATGATAATCAAAGATCAGACAACATTCTGAGCGGAAAGGACCCTCAGGGCCTGTGTAGCCCATACCCCACCATGCTGCTCTGCCTTGAGCACAGACTCCTCCCTCCTCCTGCCCCGATACGGTCGGTATCTGAGGAAATGGATGTGTTTCTCCGTACCACATTCTGCACTAGGGTAGCCTAAAGGCAGTTCCAAACCCATAGGAGACCCTCATCTTAAGAAAAATCTTAAAAAAAGAACAGAGGTACATTTTGCTGGCCATGCCCCTCGTATCTAGAAGCCTCCTTCAGTTTTTATGCAGCATTTCATTAACATATTAACAGAGCTCCTGATGGCTGTTTTAGACATGTCCCGAATGGACGCAGTCTCCAAGATGTTGCACGTGAGCTGGAGTGAATGCCATAAGCTTTGCTATTTATGACCTCTCATTGGGAGAACTCTGTAGAGCTGTGGCTTTAAAGAGCCTAAAAGAGAAATGGGAGCTCCCAGTGCCAAATATTCTGGGGCCACATGTGCTATCAACGTAACGGAGATAAGAAACAGCATTGATTCACGGCTATGCTGGCTGGGAGCCTAGTTGGCTATCCCAGTTGGGCTGTGTGTTTGAGGAGCAGTGGTGTCTCTCCCTGCCTCCCACTGAACGCTCTGGTAATCAAACCCAGCATCACCAGGGTTATCCTGGTACTATGGTCAGTCCTCGTCACCAGCTCGGTGTGGCTTGAGGCTGGCGGAGCCTGACCCCAGGGGTGGCCACAGGATTTCCAGAAGATTGTAAGCATTACCAGGCGATTTGGCTCTGGATTGCTGGCACTGTGATACTGACAGTACGGGAGGTGAAAGGTCTGTAAATAAAGATTTTTCTTTGACCAAGATTTCTACCAGGAACTAAGGCACCCTGAACAGCCGTCATGCATGGGCATGACCATACCTCATTAAGTGTAATACCTGAAGCCTCCAGGATCCCATTCATGCACTTCAGGGTTTTTTCCTCCCCTCTCATTTGTTAACAAAAAAAAAAAAAAAAAAAAAGAAAAGGCTGACAATTAACCAAACCCACTGACATCAATTAGGAGCTGGGAGTCTGCTGGAGGCAAGAGCATGAAGTTCTGCCTTGAGAGGAGAGCTGGTGGTAGCCTGAGGAATGACAAAGGATAAGCACGCTGCATTTGGACAGCCAGGCACTTGTAGTGGAAACTCAAGGGAGATAAATGTACTCTTTCAAAATGGCTTTATTCTGACAGGACGTAGGCAATCAGATCAGGGAACTCACAGCGCCATTTTGGAGGGGGCAAAAAACTAAAGAAACTAGAAAAGAGGTGATTGAGGGGGTTTTGAGCCCAGCTGTGATTTGCACTCTGTCAAAACGCGGGATCCCATCTCCAGGCTTCTGTTTCCTGCTCTCAGAGTTCACGGACCCGCAACACCGAGAACGATCCAGGCTGCCAATATTTTCAAGGCAGGGATCTAAACCTCGAGGCAACGAGGAACATTTTAGAATCCTGCACAGGTGCCACTTGGCAGCAAGGTAAGGGGAAGTGATGCCCCTCGGGAGGAGGCGAGTGCCACAGGTCTCTGGAGCCACACGTCTCTACATCACGACAAACAACTACGATCAGGTGTGGCGGGCGCTGGGTTGGAAAAATGCTGCGAGTTATTCCACACAAACCTCAACGTCAAGCTCTTCTCTACGCAGGGTTTCTTGCAGTTTGCTCTAGTTTTAGCTGAACTTTTCTTGCAAGTTGAAGAAGTTTGCAAAACAATAAACTGCGTGATGCACCTTCGACCAAGTCAGAAGGGCAAGAAGGCCTCACTGTGCAACCTAGGGAAGCACATATTGTCTGCCATCATTTTTAACAGTATCTTTTGGCTTTTGTGCATTTGTGCATGTTAAAGTATCTTTTGGCTTCTGTGCATGTTAAAGCTGTCACCTCCAAGCAAAACGGGAGAAACGATGAGACCATGCTTCATGCGCGTGGTGAAGAAGTATCCTATTCAAGGAATGACTTATTTTTACTTACAGCCATCCATGTTCAAAGGAGGTTCTAGAAAAACGCAAAGCATAATGAAAACTTGATTCCTACAAACGTCTAAAATGCCTCTTAGGATTTACCTTGCTCTACCAACCACAACTGTCTGCGCCCAGGGCTGCATGATCTCCAGGAACGAGCCACTGTCAAAGAAACCACTTAGCCACTGTCCTTTTTGACCTAAAGGGAAGGGAAAAAAATGGAAATATCAGAGGAGGGAGGAGGGAGGGAAGAAAGAAGAGAAACTACAAAAGGAGCAACTGAAACTTGCTTAAAATTGCCAACCGGAGAACTTGGCGCTGTCTTTTTATTTATTTATTTTTAAATAGATTATAATACAAGGGAACATTAGACAGCTGAGCATTTGTCTGCCTTCAGCCATCATGTCTGATTTCATTTGCTAGTCTGCATAAAGACAGTCATTTATCAGCAAAAGCATCATTTATTGTTAAACGATGGGGTTCGGATAGCAGAGGGACTTTGCATGCTTTTAAATAAATAACTGTTTTTTTCAAGACGCTACAAACATTTGTCAAAAGGCAGTAAAGTCATTAAAGATGTTTTTCAAAGTGCCTATTCCTATTTGAAAACTTATCTCAAATTTTAAAGGCAGGATTAGGCAGAATCAAGAGAGAAGAAAGAACGCCGAAGAAATTCAGGAACTAAATGTAAAAAATTCTGTGATATTTTAAAACCAGGCATCTGAGCACGTTTCACACATTCTTTTAGAAAAACTGACACGAAGGACTCTGACACCAAAAGCCTACTTGCTGCACTTCTCCCTGACCGAAAACATGCCCCAAGCCCCCACCTGGGATCAGGCCGCGCGCCGTCGGACCCCTTCTCTCGCCCAAAGGCGGCAGCAACTTCCTAACGCTTGAGAGAAACCAAATTGCTCCTGAAGAGCACATTACCAAGATGACTGTGCAGTTCTAAGAGAAACTTTGCCTGGCCCTTACAGACGATCAGCTTCTACCCTGAAGCACGAGGGCTTGATTGCCCTGGTCATGCTCGCTAATCATAGAATCGTCTAGGTTGGAAAAGCCCTTTAAGATCATCGAGTCCAACCGTTAACCTAGCACTCCCATCCCACCACTAAACCATGTCCCTAAGCACCTCATCTGCCCGGCTTTCAAATACCTCCAGGGATGAGGACTAAGAACTGGTATGAGCTGCCCTGTATGAAGCCAGTGCAGGATCAGAGCTGGGGCTCCTCCAGCACCACAAACTCCAATATATTGTCTGTACCTCTCCACCCCCATGCGCAACAACAGATCTGTGCGCCAACAACTCACCTGCATTCCTTCAAATGGAATTCTCTGGATGACAGTTACCCCTAGGGTGGCAGTTTACGGTGTATTTCTCTACATTCCACATGTGTTTAATTGGACACAAAAGACACTATGACTGAGTTACGCCTGCCGATGCCAACCCGGGCAGTGGCACGGCACTGTTTCCACTCTCCAGACAGGAAGGTTTTCCAGTGTTTCAGCTTGGGCCCTACCTCAGTGAACAGGTAAGGGCACGACAAAGAGCTTTCATTTGGGCTGACTGCCGATGCTGGACTGGGGAGTGACGAGTAAGGTTTGCAGACAGCTCTGTTTCTGCCGTCCTCCAGCCCGTGTAAGCTGTACATCCCAAAGCCCAGGCATCGAGATACTCTACCCGCCCAGACAACTACAGAAATCACAGCTCTGGGGATACCTGCTTTCCACTGGGGCTTCATGAAGCTCTGCCAAGAAAAAACAAACCCCAAAAAAACCCAAACCCAAAATCCCTCCCAGCTTTACCCCTTGGCACACAGCTTCTGAGGAATGCTTTAATCTGAACAAGCACCTCTGCTTCTGCAAACCCAAGTCCAAAACCAATTAAAAGTGGAGATCCAAGCAAGCTAACCTCTGCTGACTTAAACAGGATGGAGAGTGTTTTATCAAAACCAAACTTGTAATTACTGTGTTCTACATTCCTTGCCTCTGTGGCCCCACTGTAAAATGTGACCATCCATTTCAAAATTATCTCTTTATCGTGAGCCCAAAGCTGATCGTTTAGATTCTGGCCTCGTGTCGGGCGTCAGTTTGAAGAATATCACGGCAATATCTCCTCTAATAAATGGCTTTAACTTTTCACCTAGGAGATATCTGCTTTAACTTATCACAGGGAATCATCTGCTTTCCTTAACGCTTCCACTAAATTAAAATCTGAAGTCACTCGATTTGGAAGCCAGCGTTAGCTGCACTCAGACAGCTGGATGAATTACTTGAGAGATGATGAAAAAATATTATCCAAAACCAGAAAACTTAGTTTACCACAAATCTCATTTTAGCCCCCCAAACTCATTAATAACAGCAGGCATAATGGTCACCCAGTTTGCAGCTTGTACACAGGTTTGTACATAGGCTGCACAACCCCAAAAGCATGCAAGGGGGTTTGGTGGTTTGCAGCTTTTCCAACACAATTATTCTCCCAAAATCTGCAGGAATACTGTGATTCCTTTAGCAGACAGACCCTTTCTATATGAACTTTCCTCTGAAGCATAAAAAAAAAAGAGAAAATCTGTAAAAGTAACTAATAACTGTAAGTGTCCGTAAGCACTCAGAATTTACATGCTATTTTTCGATATTATATTAAAATTGTTTAGAACTAACTACTTTATAAACTCTGAAATGTATCTGGATTGCAGACATAAAGCCTTGACAAAAGATGCATTATGGCGTATCCTGGCCACCAAAGATTTACGTACTTGGATTTGGACGTCCAGCCAGCATCCAGCGAGGGTCATAGGGAGTCTTGGTAGGAACAAACTCTATGGTTCTATCTATAGGATCCTTGACTTTGAGGATAGGGACAGGGCTGTATACACTCTAAGGGAAAAAGAAAAATATTGAAGGAAATAATTCTCCATGGCTTTGTACCAAACACCAGCTCTAACGGACCTGGTCAGAGTCCTCTTTCCCCTACGCTGCACAACCCTGCGACTGACGGGATCCCGCAGACTTGGCAAGAGCCTGAAGAAACTTCCAAGGTGCTCCACAGACTCTCAAAGCCTCCTTTGACATCACATGGCATACGTTGTACTTCATTTGCTCTTGAACTTCAGGCATAGCCAGCACTAGTGAGGGGTTGCAATTTAATTTTTGAAAGGTGACCAGGCCACCTGACTCACTCTACGCACTCTTTCCCGCAGGAAGGTGACCTGCATGCTCTTGTCGCTGCCTTCCTGGCTGCGGAGCAGCTTGCACATATACATCAGCTCCTAAAAATTACTGCCTCGGAGGGGAACCTTTAGAGTCTTTTCAGTAGCAGAGACAATCCACTGCTTACATAAAATCCTGCTGCCCAGAGTATTGACGGCAGCACGCCAGGGGAGTGATGTGAAAGTACCCACGGCAGCGCCAGGTTGCCCCGCATCCCAGTTCCTACAGCACTTTAAAAAAAAAAAAAACAACCTACTTTGTGTACTTCAATACCATAACACCTTGATCATGAGCCTGAACCATTTTGCTAGGCACCACACAAACACAGAAATAAACCCAGAGATGCAGAGAACCCTCCACCCCCCAAAGCCCTGTGAACAAAGTGAATGGGTAACGGCACCTTGCACTCCTGCCGGGCCTGGAATTACCTTTGGCATGTAGGAAAGCCACTGCAGAATAGTGTAGACTCCTTCAAAATCATCACACACAGTGCTGTGCGTCACCCCGTTGTTGTGCATTATCTGGATCCCGCCCAGCTGGTTATTGGAGGTATAAACTTCCCGTCCAAGCACCTTTTGAAAGAAAAACAGGAAAAACCGTCAGAGGATGGGATGTGACAAGGAGGCATTGACCAAGGAGATATGTACAAGCCCATCCCTGCAGCAAGTTGTGATCATTTCAACACCAAAGGACGGAGCAAACCACGCACAACAGACCTTCTCAAGGCCTGTGTGCAGGTCTTCGGAATAGTGACCCCCAAGGGGAGTGATACAAGTGGGGAAACTGAGGCAGAGGGCAGTTATATGACTTGCCCTTCCTCAAGCAGCAATGGAGCTGATACGTGACCAAGTGTCCTGGGTGCTGACCCAAGCTCAGCTCACTAATTCAGAATTGCTCGATGACGACTGGTAGGGTGGACCCATTTAAACCTTTAACTGGGGAACAAACCACCACCGTGCACGAAGATGAGTATAGCAAAGACAAAGCCCCACCAGCTCCTTGGAGAGACTGGAAAGAATAAGATTCTGACTGCTGGGCTTCCAATTCTCTTGCACGGCTCCATCTCTAATCTCAGCCCAGGCACCGCAGCTCTTTTCTCATTCTCCTGCTGTCTCTTTCCATTTGCCCTCTCACTGACTGATACACTGATCTCTCGGTCACTCGGCTTTCTGCTCCACTGAGTCCATATTACTAATAACACCTCTGCCACGGCCAGTTTACCTCATGAAGGCAGGAGCACATCATTACAAAATAAACTCATAACTTTGACATTCTAGCAAATACATGCCGTTTGTTATTTTTATGGGTTGAGTCTTTCTAACAGACAGAGGGCATTACATACCTGCTTCATTTAGATCTTAACCCCCCCCCCCCAAACGCACACAACCAACCTGCCCTCCCCCACCAAACAACCAGCGCGGCTCGTTTTAGGAAGAAGGGCTACCCCAAGAGAGGAACAGCCCAGAGCCCAAGGCAAGCCGGTCCTTACGGAAGGGATGCTTGGGTCTGACTTAATCCTCACCCCGACATCCTACAACGAGCGCTCAGGACACAACTCATCTCACCCACAGTACAGAGGAACTCCACATTTCTCAGGATTTGACCTTTGGGGCTGAAAGTAAGAAGGTGCTAAAGGGATATGAAAATAGAAAATTTTGATCTGGTTATAAAACTACGCTGGACCAAAGCTTTCTTCCTGCACAGCATCAGTTAATCACAGCTGGGGTCAGGGAGCCGCTGTGCCCATCTAAAGCATTGCCTCCCCGGTAAGGCGCAACGCTATCACTTGTGAACTCCAAATTTATTTTTCTTTGGAGTAGAAAAGGCCCAGTGGTCTGTCATTTCACAAAACTCAGTGTTTTACAAGCACTGGATGATCCCCGCGAGACAGATGTCAGTCGAGGTTTACGCATGGAAGAAACCGAGGTACAGAAGTTACGCAACTTGTGAGCGTTACGATTTTGCACGGAGATGTTCCTGGGTCTCCCTTCTGAGCTCAAACACCTTCCTCTTCCTCTAACAAAATCAGTGCCGTGAAAAGGCATGGTAGAAAAGATAGCAGCATAGTTTTAGGTTCAAGGAAAAGAAAAGCACAGGCCTCCAGATACCAGGCACAAGCCTGGCTAAATGCTTTCCACAGAGGAAAATAAAAATAAAGAGGATTTAAACTCCCCATCTATGAACTAATGCAAACGTATGTACATACAAAATGGGCCTCTGCTGCTGCTTATCTAGAGACACTGTAGACAGCTCAGGTTTACCACTGCTGACAGGCAATGAAAACAGTCTAATATACCGCCTGCTCTCGCCCTTAAATCCCTTTTTGGAGATCAAGATAAATATGCAGTTGCTTTTCCCCGAGTGCTCCAGACATTTCAGTGAAGTGGCAGAGCATTGTGAGGGGCTGTGCAAATGAAATCCCTCTGTAACACCGAGCGAGCGTAGTATTTACTTGTCAGTGTTTGCCAGCGGAGGCGACGTGGTCCCAAGCCGCGTTTAAAAGTTGTACCAACGAGCGCTCGCTGCCTGCGTCCGTACCACATGGATGTCCACGCGTGCGCACCCGCGCCTGCGCCGAGCGCGGCAGGAGGGGCACGGCAACGGGCACACGCGAGCTCTAAATCAGACCCTGGCTTAAGCACAGTCCAAACGCGAAGCAAGCTTCTCCGGGGCAGAAACCGTGCGGCCAAGGGGTTAAGGAGGCCGCCTTCCAGGGATACTGCTGGGCTGGGTGCTGGTCCCCTAACCTGCCTCTGCACGGGTGCTCTTGTGTGTCCTCAGGAATGGTACCAGAGATCCTGCCAGCTTGTTTCGCACATCCAGCTGCAGACTGAATTGGGTGGCGGAGGTTAAAAGGCACCGAAGGGCTAGCCAGCTTATAGGCAATGATCATTGGGCTTGAGAAAAAAATGAATGCGATAGCTCATCCATTCAGCTCTGCTAACCACCTCATCTCTGACCTCAGAGGACTACATTTTTAAAGGCTGACAAGTAATTCAATCTCCAATTAACAATCTTAAATGGTGCAATGCATATTGCTGTATAAATGTTTCCGCAAGAAAATATCCAAGGGTGAAAGAGAATACAGCTGGTGGAGAAGTCCAAAACTGATGGTTCTGCAATTAAAGGATTGGGATATTCCTCAGTAAGGCACAGGGCCAGCAGACGCACAAGTGGGTTCAGAAATGTTGCTAACTCCGTTAGACAGGCAATGCTAGGGACAAACTCGTGGGAGAAAAGACTGCACAGGATTAAACCCTGTACCTGGTATGAGCGGGATCTGTCAAAACGGGGAACTTCAAAGCCTGAGAGGCTGGGTCGGCCAGGGAGGTACACTGAGTCACACCAAGTAGGAGCTTGAGGAGGTAAAGTAGCATTAGCCCAAGGCTTATAGAAGTCATCTGTCTAACGACCATGCGCACGCATGGAAGGGTTAAGTTGGCAACGCAGGCCCTTCCTAGCAGAGAGGTTACTGGCATCCAAGGGAACAGCCAAAGGTGAAGCTACCAGAGCCAGCTGCCACAGACCAGAGATCAAGAAAGGTCCAGCAAGAGGGGTGGGAAAGAACAGGTTCCAGGATTTTAAAGCCGAGATACACAATACACATACACCTGAACATTGGCAATATTTGACCTCCGATCTTGTGCTTGATCTGATGTAAAAACAGACAAAAAAGAGCAGCCATGAACAGCAGAGCACCAGACAGTAAGCTTCTGGCACCAAAAAATTTGCTTTAAATTAAAATTCTTTCCACCCTGTGAAAGCTCAGAAACCCAGAAACCACCTAGAGTCTGATGTGCTACCGGTCAATGGAAGCTGCTGCAGGTGACTGGCCCCACACAGAGATCCCAACCGTGCCCCTTCTGAAGTCTCTAGCGAGGACCCCTCACTTCTGTCACTGCTCCTTCCCTGCACGTTATCCCGGTGCCTTTGCATTTTGGGTATCATCTCCTTTTCCCAGGTCAGCAGCAGCCGGTCTGCCGCTCCTGCGCGAGGTGCAGCAAGCGCTGCCTCCCTCCGCTGGAAGGCGTTAGCGAACAGGTCTGCTTCCCCTTACACCAGCACCTTCATTAACCATAACCAGTAAAGCAGGACTGCCGCCACCTACTCCTTGCGTATTTGATGCCAGCCAGCCTCCCGGTCACTAGGGACCAGGTCAGATTCGGATGAGCCCCTCGGTCTCCCCTCCCTTTGCTCCCAAAGACCTTTCAAGTGTGCGGAAAGCATTTAACAGGGTACGCAGGACCAAATGCTTCCTCCGTGCCCCCATCTCAACAAAAGGATGAGGACCGCAGTGAAGCGGTCGGGAGGCAAGGCTAGTTCTAGAATTGCACGCGTTAAGGCTCAGCCCACGACTCCAAGAACACGCACTGTTTTCCAGATAACACAACCTTTGGTACCACACGCTCACGAAACACACGGGCGGTGCTGCCAACACTTATTTCATCTGGTCCTCCAAAAGCCACTCTCCCTACCGTAATGGGAACCCGCATTTCTTTTTACTTCAGAGGACCTTTTGCAAAGTACAAAGGAGAGCCAGGATTCTAGCAGCCTTTTCAGCCTTTAACAGACCGTCCTCAACAGGTTCATAGGCATGTCATATGCATATTAATCATCTCCTAGCACTCAAACCCATGATGGCCAGCTGCTTTCTCTGGGCTCCTTTTCAGAAACCGAGCCGCTAGTTAGTTGAGACATTCACTGCAGAGCTGGTTGGGCTGCAAGCTCGATTGGCTCATATGTTTCATCAAAGACGAAAGATCTGAAAAAATGACAGCAGAGGGCTTGAATGGGAATCATTATGTAACATAAGTGCTGTTATTATTCAGAGCATATCATGTGTTTATATCAAATATAAGTGCCAGATTTTTACCCGAATAATTTCAATAATTGCAATTCCCATCCCACCATTTATATTATCTGCCAGAAACCTGAAGCAGAAAAGGCACATGCACATACTATAAATAGCCTGTTTTTCATAAACAGGCAGAAATGATCAGAATGAACGTCTCATCAGAAAACACAATGTAGGAACTTAAAAACCTGACTGCTATTATGTGCAGTCAAGCCTCAACAGATCTTGCAGCGTTCATTTCTATCGCTCCGCTCTTCCCCCACGCCTATCGTGCCATCAGAGGGTAAAAAAGCAGCGACGCCAAAGAAGAGAACCAAGCGGAGGTGGGATGCCAGCAAGAGCCGTGCTCCCGAACGGAGCCATTCCCGCGTCTTCAGCCTCCTCGCCCGGCGGCGCGAGCGTAGACACCTCCTCTCTGCCTGGAGACGGGCTGCACTTCTTGCATTCCTAATCCATGAATGTGTGCAGTTCCTGCACTTTTAATTTACGAGCGTTCGGTGGGGGACCCTTCTGACTGGGGAACATATTGGCTCGGTCTAATGCTTGGAGATTATTAAAGTCAGAGCTATACTCCACTATCAAGTCTACAGATCTTTTATTTAGAAGATATGGTGCTCTAAATGCACAAAGAGCTCCCTGTCACCTTCACATTAAAGCCCCTAGTGCCTGGTAAATGGAATTATATAGCTGTCATCTCCTTTCCCCAAAGTTTTAAGAGTACAATGGGCTCATTTTTTCACACTCCATCCCAGCTTCAGAACTAAGAGACCTACTTTGTATTGATTTAAAGTCTCAGAAATAAATAAACCTGCTTCACCAATGTGATTCACAAGAAATTCATGATACACTATTGCATGATATATTTCAAGCTGTGGCTCCAGCTCTTTTTTTCCTTTGGTGAGTGATGGGGGAGGTGGGAGGTAGGGGGAGGTGGGGGGGAAGCTGACAGCCTGATGGTTATTGGAGATGGCTACTGACTGCAAATCCAGAAGCAGGTCTTGCTGGTGGAGTCGTTTTCTTGCTTTAATTTGGTGAGATCAGAGGGGGAAGGGGAAAAAACAATCGCACGTCACCTCGGTGGCAGCAGGGGAGGACGCATCCAGATGGACCCTGCAACTGCAGCTGGCCTTTCCCCACCACCTTCTGCCTGAAGATCCCAAAGCACCTTACCGACACAGAGGGAGCTGGGCTCCACAGCTGATCAGACACCGAAGAGGGGTCTCTCTGTTTGCAGATGGCAACACGAAACGTTATTGGGAAGAAACAGGTTTTTTCCACCTTGCAATAACTGATGAAGATTTTTGAAAATTTCTGGATTGCAACAGAAAAATCAAATTTTGCAATCCTGAGATCTGAACAAATATCAGAGAGGGTCAAGATGTTTGCTTTTGACTTCTGAAATATTTGCTGTAGGTATTAGAAATAAAAATTAATTTGGAAAGAAAGTCAATTGGGAAAAAACAAAACCACAACCAAAACCAAAACACTCTTCATTTGACCAAAAAAATTCCAAATGAGAAATTCATCAACACTGATACTTTTTCCTGAAGAGTTCCAGTTTCAGTGAACTGGCATTTTCAAATGAAAAATGTCTTGTCAAAAAATTCCTGCCTGGCTCTCCTTTCACAGTGTAGGGAGACTGCATGTTTTGCTCAAGGTCACTCCATCAGTCGGTGGTAAATCAAAAGGACTCAATATACTTTGCAAACTAAAATTACAGCCCCCTATTCTACATGGTGCAAACACCCATCAATCCCCTCTGTCTCAGTGAGGGGTTCCCTAATCTAGGCACTCGCCCTATGAACAATGTTAATGATTGTCTCCGTGATACTTAAAGATCTGGTTTCAGTCATTGCCTTGGTCACCTTCTGGACCCCAGCAGAACCCTCTTATTCAGAGACCAGCCAAGGGACAGGTACCTCCTCCACCAGGAGAGTGAAACTTCCTTCACTTTGCAGTGTGGGTTTAGGCTTAATCACGAGACAAGCGACAATTCTCCAATGCCATTTCTAGAGTTCCCACTGAAGTGGCCAGAATGGTAGATAATTTCTGTGCAATTCACTGCAGAAAAGACCCACAGGCAGGTCACCCTGATCTCCTCCTAGGGAAGTCCCCAAGAGAGGGGAGGTCAGGACCAGTTATCGGGGGAGGTGTTTGAAAAGTGCCTTCTTCCGTTCAGCTCTGGTGGAACGTTGGGCACCAGGGTTAATGCTCCAGTAATGAGATACTCTGCAGGATCACCAGGAACTGGGATACAATCCTGATTACCCGAAACATATATAGGGTTTGGAACGCACAGGGGTTTCCCTGGAAGGTACGGGAAGAGATTTAGATAGGCAGAGTATGGGCCACTATGCTAAACTCCTCTTTAGCAGGAATAAATACACGCACAGCCCCCACAGCACAGGCACCATCCACATAGATAAATTGACCAAGATCCATATTAAAAATGATAGAAGGAGGGAGAAAAAAAAAAAAGTCAACAGAACTCTATTAGACTTTCTTCCCTAAGCAAACATAAAGGGACTGATAATGCAATGCCTGGAACGTAAATTGTCTCTAATGGGAACAATACACAAATATCACCACTTAAAGAAAGGCAATTAAAAATAAGATGCAGAAATGGAGGGTGGCGTTTGTTTATTTGCACTCGTCTGAAGTCCAGGCATCCATCCTGCTTACAGTAATTTCTCTACACAAAGACCTTTGTGCTACCAAGACTGCCACCAACCAGACACTCCCAGCAGCTCACGCCTCTCACCGGCATTAAAAGAAATGAATTCTGCTCTCCTCCTGCTGCCAGATATTGCTAAACTGAGGGTGACTCTTAAAAGAGCTCTACCCTGATCTTGGTTCTCAAACCAGACTGGCTTTGCTGGGGTGTGAGTGATGGTGATCTACGCTAGGGAGACCTCCAACACCACCGAGGTCGTGCATCGGTTCCAAGAGAGCTGAAGGAACCAACCTCTACCGATGAAACCACCCTTGCTCTCCCCACATCATCCGCCGTAACCACCCGAGGCACAGCAGAGCGGCCCCTCCTGCTTCCCCCACCGCTGGAGCCAAGAGCGGGGTAACCTTGGTGAGATCCACCAGAGGACCCGCCTGACAGCTAACGCTGTTGAAGTGTCGATTTCTGTTTGACATTTCCTAGACCCTCTTTGATTAGCATTCTCAAACACCCCGCGCCCATACGTATCTTCCTAATAGTCTTGCTGTGCCACTACAGAAAGATTCATATCATGCATTAATAATTATAATGCTTCTTTGAATGACAGGGATGGCACTTGCTGTTCTAACTCACATGATTGCTCTCACATGATTGCTTTGATCTAATCCCAAGACTGGAGTCATCTTGAGCAGATACTGAGCTATCCCTGCCTCGAATCTCAAAAAAAGAGCTTTCCACATTCTGTATTTTACAGTAAAACCCCCAAACAGCAGCAGCCTCACAGGGCTTTTATTTATTTTTCCAGATTGCGAAATTGAAGGGTAAATATTACTGCTCGCAATACTGTAGACCGATCACTCACACAAGACAGACTGACAGACGGTGTAAGCTTCTATTCCTCACCCCAGAGCTCCTCCAGCGAGCCTCAGACTGACCCAGCAGCCTCTCGTGTGGGCACCGCACCCCGAGCAGCTCTGCCTGCTCCTCCCAAGCCCTGACCTGTTGTCTCGCCCCGTCGTTCCAGTCCAACGGCACCCAGCAAGTTCTGCAGCTTCTCCCAGCCAAGATCTGCAAGCATCAGGCCAATGCCAGGCTGCTTGAGCACAGGGACCAAGCGACATCCCAACCAGCAGGCAGGGTCCGTCCCCGTGTCAGTCAGAAGACACCGAAGAGCAACCAACGTCAAAGAGCTGTGTTGGCTGAAGTGCCTCAAAATAAACTTGCCTCACTGAGCAACTTGCAGCCGGGGGTAACCACCATCTGAGTGAGCTGGCTTGCCTATACGCTGCTCCTCTGCCCGCCGCGCGGACGCTCCCATGGTTCAGCTGCAGTCCTACCCCAGACCCACACCAAGGAAACCACACATCTCCTCCTCAAAAGCAACCACGCTGATCTTGGTTCTGGCTTTGACAGCCAGCACAATTCAGGGCTGAATTTAAAATACAAGGATATTCTCTTCTGGCCCCGTGCAAAGGGGTTGTTGGGGCGTTGGGTTTTTTAAAATGCAGATTGTCAAAACGATCCTCGCAGCAATTATGGTCTGTTATATCAACAAGTCCTCAGGGACTCATCCGCAGTCACGTGATTGACACATCCACTACGCTATCTTGACACAGTACGGCACCGATCATGTTAACGTCTTTACCATGCACAAGCAGTGTCTGCATTAATGAAAGCTGTACTCGGGAAAGGTCATCGGACATTTGCTGGCACTAGGCTTAGCAGTTTCTTAGGTATTTACATATTGCGTCGGCGAGCCATCGAGTTGCCCCTAATGAGTTCACCTCACAAACACCCCTCTTCAAGCTGGTCTTCAAAGTTTTCTCCCCCTAAAAAACACCAATTCACAGTGCCAGAAATAGTGCATCACTAATCTGGGAAATTGGTTCCTGAGCTCTTGCGGGTCTAGAATAGGTTGTACAAGCAGACACTGTTTAAATTAAGATCACTTTGAAGGCAAAAAACTTCCACAGAAAGAAATTCCGATGGTGGGGTTACCTACGCCGCCAATGCACCACTGCTGGCAGGTACTTTCCATCTGATGAGCTCAAAAGACATTGCAAATACAAATGAACTCAGGTTTCAAGACCAAGCTGTCAGCAGGCAATGCCATTATACCCATTCTGATGAAAAATGCCGGAGCACGGGCAGGCAGGCAGTTGGCTGCAGCCTGAGAAACGAAGCCCAGAGTTCTGGTTTTGAACTGCGCTTTGAACATTTTGTATTTTAGTGGTTTCTGACCCTTCATCTTCCCTGCCTCTTTCCCCACGTGGACATACACTCCTGGCAGGTGGCATTGGTCAAGCTCGCGCTTGGCACGCAGGGATGGTCTTGACAAACCAGGCCAACAGCACGGTGCCATGGGGCCTCAGGGACGAGCACACCGCAGACAGGTTGAGGGCCTGACGCATCATTCGGACAGGCCACGCCTGGAGAGTTTGGGGGAAAATAAAGCTAAGTAGGAGGGAGAGGAAACAGAACAGTCTGCTGGTTTGATTCTTGCCTTCACCTCCAGAAGTGGTGGCCACTTTAGATGTCCTACTGCAAAGTGCAGCGTGTGGGACAGATCCTCATCGTCACCAAGAACACGAACTGTCTGAGATACCAGGTGGGACATCTGTGTAACAGACTGAGGCGTATCAAGTGAGTAGCCAGTCCTGTAAATCTCTCCTAAATCTGGCTTCCCTTAGAAAAAGCCTAGAACGTGTATCTGTAGAGAAAATGCGATTGAAAGCCACTATTTGTTTCTGTTAACAGTCTTAAAGACAGGATTTCTTTTAAACACAAAAGATGAGGAGGAGCAAACTAATGAAAAATAAGCCAGCAGCAGCCTTGGGAACATCCTTGTGAGGACTGAAATAAAATGTAGTCCTGGAAGCTCAAACCACCTAAGCGATGCATAAATCGGGAGTGCTGGGCTCTTCGCTCTTACTTCTATTAAAAAGAAAACCAATGGAAATTAACCTGTAAGCGCACGGCGGCAGCACGTCACCCAGCGCGTATGAAATCACACCATGTGTAGCTTATGACGAGGAAAGGGAGTTGAGGGAGGTGGAGGAAAGTACGGGGGTGGAAAAAGGGGGAGGCAGGGAAAGTTAAAAAAAAAAAAAAAAAAAAAAATCTCTGCCTCAGCAAAAGTTTTCATTAAAATTTTAGACAAATGATCTCTGTGTCCTTCTCCCATGCTGCCTGGGGCTCCATGCTATTTCTATGCAAATAACAACCTCGTGGTTTATATCTTATTATTTCCACCGGAGCTGCGGCGACATGACCCGAGACGTGTGTGAGGTAGACAGCGAAAGAGAGAGAGGGAGAGAAAGAGAGGGAGAGGGAGGGAGAGAGATGGAGTGGCTGCTTGCTGAAGTGTGAAAAAATATTGTCAGGAGTGAGCGGCAAGAACAAAAAAAAAATTGCAGGGATAACGTGTTTATTTCAGCCCCTCTCCCCATGTGAACCAGCACCTTTTAAAATTCATTGGGCATCAGGCGATCATGCACAATCCATCTGCTTTCACTTTATCATTTGCATTTCATGCCTCCTGGCTTTTGATGTGCTGATACTTTGATGCAGTCAGGAGACGCGCATTATCATTATTTCAATTTTCAGGGGGGTCAGCGGGCTCAGCACAGGCGCGCGCGCACACTCACAGGAGAGGAATGAAATGTCATTTCCACCTCTCCACCCCCTGCTGAAATGCAATGGTGAAGACAAAAGGGGTACAGATGAAATGCAGCCCTGGTGCCCCACATGCAGAGCACTGTCCCCACCGCGGAGCATCACACACCTTTTCCCAGGGTCTCTCCCTTGCCCATCTGTCCGGACTATAAACAAAGACAGCTTAATCGGGAGCGGAGGGAAACCTTGCACAGCTCTTGTGCAGTTTCTTCTCACCCCTGACAGGCAATGGGGCCGAGAGAATCCTTAAACCTGCCTGATATCGGGCGCCTCGCGGTGCTACGCCTCTCTACTTACAAAGTAGTGACACGGACGCAGCGAACAGCCGGCACGTGATTAGTCACCCTCCAGAACCAAACATTAGCTTCAGCTAAAAATGATATTGACCTTGAGCTTATCATCTAAGTTATAGGTTACAGGCCGGTTTTGGCAGCTGGACCTTTCCCTCTACACCTAAACCCTCAGGCTGGGTTTACATAATGATAACGAACAAGACTAGCAGCCGATCTGCTGGCACGTAATGTTTGTCACAGTCCCTCTCTGCTCCCCCCTGTAAATTAAAAAGAATCCAGTATTTAACAAGGAAAAAAAAAAAAAAAAAAAAAAACCAAACCAAACAACTTTCCAGAAAACCCCCTCACTGCTCTCTGAAATTGTCTCCACTGCTGCAGAAACACTTTTGCACTGCAAATTCTCTTCTTGCAGAGAGAAGACATTTTGAAGACGACGTGTATGCAGACACAAGACCACGCGTGAGCTTCGTACAGCATCCTCTATGAAGATGGTATGTAAGAGCCAGCATTGGAAAAAATGGTCTCGAATCTCTGACACCTAACTGGGAAACCTAAAGGAATATCTGCATGCAACTGTCTTAGAAAACATTCAGTTCCAACTGTCACGCAAGGTAGCAGTTTCCAGTTATTTATTTTTGTTCTTTCCTCAAGATCTTTCCTCAAGACCCCGCCAGCTGGACTGGTGACATTCTAATTCCCACAAAGTAAAGCACTGACTTTGCTGCCCAGGGCTCTTCTCGCCATCTACTCTTAAGGGAACATGAAGAAGCAAGGCTCGCTCGCTCCACAGAGGAAAAACTACAATAGGTTTCCACCATGAGACCCTTCTGGAGTCTTCTTCACATGAATGAATATGAACACATCATATATCATGCCCAAACAGCCTCCGCATTCCTACAAGGAAAGACTTTGCTTAATTACCCCTGGCTGATAGTGACCTGACTTCTAGCCAAAAGAAAATTCAAACTCTCCATATAAATTCAAGGGACAAGTGTTTAACAGTTTACATATAGGAACAGGGAGACAAGAGGATAAGCCTGAAGCAGATACAGCCTCCATGGCAGGCAGATGCAAATGCATTAGTATTCCCCGTTTGCTTCACACCCTCCTTAAGATCTCAGCTGGCCTGAGCTTGGCCATTTCAGGTGAGCACTGGGCGTCATTTCACTACTTCAGACGTTCTTCTGGGACACAATTATAGCTGGATCCATTCAAGAAGCTGTGAGCAGAACTGCAGGGGCTGGAAAATGAAGATCATATGAACTAGCAAGACACATCACACAACATCCAGGAGTGAGTGGGGATTCCCAATTTCCCACTACCCAAGGACAGGTAAACTTATTGCTGGGTCTGGGCTTGGCTGGCTTACTGGGAAAGCTGGATAGGATGCAGTAGGTTCCGTCTTTGCCTGACCTTTAGGCAGGTAGAGGTTCAGTGCCTACATAAAAATATTTGCCTTTCCAACAGAGCAGGGCGGAGACAAAAGGACACATGGGATTATGCAGCCCATCGAAATTCTTGGGATGGGATAAGTCACCCCCAGAAAGCACCTCCTTCTGCCTATGCCTGCCGGCAGATGTCAGGTGCTTAATTTAGACTAAATCCTTAATTTTTAAGTGCCTAAAATTTATGGAGATTAATCTAGTCCTATACAAACAAACATTCACTCCACGGGTAGAGAGTGCAGTTAAACCTGGAAAGAAGAGGCAGACTAAACAGACCGGCCCTGCCATCTGGGAAACTCTGCAGGGCCCCGATCCCCAACAAATGACAGCTGGAACCAGGCAACTTACTCCACTTCAACAGGCACTAAACTGACTCAATTTCTTTTTAAAGGATGGATCTTCAAATGCCTCTTTTCCTTCCATTGATGCAGGTGTGTGTGATGTGTGTAAGAGATCTAACTGAGGGTGCTGCAGCCTAGAGTTGATAGGATCAATGCTTCATTTTCTGCAGAGCCCCCTTTATTCAGGGGAATAATTCAACGAGAGACTATTTTCCTTTTATCTCCCATTGTCAGGCAGGCACTCCTTGAAACGCAGCTTGCGATGAAGCACAACCACCCCAGGTGCTGGAGAGTGCCTGAGAACAAAGCTGCACAATGGGGAAGGGCACTCGCGCCCGCACAATCCTAACTCCCGCGTAAACAAAGCCCTCAGTGAGAGGGGACAAGAGCCGAGTCGGCTGTGAGCTGTGTCTGCTCAGACAAGGAGCTGGAGGCTGTGATATTAATAGGCTTAGGGCAGCAAGGGAGAAAAACCGCCTCCGGTAGGGGAAAAAAAAAAAAAAAAAAAAGAAAAAAAAAAAAGAAAAAAAAAAAGAAGAGCCACTTTAGTAGTGAAAGCAGCAAGTTTTCTTACAGCCTGATTTATTCCTCCCTGCCCCCACAGCTGAGATTTCCAGCAGGTCTGACCCTTTGAAAATCACCATCCACACACTCTTTCTCAGGCTTCCGTGCTCGCCCAGGATTAATGCAAGGCTGTGGATGGCTGAAAGTTCAGGGCGATTCTGGCCCACGTATTTTGAAACACCGGCTTCCAGAGACTGGGAACAGCCCTGTTTCCTCTATCACCGTACACAGTGGGTGGGAGAAGATGCTGCCCAGTCGGTGGGCTCCTCCACTTCTGTCATTTAGTCACTGCACACAACCTACGTTAAAAGCTGCTCCTCCTTCTTCCCCTTCACCTGGTTCACGCTCAAGCCCTCAAATCTGCAGTCCTGCCTAGGTCCCCTGCCAATCTCCAGCCCGGGTGCCTGGAATAGTGCCTCTGGCTGTCAATGTGATGGTCTTGTCAAGAAAAACAAGCACATGGAAGGACTGATTTCCGACCAGAGAGAAAAGAAAAAAGACTGCAAAGGCATGAAAGTTCCTCAGCTGCTGCCCTGTGTCAGTTCTCTTCAATGGGGAGGAGCCCAAGAAGGGAGACAGCAAAAGGCACCAAGCGCGGTGACAGGTATGGTGGTGGCAGCTCCTTGAGTCTCCGGCACGACTCAGAGAAACACCAACGCAATTCACACAGCTCTGAAGACTGAAACGCAAAGACTTACCTTGTTGAGGGCTCCACAGCCAGTCAGGATTATATGAGAGTTCTCAACCTGGATAGTCCTCTGACCCAGCCGAACAAGGTAAGCCCCAATTCCGATTGCCCGACATGTAACCTTAAAAAAAAAAAAGAAATCACATTGATTTCTGTCTTACCACACAGCCCAAACCTATCAATTCAAACATCTAGATAAGACTAGGCATGTTTCTATTACAAGGCTATAAAATCTATTCTCACTGCAAAACCCCAGAATCTGTTTTTTTTGTAAAACACAGTATCTGAACATATGTGTATTTCATTTTAAAAAAAGAGAAGCAGTAACTCTCAGACTGAGCAAACATGAAGCCGAATAACTGTTTTCTACAAGTGTTTTAAATGTAGCCTGAAAGGGACCCAGCCCTGTAACGGTGCCAGCAGCGGTGCTCAGAGCCTCCAGGAGCCAATTTACATCAACCAGGAATCTGATCGCAGATGTATCTTCCGGATAGCGTTGCAGGATTTTTCGCTGGAACAGACAATACAGTTTGAAGAATAGAAAGCAGTGGGGGATTACCAAGTTGATGGTGATAATACTTTCATAGGCTAAAGATGATTCTCCAGCAATCATGCCAGATCCTCTGAGGTTCTCTATTCCAAGCCCGTCTTCCTTTCCGATAATATCTGTTATCTTATACCTGAGGGAGACACATACAGCCTTTGAGTCACAAGGTCCAGTGATTTGCTGAATCAGTTTGCTACGAAGAAAATGAAAAGTGACTACATATCATTAAGGCTCCAAAGAGTAATGTGCATAAAACCTGGCCAGGACCTGTACGTGGGCTCATTCTGCAGCCTTGCTGAACACCATGGAAGAGTCCTACTTGTGAGCGGCCAAAGCAGCACTGCAAAGAGGAAATGCCAAAGGAGAGGAATGCCTGTGAAAAGTGTTCTTCTGTCATTCCCACAGGACGTGAGGAGCAGGCTGATTATAGGAAAAAGGGCAAGAAAGGAAGAGAATGCAGCCAAAAGGAAAAAGAACTAGAACAAGAGATTATAATGAGGCTCTTACCTCTTCATTACCTTCTTCTTTCATGCCCTCCTTCCCCAGCACGGTCCCTTCTTACTCAGCGCTCTCAGACTGGCTTCTATCTTTTCCTCTAGGCCTTTGCTAAGCAAAGTACTTGAGCATGTGCCTAAGTGCTTCACCCAAGAGAGCCACCAGCTTCCCCACCATACAGGCGGGCATGCACACATCCCTGCACCCAGCATCACCCGTTTATTCTTCCCAAACTTGCCAGTCTGCAAACTAGGCTTCTTTTTTTTTTTCCCCTTCCTAAGCACATCCTCCTCCCTCTGCCCAGGAGCACCTCTACAGCTGTGGTCTAGCTCTGCAAGCTTCTTTGCACCTCATTTTCAGATGCGCTACCTTTGGGATGTAGCTGGGAAGATGCGGACACCTAGAGTAGACGTGTGTGGAAAATCGTAGCCCATAAGGCAGTTTAGTGCAGCCCAACCCTTCAAAATGCACGGAGGGCTTAGCCTTCACTCAGGAATTCTTTTATCCTTTCTACAGAATCTAGCAGAAAAGTGATTTGCAAAATTTAGACTGCAAGTCCTCAGGCAAGAATCATTGTCCTGGTTATTCAGTGTTTACCACTGCAGGACCCTCAGTCATGACTTGGGCCCCTAGGCAAGAGTCGTCAACACGGCACTACCTCAAACAAGGCACGTCATGATACAACTTTTAATCTCTTGTTCCATGCTCTGACCACACACAGCTATGGCTTTCCACATACCTGGATCCTAAAGAATGTCCTAGCTGAAGACAAGGACGTGACTTGAGCTGGTACACCCAAGGAGACACAGAAAGCTTTTCCTTCTGGCCTGCCTGTGCTTACCTGGACTCTCCATTGTCCTCCACGTGTTCACAGTGAACTGAGTTCAGAGCACTGACTTTCTTATAGTCTTGAGGAGTCAGGTACAAGTATTTGTATCCCTGCAGGGAAAAACAGTTCATTCATCTCATTCCCACCTGTAGTCCCTTCCCGATCCCCAATAAACCCTTCCAAAAAGAAGGGAGCAGAATTTAATTCCAGAGAGCGATAAGAACATCTTCTCTTAACATCAGAGCTCCAGCTGAGGTCAGCAAAAGCTAGGGATGTTTTCAACATTTGGCACTAACTCATTCTGGATGCCAATCCTGCTGCCTGAGAGATCCAATTCCAAGGACAACTTTGGACCTAACAGTCTGGTGAATATTTACCCTCACCTCTATTAAAAGAGGCAGTGTAAAAATAAGATTCTTTTGTGAGCTATTGCAGAGTTTCACCCCTGATTCCTGTGCCGCCTTACCTTGTATGGGTCATCTGGGTCTTCCCAAGCTACGTGGAACATGTGACGAATCTCCTCAGCCAAACCAATCCTGGCTCCACTGTTGGCAGCCACATAGATACGGGGGATGCCATGTGTTCGAGCAAGCTCTGAAGCCCTCAGGAACAGCACATCCTCCTGAGGCCCAAAAGAACCTATTCGGTATGTAATGTCGTTGCCAATGACAATGATATCACGGCCTTCTGGATACTCGGGGGTCTTCAGAGTCATCTTCCAGGCCACCATCCCAATCTGCAATTGAAGAGCAGAGAACAACAAAAATTAAACGTGTTATCTTCAAGATGTGAAAGAGAGGAATCACGGAGGGGCCATTTTTCTTCTGTGCGTTGCACGTCACGCATTTTCTTTGGGAACTCTGATCACAGCAGCTCTGATCCGCACTGCCAGCACGGAGCACAGCTGGCGGGACTCGATCCTTTCCACACTCACTGGAGCACATCCTCCATTGCTCTCTCCCCACCCAAGACAGCAATACTGGCCCTCCCTCTCCCCATTCAGGGATTTGTCACAGGTCCAAACCACATTCTGCAAACCCCCCTCTCGCAGGGTGCTGCGTTTATTCCGTGTGCCAGAGCGCACGGCGTGAGGTCGGATGTGCTGCTGTACAGCACTCCTGACCATCTGCTTAGGCTACCCAGATATCACCCCAGAACCTCGTCACCCTGCTTCTCTCTCACCCTGCTCTCATTTTAATAATCCTTTTATTTCATAACTACCTCCATTTTTTTTTCTGTCCTTCCTTTCATTTCTTTGGCTCTTCCCTTTTTCCTTCCCAAATATTGCAGCAGTTTCTTTCCAACCCCGCCTGGATAAGCAATGCTTTTTGCTGCGTATTTTTCTTTTTTAAAATCACCGGATGATCTCTTCCGGCCCATCTTATGGAGATCAGCAACATCTGTACCCTGCACCTCCCATCTCTCAGCTGCTGCGTATCACTGCACCGGGGAGTTGGCCATCCTGGAATGCCATTAACAGATGGAAATAGCAGCGTCCCTTGAAAGCCACATGCATCACCCAGTCTCCGCTTGCCCAAGGATCATAAGCTCTGAGTACACATTCCTCAAGCCGATTGCACATCCTCTGCAATCAGGAGGGTTGAAACTCTCATTGTGGAGCCTCTGAATTCTGAACATGATGAACTAAAGCGGGAGGGGGAGTGGGGAGAAGCAGCAGATAGATATGTGCCATTTAATCCAAATCAAAATGGCACAATACACAGTTGAGATCCAATCAGCATCTGCAGTAAGATATGCCATAATACGCTCATTAAAAAAAATAAAAAGGCAGCAGAATTAATCAAAGGGTCATTGGAAGCAAAGCAGGCAGCAATCCAAAAATATTACAACCGGCTACTGGCAGATCCTTCCCTTACACCTCTGCTTTTGAGAGCTGAGATTGCAAACAAACCAAATGATGGTGTTTCAGTTCACCTTCTCCTTGGTCTCAGTTTCATCCACTGCTATTTTGACTGGGATAATTTTGTAAGGGATTAATTTGTTTGCCTCCGAATATTTGTAGATTTGCAGTTACATCTTAGCATCCAACCGCAGTGTTTGGAAGAGAGAGGCACTGCAGCAGTTTCAAAGACGGGAGCATAAATCCCTAAAAGTCAGTGGGATGCTTTTCTAAAATACCAGCGTTCTTGCAAAATTGAAGGGGAAAGGTGTAATGCCATAAACCAGGTGGATGCGCTGCTGGCCAGGCACACAGACCAAAAGTGTGTGCAAAGAGACCAGGGCTCACACAGGCAACCAGTCCGGAGTCGGGGAGAGCAACCAAATTCCTGCCAAACCAACCTACACAGCCAGAGGGGTTCCTTGGACTTCCGCTCTTCTACTGCTGGACTTCCATAGCAGAAAAAGGAAGAAGAATGGTGAAAAGAAGACGGAAAAAAGTAAGCTGTGTCCTTCTGACCTGACTGTTGCAGGAAAAGAGATGCCAGGGGCTGGATATTGTGTCCCTGTTCTAACTCTCAACTGTGGGCAAGCTTGCAATTAGAAACAGCGGATTGAAAAAGTCAAATCTCTGCAAATCCAGAGTTAAAGGCTTCAAGATTAGCCTCGAAGAAATAAGGGATGCCTGTCTATATCCCGTCACCTACTGCAGCTCCGTTCTTTACCATATTTTACAGGCTTTTTTTTATTCCTACCATAACTAAAATCCTTAAGTGGGCACTTACCAAATCTTTCTGATACCACCTCAGAAACCAGCTTTAGATATTGATAGAAACCCACAGGGAAGATGGGGTAATACTCGCTTTAAAACCGCACCATAAACTTCTTCCAAAATAGCACAGAAGTAAAACTCATTTCCAGGTTTTTGCCTAAAGTCGTCGTTTCCTTACAGCTACACTGACCCCATCAGACCGGACCATGTCAGGAAGCTCCAAGCACCATGGGATGAACGCCAGCCACACAAGCAACAGGAGAAACGCTCGGGCTTTGTATTTGCTGAATACTTGTCACGGCAGCAACCCGCAAGATCGAAACGCATAAAGACACTGCCAGGAACCTACGCAACAACCACAACGTACTGGAAGTAAAATCCTCGCCCTCAGCTCATGAGTGAGGCAGATGAATTAATGCTTGCTCCGGGGCTTAGGGACTCGTGACCGAGCTCAGCACCCAGGACTGGTCCCACCGTCTGTCTCACCTATAAAGATGCAAGAGATTTTCCTCATTTTCCATCAGCTTGATGATTTTTGACAGTCCAGTAAACAGGCAAATTAAAAGCATTTCTATTGAGAACATTCAGATTGTAACAGAAGTCTCGGAATAGTTCCCTAACTTGAGATCGCGTATCCTCTACATAAATAAAATCCCTTTTGTTAACGCTCACTAGTAGCACAGGAAAAACTATCTAGCCAGGGCACGGTGAACACAAACACTTGAAGAGTTTATAGCTGAAAAATACAGACAACCGTATGCAGTTTAAGGAAAGACAAATTAAAGCGCGCCGCTTTATTGACTTGTGCGTCTCTGTGCCTCCCCAGTACACGGCGTGGTTTGTGCCATTTACCCAGTAATAAAATCGCAGGGCACAACTAAGGGTTTTTTTTTTTTTTTGCTATGAACAACGTAGATTCTGTCTAAATATACAGGCAGTGGAAGACAGCTTTCCATTTCAGGAAAAAAAAAAAAAAAAAAAAAAAAAAAAAAAAAGAGATGAGATTTTTAAGTTAATGGCAGCATGCCAAAAAACCTGGGAGTCCACAGGTTAATTAGACAGGCCGAGCTAATCACCTACGAGCACTGGCAGAAGAACGGTGGGTGCCGGTAAGCGGCAGTGGCTTCAGAACATGCTCCTTTTAGAGCCAGCACGGTTTGGAAGCGCTTCTCCTGCCACGGCTCTATTCCCAGCACACCCAGGAATGAAGAAAAGAGAGGGAGGAAAAAATAAAAGCAGGACCCGTCTTATTTAACTGTTTTTATGTTGGCAAAATGATTTGTGCCACGGTATTTCCATAAGAAGTGGGACCATTATTCTCCTGTAGGAACACATTTGGTTTGAAAAGTATCACTGGACAGAACGTGGAAATCAAACCGGATGAATTATTCACCACCTCCGATCAGAAGTGATCATTATTTCTGATGTTCCAAACTGTGATTAGGATTCAGCGCTCAGATGTCATTTGCTCCCTGAATAGCACCAGCAATACAGAATTGCATGACACATATATATTACACACAAGTTTTATATATATAATTTTATACACACCTTCTGCCACTAGATCTTTGGCTTAATGTAACCATTAACAGATAGTAAAACCACGATATGAACTAACGTTTTTTTTCATGGTGCTCATAAACGCCATTAGTTTGACACACAGTGTCAACACTAATCATGGCCTAAAATTAACACCAAAATTGACTCCAACATTAATTGCGCTATCGATGTGAACAGTAATACACACACTGATGCAGTTACAAATTGACTGCTAGTGGCAGCCAGAGCTGTTGACAACAGGCACCGAGGGGAATGGGGAAGGAACCGATCCCAGTCGCCCTCCTGAAAGCAGAACAGACTCGGAAGGAAGGGAAGCCAAGGCAAAGGGTGGCTGGTGTTCAGCCAGGGGGAGCTTTTAAGCCTCTTTCTAGCAGGATCTGTAAGTCCTGGAGAAGCATAGCTGACAGAAAATCTGATGTAAAGAAGAACAGCTCATTAGGTAGGGTAGGTTTAGACTAGATATAAGGAAGAAATTCTTTAGACTGGATCTAAGGAAGAAATACTTTAGAATGAGGGTGGGTGAAACCCTGGCAGGGGTTGCCCAGAGAGGGGGTGGAGGCCCCATCCATGGGACCATTCCAGGCCAGGTTGGCCGGGGCTGTGAGCAACCTGATGTGGTTCAAGGTGTCCCTGCTCCTGCAGGGGGGTTGGGCTGGGTGACCTCTAGGGGTCCCTTCCCACCCAAAACATTCTACGAGTCTATGATTATTTGACAGCGTCTACGCTTGAGCCATGCCGATTGTCCTGGTTTGTTCTGTTTCTCTGATGAGGATGATGCTTGAGCCTGGGTACTTTATGCCGTGCTTCATTTTATTTATTTATGTCCAAATTTGGAAACCTGAATGTGGGTCTCGCAATCTCTAAGTAGGACAACTGAAGTTACAGAACCCTGACAACAACGTTGTCTTGTACCCATTCTGTTGCATCTGTAACTTATATATATATTTTTACAAATAAAACTTACATATAAAACATGAATACATTTGTATGTCAGCATTTATTACATACAAAAGTTATAAGAAGAAAGGAAATGCAACAGTTGTTGTGGTCTAGCACGTAAGCACTGGAAATGTAGAAGGTGAACATTACGGAAAGCACGTTTCTCCCCTGCTATGCACGCACGTTCTGACGTTAAACCAAGGAACACGTGCTCCATTCTCCCTTCACAACTTCTGTCTTTTCTGGAGGTAAAGCAGTGTCCACTGACCCCAGGGTGACGAACCGCTCTGCTGCATAGCCGTGGGCAAGGTGTGTTTTATAAAGGGAACAAAGACATCCCCAGAAATTTGACTTGATGCCAATGTAGCCATTTTGGTATTTCATCATTTGAATCTGATGCCTTCAGATCTGAGAGAGAGACACTCTGCACTTACATTGTGACCAAAAGCCATAAAATTTTTTATCTTCAGCATGAACCAACTCCCAGGAAAAGGGCACGGTGCACGTGGCTTGCTAGAGGCATTCAGACTTAATGCCTTGACAAGGGTGGAGTGCCAAAACCCAGGATTCCTTCATTCTCTTCTTGGCTCTGAAAAAGGTGTCATTTAGCGATCAAAGCGGTGGTTGCAGGCGGCACAGCCAAGCACACGTTGGCATGGTTCTTCCGAACAGCACGCGGCCAAGTCCATGAGAGATGGGAAGAAACGGTTCCAGGATGAGACGTGGCAGAGGCTGGCGCAGTAAAAGGCGTCGCACAGTCCAGCGGACTGAAGGAGACGTGAATTCGTACTGTCGTGGTTCCCTGCACTAGCCGAAGGGCACTCGGATGGCGAGCCAGGAAGCAAACCAGCAAAAGGCTGGCTGATGTTCAGGGCAAGCGAATGGACACGCAAAAAGCTCAAAAAAGCCCCTGTAAAAGTAGTTTTTACTGCACACACATCTGTGTTGCAAGGTATGAAGCTTGCACGGTGTCTCTTGGGGGTAGAAAAAGGCATAACGCTGAACCCAAACTAAATTCTCTGTCAAATTCCAGTTCCCGACGCAAGCCCACAGGATCAGCTGTGAGCAACGCTGCCGGCTTTCCCACCAAACCAAAAGCCCTTTCAATGCACCTTTCCAAACTAAACAATAAATAACTTCTCCCTAGGCAGGCTGTAAGGCGTGAAAACTTCAGCTGAAATAGTTTGCATCTGGTGAAGTTACAGACGGATAAAGACGTGTTACAGGGAGCGCCAGACAACCTTTATTAGGAGCTTTCTTGTAGGCAAGAACTTGTCTCCAGAATCCGTATTATCCATATACACGTGTTCAAACACATATATCAAAACACAGAATGAAACTCTTTCGTGCCACCACTTACGTCTCTGATCTAGCAACGCTTGTATTTGAGGATTTTAAAACCCTTACAGAAATTTGGAGCTCTAGCAGCTCTTCGACTACGACACGATTCGGGCAGTCACCGCTTTCAGTGTCCTCCGAGCGCCTCACCTGGGATGTGTGGGGTGATTTCCTGTCCAAGAATTTCGTTTTTGCAAAGCGTTTGCAAATATCACAAACAGTTGCTGGAGGTGTGATTTAAATGCAAACATTTGCTAAAAGTCAGAATTGCAAGAATTTAACAAAACTAAAATTCTGTATTTGTTTGACAGCATTATGAAATGCCCCAGTCATATCTGATTATATAAAATAAAACAAAAAAGATTTATTTGTAGCCCTCCAAAAATTCATCTTCTGAATAATTATAATAAATTCTAACTCAAAGGTGTGCATTAGAGGCTCATAACCTCTGGTTCTGTAAGGAAAGGCTTTTCAAATCTTGAACTTCTAATACTGCTATAGCATGTATGTACCCTTTAAAAAATCAGGCCATGGGAGATACTGCGCGTACGACACTGTGAGACACAGCACATGAAGACACTGACCTGCATGAATATTAACCCTACACACAATCCAAGGTATCAGAGAGTACTCCCACTTAATGGTACACCCACGGTTCAGCGAAGGAGATGCTCCCCATATGCTGCGACATGCATCCATCCCAACTCCACAGAGCTGAAAAGACCCCGCACGCCAGTCCCATCCTCCCATGCACGCACCCGCTACTCTGAGAGTTCCATTAAACGAGCTAGACATAAAAGTAAGGGAAAAAAATAAATAAAAAAATCAGCTTTCAGTGATGCTGGGGGGACCCTCTTTTAATTTGTGTTATATTCCATTTGTCACAAGACATTCCACCTTTTACTAAAAATAACACTCTCCAGCCCATGACAAAACTGCGCTCTGTCCCGATCCCTATCCCCACGTCACACTGTGACCTCTGAGCATCTCATTGATAGGGGCTAAAATGATTCTGCCAAAGGAGGATCACCTTCTGAGCCTGCATGGCGAGCGTTTCAGGCAAGGACACCTCTTGCTGTGTGGCACTAAGAGGTGCCCAGCCTCCCTGTTATTTCAACCCATTCCTACTGCCAGAAGAGCCTTCAGGTCAGGATTGTTTCCAAAACTCATCAAGAAGGGTTGGGAAACCCAAAGAGACATCATTATTTTTACAGTCATCTCTGGGAAAAATACTGGTGGGGCTGGGGTGGGGTGGGGTGGGGGGAAGATGCATGGGTGTTTTCCTTCACCTTCACGTTAATTCACTGACTTTGCCATCACCCATTCTCTGCTTTTTCTCAAGTACCTACCATCCACCGTAAGTAGCCCAGCGGATGTTTTAATACCCTGTGCCTGTCATAAAATGCAGGAACATGGGGTGACAAAGCAGAACATGCAGTTCAACTATTAAGCTTTGCTTGTATAAAATTCATTAGCTACACCTTGCAGCCCCAGGCAATCCAGGGAGCTGCTGAAGCAGAGTTTCAGCAGCCCTCTGCCCGCTGCCGTCCTGAATTTCACCCGGCCAAACCTTCCCACATTCACAGGAAAGGGTGCCTGCCAATGCTCCGGCTAACAGCTCCGATTATGGATTATTTCTGATCCTCACGCTACTGAGAAGGAAAAACTGTGACATCTAGTGCCAAGAGGGAAAATGACACATCTTACATGGACACCGCACGAGACTGGGAGGAAGGGTAAGGAGGGGTGTTGCTGCAGGCACTCCTTCCACTCACTTTCTCCTTGTCCTTGAATCTTCACTTGGGTCTTATCAGCAGATGGTGCAGTCCTAGCGCCAGAGGATCGTGGCAAATTGTAGTCAAAATACAGAAAGCGCTATAGAAAAACATCAGAATGGCCAGCTCAAGAATGACAAGGAATACACTGACTTCTCCAACGGGCTGAGGGAATTGCTTTTTCACACTTAGATTTCAGCTAATATGCTAATCTTCAGAACAAAGCCGCCTTCAGTGGGCACTTGAAGCGGGTGTCGCTGCATTACAGGTCGCGTCTTCAGCAGAGCTACTGCAACCAACGTGGTTTTAAACACCGTGCGAGCTGCCATACCCTTCTGCACTCTATTGTTCACGCCATTTCTGACTCTGTCAGAGATTTCCCCGTTTTAGCACAGCCACGAAACTACAGAGCAACATCAGAGGCTCAGCTGAGGGGCAGGACGGCGGCGAGCTGCCAGGGCAGAAGGCTCCCAGAGGACAGGCATCAGCTCCTACGCTGCCCAGCGGCGAGAGGTGCTCCATCCTTTCCAACCCATCCCTCCCAATATTAGCGTAGGAAGTCCCAGTCACACACCTCTACCCCACGTGCCCATTGCAATGAATCTTAGCCAGAAACACCAAAGACTGTGCCACTAAAAAACCAAAGGCTTCCACTTATTTAAAAAAAAAAAAAAACTTAAATTAGCAGAACTGTTAAAAGTCTTGTGTTATAACCTAGATAAGCGTCCATGCCATGGTATGAACTTAACATTTTCTTCTTAGAGACATTTTCGAGTAAAATGCCTAAGATTACAAACAACTACAAGTGGATTTTTTTCCTCCCGCCTACATAAAGTCTGCACATTTCAATGGTCCATGTCTATCTTAAGAGTCAGGCTGAGCATCCACTGCTGGTGCTTAGTTCTCGATATGCTTACAGCTGTACAATAAATGATACCCCATTTGTCCCAAAGTCTATTCAGTCTTTACTCAGGAGCATTAGACGGGAGCTATCGACTGGTGTTTGATTCTGCGGATAAAATACCGTCTTCTTCAGCTCCCTTCCGTACCTGCTGGCTCTGAAAGTTATTTACAAACTGTTCTCAACTTTTTGGTGCGGTACATTCAGTCTTGTCAAGGGAGCTGGCTTACCGAGATCCCGTGGGAGCAGACAGAGCTTATCAGAACAGTCCCACATGTGAGCAGAGGTGTCAAAGCAGCCAGTAATAGTAATAGAGGACGCACAAAAAAAATAAAAACCCAAACCAACCCAAACAAACAAACAAGGGGTAACTAGAGAGCAGGACACAGTTCACAGGCTTAACATGAAGGATCCAGAATGGAAACCTTCCAGCAGAAAGCTCCAGGCAACACCCAGGATCCTGCCTGCAGCCCAGGGAAAGGGCAGATGCGCTGCAGGAAGAGCTCTGGCTGCAGCGAGCGGGCAGGAGGTTGGACAACGGCCCCGCGTTAGTGATGCTCCCGTGCCGCAAGAGCGGGCGGCAGGGCCAGCAGCACCGCAAGCTCCCTCGCGTGGCCACGACAAGACACGGGATCCTCTGCTCAGGAGCAAGCACTGCCTAGGAATAAACAGCAAGTTGTATTTTCATGGTCCATTAAGCCCTTGGCTTCTTTGTTGAGACTACTAGCAAAGAGATAATTACTGCCAAATGAGGTGGTGGGCTACGTGAAGTGGTCGCAAGCTAAGCAGAGAAAAACCTCTTGCATTGTGAAAGTTCTTGAGAATTCCCATTTCACAGATTTTTTTTTTCCTGAAAACGTACGACAGGTTAGCCCAGAACACTGCTTGCAGGCTCTGAGAGGCCAGGAGAAACTCAGCTTTGAGCTCCTGCTCTGCCCCGTATTACAGCAGGGATTGCAACTTCAGTTGTTGACATCCCGCTTGCACACACTGATCACAAATCTCCCTGGATTTTATGCTGGTTGCTCGATTTCACCTGCTACCTAAAAAAATCAGGGCACTCAGCTCAGCTGAATGCTTTAAGAGGAGGAACGTCACGATGCCTTTTCACGTAGAGAAAGCGTCGTTGTTCATACAACTCCATAGGAAAGACAAGCCCTACCTCAGAACAGCCGATACCACCAGGCTAAGGCAATGGGGGAAAAGCTGCGTTCCAGCCTCTGATCTAAACCGAGTAGAACAGTAATAGGAACCTAAATGCACAAAACAGCAGCTCTATTTACCAGAGTCACAAGTTTTCAACGGAAATTTCTTCTTTAGTAAAAAAACACCTGATGTACAATCTCTCAAAAGACTTTGGATTCAGAAAATCAGCAACTTTTGCTGGAAAGAAGCGGGGGGGGGGGGATGGGTGGAAATCATATTTACTTGGGAAGTTCCTACCAAGCACTCCCGCTTGCCAGCTTACTGGGGTCTGAACTGGAAACAGCTCCCACCACTGGATCCCTGGAGCTCCGCTGGCATGGACTACCAAGGGTTACTAGCCAAAACTGGGAGAATGCGGCATTAACATAATATCCAGCACTTCTTTAGCAAATACAAATTCAAAGACTCCTAAAACATATTTGTCTAAATTATCTTCCTAACACCCCAAAGCAGTCCCACCTTACCAGGATAGGAACAAACTGAAGCAGGGAAAGCTTTGACCAAGGCTACCAAGTAAAGCGCTGCAAAGCTCAGGAACCTCGACTTCCCCGCTGTACTCAGTTCTTAAGGGATCACCTTCCCTGTAACATGATTTTCAGTGCATGTGGGCTTCTAGCATTTTGAAGTCAAATACATCTGAGGACAAAACTCTTTCTCAACAAATTCAGGCCAGTTTAGAGAGCCCAGGAGACGTGCCATATTTGGAGAAGCATTGTATCGTATGGAAGAAGTGCAGAACCAGTCAGTAATTTTCTCCTGCTCCTTGTGGCACGTCTCCTCGTGGCACATCTCCTTGTCCTATGCAATGCTACCACAGCTACTGCCACATAGATGGATCACCCCAAGGATCTTTGCTTCCTGGCAGATAAGGTGCTGTATTTCTCTGCCCAGATGCTACGCAGACTGATTCTCCAAAAAAGCAGAATGGATCCGCTTACAGCCTTAACAAAGAAAAGGCTTATGCTCCGCATTCATCTACCACCCTGTCTCTTCTTTCTCCACCCCTGCAGCCATCTTCTTTGGGAAGAGAAACTTGAGCGCGCGTTTGTGAAAATTTGTTTCCTGAGCTGAACGGAATTAAACCATAAAAGCCTAAAGTCCGCTCATCCAGACAAAGAACGTGCAGCACAGAGGAATGGATCTGTTCGGCAGCTCATCGCCTCCTGAATGTCACCCGTCCTTCAGACTGCTGCTGGAACCTCTTCCTCAGATTGTCCGCTCTCACCTGTGAACGAGCGCTATTGTGTGCGGCGGGGATTGGTAACAGAATTCGATACCAAAGCCTCAAACGCTCATTCCAGCTGCAAGTGGTCCCACAGTGACTCGTCCAGCTGCAGACCGGCCGGGCTGTGAGCTTCGCGCCCCTCTGGGGGGGCACCAAGCAATTCCTGGGTCTGACCCCTCGCTGGGCTACCCCGAGGCACCCAACCCTGGGCCGCCGTTTCACCGCTGCGGCCAGCGCCCTCCCCGCTCTCCTGGGAAGTCACTAACAAGCAGGTTAGAGTCTGCCAAACACTTCCACAAGAAGGGATCTTCAGCAGCCAGACTGAAATATGGTGGGGGGAACATCATGTTTTCCCCGCGTTTATCTCACTTTCCCTCGGCGTATCAACCACAGAGGCAGGGCCTGAACCTGAGCATTAGGTAACAACGCTATGCACACCACAACAGCCGCGTAATTTCTTTTCAGACTGAGCACAACAAAGTCTACCAAGGGTTAAAAAAAACCTCCTAATTTTTTTTGGTGGTCTTTGGGTACAGAATCTCTTATAATAAGACTATTTGTATTCATACTGGCAGAGTAAACACTACATGTTCATGCCCAGGCAGCTCTGTGCTTGTAATTTCAGCAAGAACAGAGCTACGTCCCTGAGGGACTTTGCTATTTCCCCAGCCACCATCCACTCAAATGCTGAATGAGAGCAGAGAAAGAGAAAGATGATGGCATAAGCCTCCACAGCACCACAGCCTCAGCTTTCACTACGAATGCCGGGAATAGCTCATTTCAGGTTTAATTATACTAGTTAAAACATTTCTCCTATAGGCCAGCAAAAGACAAGGACGTAGTGCTCCCATAGTCACCATTTACTGATTAGGTTCAATTTGAAAACATCATCTTCAAAACCTCCCCCTGACAAGATACGTGCAGTAAATAGCGACAAACCCCCCTATTTCCTCTCATCACCATACTTGATGGTTTTGAATAGAGCTTTTGCAAATCTGAAGTTATAGATCTAGTAAAAGGATGGTGCTAGTTCAATGATGCCAAGAAAAAAGAAATGATACCACCGCTTAGAACTGTTCAAATTTAAATTACTGAGGAACACTCACTTACTGAATCCCACCTAGCCTAGGCAACAACAACAAAAAAAAGCCTTCCACTTCTACTAGTTAGCTTTATTGTCCAGTCCTTTCAAAGCTGCAGTCTTTGGCTTGCTAATGTAATGACCCGCCAGCAAAAGCCCCCCACAACAGCCCAGCCTCCTCCTGCTTGAGCTGAAGGAGCGACTCAATTATCCCCACAGCATTAGGAGGTTGTTAGTCTCCAGTAAATCATTCACTAGAGGGGGATGTTGCACACACCTTGCCAGTGTGCTACACAAACACAGCCCGGTGAGTATTTAAATGGGAAGCATAAAATTGGGGTTTGCGTTTTTTAAGCAAATGAAAACATTTCTATTTAGTCTTGTAAAACATATTTTGCTCATATACAAACCCCAGTTACCTGGAATAGCTGAATGAGCACTTTTTAATTATGAAGGAAAACCAGCATAGGCACAGGTTTGAAATGGAATCATCATTTACTATGGAGGTTAAAATACCCATTGTATGGAAGGTATTAAGTTTTAATGAAACAAAAATCTCATTTTCAAGAGAGATTTCATCTGTGAAAGACTGAATGAATAGATTTTGTGCCTGGCTGGTAAATTTTCATTACAATTGTCAAACCTAGTCCAAAACACAATGTACTGCAGGATATGGAAAGAAAAGTAGCGTTAAAGAAAGTGCAACTTGCCTCATTTCCTCCCGGCAGCCTGTTCATGTGCACGAGCTGGCCCTGATCATCCAACACCAATTCAGTGTACGTTAGTATGTCAGAAGGCAGCGGCGGCGTTGGCAGGAACGTGTGTTCATTCATAGACTCCCAGAGTTTTATCAAAGACTATAGAGGATGAAAAGATAAATTCTTGTTAAGAACGTCACCTGCAAATATTTTTATTCAATCCACTGTGACTTAATATTCAAGACAGGACACTCTGAAATATCCCTCCTCCCAATTTGACTGACAATATCCAGTGGATATCACTCTGGCATTTAAACTATGAAGCACAGTTTCACTCAAAGTAGCATAATTTGAATTATGTGCTTCAGGATAGAACCCAGCAAATCAGATACGCAATCAATTCTGCGACTCATTAACACATTTAACGACGCATGAGTCCTATCCTAGGAACAGTCACCCCTGCACTGCCCAGCCCTCTAGCAAGTCTGGATAACAGGGTGGGAAAATAAAGAAACATAAACAAGAAACACAAGATGATTTACATTTCAGCTTCTACTGTTTGACTTATTAATGAAACTATAGCAGCAGTGTATCAGGAGTCCCGGTTTCTTTCGAAGTAGACTCAAGCCATAGTGGTATAGACCCCGGGAGGCCACTGTTAGCCACTCCAGGCCACTTGTTTGCCTGACAAGCAAGGATGGCAACCGACAGAAGTGCTTTGCAGGTACAAAAGTTCAGAACAACCCACCGGGCCGTAAGAATACTTACCTGCCGAAACATCTCGGGAATGTCATAGACATACGATGTCCCTAAAGACTGTGCCTGGAATCTCTTGGACTGCAGCAGGTCTTTGGTCACGTACGGGGTATTGATCAGCATCCCATGAAGCGGCCCCTGTTTATCCCCATATGCCTGGAACATAATCTGCAGCACAAAACACGACCAGTTACAGTTTAAACCACTGGTTCCATACACCTATCTCACTCACATTTTGCCAAAATCATCAGGACATTCCCGCCTGATCAGGCTTGTTTCTGTTCTCTACAAATATGTTAATACTCACAAATCCTGGAACCCCATGCTTCATCCTGCATTACTACCCTTTGGAGACAGTGCTGGACCATTACTGCGCAGATCCGAGTATCACTGACTTATTACCGTATCACAGCAGAAAGCAAAGTGAACAGAGCCACGTCCCCACAGAAAAAAAGCCTGTGACTTAGATGACTTCACATGCACCAGTATCTCCCCTGACACCGTATCTATGCCGATGGATTGTGATAGCTGGGAGCAGAGAGGAGAACTCTGTTATTTATGTAGTCGAACAGCACGGTATCCGTATCTCCACTGACTGATCATGGAAGCTAGGTCAAGACTTGCATATGTCATTTGGCTTGAAGTTTTGATATTATAAGTTTAAAAGATTTTCCCAGAGTAGCAACATGAATTATCAGCTGCCATGCTTCATGGCACTATATATTCCACTCAGCCAGGACTCGGAAGGAAATCTATTTCAACTAGGAAACAGGAGGAGCACTGCTTAACCGGGACAAGACTGCACAAATCCTGCTTACTTAGAAACATGCCTGACGGAAGCAACACAATTAGGCTGTTTTTAACAGAATGGTGAGCAGATCTGATGTTACAAACGGCAGATCTTTATCTGATTGAAGGTGAATTCATTGAAGAATTCCACTGAAGATAAAACTCAGTAAGTAAAGCCTATTTTAGGTTTTAGATTAAAGACAGCAGTTCGTGCTCTCTTCAGTCCTCACAAACGCGGCTTTGTGAAGTAGCGACTTCAACGGGAGAAATATTTATTCAGGGTAACAGGCATTTGTGACAGCGCCTGTGTTCGGATCTGTTACTGCACTTGGGGACCGATTCTCCTTAAACCTCTGGAAAGCTTCTACGCAGTTCTGTGGGAACTGGAGAAATTGGTACTGAGCATCGCCACTCATTACCGCAGAAACTGCCAAACAAGAGATCAGGGTCATTCGCTCACCATGAATCTATTTTTCCATTCTTCAGAAGTCATGAAAGTGCCAGCACCCAGCCCATCAGTAATGTTTGATAATTTTTTTTTTTTAAAAAGAATTTTCTAAGTTCAAAATAACCCTCTGAAAACACAGGAAAAAATACATAGATCTGAACCTGTCCTATAAACTGCCGTCACAAGGGGGAAGACTCACTGAAGTTTCTTAGAAAGGTTGAAGGTATTAGTTTAAGACAAACCTCCCTCTCAACTACTCAAAGAGTGAATTGAAACAATTTCTATCAGTACAATTTTTTAACAGAACTGGTTTAATATTTGGGGGTGGGGGTGGTGTCAGGTTAAAAAAAAAAAATCAAATATTGGAAAAGTTGCTAAAAGCTGTACACACACAGGCGCATTCTCCTGGCCTTAGAAACATAAAGCTCATCAGAGGCAGAGTTTAAGAGCAAAGGTGACCTTCACAAATGACTAACAAAACTCAAGCGTTAAGCTCAGCTACTGGAGATTATTAAAATGTTCTTTTCTTTCCTCGTCCCCACTCAAAGGCAGAAATGAAGCAAAACACAGAGACACTATCTGTTCTAGGATCTCCAGAACTGGACGGACTGTACGGCAAGGCAGCTTGCTGGAAAAATTTAAATGGAGAAGAGGGGGAGAAAAGGTGACTCAGCACTTTGTGTTCAACATTAACGGTGCCCAAGTGATTTATTCCGCTGCTACTACTGCATGGCAGAGAGATTATTACAGAGGGAGATGTAAACACTTCTGTATTTAAATATTTTTCATGCATCCTATGCTCCATGGATTTTAGCACATGTAGGTATTTCAGTTAACCACACTATTCCTACGCCATGAAAAGCAGAAATACCAGAATAGCCACAACCATTACAAAAGAGCCCATTATGCTTCATAAAAATGATATAAAAGCACCTTCAATAATTTTATATCATCCTACCCAGGTCGTTCCCTATATCTTTAGAATTTAAAAGACAAGTTCACAGACTTTCTCTATCTAGTCAGGGAAATGTAGAATTAATAATATTTTTTATTATGACCTACAAGATGACCAGCAACAGTGATTACTTTTCTTATTACTTTTTTGAGCACTCTGCCACAGAGGAAAACAGATGCACAAATGACTGAAGGTACGTACAAAGCAATTAGAAGATACGCACTTCTACATAACTGATTACATTTTGCACGCCTACGCCCCTAGTGCAAGATTATTTTTACCTTCTTCCTCCCTTGGCACAGTTGAATGGCAACTTTATATTACCTGGAAACACCACAAGCCACAGAAGAGCTTCATCAGGTATAACGTGTCCCCCCCACATAATCTGCTCATCAAACCATGGAGCCATATGGAACCCTACCTGTCCTGTTCTGGAGTCTGTCACTTCTTTGTACAGGCTGATGTCCAAGTAGTAGCCTGACTCATTGGTCAAGAAGAGACGGATGGGAATCGCCTTCCCAGTCGGTGTCAAGCGAATGTTGATCTTCAGCTCGGCTTGGAGGACGCGGAGTTTCCACAGGCGACTCCCGTAGCGCATCACCATGCTCCGGACGGATTCTTCGATCTTAAAACACACGAAAAGAATTTCCCTCACCTTTCTGGACACATCCACGGCTTTGTCACCCCTCCATCCCGCTGCTGTAAGATCCTGCTCAAAGGGGCGCCCCGGTGTGCAGGGGGAACACGACAGAAGAGGAGAGATGGAAGCACCAAACAGCAGCATGTGCCCAGTGCTCTTACGGGACCTCGGTGGCCCGTCCGTTCTCATCCTAACGAGCCTGGGGCAGGGACCAAACTCAACCTGGGGACTACCGAGGCAGAGGGACAGCGCGGGATTCGCATCCCTCTTTCCTCCCGCCACATCACACCCCAGCAAGGCACAGCGGGCCCGCTGCTTCCCCTTCGCCCACCTTTCCTCCTGCTGGCACAGCTCACAGCTAAGACCGACAAAGTGCAGGGAAGCGCAATCCTTGACAAACAGTTCTGTAGCACTTGTAGGCACAATAATCATGTTTCACCACACATGCGGTACGGTGCTTTAAATCAACAAAGCAATTACGACTTGGAGCTTGGCCTTCTGGTGTTCTATTAAACTTTATAATATACTACTGTTGGCAAATAGCGCATATTAAAAGAAGGCAATTTATAGGCGGTTTTTAACATTCTTTCAAAAAATAAAAAGTCTCTTTTCCACAGCAGCTCGGGGAAAAGTCACGGCACACATTTGAGGGCAGCTGAACTTCCAGGGGCTGAATATCCCAGCTTCTTCGGAACTTCCTGGGAACTTAAGATTTGGAATGTGCTGAGAGAGGATTTCTTCAAAAGCGATTTAAGCCACCAATTTTTAATCATGATTTAAAAGTCAGCAAGCAAGAGATACTTATTTTGATAACCAATTCATCTTTTTAAACTTTCAGTTATTCTCATAAGGAAAGGTCAGCTCTCATCTTTCGGTAACCATGAACAGAATGTTGATTTCCAACTAAATGCAGCCTTTACAGTTTATTTGGGACTTTCTTTGTGGTGGTTCTGCTAACCAGAAACGTGTTTTATGCCTAAACACTTTCATTTATGCATCTACAAAGCTTAATGTTCATTTATTTATAATGTTGATCTCAGTGGTTTTGTATCAGAGAATGAAAGTGAGGAGCTGCTTTTGTAGCTGAATTTACAAATTCTTTTCAAGTTCATGATTTATCTCATGTTTTATTTGGAGAGAGTCTGGACTTTTGTAACAAACTGAAGAGCATTTAAAGATATTTCCTTATTAAAATTGTTTCTCTCAAACACACAATGAAAAAATAAGTTTAGTTTCAAATACAAATCATATTTTTAATACACTGTTCCTTGGTGTACGCAGAGGAAGTGAGCTGCATTGCCTGAAGGACAGAGTTACTCCACTAAAATGAGAGCCCTGCTAGTTCCGAGATCTTAGGTTTAATATTTATTCATAGATTGGAAGAAAAACCAAAGCTTTCTTCCTTCCTCACTGTCAAAACAGGTTCCTAACGCGAAACAAACTGCTTGCCTTAACTAGCTAAAATAAAAAGCATTCTCTCTGCGTTTGAAGAGAAGTTGGTTTAGCAGCTCAACAAGCAATCTTCAGTTAGAGACGCCTATTCGCTATGTGACTCCACTTTCTTTACCAAAAAGCAAAACTCCAGCATTTGTAGAGTAACTAAACTGACCCTGATGTTACCCCTTCTAAGACTGGTCCCCAGTTTCTTATGCTCTCTGTTATAAAAAAGGCTAGTGGAGACTGCATGTCATTCACCAAATGGTATTAAAATGTACTCAATCAACAGGTGCCCTTACATAGCATAAAGAGGCAACAAGACTATTTAATTCTGGTGAGTCAAGCACAAGAAAAACAAACAGTTCAGAGCTAGGGAAGAGATCATACCTTAGATGGGTCCATGATGACAGTAGGCACGAAATTTAAGAAGATGTGATTGCAGTCAGTGCGCACATTGGTATTATTAAATGCCACCTCCAACTCATCCATGGCTTCCAAAAGTAATCGCTCTCCCTCATTTTGCAGATACTCAAAGGAGGCTTCCTGCCAGATATTGTCAACAAATAATTTACTTTCTACTCAAAAATCACAACCCAAGAATACAGCGCTTGAAAAACAGCGGAAGGACTGACTGAGAAAATAGGTTACATTAGTTTCAGGAGGATGTGCAACCCCGAAACAGATCCATCACAACCACGGAGCCCATACTCCCACTGCCTGGATTTGCATGCCCGGCTGACTTGTGCCCTCCCTCTGGCCACCATAAATCCAAAACTAGACAGAGCAAACCTTTACTGCAGTAGTGCAGGAGAAACACAGAGCAACAACCGTTGCCTCAAAGTGTAAGGATTTCTGACTGCCCACTTGGGCCACAGAAAAATCTCCTTGACGCATAGGAATACAGGGTCTTCGAAGACGTGCTTCTGCAGAGGCAACACTAAGCAAAGAGGGGGCACAAATCCACAGTACTCTACACAGGTAATACATTGGCATGCACGTTCCTAGAATGACTTACACCGTTTCATACACTGTCTTGGAAAGAGACCTTGCATGGGTGACAAAACTCACCTTGGTAACCAGATCCGAGTGCCTTATAATAGCCCTCACGAAGAACCTGTAGTCGGTCACTTCTGTTCCCACTTCAACTTTAGCTGCTCCCAGGTAGAGATGCATTTTGTGATTGGCACACGGAATGGCAGTGAGATCAAAGTTTCGCATTCGGTTCAACTCCAGCTGAAAAGCCAGAGCTGGCTCCAGATGACGGTAAATCCTATCTTCCTCAAACTGGAGGCACCCAACATCACACAGGTAGAAAAGAGTGTAAGAGAAGAGGGTGGGTTAAGAAGCTGAAACCCTGAGGATGGGAAGAACTACACAACATCCCTTATAAAACTTCATATTTAATTAAACCCCAAAAAATTCAAATTAATCCAACCCAGAATTTTCTATTTCATGCAGTCATTAGTACTAAAAGCTGCGTTGAAATTGTTGAAATACTGAGAGTAGAAGACAAATTGCAAGACAGCAAGTTCTCAAGCTCACCCCCCCCCCCCCTCCTCTTTTTCCCAGAAGCCAGAAAGTTTGGTATGGAATCACTGTACTGCTTCCAACGGTCCCTTGTTAAGCTGCGGCTAAAATCTGCATAAACAGAAGCTTCAGGTCAGGCTTCCAAATGCACAAATTTTTATCCCCAGATATCAGGGACTCATCGTCGTTACTGACATCAATGTGTGCAGATGACTGGCTTATCCAGGGAGGAGAAAATACCGCACTAGACAGCGAAGTTGGGCTGAAGCTCCCACCCTCTCACACTGGCAAGGAACAGCCACATGAAAGAAGGATAAAGCCAACACTTAAAGAAAAGTATTAAGGATATAAAACTTACCTTATCCCGGGCACGGAATGTGAAGAACTTTGGAAATTCCCTCTGTTTGAAAATAAAAACAACAACGTTAGCCCTCCAGAAGCCATTTGACCTACCCAGAGAGTGCTCGCAGGCCAGACCTGGGGTAGCACCACAGCAGAGGAGATGACAAAGTTGTCACAAGCCACTTTTTCAACATCACAAAGGGTGGTGGAAAACCAAGTTAACCTCAAGAAGGCAGCAGAGGTAGTTTAAACCTGTCTTGCTGCTACTGCAACAGAGGCTACTTGATTGGCTTTTAATTATTATTGTCAATTATTAACAGACAATACCAGGGGACTGCCCAGACAGTGGTGGGCAACTTGACAGTTCTATTATGATCATGATTACTGTGGAAATGTTTGGGAGCCGTACAATGATACTAACGCTCCATTATGTACGCAGATGCACACAAAACAACGATCGATATTCTATAGCTCTCTTCATACAATTACTGCTAGAAATACTCTCTTCCCAAGGAAAACTACGGATTGTAATCAAATAGCTTCATCCTCACGTATTAAATCTACAAAAATCCCCCAAGTATGATTAGGTTTCTGTGTTATTCTGCTGCACAGATAAAATCCTAGCAAATGGTAAGGGCTTTACATTTTTGTGGCATACTGCATGCGTCTTAGAAGAGAGAAAGACTAGACAGCATCCTTCTACCCATCCCTCCACTTTCACCTGAGCAAAGCCATCCATTTCTGTGGAATTATGCATTTACTGGGTGGAGGAACTTTTGTGAATGCGTTGCACCAACATGAGAATACCAGCCACTTATGCTAGAGGTGACCTGAGAGAGCACACACAACCTGCCAGAACTGTCTTACTAAGAAAAAAAGAATCTGACCTGGAGTCACCGAATTTCTGAATCACATTTCACTATCAATGAAACACTTGCAACCCTGGCTTGGTTCAGTGCAACAACCAGTGCCTGGTGACGGAGGGTAAGGCTCCACTGAGCAACACAGCTTTTAAGGTTACAAGTAATACTCTGGCTAGTCATCTGCCTTACCTCCTATAAAAAACAGCTCCCAGAACTTCACCTGATGACTCTCAGTTGAGCAAAAGCGTGTCTTCCAGACTAGCCAGGGGTACAAGCAATCCTGCCTGAAAATTCAGGCCATGGGCACATTAGGTGAGCCTACGAGCATCAACTGTACTCTAAGAAAACCACTTCCATGTTTCCTCACTTCTCTTCCCAATCCCTCCTACCTGTCCTCTGCACGCTGCCAATTTCTCCTACCATCATCCATGCTCATTCTATCACTAATGTAATTGCTTTCAAGGCATTTGACTAGTGTTGTGGGCAAATATAATAATTAGATGTGCACACACACAAAAATTCTCAGTGCTCTGGTACCAAAATCCAAAAGAGTGCTCCATTTCCTAGGCAGAAGAATTATACCCCTGCTGTGTTCTAATCAACCAACCATCATCAAGACAATCAAAATAATTTGCCTAAATTAGCCAATCAAGACACCCTGCAAATCGCAGAATGTGAAAAGCTACAACAGAAATCATCATAGTTGATTATTATACTAATAATCACGTTAAAAACCTAATGAGATGAGGAAATTGGAAGCTTGCTGGAGCAACTCTCTATTACCTCAACATGCTGGGAACTAATTATATAGACTGTAATTAAAACAAAAACAAACCCAAGCCCAGGCCCTGGCTAAGTTAATAGTTGGTCCAGTAATAAACGGAATAGAATAGGAGAGAGTAATAAAGACTGACACTCCCAAAAGGTCCCAGAGGTACTCTGCAAACTTTGCAAACAGACGACGTACCACGCTGCCTCCTCTGGCTTAGGAACCAGGAGCATCCTCACAGCCCATCGCACTACATGGCAGCTCAGGAAAGACGTTTTGCCATGACTCCTTTTATTCTTTGCCTCCTTTCTGACTGCTGACACATGCTACAGTGCTTATTCATAGACTCTTATTTTTCATTCCCCAAATATCAATTCAGTTCTGTAAAACTTCCTTTTTTTTCTTAAAATCTAAAGCCAGAACTTTCTTGCTTAAGGTCCCAACACCGCTCCAAAGAGCCCAGTTCCCTACATAAGCCGTGGATTGATACGTATCTGTACCTCCACCGTGGGCAGCGATTCCACGTTTGTTCAAATACTATTTTTGCTGATTTGTAAACTAGTTTTCCTTTTGTAAAGCTTGCTAAACCAGGTGTGTTGAGCATAGGATGAGTTTCTTGCACTCCTAATAACTCCCAGAGTTGTAAAGTAGATACACAAGGGATAAAAATCTAGTTTATGCCTTACATTGCCACCTTGAAAACAGGGCTAAAGCAGCCCTCACTGGTGCCTAAGCCCTGGGGAAAGGAGTAATTCTTAGCAGTAAGAGCATCAAACATTTTCCACATCACTAAGCCATTATGCGAAATTTAGCAAGTGACTTCAATTACTCCTCTAAGTTATTTTAAAATCAGTAAGAAGCCTAAAGAGATCACCACACTACATAAGAAATACAAAAATGTAATCGTGTAATTACTTTTTAGAATACAAAACAGTACAGAAACAAACAAGATCGTTATTAATGTGGCAGTCATGAGTTCAGCGAGGTAACAGGAGCGACTTTAGCATGTGAAAGGCCCCGGCGAATGCAGAAGGCCCACTCCTGTATTTGAAGGTAGATGTTTGTTTAAATACTTCACTTTACTCCGACACCAACGTTGGCAAGAAACGCCTGACTAAGAACCAAATAAGAAGCCTAGAGTCACTTACGTGTCTCCTGGCCTCAGGTCAAGAATACCACTGTGTTCTACGCCCTTTTTACTTACATGAAATCTCTGATCCACCTCATAGTTGACCTGTTTCCTGAAGTCCTTACAAACGAAACAGACAAACACGGGAAGACAAGGGGGAAAAAAAAAAAGCAGAAGAAAGCTAGCAATTAGGATGAAAATCAAAAATTAATTACTTCAAGAATACAAGAGGTGCCAAGATTGTTTACAATTGTAAATTAATTTTCTTAAGCGAATTCATCAAAACCATCTCAAATTTTAGAGAACAAAAACAGTGAAGAGAGAACTAAATATAGTTAATACAGCATTTAATTTGGGGAAAAAATGCATCAAATGTCAATGCTATGATGAGCTGGAAACCAAAGAGTTCTGAGCAGCACAAGAGATATCAAAATACCTTTTGGGCCACAAGGAAAGTCAGCCTCCGAATCCCATGTTCGATCAGGACTGATTTCTGTAAAAAGGCAAGGATGGAATCAGGTGACCGGATTAACAGAAAAAGAACACATCAAAAACATGTCAAAGTCTTCTGTGGACTGAAAAAGCTCCACAGATCCTCCTGCATCTGTGTGGCAAGTTCCTAGTCCACTTCAGCCTACTCATAGCTCAGATTTCTCATCTGACGTTCGTCTCGTAGCACACATAAGCAAATCCATTAAATCTGAAGAGGGAAGTAATCAAATCACAAGAACGCAGTATTCCAGCTGAGCCTGGCTAACAAGTAAAGCCGAAGAGTCACATACAAGTCTTGCAGGAAATATTCTTGTTCATTTGCCACAGCAAGTTGGTCTTTTTTTTTGCAAAGATTCCTTTTTGCGCCATAAACATGGTAAGGCCATGGAAAATGATGGAAAGTGAGTCCTAAAGGAACCAACCCAAGGAAGCACGTAGCACGTACTTGATTGTGGCACAGTGAACGCACAGACAACCCAGACCAAAGGACAGACGTGTCAATACTGCAAAGGTGATAAATGATAGGTGTTACTTAGGTTTTTTCCAAATAGATGAGAGAATATCCATTCTGGTTGCTTCTCTATCAAAATTCCACTAAGCCACATTTCAAATGAGTGCTGCCATCAGTATTTGCCACACCACTGATCTTTTGAAGTGTTAAGATCTCATCATTCTGTTCCTCTTTCTAAAACTTTTTCCTTTCTCCTCCTTTTTTCCAATTTAAAAGCAAAGAAAGGAAAAAAAAAAAAAAAAAAAAAAAGAAACAAGAACTCAGCTAGACCAGGAACAAAACAACCCCTTTCGGCACAGACTGAAATGTTTTACTAAGGTTAAGCCCTTTGAAAATGAGCATCAGCGACTATATTCATGGCAAGAGAAAGAAAATAACTTTAATAATGCCATGATTTAAAAAGCAAAAATTGTTATGGCTTTTAAAATTCCACAAGTGGCAGACAATAACAGCATAGCAACAGGATTCTGATTACATCGTAATAGTGTGGGTCTCACAGCAAGTCCACAGCTATTACAGAGCAATTAGCCATCAGCACCTGGAGAAACTCCATTTACACTGACTGCCTCAATCTCCTCCACAAGTCATTTACAAGTATATGATCCTAATTTCTATTAAAAAAACCACACACAACATGCTGGGACTAGAAGATTATTTGGACAATTTGGATCAACCTATTTGATAGTTTAATGTGTTTTGGAATTTTTTTTTTCTTTCCTTCCTTTTATCCCCACCCATAAAACGCCTGGAGCATTATCAAGCAAATGAAAAGCAGAACTAGTTTTAATTTTTATATTTGATTATTTTCCTTGCTTAAAGAGACAGGAAGCTGCTGAAGTCGCGTGGATACCAGCCCCGTTTTGGAACCCCTCATTCCTGCAGAATGTTTTACCACCTCCCACACTGGGAAGTGAAGTTAGAAACTACTCGCTCAGTCCTCCTGTAGTCGTTGCGGGTACCGCAGATGCAGCAGGGTCCTGGCGCGTGGTGGGCTATTCCCATCCATAAGCCAGAGGAGGAGTTCTTCACACCAACCAGAAAAGCAAGCGCAGGCAGACACCTGGGGAGCAAAGTGGACACGAGGAGGCAATCCCCAGCCCATGTTGTTAGTCCTGTGGTCAGTTGTGAGACATCTGGTACTCTAAAGTGGGTCCCATGCTTATGAAAGAGCAACAGAACACATCAAATCAATTCCCACTTGTGCCAGAAATACCAGACTAGGTGGATGTTCCAGCATGCCAACAAGGAGAACAAATTTTAAGTGCATTAAGATTATTGCGATACAGAAAATACAGGCCATCTTAATGTCACTTCCCATGCTTCTGTTACTCATATAACAACTTTACCACCAGGGAGAGGGGTACAGCAGATTTTTTCAGAGCATCTGGAGATAGATACTGAAGACTGACCTGATGTGTTAAAAACCTTAAAGGTCTTTTACCCTATCAAAGGGAAGGAGTCCTGAGCTGATGGATTAGAATGCACTGCAAAGAGAAACAATGACCTGGAGGCTTCAGAAAGGTGCAGCTACATCCAGTCAAAGAAGTGGTAAGGTTTTAGATGGGATAAATTAAGGATGTAACCATTTCATTTATTTGTTTTGAAAGCAAAAAACCAAAAAACCGGAGGAACATACTGACTTTTCCCAAAGCAGACAGAACTGTCCTGTACAATCACACAGTTCCAGAGAGAGAATCAAGGCAACTTACCTTGCTTTGCGTGAACTCCCGGAACATGGCTGCCAGCCCATCATCATCAACGTCACTGTCTGTTTTAATAGCAACATTAAGAATGTGAATGGGCTCCTCGCGGGCAGTCTGCAATTCCAAGAAAATATTCCCCATAAATAAATAGTTAACAACTTAACACCTGTGAGTTCTCTAAAGAGGCTCCCTAAATACAACTCCAAAATACACATGCCCTAGGGAAAAATGACCTCAGCAGAGCAAGCTGTAAACTAAGGGAAACTATGAGGGAAATCCTTGACCAAGCAGCCTTGCAAATTTGCAGTTTCATAGAAGTAAGAGTTAATGTCCACAAACAGGAGCTTCATTTGGAGAATCCAATTCTGGCAGTCACATCTGACTTGGCTAACTCAAGAGTGCTTCATTTGGATGCAGACAGAATGCAGGGTCAGGTCCTCTCTTTACGAGATGCAGTACGGGCAGGACATTAGAGGACTTCAGTATCAAGAAAGGTAATGAAATTAAGCAAATGCAAAGTGTAGGAGCAAAACAATGTGTGTTTTCATATGCACAACAAAATGAAATAATGTGGAAGCATCAATTACATTAGAGCTCTGAGAAATGACAAATTTAGCATTTAAGAGCCTGTGGTTAACTGTGAAAAACTGAGTATGAGCAGGAAATTATCCTTGGTGAGGTGAGGGGGAGGTAAAGAGAGAGATCTGAGGACATTAAGGTTGACGGTAATATTCTGGAACAAGGCTACAGTACTTAGACACATCAAGATCAATGGATCCGTTTAAAACCAAGCCCTATTCTGGACACAGACTGTATTCCGGCAGAGCTTCCTGCTGTTGCGGGGGAGCAGGACAGAGCAGAGCAGCAGCTACCCATGCCCCTAAGGGAAACTGGTCTTCTATCGCTAAGTATTATCATCCATCTGCTTCCTCTGCACCTATTCTCCACACCAGTGCAAAAATGGAGGGGTTCCTCTCATCTTATCCTCCTAAAAATAGTTCTAAGAGGTAGAACAGGGGTAAGAATCAGAATGTAATGTGACTAGGAAGGGACTAAGACAGAAAATAAGGCAAGTCAGACTTAAGGTAAAGGCAGCTGAATACGCAGTTCAACACCCCGAGGCACAGAGAAGGTCTGGAAACTTAATTGTGGGTCTAAACTCTCATTACACCGCTGTGGATCCAGTAATTCTGCTGATGTTAGAGGCTACAAACTAAATTTACATGAAGAGTAAGAGACTTAGCCATCGTTTTAGAACAGAGCCAGAAAATGGCCACCTACTTTGAATCACCTGCTGTGGAACAAGCAAACAAATCACATACATAAATACATAAAGCTCTTAACTCCTGCTTCCAGCACTCTAACTAGTGAAAAGTACCTAGCCTGCAGTCACCGCGGCATTCCGCACACCTTCTATTTCCAACCTGAGAGCAATCTCAAGAGAAAAAACTACTGTACCTTGTCTTCATCGTACAAGGAAGCATGGCCAGCTTCGGGGAAGGTTGGGCTCTGGGGAGGAGAGTCGCAGAAGCAACCCATCACTTCATCAAAGATTCTGAAATACACCAGAGAAGTGTTAGTCATCAGCACACGGCTGCTAGCCCACTGAAAGCAAACAGCACTAAAATCCACAAATCATGTTGCTAAGGAGGGGAGGGAGAGAAAACGACTCCTTCCCTTCGCAGGACTGAAACTCAAACGATGAGGAGGCAATACCTCCTCCACCCCTCAAACCAAAGCAGAGCCTGGATCTTCTAACATCTGTCAGAGATCTTACGGTTGCAGGCCCTCACGACTGCTATGGGCTCTGCTGGGGGTTTTTTGCCTACCCCTAGGAATGTTGAAAGCGTAAAGAAGACATCCTCCCACACATATACACGTGAACAAGAGCATTAGGAGAAACCAGCACATTTGCAAACGATCTCCAATCAGCAGAAATTCAAGATGCTGATCCTTTTGGCTGCAAACTGCTCTTACAGCAGTCTGAAACTTGCAGTTATCTCAAGGAGAAAGACAAGGGGATCCAAAAAAACTTCCATCTGAGACTCCAGAAACTTAGCAAACAAGCTCAGGACCAGTTTAAACCTGGCTCTAGACAAGGCAAAGATTTTGCCCAGTTCCTTTGGGGCCCACCTAGGAAGCTGGCAATGCAAACAACCGTCACCCTTCCCCACGTACCTGACAAAATCTTCAAACGTGCGGAAGGAGACCATTCCACCCATCCGCTGGCACGGTGGTGTGAATGAATTGTCTAGCAGTACATCGCTCACGCTAGCTACGTGGACCATCCCGTAGTGATTGAGGTTAGAAGAGAAGGACATTCTAAATGGCAATTCAATAAGATCACAGTTAGTAGGGACAAGGGAGAGAAGAATATCCCTGGAAAAAGATTTGTGCATGTGCGTATGTTTTGACCACTTGAAGCGTGGCTGTTTATCCAGTGTAACTCTTGCATGTTTGTTAGATTCTTCAGCACGCCAGACCTGCTGTGCTGTCTTCTCCAAAGTCCCTACGATGCTGGCAGGCCTCTGGTGCCATTAATGCCCTTACCTGGACATTGTCCCAACGTACAGGAACAGTTAAAAGTTTAGGAAATAATGTTATAACCCTTTAAAACAAGTAATTTCGTAAGGAGTTTCTTGAGATGACAGGTGAATTATGACTATGCGAAGCTGAAAGTATTTTTCCTCCTGTATGGATGTTTCGCTTTACAGGTGGAATACTGAGATAAACAACAATAATTCTAAGCTCTGACGCTTTAAAGATTTAGTAATTTTTTACAAATTAAGTTGAAGTGTACCAAGCTATATTATCTTACTGCTTCCACAGTTTTTCTGGTCATACTATAATTTACGCTCCTTAAATGCAGTGTGGTACAGTGACCTCTCTAAAATCCTATACTGGAAACGGGGCTTTCTATAGTCTTATGCTAGTATTCCTACCCTAAATCAAGTCCTATTACAGTGCCTTCCACTTTAACTGCTGACCAAATTAATGCACTCCTCCATCTAATTTAGTCCATATTTTAAAAACATTGCAACTCCCCCTACTCATTTATTTTGCTCCGTTTTGATTGCTAAAAGGTGGCAGCTGCTGAAGACAAGCAGTTGGCCACAGAACACATCTGTCTTGGGGAGCAGGGAAGGCAGAGCTCAGACCCTGACTGCTGCCGTGCTCACGCCTGGTGTCTGCCGTTCAAGCGCCGAGATCCACACACATCACTCCTACAGGACCAATTCCTCATGTAAGCGAGGAGGGCTGGCACAGATTTACACAAGCTCAGAGGAAGGCACCGAGTAAGAGACTGCTATTTAAAGCAGGAGCACCGTTCGCTAAAGGTCAGCGTTCCTTCCCGGCAGAGGGCGAGATCCTGAATATATTAAAGTATCACTGAGCTCTCATACAGTTCAACTGCTACGGCAGCACACACCAGCTGTGAAATAGTTTGTGTTATTTTGGGGTTTGGACTATTATTATTTGGTTTATGTTTTTTTAAAGACCCACAACGTTACGGTCAAGACTAGCAGAGGAATTTTCTCACGCAGCGAGCAAAAAGCATACAACTAGCTAGACATCCTCTCCCTAGCTACTAGAGTTGGGGTTTGCCTTCTCTGCAAGAATTATTTCTCATTTCTGAATGCTACAGAGTCATCTTAATTCACTGGGGGGTCTACTCCAAAAGCTCCCTGCAACATGGCGAGACCTTCAAGCTTGCTCTGAAGAGACAGAAGCGCCGAGCTGGCGCACGGCAGCGCTCTGCGACGCAGGAACAGCGCACTCCCACTTGCTTCGCTCTCCCCGGGGCTTAAGACGACATTAATGAAGTTAAGTTTCTGTCCTCCCCAACTGGTGCCACAACGGGAGGCAGAAGGCAATGGGGAAAAAAAATAAAAATTTAAAAAAAAAAAAAAAAAAATCAGGGTGCTGATTCAGCACAGCACATGCTTGACTTACAACTCGCAAAGATGCTCAACTGCCGTGCTGGATCAGACGCCCGTGGCACAGGAGGCAAAGCCCAGCCGCGCTGGCTGCGGCACTGCTGCCAGCCCCGCAGATTCGGGACCCAGCTGTGGATGGCTGACACTGCTACTTACCGGCTTTACTGAGATTTCTTTCTTTCCACGTACAGAAAACCTTTGTGATATGGTCCTAAGCATACTGCTAACAAGTCTAAAGTATCATCACTTTGATTAATAGCTCTCCAGGTTTAAAGTCACTCTATGTTTCCGTAATTTATCTCTGATTAAGAGCCATGGGACTTTCGAGCCCATTTTTACTATTTTTCCCTAAATAGGCTTGTAAGCAGTAATAAATAATAGGTATTCAGGTTTTGAAAGAGAAAAATTTTTCAGGACATGCCTTGGTGTAAATTTCTTACAACTAATACAAAAAAATACCACAGAACAGTAAGTAAACAAAAAGACAGCAGACATTTTTCATGTGTTATTTAAAACAAGAAATACTTTTCAACTGAGACATGGGAGGAAGAATTAGCGTCCAAAACACAACAAAACATGCTGTCAGCTGTTTGAGATGTAGATTCATCTATGGCGTGAGGGAGGTGAAACAGCCTCGACAAATTCTAAGCTCGTTGCAAGGAACCAGGGTAGCAACAGGTACGCTACGGGCTGGGGGTGACCGCCTGTTTCACTGTGACACCCTACCAGAGGGTCAACAGCTGGGAATCCAGCTCCAAAAAAAAAAGAGACCCTAGAAACGGCGTTCTGCTGTGTACCATACTGCAGATGAGCCGAGTCACCTGGTAAATTTGTATTTTAGAAGATTGCTGCATGCAAAGCTTTTTTTTAAAGGGTAAAGAAAAGCTGAAAACATGTTTTAGACAAAGGGAGAGGAAAAGGGAAGGAAAAAGAAGAGTTATGTTTGAGAGCTTCCCAAGTAAAGATAAGGGCACTAAAACAAAACATGTTAAAACATTAAGTACTAGGCTACTTCTTTCTAGTCTGGCTTTTCAAATTTTAAAAGATGACAAGTACCATACCTGTTTAGCGTGGGGATGTTCCCTCTGTAATCAAACAACCACAGTTAGTTACAGATTGGTTAGTGAAAGCCATAATACAGAACTATCATCAAGCTGATACACAGACCAGCAACAAGTTTACAATTTACGAAACCAAAATTTGTCAACCAGCAGGTATCAGGCAGAATTCAATGTCATTGACCCTGAGAAGGCACCCACCACCTGACTTCGCTTGCCACGGCTGCCTGGGGAACGAGCACAGACCATGCACGTAGCATGCAGATCATACTCCCCGGGGAAAAACATTGGATTTGCAAAGTCCCCTGCATGTCTACAGCATCCTTTATCGCACCCGCTCCCAGCCCTTCGCACACACCAAGCCAGCCTCGCAAGCAAGCCCGAGGCGGGGAGTTTGCGCTCCCTGACAGAAGGGCAAACAGCACAGATTCAAAAAGCGACCATAGCGCACACGAAGACTGCGGCAGGTTGAGGAAAACAAGCCGAATCCTCCTCGCCAAACCTCTAGGCTAAGCAGCAGCCCCTGGCCCCCACAACAAGGCAGTAATAAAGCAAACGCATACATAAACACCACGTAATGCTTTGCATTTTCAGCATTCAAGGCCTTGAATACCAAAAAGAACAAGCAGAACTTAAGGCTAATTTTAGGAAAAATTTACAGTTCCTTTCATAGGATCAGCCCCAACTTTTCACACTTTTGCATGCAGACAGGGGCTCAGTGAGGCACATAAGAGAAAGGCGGCGAGGGGCACATTTTCATCCCAGGGTAAGAACATGATAGCCTAGCCCAGCCTAGCTACATTCAGGAAAGCATGAGGTGCCACATTGCTCCATGCGAGACGTAGAAATTGCTGTGATCTGACATTCAAAATAGTAAAGATTAAATTGGAAAAAAAAAAAAATATATATACACGCACACAGGAGGCTTGTGCAAAGAGGTCAGCAAACGTGAAAAGGTTGAAAGCAAAGCTTCAGGGAGCATGTAACTGGACATTCACCCTCCCCGTCCCTGCAGAAACCTGTAGGAGATCAAACCCCAGACTTTCTTAACATCCTTGACCATAGGCAAGACCCCGAGTTACCGGGCGTGAAGTCCCGGTACTTAGTGACCAGTGCATTTCCACGATCCCACCGCTAAACACACTGACTGCACCCGGTCCTGTTCTCAAACTGGTTTTGTCACAGCAGAGCCACATGCACTACAAAGTTGTATGTTTGGTGCATTACTGCTAGAGGCAACAAAAAGTTCCCACACAGGAGAAAGCACAAAATGGCCTAAAGACTTATCTGTTCAGTGGTAAATACAAAAATATTTCATTCCATTTGGAGGCAGCAGGGAGAGACACTGTGCTCTAAAGCCTGTGGTTAGGACCGAAAGGGCCACGAGGCCTCAGAGGGTTGAGAATTTTTTCTTTTTTTCAGCTTGACAAGTGGTGGGAAAGCTACATGTGACCTACTTCAGTTGGAAAAAAGAGTCTGAAGAGGACTGGCAGTTCCTACACCTGGTAGGCTTGTGTAGCGGTCCCTGGAATGCTTTTAGAAAAGAGACAGAAAAAACCCCAGCGTAACAAGCATTCCTTTCCGTCTCAAAAAAAGGCACCCTGTTGCCTTGCTCCAGGAACTGGTCTCAAGCCACTCAGTACGGAGCTGAAAAGACCACAGCAAGAATCACAGTGAGGAAAACAGAAGACCCAGTGGGCTGGAGATCTCGGAAAAGAACGGAGGAGCAGTCTTCAAGCCGCACTCTAAGGGGCTGGCTTTGTCCCTCCGGGTCATCGTAGCTGCGCAGGGCTTTCTCGCGTCGGGAGCTGGATGGTCACTTGCCACTGAAATGCACTAAGAGGCAAAGGTTTGGTGTTTGCAGCACAACCAGGCCTCGTGAAAAGGCATCCCAGTACCCTCACTGAGCTACATCTCTGCAGCTCTGACAAATAAAACACCGGCTGCACGCCCGCCTGCTCGGCCTTACGGCAACATCAGTGCGACGAGCAGCACCGCCGTTCTGGGAGCTGAATAAAGGCACGGCTGATGGAGCACGCGCCGGCAGCGTTCTCCACAGCCAACTCCACGTAGCTGCTCACAGATCAGAAACCTTCTCACCACACCAGCCCCAGCCCTTCTCCCCATCTCTTTGGAACTTTTCAAAAGGCCCTTCTTGGCTGGGGAAGCTGATCTCACTGGGAATCTGCTCCATACCGATGCAAGCTCTACTGCTACAACTACTCAAGCGAATGAAAATCCCCTTAGCAGACCCCTGCACCTCCTGGATGGATCTGGATTTGTTTCCCCTTGCCCCTCCCTTTCCTTTTTTTTTTTTTTTTTTTCTTTTAACCAAGCACATTCCCCTATGAAAATGATGGCAATGCATGCAAAGCACCAGTGGTTATATCAAGCTGTGATTGAGTGCCAGCGCAGGGCAAAGCTTTTGAAATCAGGCAGCAAAGCGGAATCAGCAGAGGTCGGCTGAATAACCCACTTGTAGTTATTAACAGCAGTACCACAGGAGAAAGAGCAATTTCACTGGCTGTGACCAGTGGCATTCCTCTTATGTTTCTTCATTTCTGTAGAAGAATCTAAACAGAAGGCTGTGAAACATGCCTCAAACCATACATTTTGATTGGGTTTTTCCTCTCCTTCTTTCTTTCCTTATTCTTCTGCTCCCTCTGTGATTCAGCCAAGCTGAATCTGCTACTGAAGTCCAATTTGCATAAAATTATCGTCGTTCCATTCAGTTTGCTGCCCCTTCAACAGCCCCTTCTTTGCTCTGTTGGAAGATTTTGCCCTTTCTGAAACAGGCAAGCCAAGGGAACTGCAACACATTACTGCTGCCTGCTGTCTAATTAACATCAAACCCTCAGCACGGAACTGCGGGGATTTACAGGTGTCCTGGAATAATTTTCCCCTCCTCCCTCCTGATACCAGCCAGTCTCCCGCAACAAGGAGGGGACCTCAGGCAACCTAATGATACACTACGAGTTATACACTCGGGTCTCCAGGCTCGTACGGTTACGAGTCCAAAGCAGCACAGCTGATTCAACGCCAGCAATCCAAAGACTGATGCAAGAGGCTGTTTCAGCAACTACTTCAGTCTACAGAAAACGCTTCCATTTTGTCAGAAATTCAAATCTTAGCATTGCCAAATGATAGTAGGGAGGAACCTATGAACACTGCTCTACATGTAAGCGAGTTTTGGTTTCTTATGCTTCCAAAAAAGGACTGTTTGGAAACAACAATATTTAATTTGGCTTTCAGCCTTCAAAATAGTTTCTACCCGTAAGCTAAGGAAGAGGCTGACAAAAAAGAACAACCAAAATACTCCATAGATGATAAAACATCAAGAGACAGCAAAGGAGAGGTCATGCACCACTCTTAAGTCTCGAAACCGGCAACATCAAAGTCCAAGTAGGGTGGCAACAAACATCCACAAGCACAGAAAGAGGAGATATTGGGCAAAACCAAGCATGAGATAGTTGAGACATTTATATTGATACCCTTGGAAATACAAAGCAACTAATGACTAGACTTGAATTCCACCCCTGGAAGCATCACAGACAGCAGGATGCAGTTCCATGAATGAATTCAACCTAGACAAGCACAGGCATTGCCTGTATGTCCATGTTTGCTGAGTTGTGTGCATTCCCAACTCCAAACACAACTAAGGGTTAGCTGGTATCAGGCATCTTGTTCATCAAGTTTCAAAAATACAACTTGCTTTAAAGCTAAGTCAGTTATCAAATCCTAAAGTCTTAATCTGCAACACTAAAGTCTTCCTTCACTTCTGCCATCCAATGGGACATCCCAACTCAAGATTCCCCAGGACGTCTCAAGGCCAAGCGTCACAGTTAGGAGTGGCACGTGGGACAAAAGGAAGATGTGGGCTCAGTGCACAGATGGATTGGGAAGGCATGGCTAAGGCATCAGAGTCAGCAAACCAGGCTGGGTTATACTTCAATTTCCTTTGAGGCTCAACATGTTCAGAAGGCAGAGCCCTGTGGTATCATTGCCATAGCCCAAAATAAAGATATATCCAGCATCTCTAAGTCACCCTTGTCAGCCCTTGCCTTAGCATCTGACAGAGGGACACATCTACCCCTGAGTAAAACAGAGGGATCCATTTTGTGGGAACACATTTACCTCTGAGTTCTTCCCTCCTGGGCCTCCAGCACATCTGCTACAGGGGAAGGAAAGATCAAGAGAGCAGCTGAACAACCTGGCTGGGGGAATGCAGTGAGCTGGAGAAAAGGGGATGCTTTAGGAGGAGCAGTGCAGCAGCACGATTCTGCAGCAGGCTCCAAAAGCTGGCTACAGCAGACAATGTCCCAGTTTAATTTAAACCTTACAGCTTCAGACATAAGAAAGGCTGTTCGAAAGCAGGAGAGGAGAGGGGGATTATTAGAAAAAAACCCTTCTCCTGTTGAAAAAGCACTATAATTCCCTCTCCCTATACTAGCCACACAATGTTTCTTTGAACAGAAGATTTTAAGCTAAGATTAGGCAAGCACTGTTTCATGTGCTGAACACCTAAGAAAGGCCTTTCAGTGTCTGTCACCTGGCTTGCCATTCTCACAAAGGAAGCTGAACTCTCTAAACACCAGTCAATATTCCACCAGCTTCCCATCTCAGCAGGGCAGTCTGAACAAGAGGGAAGCAAAGAACAGCTCGGAACAGGGCTCATTTCTTTCTCACATCTTTTCTCACCAGGACTCTAGACGACTGAAAGAGGCAGGTTATCCACATGCAAGGGGCTCTGCACATAAGCATTTGTTTGCAGTACCCTGCTGCAGCATGTAGCGATCAGCATCCTGCAGACACCCTTGTATCGCTTCCTCCAGATTGGATTACTGCAAGCCCCTCTACTTGGAGAGGGCTTGCAAACTCCATTTACTGCCAAAGGCACCAGATGGTTACACTGCACTCCTCATCTGCCTTGCACCGGGCAATAAGGAACGCTGCTTTTCATCTATAAAGCCCTCTATGGTTTCAATTATAAGCAGTTTTTCTCCCTATGTCTTACCCTTGCAATCAGGATCAGTGGGGATTTTTACAACAGGATGTTTTCTATTAATTTAAACAAATAATTCCCAAAACAGTTTCTGCCCACAAAACCCACCAGGAACAGGTTGCATTTCTATGACTTTGTTAGCAGATTTAACAGTTTCGCTTTCCTCTCTGCTTCCATGTAAAGCTTTCCTGTGGGTAGTTGATGGCAATCATTCAGTGGCCAAAAATACAAAGTCTGATTGCCTAGCTGTGATTAGCCACATCAGAAGTAGCGACTGTGATTGCTTCTCTTACAATTAAGTAAAGGCATAGCAGGGTTAAATACCAACAACAAAGAATTTAGGTATAGTAACCATTACACCAGTTTGCAATATTCTCTACATGAATATTTGTTCCAGTAGAATTCAAGCCCTTAAATGTTCACAGAAATCAGACACAAAAGGAACCAGGGCTTAAAAATATCTGATAAAGTACTGAAAAATGTGTGGCATCATACAACTAGCACCAGCTCCGAAAGAGAATGCTCTCTTAAGGGCTGTCTGGTATCTGCTCCCGGTTCACCAGGACCCAACTCTGCAGAGCCTCAAGGGACATTTTGCTTGGTCAACTGGGATATTTTGGCTTTGGGGGTTGTCCTTGGAATGCGTTTTTAACTTTTCAGTCTAAAAGGTCATGCTACAGAAGATACAGAAAAACATACGATGGACGTAGACCGTGTTCAGAAACAACAAAGAAGACTTAAGCAAGACAACGTCAGAGTTTTGAGATTTCTGTGTCTTGGGCTTAGCATAAGGCCTGCCTTTACAGCTAGCTTGAGTCTACACACTCGGTGCTAATTTAGGTATCCTGCTACCGGCTGTGCTTCAGCACCCAGCCTCACAATAGCCGCACACGTAGCTATACACTGCAAGAAGCTGCATCAAGCAACAGGAGCCAAATTCATCACTAACAGACGGAGGTGCAACTCAAAGGAACTGAGCCTGCCTATGCAAGCAGTGAATTTGTCCCCAAGCCTGCTTGCACAAGGACTGTGATGCATTTTCAGTCAACCAGCAGCAGTGCCGACGGCTGAGAAGCAGAACTGAGCTTCAAGAACACTACCCCAGCGAATTCAGCGTAAGGGGGAGAGCAGATTTCAGGGCAAAGAAGCTGTTCCCCAAACAGGTAACAGTCCTCCTCTTCCAGCTGACCTTGTCCAATTAAGCTTGCGCACAGTAATGGAGCAGTGGTCAGCATGGGCAGGCCAAACAACCCCCAAGCAACAGAGATAACTGAGACCAGCAAAGAGAAAAAAATGGGGAAAGAATGGGGGGGGTGAGAGAGTATTACAAAGGGGTACTAAAAATAGTATGCAATTATTTACAAATATTCTAGAAATGTAGGAAACAGATGAGACCAAATGCATGTCCCATTTGTATCATGAGCGTTTTGTGCTGCTTGTTGAGGACAGTCATTCATTTCTAGCAAACCAGATTCTGAAAACCATTTCATAAAATGTACTGATGGATTCTCAATGAAGCGAGACTGGACCCCGTTGCCCAGCCCCACCAAAAATAAAATAAGGAAAAAGATGTTTGGAAACAAAGGAGAAAAATAGCACTGGTACCATACTGCCAAACCAGCACAGATCAACAGTGGCACCCGGCGGCCACGGAGACTCACTGCGCCTCTTGGCTCCAGCACGCTCTCCCCTGCCTGGGACAAAAATAAAATAGCGGCTAAAATACCCTCCAGAGTTCCTGTTGCAAATGAAAAAAAACCACGGGAACTGACTAACCTGACAGATGCTGAAGAAGTTCTGATAATCAAGTTTGTTTGTTTGTTTTTAAAATTATCTTAGCACATGCTAGGAGATGCGACCCTTCTTCTATAAGAGAGGGCAGCGAATGGTTGATGCTTTTGGTTGCAGTCATGAGAAATACATTCTGAAAAATACTGACTGAAAACCAAAGTATGTCAACTCCAGCACTTCTATATAAAATACATTCGTACATGCATTTTGGTCTTTCCAGTCAAAAAACCACAGGCTAGAAAAGATTTCACCTCATCCAGTAAAGCCAGGTTTGAAAGTAGAGCCAGTCACAAACAGTTACAAAGGGCTGGCAGGGGAGCACTGCAGGAAGGGGACAGAGACTGTTTGACTGTTCTTTATTAAAACTTCAAGTAATTCCTTATTCTGTCTGGGATTGTATCTTTTGGAAGGCTGAGGATTCAGCTAGAACTGAACTACACAAGATGAACTTAAAAAATTGGAAAATACATGAAAACTGTATCATATTTAAATTAATCCAAACTGCAGAAACTAGTACCCACAGCTCCTGAGGTCTTAAATAACTTAGGAGAAGGAGCTGGGTAATGTAGGGTTTTATCTTAAATAATGTGTGCTTATTTGAGGCACTGGGACTCTCCCTTTCTCCACCAGTTCTATCGCAAGTTTTCTTTGCCAAGGTAGGATGTAGCCCCTCCTAAACCTCCAATTCCAAAGGCAGCTGAACACATGATCTGACCTGTTCGGATGGGAGGTAGGTAGCATGAACTGGAACTCCACCACACAAGTGTTATCCTTCAGCTGGCGATGCTGGACGCTGTTTAACTCATAGGCAATATACGCCCTTCGAACGTACACCTGGTTAGAGAGAAACTCCATCAGCTTAAGTGTGCTAAGGAAGCAGAAAGAGAGAAAGATGACAAATAATACACCAGAGACTCCAAAATCCTAAAACCCAAACAGATACCTGCAGATGAATATCTAGATAGAACTCTAATTCAACCAGAATTTAAAGTTATTCTTCAAGGAAGGCCAGTCTGGCAGGATACAACCATCAGCACAAGGCACACAGGGTAGGCTGACCACATTCGCTGACAGCAGCTTTGCTTTCAATCCTTTCAACCACCTAAGTCTTCTTCAAGCAAAGAATCTGAAATTTCAGTCAGCTATGAATATTAATGCTGTTAAATGCCAGACTCCAAGTATGCCAGATTCCACACAACCTACAGCTTGCTTAATCTTGCAGGGTAACAGTGCTCAAAACGAAACAAAAAACCCCAAACAAAAACCACAGGAACATTAAAAGTATTTATTTTTTCAAGGGGAATAAACTTACCTCTAAAGCTGCCATTCTTACCACCTGGTTACTGTGGTAGAAAAAATTGGGTAGCACATCAAAGATGGATGTCTCGGACAAAATGAGTTTCTAGAAGAGATCACATTAAGCAGAGTTTTAAGAGAGAATTGCCTGTGTTCCAAACAGGGTCAGGCAAGAAAGCAAAAATCCCAAATCAAGCCCGACAAATTCCAATTTCTATGCTTTTCCTGTTGTTCATCAAGGATTATGACCTTTTCATATTAAATCACAGAACATCTCAAGTTGGAAGGGACTCAGAAGGATCATCACGTCCAAAACTCTACTCCTCGCAGGACTACCTAAAATTAAACCATACAACCAAGAGCATCATCCAGGCGCTCCCTGAACCCTGGCAGGCTTGGTGCTGTGACCACTTCCCTGGGGAGCCTGTTCCAGTGACCGACCACCCTCTCGGTGAAGAACCTTTCCCTAATGTCCAGCCTGAACTTCTCCTGACACAGCTTCATCCCATTTCCCCAAGTCCTATCATGGTGACCAGAGAGAGAGCAGCACCTCCTCTTCCGCTGCCCCCCACGAGGAAGTTGTAGACTGCAATGAGGTCATTCTGATATCAGCGTAGGAATGAAAATAAAAATGAGGGGGAAGCCAGAAACCGGAGCAACACAATTTAAAGCCGCAAGGGCCTTGGGACTAGAGGTGAGATTTAATACAGAAATATTAAGATCAGTGAGAAGAAAGCAGGGAAACAAGGAGAGAAGTTTGGTAGATACCTGCAGGTTCTCAATGCAGAACTGGTGGCCATACATGTCAATAGCGGACAGGAAGATGGACTCCACCTGGTTGTGACGCAGCTCGTAGGATGGCAAATGGGAAGCAATGAGAACCTGGCAAACAGCAAACACAAGGAGTGTCAGTGAAAGGAGCTACGCTGGGCCATCGGCAGGAGGCTGCTACCTCCAAGGCAGCAACAGTCTGCTCCGTCCCAGAAGAGGCGACTGGTTTCTCCTGTGAATTCTGTGGCACCTGGGTGATGCTGCAAACTCCCTCCCCTCCCCAGCCTCATTTGTGTATCTGCTCGGTTTGTATTATTGGCAATTCCCCATGGAGAAAAGGAACAGCTTCAATCAAGTTCCATCAGTGCATGTGATTTAGCACTGCAGAGCTGCTAGTCCTGGGGATTGCCTGACCGGCTGTTAATTGGAAAGCAGATCTGGCAGGCGGCAGCTGTGGGGAGGCCAGCATCGGAGACCGCCTTTCACAGCTTCCGAGCAGAGGAGGCAAGAGACACTGCTGCCAGGTATTAAATGCCCAACATGAAGGACACTGAGATAGGAAGGGGAAGCAGCTTGCAGGGGAAAATGAAGTGAGAGAGCAACATAAAGACATACACAAGGACTGCAGCACCATCCCCAGCATGCTGCTGAGAGGTTCAATAACTGAATGGTTCAAGGACACAAACACAATCCTGAAGGAAACATAAGGTCACTGAGCAGCTTCAAACGCCCCATTCATTTTCAACAGTCAAGCTCTGAAATAAAAGGAGAGATCCCCAAAGTGTCAGCTTTCCCGCTGAAGACTTTTAGAATGGAGATAGGGACTGTGGAGTGAGAGGAGTGATCAGACTACGGGGTTAGCGTTACCGTGAAACGATTATGCCCTCTCACTCCTTCCTGGCTAAAGCCTAACTGCTAACGAGGATAATATCCAGGTGGATTTCTGGCATTCAAATCATTATCTGTGCTAGACTCTTGGAGTTGACTGTATCAAGAGTTTTTCCAATTATTTTCAGGTTAAAAAGAAATTGCCAAAACGCATCTCAAAAGCTAGAAGAAAGCCTGCAAAGACCAACATCATTCTTTGCAGTAGTTCCTTAGCAGCGGCAAAGAACATCTGGTTCTTACGTGAATTTCTCTCCCTGTTCTCTGCTCACACTGATTCGCAATTGTAAGGCAGCTGATGAAGCCGGATTGCATGTCCTGGCTGTTCACTGTGCAGCTGCCTGCACGTTCCAGGCAGCCTGTGCTCGTCGGGTTCACCGATTATAAAGCCAGAAGGAACCACAGGGACCACATATTTCGACTTCCTCTATCGCACAAACCATAGGCTACTCTCACTTAACTCCTATTTGAGCCAGACAAAACTTTTTGGAGGAGCAGGGTCAAAGGAACCTTAACTTCAGATTTTACAGTGATCGGGAATCCACCGCAGTCTTTGTTCGGTTGTCACAATGGTTAATCATGGGTTAATTAGCTTCATTGTAAATGCTGCTCACAGTAATCTACTCTTCACATTCACACAGTAATCAAAATAAACATCAAGAGATCCAGACTTTCCCAAAGAGGGAGCTCCAAGTGGGAGCAGTCCCTACTGATCTGATCAGCAATGGCACTGTCTGCTCTAGCAGGGATCAGCTTGGCTTGCCCTTACCTGCCGTGCTCGCAGGGCCACTTTAGCATTGGTTGTCTTGCTGAGCTGGGTCAGCTCTGTCAGAATATTAATCAGCTCATCAGTCAAGGTGGGGTCACGGCCACATAGCTGGTCCTAAAAATAAAGAGAACTGAAAATGTTTAGAACAGAGGAAAAACACCTTCTGTCCTCCTAAAAGGAGTTTAAACCTAAACCACAGGCACACATGCACTCAGATGCTGGACCACATCACGTCTAGAGGTCCCTATCTAAATTACTCTGTAATTCTGTGCTGACAAGGGTACAAATATTAGGCTTTCTATAATTTTACACATATAACTAAAGCCACAGAGGAAAGAAGGGACTGGCACCATCACCCATTTTCTTATTTGTAGCGTGCGTTTTGGCATCCAAACACATGAGAAGTACTGACTTGTCAAGGAGAATCAAGTAAAACATTTTCCCATGACCCAGTTTCAGCTTTGTACCAGAAGTCTCCCCAGAAGCAATGCAAAATTCAAAGAGCATTTAATTGTTACAAAATGCCTTGTGTAGCATGCAAAGATCAGCAAACTTTCACTGTGAAAGGTGACCGAACCAAGTTTCACTGCCAGGAGAACCTCCTGAAGTCCCCTTAAAAAAACACCTCAAAACAAAAACAAAACCACAACTCCACAACCACAAACCACCCATGTGCTTTGTACAGCTTCAGCAACACCCGAAAAAGAAAGATCCTGTCGTTCCTCTAAAAAGGCTATGAAAAGCTAACTAAAACCATAAATGCTATCATGTGTTTCCTGCCACAGTACAGGACTGACTCTATAATACTTCTGCTCCCTGCAGGGGGGTTGGACTGGGTGACCTCTAGGGGTCCCTTCCAACCCAAACCATTCTGTGATTCTATGATTCTAATCAGGGAATCCTGGTTCTGAGAAAGTTCACCAGCTTACTTTACTGTCTAAATGGGCTGGAGAAAACAATAAAACTGAACAGCACAGTTTTCAGTGTCAATGCTGTTTCAAAACTCTTTTGGATTCAGCCATTCAAAAAAATGCAAACAGCAAAGACTTTAATCTGGTTTGTTTTCTGAACAGGGGAGGTGCACTCTCATGCACGCTTTCTTCCAAAAAAATGTTTCAATTCCCACGAATAATCCCACAGCCTTCAACTACTCACCCTGGCTTGTGAGCCTCTTCCCTCCCACCCCCCCCAAGCTGGAAACCCTCTAGGAGCCTCCAATGTGTTTCTTCTATGCAGCACTTAACGTTTCTCTTGGTAAATGAATTATAGGAGGAAAATGTGAGATGAAACAGGGATTTGCAACAGGGAAGAAAGCTGGTGCCTTAAAGTTCTAAGAAACTTTAAATGCACGCAGTCCAGAAAAGGCCCTTTGAAGATCCAAGAAATAGAAAGGGAAAAAGGGAAACCTCTGCGCAGCAGGTTAGATTGATAAGCCTGCCAGGGAAAACAAAGAAAAAACAAAAAACAAATAAAACAAGTCCCATAGACTAACAAATAACCGCTCATACTACATGCGATTCCAAAGCCAAACAGCTTTTCCCCCCACATTGCTCCTGACCCCTTTCTCTCCGTCCCCACTCAAGCATGATGCCATCTCTAGGAACGATGGCATACATGTCTCAGGGAGACCACAGTCAAATCACTCTTATTAAAAAAAAAATCCAAGCTACTAACTCTTATTAGTTGTCCCCTACTAACCAGTCTTGGGCCAGCAAACATTGCAACGATTGTTCCCAGTGAAAGTTCTGTACATTTCTCCACTCCAGGTCACTGTGTGAATTCACAGCGAATAATTTGAGAACTGCCTTCATCGTATTTGAAATACAAATTCCTGGGTGTTGTAATGTTACCGCTCAAGGTAACAAAAATCCGGTAAGACACAGGACATCTGCCACACCACAAGCGATTCTGTCCAGTTAAGGCTGGGATGTGCATACAACAGTCAGTTAAGTACATAAAATGAACATACAACTTCAAATGACACTATATTTCAACAAATATATGAAGGATGAAGTAGTTCCCGTCCTGCCTTAAACGCCTGCTAGCTAAAAAAGGTGAATGATGGCAGCATAAAACTATTACTAACCCCATCCTCAGCGCCCCTTGTTAATAATGGATTCCTAGGGATACAGCAATAGCAGCGACATAAGCACCAAGGGGTTTGACATGACGATTGCCCTTGGAGGACAAACTTAAAGCATGCCACATAAATAGCTTGGCAACCCATAAAATGTCACAGCCTTCACCATGATCACACCAAACGTGCCACGGGGCCCCTCAGACATGAGGAGTAATGTGAGTGGGAAGAAAGAGGAATGACGGTCTCTCGGTTAACGGCGTGGCCTGTAACTCAGCAGATGGCAACCCCTAGCTGTGCCATAGAGGACACTGTGAGCAACGGCAGGTAGCCCCTCCTGAGTCCCTGTTAGCCACTCGAGAAGTCCCAGCGACACAGCGTTGGCGTGAGGGCAGATGCCCGTTTGCAAGGCCTCAGGCACCGCACCGGCAGAGGCCATAGCAATGGCGCTCGGATGGCTGGATACCCGACTGCTCTTCCACCACATGCAGCATGGTCTCTCCAGTACATTTTAAGTTCTAGCAAACTGGGATGTCAGCCTTTACTGGAGTAGAAATAACTGGCAGCGGTGGGAAGAATGACTACCCAGGAAGGAAAAAGGAAAACTCTCTGAGGTTTCTCTGCGTTCCCTATCTCCCGGCACGCCCCTCGCTCCCTCCGACGGACGTTCTGCCGGCCAACGTGAAGACACAGCAAGGCTCTGCGTCCAAGACACGGCTTGCACGGAGGCAAAAAACTAGACAAAAAGTTTCAGTCCCATTTTAGCAAGAAATAATCAGGATGACAACAACAAAATAAAGCAGGTAGCTGGCGCCGTGCTGGCTTTTGCCTGCACTGATTGGCAAAGGCAGCGAGCAAAGCCTCAAACCAGCTCTTTGACAAGGCCTAACGCCTCCCCGGCACCCCCGTGTAATTACACACTTGAGTGACTGGACTCTGAAGAAAATTGAAGGCCTGAGCTGCGAACAGCTGCCATTTTCTCTCTCCATCACGCCAGCATGATTACTTGAGAAATGAACAGCCCCGGCTCAAAGCTACTCCAGAATTCTCAGAGGAAATATGGCTCCGTGTTCAAATAATGAGATTCTTAAGGCAAGCGTTACTTACAATCACACCACACACCAAAAAGGGAAAGGAGGGGGAAAAAAAAAAAAAAGAGGGGGAAAAAAAGGAGAGCCAGAAAGAAAGAATGCCAGGGTCCTTATATCTGACAAATTAGAATTTAAGAAACCCAGCCTCAGCCTAGGACAATTATGACTCTTTTTGTGCTTTTGAGAGTTATTTTGTGGACGGCTACTTTGGACATGGTTTTGGCAGTAACTGACCACATTATGTTTGTTAAAAACAAAAAAAAAAACCCAACAACAAAAAGAGAAGGGGAGGGGGGAGAGATAGTATTGTAATTAGCCTCTTAAAAAGCAGGATACCTAATGCTAGTCTGTTGAAAATCACATCATAGCTAAATTCATCCTGCCTTGAGGAAGGTGGGCATTCATTCTGCTTCAAAGCATTATGTGGGACACAGATTTTTTGAGGCTTTTTAGGAAACAGGAAAAAAAAGAGACAGGACTCAACTGCTGTTTTTTAATTATTTTTCCTGGGAATGTAATTTACTGGGAGTTCTACCCATTAGAGTGGGACTGAAGTTAATGAGAGCTGAGATTTTTCATGGAGTAACAAGCCAGAAGAACATGAGAAGGTGACGGTAGGTCCTGGCATGAGGATTCATTTGTGTTTCTAGGGGGAATCGACATCTGTCCAAGAGGAATTCCGACCCCGGGAGACTCCCCATCCCTTTGCAAGCCCCCTGGACAGCCACACACCATCCCAGGGGTCAGAGGCCTGATCTGGAGTGACCAGCTTTGTGCTGAGATATTGAGTCTTACTCAGATTCCACCATGCAGCCCAGAGTACAGCCGGTCCAAACACACCACTGCAGACCCGAGATAAGACTTTCTGAGACTATAGCCAGAAGCTAAGAGAGCCACTGCCAAACCTGTAAGACCAAACTATGGCTCATCAAGGAAGAGCGTGTGAGACCCCTCAAGGGCCTCCACTGACTACCAGGAAGTCACCCTCACTACTAACGAGGGTGCATAGAAGTTTTGCCATTACAGAATTATTAACACAAAAAAAATCATCTGCTTTTTGTGCTGGTAGCATATTGCTTTGCTTTCCAAGCAACTCTAGCTTGACTACCACGAGCTATATAAAGCCAGGACCTCTCTGAGACCCCTGAAGATGAAGAAGCAAACTAAACCAAGTATAAAGTCACAGCCCAGTGTCTGCACTTTAGCCTCTAGCATCCTCCAGATGTAAGAGTTAAGTCTGCATTCTTATCTCCCCACAGATGCTCACAAATCACTTGCATAATTAGCCTTCATTGCACTCTGATAGGCAATCAATGCAGGACAGTCATGGACCAGAAGGTGCACAGGCACCGAGCTGAACAGGATGTTCTGGGTCTCCTCTTATGCGTGGTTTACATGCCCTAAGAACACATGAAGAAACTCCACGCTGCTGCCACTGCTTCTGCAGCCAGAAGGCTCGTGTCTTTAAAGATGACATCTGTCAATCCAGTACCTTTCAAAGCATCAAACATACAACTACAAGAAGCGGCAAATTTCTAGAGCACCAATAGACAACTTACAATGAGCATTGTAACAAGCAGGTTCTTCTTGGTGACCTGAGCATGCGAGAAGATGTAGTTCAATACAGCATTCATATCACTTTTATTCTCTTCCCGAAGAGTAAAGACACACTTGTCATAATGACCTGCAATCAGAAATGCACATTTTTGCCAGTCTCCACACCTCTGTGTCAAGGAATACAAGTTACTAGATGTGGCTTTATTTTTCTACATATATGTTTCAAGAATCCACTTTGCATGGTCCACACAATCAATTCTGAGAAGGAAGGATTCCTCCCACCACCGCCCCATCAACTGCAAATTTTAATTTAAACATCCTGCTCTTAGTAAAACAGTTCCAATACCAAATACCTCCTTTGTGAGCAATACAAAGAGAGGAATGGTGAGCTCAATCTTTCATTCAAATGACAACCAAAAGAAAATAATAGCAAAAAGACTTGCATCATCCTCTACTACCAGCAAATTGAAGTGGAAATGAATCTGCAATACCATGAGGCTGGTGCAGGTAGTGGAGCAGGACAAAAGAAAAGTAGAGCAGAATCTGAACTACCTGAGCCAGAGCCTCAAAATTAGCTAGTGCTTCATTGCCATCTTGTGCCTGGATACAGCAGTGCAACAAATTTATTTCAATCCTCAGTTTCAGGCTGAGGTTTGCTCTTATGAACAGCAAACAGCTTCCTGGTATTTTACAGCGGGTGCAAATAACTAGGTGACTTTGGTTTTTCTTTTACCGCACTTGGTTTTCTTACTATAGAGTTTAATAAACAGGTAAGATAGAAGTAAATAGAGTGGTGAATTTAAACAGTTTTTCTAATTTTTCTGCAGATACTCTGAAATCAGGAAATGAAAATCAAGCTTCTAATATGAAGCTTCTACACATGGAATCCCCGAGGGGGGGAACTCTCCCATGGTGAGCCACTGCTGACAGTCAGCGAGGGAACACAAACGAGAACAGCTTCACCTCTGATCTCCAACAAGCAGAGCCCACACAGACTGGTGAGCCTTAGCAAGCTCAGTAACAGGTTAGAAATGGCAACACAAAGAAACTCGTAATTCAGTGAGTCTGTCTTTTTACTCCAGGTCATACAAAAGCCCTCACTTGGAGGATCATAAACTCACATAGGAGCTATTCTTTTGAAGATTTACAGGGAAAAGGAATATTCCTACACTAAGCAGAGACCAGAGTCATTATGACATGTAAACTGTGGGTAAGATGACACAGGGTGTAAAAGATGATGGATATACTGACAGTGGAAGACCAGCAGAACAGACAGCTTTGGGGTGGAGTTTGTCATTTTCTTGTCATAAGCATTATGAGCACTCTTACCACAAAAACTCAAACCGGACATAAGCTCCTCTACGAAAACCAGGATCTGACTCGCAGGCCTTTAAAAGAAAAGCTGTGTAGCTTAGCCTCACCATGAAGTTAGAGTAATCTTTCTTGAAGGGGGTCCATGTGGACCTTGTGGGACCAAACGTGGCTCTTTCAGAAATCAAATCCTTGATGTGCTTAGACACTCACCATGCTGAAACTGAGTCTCCACCTTCAGATACTGACGGAGCAGATCCATCACCACTGCTTTCATGTGACCCCGAATACCACTCCGGTACCTGCAGAAGCAAACAAATTAAACCTAGCACCGGGTGAGACTGGCAAGGCCCTGCTTCTGAAGACCTGCAAGTGAATAACACTCAACACAAGTGGCAGAATAAGCCTGTTTCCTTACAGAAAGAAGCGTACCTGGTTCTGAAAACCCCAGTTGTTATGTGAATACATAACCCCTGCCACTACTGTTGTGGGGTAGCATGGCTTATGTTTTGCATCAAAATGTCCTTTTTCTTCTAAAAATACTCAAAACTCTAGACACTGAAAGGCATAACACACACCAGCAGCTTGATGAAATGGCCAAGATGTGATCAGTGTCAGAAGTTAAATCTTTCTTTCACATAGCAAGGGGAAAAAGAGGAAGGATCTGTATGTGCACTTCACACAGGCAGCCAGGAGCCACACACATGGCCCCCTCACTGTTGACCCCCCTCAGGGAAGTATACAGGCTTATTCCTAGTGATTTAGATTCCGAGTGTAATAAAAGCATTTGAATAAAGACAAGCAGGTTCAGGTCTTTCAAGCAGCAGCACAACAAAAACAAACAAACAAATAAGAGTTAGGGGGCTCTCCTGAAAATGGCTCACCTCTGTACAAGCTGCACAAGCTCTGAGTGTTCATGAAGAAGACCTCACGCTCTGATTTGCGGTTCAAGGTGGCTGCATGGCTATCCAAGATATTGGCAATCTGAAAGAGAGCAATCAATGAAAGTCCCAGTCCTGGATAGAATGATCTGGCTGAACAACCAGCAGAGAAGCTGAGAACTTCCAGACAGACTCCCGCAAAGGCCAAAGCATTACACTGCTAAGGAAGTTAATGATCTGACAATGAGACAAAAATCAATGCACAGTATCATATGCTGGAGAAATCATCTTCCAACATCTCATTACCTGATCAGGCCTCCCTTAGTTGCAATCACTCTTTTTTAAGGTTACATTGACACTATGAATTGCATCGCAGAGCATGTACCAGGCAAAAAGCAAATACATAAATGTCCACAAGGCCACTGATATGATTAAACTGCTTCTAAACTGCCTGTTTAAAGCTGTACTGAGCAGGGAACACATACTCTTTAGCACAGGTAAAGGAGGCAAACCTTTAACCTCAAGCGATACAGGTAAGTATTGTTCATCATGAAGATCCCATGTTCAAATGCACCTTTCAGGTCCAACTAACCTCCAGATAATTTAAACGAACTTTCTCTCTCTCTCTCTGCCTCAACTCATATCAATTTGTGTTCCTCTTTCTAAGTGCAGTTGATTACCTGTTGGCTGGGAAACTGGCAAAGGACTGATGTGATGTTGCTGGCATATTGGGCCATCTCCTTCTTGATGGACTTCTCTACATTGGGTGGGATCCGTCCAGAAACACTGGTCATGATGTCCTGAAGTTCCAGCAGAGGCAAAGACGGATCTCTCAGTGTCTTCATTAGTCGCTCAACCCAGCCTTTCACCTAGAGAGAAGACAAGCATGAGAAAAAGAATAAGCAGCAAGGAGGGAGAAAAGGAAAGGCTTTTCACTGAGGTCTTTCTTCAATACTATTTTATCACACAGCTGGTCCAGGGACTAAAAGAGAGAACTGGGGTAGATGACAAAGCTGCTGTGCTACCTTACGCCAACAGCTTGACTCAGATTCATCCATGTTCTTTCCTCCTCCCTCTAGGACTTCTACCACAGCTGGCTATGCACGCAGCTCCCACGTACAAGGGTGCAGGCACAAGCAGTAAAGATCAAGCTCGACTCCTTGTCTTTGTCTTGGTTTTTAGTGCCACAGATGGGACTCTCCCATCTTACTCTCTGGGGAGACTGACTACAAGGAAGTCTAAGAAAGAAAACCAAATGAAGCTGGCACTAGCAGGGTAGTACTGCCCTGACTCTCAGTCCTCTGGCTGTGCCATGCAAATTGGCCAGCCTTACCTTGAACTGAAAGAATATTTCTGCTCTCACTCTGAAACAAGAAGTAACCAGTACCTTGCTGCTGAAGTAGGGCTCTGGCAGGCAGTATCCATTCATCACATTGACCAGGTTATCTAGGACATAATGGAAGATGCGATGGAGTTTCTCACCCCGAAGTGCTGTGCTCTGGATCTGCGGCAAGGTACCCGTGTGCAATTCAGCCTGGAAACACAATGAACAGCACAGTGTCACTAACTCTCCTGTATGGCATCATCCATGGTGGTAACATCCAGTTACCCTCAACTGGAGGCTCAGATTTAACTTGGAAGAATTCCCAGAGTGGAAAAGGTACTTGGTTGAGAGACAGAAAAGTTATGAGCTGGATTTCCAACAGTTCTAATGTTGTGTACACCCAGAAAATAAGCTCCCAGCCTCTCTCCCAAACACATAACAGTTGATCTCATTGTTCAGATCCAGGATGACCAAAAATCCCAAAGAAGAACACAAGGAAAAGTCAACAGTTTGGTGCTGACAATCACTTTGCACCCCCTGCATGACAACCTCCCACAATTTTCAACCAGCTATTGCTAAAGGAACAATAGATTCTGTTCCACTGCCACCAGGTGCACCCCAGCCTACCGTTCCTAAATGTATATACCTCCTTGCCTTTCACCTTAAAAAAGGTCCATGTCCTAGGCTCTTTTTTTTGTACGGAATTTGTATGAATTTGCTACAGTTTGCTACAATTGCTTTCACAGGGCCCAACACTCTCGGAGCTGGGATATCAACTCCCATAACCCAAAGAGGGTCACTTAAAGAATACATGATAAAAAGAAGTTAAATAAACTTGCACAGGAATAAAGCAGATGATAGAAAAATCTGGCCAACCTCCAATATCCTAGACAGCTACACACCCACAACAGCACTGAGGTAAGAAGAGAATAAGAATGGTACATACGCTTAGCGTGAATCAGGGCAAGAGACAATAATCCGAGCCCTAGTCCTCATCCGAGACAAATAAATGGTGAAGTGACAATTCTAGTGCAATGCACAAATCTGAAATTGGTTCAAGTACACTGGACCACCTTGTACCACTTCGAGCATCACTCCCCTATTCAAAACACAACAAAACACCTGCGCTTCCTGCAACTTCTCACCTGCTGAACCCTGCTGGGATCATCCAGCTGGAGCTTGGCAATCACACAGCCTGGATCCAAGACTGCCCCTGCACGTTTGACATAATGGATGCAGCCTGATTCTCCTGCTGTTAGCGTCATCACCATTTTCATCACCTGTAGCAAGGAAAACAGGTTACACACTCAGCTTCCATATTCCTCAAATGGTTCTAGTTTTGTGAGCCAGCAGCCAATGTCCTACCACAGACAAACTAACCTGCATGAGCACCTCTTGCGTTCAGGCTTTCTCAAAGGCTTAACAGCACACACTACAGTGAATTGTGGAACAAAATAACTGGCCACAAATTAGTGCAGCAGGAAGCTATCGTCAGGAACATCCCATGTTCCACACTGCTTGGACCAACAGGTACTCAAGAAGGTCCCACATTCAACCCAATCAACAAAGTAGCTACAATTCACTGCTGCAGCTGCTGCACTCTAAAGACTAGAAGCGGGACAGCCACTCTCAAAAGCTACAGCAACACGTTCACTTTTAGCAGAGGAACCAGGATGACTTTCTAGAGGTCACAGGTCTCAGACCACTCTTCACAGAGATGCTCCCTTAGATCAACCATGGAAGCTCTGGCCTTGGGAGCAGAAGGATTGGGTGTGGGGGGAGACAGTCTGGTTTTATTACTGTACTATACTCCACAACTGGGAACACAGGAATTGAGTAGGTGGTGCCTTCTTAGCCATGGCTCTGTTGCAGTGTAAAAGCACTTAGATAAAATATCTGGATCTCTGGCTTGACATTTTTCTCCTACACATTGTCCCCAACTGCTTTAATTGCCCCTCTGTCAACACACACCCTCCCCTCCCTCAAATCTTTTGAGCCATGCACTCCTACACAACCTCTTGGGCTTTCCTCACAGTGATGCAGAAATTGTTCATCAGTAAGTTCCAAGGGAGAAGGGAGGAGTGACACTTATTAACTCATCCAATCAGCCTGATAAATGATCAGGTAATCAGCAAAGTCTTCATTTGTTACTTAATCCTGGCATATAATTCTGCTTCTTAGTGTGTGTTTGTACTAAGTAGTGGTCTACAAGTAAAAGGCCTTCTTCACCACAGCTGGAAAACACAGTACACATGGATCCCACACTCCCTTGGTATCATAGCAAGATGATAACCATGGTCTCACTGCTGAGAAATTTTGCTTATCACTTGGTATACAGTGATTAACACTCAAATTTCAGCTGTTAAGTAATTTCCTCCCCACCCCATCACTCTCACCGCTGATTCCTACATTAGTCCAGGTTAAAACACAGACAAAATTTGGAAAGGCAATACTGTGAATTATCCCTCACGCTCAATTCCCAGTTGCAAAGCATTCAACTTTCTCCTCCCCCCAGCTTTTGCCTGGGCTGATTCAGTGTCTGCAGTCAAGTCAGTTCTTTGATACTCTTTTACCTCTATTTCTGCAAAGCACTGGCCTGCAAACACGTGTCCCCCATCCTCCACCACATACTGGATAAGCTTTCCAGCCGAAGGCGAACGCAGAATGGAGGGATCATTCTCCTTTTCAAACACACAGGTCTTGTTACCTATAGTGATGCGATACCTAGGAAAGAACAGGACAAATCACCGCAACAGAATTTCTTGTGGAAAGCATGGGAAGGGGAAAATCCATTCTCTCTTCCTCTATTCTACTTCAAAACAAAACTGAACAAACACACCTCAACTAGCCTTCTGAGCTGAAGGGTACGGCCCTGCATATGGAAGTTCAGATTAACCATATCAGAACAGGACTATGGAAGACAGGGATCAGAAACCAGATAAACAGCCCTTAGTAAGGTTACTTTTGGGCTGCTTCTCTACCAGCAGATATCACTCGCTGTCAGAACCAGAACCAATGAAGTTCAAGATTCCATATAAACAAAACCTGATGTTAGTGGAGATTACGCTAGCCATACATAACACACAGTATATTCACCAAACCGCCCACATCATGCAAAATCCTCTTGTATGCAGAGCAAAGCTGAAAAGAGCAGGATGCACCCATGTAGCAGACTGAGATGCTGAGATATTACAGTATTTTCCAACCCAGAAAATTACAGAAACTCTCTTTGTACTCCTGGTCAGATTTGTTACATTTGTCACAGAAAAGAAACCAGCAGAGGGGGCAGTGGTTCACATTCCAGAAGCTGGAGATTTACTGACCTCACAGCTAGGATCCCTGCAGGGAATTTTGAGGGAATGCACTGAAGTAGTAAATCTTGTATCTATTTCAAAGGCAGCCGTGGAGTTTCAAGGATTTTGAAGATTTTCATGTTCTGGTTTTTGTTTTTATAATCCAAAAGGGCACTTTTAAAGAACCAGCAGGAGAATATGGACCCCACATTGGTATACATTCAGATCTTTCTTCTAACAGCAGCCAAGATCTGTTCTTCAGGTGAAGGCAACTCCTCCCTTCAAACTCATCCATAATACATCTAGTAACCTCTTACCTAGGAAAGAATTCCCTTCCCAGCTGATCTTTGGGAAGTGTGAAGTTACAAGCACACCTTATTTTGGCTTGTATGTCAATGTTAAACATTAATCTTTACAAGTCGTTACCTGTCCACTTCTTCTTTCATGTAGGTAGTATAGCTGCTACCATCGTAAGAGAGGAGCAGTCCCCCATCACTCAGCCGGTGCACGTCAACTTCCACGCACGAGCTGTTCATGATGACCACATAGGAATTGGGAGACTGTCGGGTCACCTGCAGATCCACAAGAATGGTATGGATCATGTGAAATAAACCCAGCACTGAGAGCGCCTTGGTTGCCATGACATACACAGTTTTCCAAGCACTGCAATAGTGGGAATTAAAGAAGGGGAACAGAGCCATTTGTTTTCATGTTAGATGGAAAAAAAAAAAAAGAATGTAAAAAACTTTGGGATCACAAAGCCAAGCATGTAGCAGCCAAGAGATGCCAGAACTAACGCTGTCCATGAATCTTGATTTAAGCCTCTCACACTTATGCATTAATTGTACAAGTTTGATTACACATTGATTACACAATCATACACCAGTTCTTCACCCCGACCTACATACAAGTCACAGTCGTGTACTAAAATTGCATAATGAATGAGATAAGGGGGGAGGGGGGGGGAGGAAAAAAGAAAAGAGAGAGTTTGTCTCACATAGAAAGCAGCTAAAGGTCTCCCTGGAAAAAGGGATCCTATCACAGTCTCTGCCACAGAGCTCCCATCTGAAGCTGGCTAAATCACTTAAAGAATACTTTAGCTGCTGTTCAGTGCCTCTCTGCTTCTCACCAAAGGGGTGCCAAGATAAAATCATGGGGGTGCAGGGGTGCAGAATACTTATAGCTGCAAAAAACAGTCTATAGTCATGTAATTAAGAACTTCACCACAATAAATTTGCCCAAGGAACCTAGTTAAGATTGCACAGGCAATCTTAGGTCTAATATTTCCCAACTTCTGAATGCTTGGTTTCACAACCTTTAAACAGTATTTCTAACACAGTTTTTTTGCACACAGCAAAGAAAAAGCAACACTAAAGGGAAAAATTGCTACAAATTCTGTCATGCTGATGAAACTGGGCACAAACACCCAACAGAGTAGATCTACATATTCAGAAACATCAATTGAAAGTTTTGGTCAACCAGTGGGAGTAATCTTTGCCTATAACAAAGTATTCTTCATCCTATGCAAAGCATTTCTTGACCCCAAAAGGTTAAAATGTTTACAGAGATACTGCAATGGAAAGATGTGATAAGGTATTATCTTAAGGGAGATTGTATTGATTTCTTAACCCCATTAAAGCAGAGAAAGTAAACCATGCACAGGTTTAATTCCAGTAATTACATGTATTATAAAAATTAAGCCAGAGCAGCGCACAGACATCATACCTTCAGCACATATTTCCGTCCTTCATAGATGAGTTCTACATCCACAGTGTTTAGCAGAGTATGAGCAGGCAGGACTTGGCCCCTTGAAAGAGAAATACAAAACAAAACTGGTCTTCCAGAAGCCACCAAATGGCTATCAGGGGCCCAAACAGGTTCAAAGACGCATGCAAGGCTTTGGAAAACACTAGCAGAGAGATGGGAGCAGGCTTTTAAACCATCTTTTTTTAGGAGAGACACGTATCAGTTTGACAAAGCCAGCCTGTCTCTCCCCAGCCACACAGACCAGCTTTATCTCCATTCCATTCACCCACTTTTGCCTTTGAGAAGAGTCTGCAAAAGGAACAGCCTGAATTACAGAACACGTAGCATGACTTCACATAGGGATAAAGCAGCTTTTCCCCCTGCAGCTCTGTTTACATATGGACTCACCAACAGGACACTGAGAGGAACAACTCTGGTAAGAGCAGACCTGCCTGGATCACACCAAGTTTAGCCTGATGCAGTGTTACGACTAGTTTCCCCTACAGCGCCTGCTCTACTTTAAAGCCAGCAGGAGCAGAGAGGGTTTTCTAAGTACTAGTGGGAAACACTTGATTTGGAAAACTATGTCAAATCTGGAAAATTACATCTAATCCTCAAAGCAGGAGGAAAACAATATCTGGTGATTCAAGACTCCCTAGTGTTGCTCTAGTAGCACACACAGAAAGAACTCCACATTTCTGAGCCATTTCTTGGAGCTTCTGCCAAAACTGCCGGAAACCCAACTGATCTGTGCCAGCAGCAGGGGATATTTTGGGGACATACATAGATATCTGCCAGTTTTCTTAGGCCAGTAGATAAACATCTTCCTGGGGCCAGAGAACAGTCAGCAGATAACAAGCTCTGTGCACTTCTGGACTGGACTGTACTGTACTTGAACAAAACTTGTAAATGAAAACTAATTACTATCTAGTTATCAGCTATCTACCAGATCAGCTTGCAATCTTACCTTTCCAGAGAGTGCAGGAAGTTTGAGACACTGTTTCGGAAGCTCACATCAGCCACATGCAGAGCTCCACACACCACTCCCAGCATGGTATCAGGCCTTTCAGCCTAGAAAGAAAGGGTACACGACACAGTTACATCTCCTTTAGCTTCGGTCCATTCTGGGCACCCACTTGAAGAATCAACAGTCCCTCTCTATTTTTGGTTCGTGGCCAACTGCTCTTTAAAATTAAGTTGGTGTAGCATCCATACAAACACGATATAGAAGCAACTACCTCTGTAACTTCTTAAAAGAAAAGCAAATTTTTTCCTTCCTGGATCAAATCTTGAGGCTCCACTTGACATTTCCAATATCATCTGTCCCAAACTGCAAACTAAAATACTAGTCTTAATTCACACATACACTAAGATGCTGTTCTGGCTAACTTGAAGACCACCTTTCCTTGACAGGGATGACCTGGGATTTTGATACAAATAAGAACTAAGGCCAGTGAAAATGTTTATTTATAAAGCAGTAAGTGGAAATTATCCACTCCTAAATCCTTGTCCTTTTGCAACCAGCATGCATCAAGCTTGCCCCCCCTGCCCCCTTTCCCCTCCTCCCCCCAATTTGTAGTCCTGTAAAGCAAGCAGCTGCACCTGAACTTTCTCAGCAATGAGCCGATCCAACCAGCCAGTGTCAATGCGGTTCTGCTGGAAGCTTTCTGTTTCCAACAGTTTAATCAAGTACTCAACAGTGGTTCGGAAATCCCCTCGGATGGACAGCTCCTTCAAAGCCACTACCATGTTTCTGAAAGAGAAGAGAATACCTATTATCTATCCCATACTAACGGTAATGTGCTAGCTGGTAACTCTAGATAGTTCCTCATGAGCTGTTGAGAAAAAATAGTCTGAAGGTAATAGCAGAGGAGCACGTGCACTGGAGCAAGGTGCTATATGACATGCTTGGGAACAAAAAAATATTGATCTTCTTCAATCTGCTGCTGGTGTGAACAAGAGCAGCTCAGCCAGCGTCAGCTATGAGATCAGGAGTTCCCAGGGTTATCATCATCTAGGCACCCACCACACGTCAGAAGTATACGTGAGACAGACAGATGTGGGCTCTATCCCACCCCGAATGCAACAGAGGAAAGGCTGTGGATGAAGAAATGGCATGGGTGAAGGTCAGACAGTCCTGTCTTATGACCAGATGCTTTAATGTTCCACACCGCATAAGGACAGTCAATCATTTATAAACCATTATAAGGCATTGGCATGACAGGTTATCAATGTTTGTCCTGTTAGAAGCCTTCCACCTGAATGCTTTCACAGAGGGACTTTAACACAAAGGAAAAAAATAAAGAGAAATAAGCAAAAAGCGTAGAAATGTAGGTGCAACACAGTGGAAATGCAAAGCAAGACAGGACGAGAAGCCTGATCACAATGTGGAAAACAAGGTAAAGAGAGGGCAACTTCTCTTAAAACTCCAAGAAGTAAGGAGTCTTGTTTTATCTTTGCCACTTTGGATCAAAGAGGACAAAACCAAGCGATTTCCAAGGTTCTACCACTTTTCTGACTACTTACGAGATGGCTTCTTCACGATTTTCTCCCCAAGAGAAACAGTGACCAAATTGAGAATCAGCAAATTCATGAAGACCTCCTGCAGCAGCAACACTGAAATAGCCCCAGACATTCTTATTGCTGCGGAAATTCAGTTCCTGAACTGTACCAGAACTGGGCTTAAATCCCTGTAAAGACAGACAGACATTGCTATACACCCTAAAGAAAAAGTAAATAATCCAGAATTAGGGCAGTAATTAGAGTTCTGAAGGCTAGAGCACCTCTTTGTGCTGCAACATGAAATATACACAAAGAAGCTGTGTCTAACCAGAGTCTACAGAACCTGCAGCGAAGTGAGATAAGGGAAGAATCTTTTAATTTTGCTGCCAAAATTTTCAGCATCAGCAGCAGGGATTCAGCCCAGGTGTAAAGCCTACTGTTATCAGAGAGTGATCGGTAACTAGAGCATTTAACACACGCACCTCATCAGGATTCTCACTGGTGATACGTGCAGCAATGACGTGGCCACGTGGACAGGGGACGTGGGCTGAATTCTCAAAATCAATAGATGTATCTCCCCATGGAGAAACACCATACATCACTCGGATATCCTTGATCCTGTGGAGGGGAATCCCCATGGCAATCTAAAGAAAAATAATAATATTAAAATAATAATAAAAGAAACCACCACTACGTAAGTTTCTCTCCTCACAGTGAGTACCTATTCCTTGAAGAATTAATTCCACCAATTCTCTGTAGAAGCTGATGCAGTTCTAGCATAGCAAATATGCATGCCTACTTTCTGACGTGAGCCTTCTCCGTTGACGCGTCTTGGAGCGTTCATATTTCTCAGGACAGCTGAGCTCAGTGCAATATCCACCTTAAGCCCTTCAGCCAGTATTTTCCATTGACTGATTAAAAGGCTCCAGAAAAAAGCTGGCCAGTGCTCGGTCAGCTGAGGATGGGCACGCATTGGGCCTGTTAAAAATATACTAAAGTGCCAGTGAGACAGAAAGCCCCGAACTGGTTACAGGAAACTGTGGAATTTTGCAACTATGAACTGCAGAGTGACCTGCAGAACTGGCTGCTGGCCGTACCCTTACGGAGTAAAGTCCCATTTGTTCTGTTCATTAGCTGTGATTTTTTTTTTTTATTTTTTACAGCTACAGTTCAAGAAGGCTGAGCTTTAGCTTAACCATTTATTTCATCTGTCTCTTAGCCAGACACCAACAGACAAAAGACCAAACTGGTTACAATATCAACGTGCCATTCTATGAAATGGTATCTAGCATCAGCAATACGAAGAACAGTGCCCAAACAATGAGAAAAGCATCACCAGTTACAAAATCCTCCGTGCCTGGCAAATACAGACATAGAGCTACTGGAATCACCCACTGAGAGAAGGCTCAGGCCAAAGCCAAATAGCCTCCTGACAAGAAGATGATCCTGCTCCTGAGCAGCCTACAAGACATTACAGTTCAACTGTTTGTTTCCTCTACCATCTATCCAACAAACTTCAAAATGCAAACAGCAGGGAGAAGAAAGAAACTAGGGAGAAGGCAAGAGGGTAAGAATGGGAGGACTGAGAAAATGGAAGTAGAAAAGCCCCTAGAGCCCCTAACGCGGTGTAAGACAAAGAGGGAAAGAGGACCACTGCATTCATCCACCGGTGGAAAGACGAGGGAGATAGCATGGCAGCACACAGGGAGTGCGGCAGGGATGCACAATGAGCCACAGCATATGCAGCAAACGTGTGAAGGATTCCCTCGTTACTTTGGGGATCAGAACAAAGAGCCTATGCGTTCGTGTAAGCCGCAACTGTCACCCACTGTCATGACTTCCCCTTGAAAAAGCAATGAATCAAGACAAATTCTTGGTCACTTTGCCACTTCTATTCAAGCACCTAATTATTAGGCACAAACCCTGTCTTGCAGAAAGGCTAAAGAGCAGGGACCTCAGCCAGGAGGAGGAAACATCCGCAATGAGAGCTTGAGAGGTGGAAACAATTGCTCTGGAACTCAGGAACTGCTCTTCAAAATGAAAAAGACTCAAGTCATCTTCCTGAACTTCAAACAACTCATGAACCTGCTGAAAGATGAAAAATCCAATTGCCTGTTCTTCTTTCCCCTCCTTTTGTCATTAGAAACTCTGGGAAGAGGCTGTTGTCCCTTGGAGGCAGAGTGAGCGATGCACTGCTCAAAACTGACACAGCATTTGATTGCACTGCTAGCCTCAGAAGCCAACCTGTTTCACAAAATAATTCCAGAGCTTAAAGTTGAACTACTCATGGCTAAAGCTTGTTGAGACAGGCTCTTTTACACACAACCTTTCAGTAAAACAGTTTTTCTACCTCTGTGTTTTATTCACCTACTGCTTCCCTTCACACTCCTTTTAACTGAAGGTCTACCTGAGCAGTCCAGGAGAAACAACTAGGAAATAACCTCTCTTTGCTTTCCAAAGCAGAAAGAGCCAAATGGTAGAGCTAGAACTTAGTAAAGCAGTCATAGCAGAAGGAATGCATATATATTTTGGAATACTGAATGCAGCTTTGCTCCAGCCACAGGAGATAAATCCCAAGCTGAGAAAGTACCAAAATGGGCCTTTGAGTTATTGGGTATTTTTGTTGAGGAGGAGGTGTGGGGGAGTCATGTATCACCTATCTGCACATGAGGATACAGGCCGTATTTAGCAGAGCTCTCTAATACTTTCTTTATATTCTCTCCTCTATCAGTACCAAGATCTAGTCATCTGCATAATGGCAGTATGTGATCCAGTTTTAACACAGAACGCTGGCTGTGACTCAGACAAGAGTCTTCTTCAGCAGAACAGGTTTTTCATGCTCAGTCCTCTTCAACATATCACAGCTTCAGTACTTCTGAAAGCTTCCTGGAGGATGGGGCCTGGGCACTTGACTCACCTGGAGCTGCGCTGCCGGCAGATTAACATCAGCTACCATCTCTGTGCAGGGGTGCTCCACTTGCAGGCGGGGATTCAACTCCAGAAAGTAGAAACTGCCATCCTGGCTGTACAGGTATTCCACAGTGCCCGCACTCACATACCCCACCATTTTGGCAAGCTTCACTGCACACTAGGATACAGGAAAAAAGGGTATTGGATTTCCAGGCCCCACACTCAGTTACCTGTGCTCTCTTCATCCAGAATTTTGCTGGCATTCTGAAGCACCCAAAATCTTGCTCAAAGAAAAGCACGTGGCACAGGAGTTTTGATTTCCAGGTTATTTCATTTACAATTTACAGAAGGCAGAGTTTGAAGCAGATATTTACAATACTCAGCATTAGACAACTCTTACAACTCCTGTAGCTTGCTTTTAATATGACAATATACATTTAAAACATGCTTCCCTCCTATTTTTGGGCTGCATGCATTTTTGAAGGGAGCTCTACAGCTGTGTTAGCACATGGTGGACTCAGTCAGTTTTGGAAACATGAGTGGTCGCCAACGCTGAGCAGTTTAAGACACCCAACCCTATACTGCTCCTTTAAAAGATTTAACAATGCAAAACTCTTGGTGATGTCAAAAAAAAAAGTTCTGCCTGTTTCTGGAGTCTCTCAAGGAAAAGAGAACTTGCAGAGCCACTCTCACCTGTTCCATGTGCTCAAACACCACTGAAGTCGCAATAGAAGCGGGTGCTTCCTCAATAATCTTCTGGTGCCTGCGCTGCACGGAGCAGTCCCGGCCAAAGAGAGAGATGGCATTGCCATACTGATCTGCCAGGATCTGCACCTCCAAGTGGCGGGACTGTTTGGCTAGTCTCATTACAAAGATTGGAGAGCCTGGGACTTCAGCTTGAACCTACAGCAGAGACAGCATATAAATAGGCAGAACACTTTTTGTAAACACTTGTCTTAGTCACAGTCATCCCAAGTTTGTTTTTTAAGCAAGGAACATCCATAATATTTCCCCTGGGCAACTTAAGGCTGAAAATACCCTGTGTTTGCTTGTGTATAATTACAGCGCCATTTCCATTCCTCCCAGCTTTCCTAAATAACCCATAAACTAAAGGAGGCATTTGACAACTGTATTGGATATGCAGATATACTGAAATCCTACCAACATACAGAGGAAAGACAGCATGAACTCACAATTCAAAGTAGCTAAACAGGGTCTGACACATAATGCAGACTTTTTCAGTTCTGTAACATTCCCAATTCAGTGCTCTCAGAATCACCCAACCCGAACATTTAGAACAAGACAGTACAAATCAATGGGAGAAGTTACCTGTCTAAATAGGTTGGGGAAGTCATCTGCATTGTTAACTTTCCTGATTCCTTTCCCTCCTCCTCCTTCAGAAGCCTTGATCATGACAGGGTAGCCAACCTCCTCAGCAGCCTGATTAAGATGGGCAGAGAAACATGGGTAAGTAAAAAATGTTAGAATAAAGTTGAAAAGATCACTATTTCTCTGTTGATTTGTGTCCAAGCTTCCATGTCTGACTATTTAGCAACCAAGACATGAACGGGATAGAAACCAAATATTCCAGTTTGAGAGGGTGCCTGTAGTTGGAAAAATCAGCACGGATTTTGTGACTGCAGAGAACTCTAGCCTCTCAAAGTGATCTCTTTTGATAGTCTTTTTTCTCTTTGATAGTCTTTTTTCTGTGCTTCAAGCCAGTACATTTACAAACTCACAGAAAAGCCTTTTTGTTATACAGAAAATCACGAAGCTGGGTAACATGGAAAAATCATACACTCCACCCCCTCTCTTCACAAAGGAAAATTCCCAAATGCTGTATTGTGCCAGGAATATTTCTTATTCTAGAAATCTTCCTCAAAGGAAAACTTAACAAATGATGAAACCAAGTGTAAGGCCATGAGTCTTTATTAAAAACACCTTCATCCTGCGTTCAACAAAAATCAGAAGAGAGTCCTTAACAAAATACAACTTTGTTCCCATATTTATCTCTTTCTCCTCATTCTCACCTAATTCTGCAGGCTGGGCCCAAAGAGGATATGTGAAAATCACTTTCCAATTTCCAAGCCTCAATTCAGTGGGGCTGACAGTCTAGTTCTAGTTTGTACTCCCACTAAAAATAAATTAAACCTCCAACGCCCTCCAGGTGTGCATGCAGCAAGACCTCAAACACCTTCAAAATACCAGCCACCTACCCGCAGTCCGTCATCTGCATCTTTCACATAGCCTTTTTCATACAGTTCCTGAGGAACATTCAAGATACGCTTCTGAAGATCATTTTCCTGCCAGTCCACTCGAAGACCTGAAATGTAAGCATTATCTTCTTAGCTCATTCTGCTGCACGGCTCAGTGAGAACTCACATGTCAGACATTGGCGAAACAAACAGCAGTCGTAGTTCCACAAGGAACTATCCTGGAAGTATTTACTAAAGAGAGAATGCAGAATGTAAACAGACATTTTTGTTTTCTGGGGACCAGATCTTTTCATCCAACAAATGATATCTTCCTTCGTTAACCTTGTGCAATCTGAGAAATGGGTTGGTATTTACAGTCATTACATACATTGAAATTGTACAGAGCTTCCATGGAAGCAGAGTATTGGTTGTGTTCTCCAAAACGACAAGCTAGAAAAGTAGAGACTGCAAAAATACCAGATATTACAGCTGCACTGTTAGACAAACAGCATGTTACACAACATGTAAATTTTGCCTGACATATCCATATATATCATAGTCACTATGTCTAAGCCTCGGATAATACAAATTTGAAACCCTAAACAGATGGAACATCTCTTCAAATGCCTTTTTGTGCAAAGACACTTCTTAAAGATTAGATGTGTTGGAAAAAAAAAGATTACAATGATCTTGACAAACACAGCAATTTCCTTCTTACCACTGCCACTCCAAGGAAGAGTCGGAATGCCGGCAGTCTGAGCCACTATTGAAGAAGCAATTTTATCTCCTAAGGCCCACATTGCTTGGCTTGGAGGACCTGCAAAGAGCAAAAACAATGCATGAGGGAGACAGAAGAGATATCAGACATTAGGAAAATGGCCAGAAGTCTGATTTGGGTTCCATGTAAGAGGGATAAATAAACAAAACACTCTTAGCAGGGTTGCTGGCATGCCACATCTCAACTGGTATAAATCAACATTTCTGAACCGAAACAAAGTGCATTAACTGTATCAGCCAGGAAACTAAAAACAAACAGACTAGAGTACTTTTGACCAAGAAGGAGGAAAAGGCAATTGAAACTACAGCAATGCAACCACAGACACATCACAATAGCTTGTTAAGTGCCCATCCTGTTGAAGAAGTCCTGGCACACTCAGCTGGCAAGCACCGCTCTCTGTCCGTGTGTCCTCAGGCTGGGCCTGCTCTCAAAGGGATGGCAGGTACTAGTAACTGGTACTGCACAACACGTGCTACGGGAATAATAATTCAGTGCCCTGATTTTACATGAAATGTGCTTTGCATGGGACTGTCATGTGTGATTGGTAAAAGATTTAAACTGGAATTAAAATACAGCTTTTAAATCCACTCGTAGTTATGGGTCCAGACATGACAGAAAAAAAGATCTGCTAGAAGTCAGAACACAACACAACTGTCCCCAGGCTATGTTCAGACCAGGACTTTTATCACAAGTCCATCTTTAGTTCTAAACACAGCACGTGCCCAAAACCTTATCCAATATTCAGATCCATGTGGTTCAGGAGGTGACACTTACTGCAACGAACTTCTCCAGCACTTGGTTAACTACACTGCTAACTACACTTCATGCATTGTCTACATAGAGCTCCACTCTTTCTGTAAAACCAAACTATGAACACCCTCTGTGAAATGACAACAGGGACATTCAGCTTTTGAAACTACCTGCTTTAACAGGGATCTTTTCTGATTTTACATCTCACAATATTCAAAGACATGTTGGAGAACTTGCCACTTCTCCCATACAAAAACTATTCCCAGCCTATGTCCAAGCCTTATCTAGTTTCGTTAGCCTCAATGACTGGGAACAGGCTATGCTGTTAGCACGTTCTGTTGCTCTGACTACTGTAAAGAACGTATCAACAATCTCAGACTTGTAAACCATATCTCATGGCTCTCTTTTAGGCTCTGGATTTTCTGTATTGCTAAAACCACCCATCTAAGGACTAGGCATTAGGTCAGAAGCATATATCCTCACCCATGAAAGCAATCCCATTTTTGTGGAGAAGTTCTGGTAGTTTAGGGTTCTCAGATGCATGGCCCCAGCCAGCCCACACAGCCTGCAGAAGAAAGTAACACAAGTCACTCTTTGTTTTAGTAAAAAAAAGCAAGTGAGCAGAAATAGAATGCATGCAGATACGTCCAAGTCTTTCTTTTCCTCATTGAAAACAGCCTCATAACATTCCTAAGCCAGACCACCCTCCTGATCTACATGGTATGCTCAGTTTAAAGGGACAGTGTCTTGCATCTTGTGGACAAGTCAAAGGCGGCTGCCAAAGGAAGCTGTTGAAGAAGAACTAAGCATAGGGAAGTGAAAGCGTGAGGGCAACCTTCTATCTCCTGCAGATTTTCATACTGGGAATTTCACTTCATTGTAATATGGACTGCCTTTTGGTGCTAGTATAGGTTTGCAATTTCAGTTTCTTTGACCCATCTTTTTCCCCAAACACAACTCATTATTTAAGGAGAGAAGATTGCTTAGTGTTACCTCCTGTTTTAAAAACTATCTTTGACACTTCTCACCTGTACTGGAATCCGCTTAGCAATGTCAAGAATGAGTTCCACATTTGCATAGTTGTTGTTGTTTGGTCCTCCTGGAACTGGGACGTAGTGATCTGCCATTTTAATATACTCTGCAAAGACAAAGGTGGTCTCGTTTAGAGCGCAAATCTAATAAGTGACACTTGGTCTAACACTCCCTAAGTCTACAGCACTGGAAGTACTTAATCTCCTCCCAGAAAAATCTGTTACTTGACAGAATGGTACGTGATGCAGTGGGCATTCGTTCAGCTTCTTGCATCCTTGTGGGCACAGGGGTCTGGGCAAGGAGAGGGCTGTGCACCTTCACACTCTTCACAACTCACCTGCATTTGCTTTCAGATCCTCAGGAGTCACCATGACAACAAATCTGATTGCCCTCTCATTTCGAAACATCTCATAGGACCAGCGTCGGATTGATCTCATGCATTTCACTGCTGCAATGCCATTATTTGCTATCAGGACCTGAGTATATTAGAAGCAGGGATGAGATACAGTCTAAACAGCACAAAACGCTAAATGGTAGCAAAAATAGTTTTTTCTCTACAGACTCTTCATCCAGTTGTGGGGCTGTGCAGTCCCATTAGCCAGCATTCAATTCAGCAAGAACATTTAATGGGCCGTCAGTCAATTCAGAAATCAGCTCTTGCTCAACCATAAAGATTCAATGTATTATGTTTTGTTTGGATTAAAGAGCAGAAGGACACATGAGAATAGGCATAACAAGTGGCTAAAACTATCGATACCTGAAAGGAAGGGACCTCATCCATGAAATTATCATGTATTTTTAAAATACATTTCTTAGGGGTTTTTTCCCAGTCTACTTTTATTGTAACTGTCTACAAATCCTTCTGTATCAGCAGAAGTGCTCTAACTCACTCAAATTTTTTTTCCTGTCACACTAAGCTAAAACAATGGGATGTTTATTTATCATGTATAAAATAAAATGGAAACACAATGATTACAGGCAGAAGTACAACTTCCAAGTTCAGGAATCTTAATATTTTGATATCTGCAATGTACTGCCTTATAGAGAGAGAAGTCATAGCTCAAGAGAAGGGAATAAAATGCAATATGCTAAAGTCAAAAAGGTCAGTAACTTACCTTTTCAATAACTTTATTCCCTCCAAAACGAGTAACAAATTCTGCTGGAGAAGCCACAGTGAAATCCCGTTGCACGTCAACTTTCTTCCTGTCCCGGCCTTGCTTTACAAGGTGTAAGCCAGACATACTGGGCCTAAGGGAATTTGTGGGAGACAGAAAGAAGCAACTTGGCCATGCAGATGTACACAAATAGAAGAGGGTACGTGAATCATTTGTAAAGTTCCCGTTGATCGTGTTCCCCAAGCAGACAACCAGAATCACTCCTTGCCTCCAGACCACTGTGGCACCTGGTCCCCAGCTTTTACAGGGATGACTTTGGGTTTTAAATACCTTTCAGATATTTCTCTGCAAGAGACTGGTTATCCAGAGAAATTCTGGTTACGCTAATATATAAATAGGTAAAAATATGTTCCTGTATATTGCTGCCCAACACGGAACAGCAATACTCCACCACGCTGCTTTCGATTCATCTAGGAAAGCTGGGAAATGACAACAATGTTTTCTGGCTTTGATGAAACAAGCTACTACCATCAGACTACATAAGGAAATCCTCTTTGGGAGCCATAGCAAATAAGTCTCCAGGCATAAATGAGAGACTCCACTATCATTTTACAAGAATTTTCCACCATCCAGTCATAAATATCTTCCTCAAGAGTTCTGAGAGCTGGAGGACAAATCAATCACGTTACCTCTACTACAAGCAGTGAAAGCCAAATTTGTGCCTGACAAGATAAGCCCTGTGCTCTGCCACTGCCTTTCCGAGTGGGAATGGGACAGTCACTTCCCTTTCTTGCTCTTCAGCTTCCTCAGAAGTGACATGCGGATAAATCACCCTTTGCTTTTGCAAGCACTACAGGAGTTGATTTGCTAAAATTTCCAAAGCTGAAATTGTGAGAGGAAACTCAATAGAAAAGCAAAGACCTAGGCTTCGCACCGTGCGCCTACCGCAGTGCAGCATGGCTGCAGCAATTACAAGGTACTTTTTATTTTAAAGCTTTACTCCTCAGGTCACCCCTTTTTACCCAGTTTACCCATTTTTCTTACTGCATTTAGTGTGGTTTTCTTAACAGGGTCCTTTCCCACGAACACACTGAAGTCCTTACCCCTGCCACCATGATTACAGAACCTTTCTCTACGAAGGAGAGAGAAACATTGGGAAGCTATTTAAAAAAAAAACCAACAACTTATTCCATGCTTTGGAAAGACCCAACTGCAGCCAAGGGGGTCAGCGCCACTGGCAGAGCTGTGTTGCCTCTGTCCCCAGGAGCCGCGCGGGCCCTGCCGGCTGCCCTTCGGCCATGGGAAGCCCATCAGGAACCTCTGGCCTCATCAGCTGCTGAAGTGCTGATACCATTGAGCAACTCCACTGGGAAACAGGATGGGATGTGGCAGAAAGCGACTGGAATTTGCTGGGGGAGAGCACGAAGGGAAAACAAAGCCAAGGACAAGCCAAGTCACCTACAATATCTAGAGGTCTCCTTTTAAACGCAGCCACCCAGGGCAGGTAGCCCGAGAGCGGTACCTGTGAGGTTCCCTGCCCTTCGTGAGGTTTGGAGCATCCTGGCTTGAACAAGCTGCTGTTAGAGGCGCTTGGTGACAGCCTGAGGGGAAACACACAGATTCCCCCTCCTAAATACGTTATGGCCTATGAAGATTTGCCCATCCGGAATACGGACCCTCCTTAACCCTTCGTCAGGAGCACAGTAACACCACAGACCAGCATTTGACTGAAAAATTTGCTGGTGAAAGAAGCCCTGAACAAACCGTAGCCAATATCTGGTTCAAATCCAGATTCTTCTCTTACCCATCTTTCCTATGAACGACCACGGTACTAACACAGACTATGCTGTGCTTTGCAGCACACGTTCACAAAAAGGATCTTGACCCATATCATCTCGCACAACCTATTCAAAAAGGCATATGCCAAACGCTGACCTAACCAACCAAGAACCGCACTGGAATGAGAGGCAATCTTCCAGCTAAGGCAAGGTCAGTGCCCAGCGCTGACCGTAGACGCACGTTCATCGACCACACGCAGGATGGAGCAGATCCTTCCCTGCCTCGCCGCCTTCGTGCGCACCATCTACCGTGGCTGCAGGACAACCCTGACTTTGTGAGGATTTCCAGAACAGCAAGAAAGCATGTTTACAGCACTTGAAATTCAGATCCTGTGTTCTGCATTAACACATCGATCTTCCTCTCCCACACGTGAGATATTCCCATGACAAATGACCATGCTGGTGGAGAACTTCAAGTTACGGTCTTGCAAATGGTGAGCTTCACTGGGAAGTGAAAACCTGTTCTAAGCACAGTGAAAAAGACTTTGAAGTAATCCCATGAAGCCAAGAGAGGGAGAAGTAAAGGTAACAGGAAAACCCAAGATCAACAGGGTGATTCTAAAGCATGCTAAAAAACCAGATGCCTACCTCCCAGTGATATTCTGGGAGTACTAGGTCAGACTGACCCAGTCTAGTAACTTGTGTCTAACTAGTAACTTGTCTCGAAGAATTGCTGCTAGCTGATATCCAGAGAAGGGCATAAGAACAAGTTAAATGTGTGGACGTTCTTCCCCCATATACTTTCCCTTCTTCCAGCGAGCTGCACTTTCAGAGATAGACATCGTCACTGAATTTAAAACGTGTCCCTATCAGCAAGGGTTCACAAACTGCTCTGTGATAATCTCAGCCCAAGAATTCCAGGACAGGAGCCAAAGGCAAGAAAAAGAGGAAAGGTGTAGTTAAGGTTGAATTTCTACTAAATTCGTGTATTTAAAGAGGGTCAGAATCCATGGCATGGCAAGGAAGGAGCACAGTCCAACAAGTGAGAGACGCTTACTCATTGCAGGTTTATTGAGAGCAGTCTCAGCAAAAACAGAAAGTCCTGGGGTCCAAATCTGTGAACATGTATGAATATCCCACCAAGCTGAAATTACTACACACATAAAGATATTGCTACAGATAAAACATCAACAAAAACAGAGGTTCATCATCCAGAATAATGCACAAATGCTTGCTTATAAGCAGGTATGGTTCCATTTAATTACATTTAGTTTATTTAGTAATAACCACAGGCTGCACATTATAATCAAAACGGGAGAGATTTTTTTCGCAGGATAAGAAGAACCAGACGTTGGGCAGCAAGGAAGAAAGAACACTGAGCTCAAAACAAAACAGAATAAATGCTGAGTTAGTAACAGGCATCCCTGTTAATCACCAGGTCACAACTGCAGTGTTTTGTTAGGTAGGAACTTTGAAAATGCTCGTCCTTCAGTTTATAGAGGTTAGAACTTGTGCAGAACCTCAAACTTTAACACCGATTCCCCAGCTAAGATGCATTCTAGCATCTTTCTTACAGACTGCATGCACAGACACCTCGCAGTCACCGGGGAGGTTTCAGGGGATAAAATTAACATGGAAAAATCAGTATGCATTTCCAGTACCGAGTGCCCAACTGCCTCTGTCCAAGACTATGTTGCTATGAGGAGACGATCGTATCTGTAATTCTTACCTTTGCAGCATGTGATATCTCATTTCCTGACTCTGCTCTGCAGAATCCTCCATGCTGTCTCATTGAAGGAATTAACAGATTTCGGGCTTGCTTAGGACTCGTCTAGTGCAGCTGCTGCTATTTTCTTTTTTTCAATACTGCAGCTCAACACCCCGCAGGAGAAAGCTGCAAAGAGCCTCTCGCACTCGTGCGGTTCTCCTTGAAGCAGTGGCACTTCCCAGATTGCTTCAATCTTTTAACCTTTGTCCCTTGCTTTCCACCACCCCTCTCTCTCAGCCACTCTTCCTGTGACGCAGCGTGCACAGAGAGGGTAGCAGCTTCCCTCGCCTGCGTTCAGAGGAAAGCAGCTGATCAGGAAAGGGAGAAAATGATCCACAGCTTACATAATGGGGCTTAGCACGCAGCCCATGCGATGCACGGCGCCTGCTGGCAGCAAGGGTCGGCCCCAGCTCACGCCGCCCGCCACGGGGGTCACGCAAGGAAGCGGGGACTGCACAGCTTCCCCAGGCAGCATCCAGAGGAACCCCGCACCGCTGGCCTCCCAACCGCGCCGGGAGCAGGCGAGCACCTCCTGGCTAGCTTTGCGAGAGCAAAGGAGCCGCTGCGGGGGCCAGCGAGCCCGAAGAATTTAATTAACGTGTAGGATTTAGTATCAGACTTCCAGGTGGGTGGGGGGATGACAAGGAAAGCATTTCCAGGGCTGCAGAGAAGAAAGTCAGATGCACAGCTCCTACAGGCACACAGAGCACAGTGGTGACCCAGACATGAAACGACAGATCCCACTGGACACCAGCTTGGAAGCTGGGAAACCCTGGACAAGTCGCTGAAGTTTTCTGTGCCTCTGTTTCTCCACCCATAAAGCAGAGATGAGATCACTCCAAGTGCTATAAGAATAAATAACCTCACAAGCAAAGAGCTACAGTACTGCAGGGTCCAGTAACACCACTGGAGGAAGGAAGAATGTTTACTCAGCATCGAGCACATGCAAAAACATAAATTGCAAGTTTGGGGGTAGGGAAAGGATAAGCAAGGGCAATGACTGCAGCAATACAGAGATGATCAAACCTGGACTGGAACATAGCAAGTGGAGTACATTTTTTGATTTCATGACATTTGGATCTGTCCTGGTGTAGGGCCACAGCCAGGTAGCACAGCTTTTATTGGATGCACACACACTCCAAAAGTCAGAGCAAAAGCCATGCAATCACCCAGGAGGGGATCACTCAAAAAAAGGAACAAGTACCCAGAGGAAAAGTGTCATGTTAACATGATGACGGCATGCAACCTTGAGCCCTGAAGGGCAAGGTGAGGCCACTGCAGGAGACAGGGAACCAAGAATAGTACAGGCGATACGAGCGACGACCAACAGCAAGTGCCGCGTGGCTGATAAAGTGCAGGCAGACAATTCCATGCGGATCCAATTCCTTCCAGCATTGTCAGCAGAAGGGTAAAGGGGACAGCGACACGCTGTGGCAGTCACAGTGGAAATAAACCTTCACCAGGCAGCAGAGACAAGAGATACCAGGGAAAGAATGGAGTTCAAACAAACAAAAACACCCCAGCATTACGTATGTACCCCATAATGAAATGCCTCTCTGGCCCGTCAGCCTTTTTCCCCTTTGGAGAGCCACTCAAACTACCCAACCTCCAAGTACAGCAGAAATTTCCCATTTAGTTCGTTTTAAAACAGAAATATGTAAGAAGAAGCAACTTGTCTTGAAATATTTTCCAGCACTGGCTCCATCTTGAGAGGCCTCCCACCACATCACTTACGCAGCCGTGGTACAGATCCCCGCTCCCAGCCCACCCGGGGATGGATTTCGGGGTCCCAGCCTCTGGCATGCAGGTACACATGACTCCGGCCATGGAAGTCTGCTCTCCCAGGTTCTCCAGGCTCCTGCTTCCCTTCATCTCTGCAGGGAGGCTACCACAAACCCACCATTTCACCAGTTCCAAGCAAACCATCATAAGGGTAGAGAATTGGGAACTTACACACCCAGCTTGATATTTCTGTGTCACTTTATCTTCTAGTCACTGCTACACCAGACCAGGAAAACCCAACAGACATTCCCTGGCTCTACGGGATATGTGATGTAGAAAATGGCATGTTCCATCATTTCTAAAATAAAATACTTGCACCGTGTACAGTTCCATTAGATTTCCTCGGGTTTTGACCGTGATTCAAGATTAAAATATACACACAGTACAACTGAAATTTTATTTTTCATTTTTTGTGGAACTGTTTCCCAAATATTTGCCTGTGCTCCAAAAAATCCCACCCACAGCCCCCACTTCATACAGTTTCTGACCATTATAGGTGCAAGGAAACAAATCCTACAGCTACACACAGCTCAGTGTTCGAGCAGCAGCTTCAGCCCTGGTTAAAAATACTCATCGTGCCTTCTACCCACTGAATGCACTGCTGTGAAATCAACGGACACGGTTTGCTGCAACATCCCTATAAAAATATGCTACGCAAGGATGTGTCACTCTGATATAATACTTACCATCAAACACACACACGCTACAAAGCTCGTTTCCTAAACATAATACTTACTCGGAACCCAAATGGCAAATATCACATGAAAACCACCCCCCTCTTGAGCCCCTAGGCCTGCTGTTAGACAAAAGGAAAGCCTGCGCGGTTCTCTCCTGTTCTAGCCTCCAAGAAAAAAAAGCAGTCATTACCGCCACATACCTGACGCACATCGCGGCTAGGAGCCTGCATTGATCCCAGCACTGTAACATGCCAAGTGCTATCAGTGACGTCGCAGTTTATTCCAAAGGCAGTGATGCATTAGCTGGCTTGTTTGAAAGGCAGCCTTAAGGAGACTGCAGCACATACACACACGCACACCCCCCAAGAAAGGATTTTTTTTTTTCCCTCCCCCCCTCCAGATTAAGCCTGTAAAGGGTGTGGAGAGAGGGTAGCTCTCATCATCAGTTTTGGCTTTTTATTTTGTAAATATGTAAGCGCTGATGTGAACTGTATCTGATCCGGGTGGTAAGACTCAAGCCAGTTGAAGCATCCCTAAGATCCACTCCGGTTTTAGATCTGCCCTTGCAACCTTTTTCACAAAAAGGCAGACAAAAAGAGCAAGCATGTATGTAGCCCAGCAAGCAGTGCGGAATTCTGCAGCTGGAGGAAATGGTTCACTAAGTCTCAGGTAATCGGCACTGGGAGGCAGAAATCTGGAATTATTCAAAGACAGTTTTTTGCCTGCGATTTTAAAGAGACAGAACAGTTGGCTTGAATGCAGACACTGCCGGAAATCAGTGCTTCAACCTAAAAATCAAGAAAACCCTTCTGGCTCAGCTCTGACAAAGGATTGAGCCTAAGGATTTCAGGAAATTAAGTGAAGAATGCAGCACAAACAGCCCTCTCCCTACTCCCTGGCTAAATAACTTCACTTCCATGCTCACGCAGATTTTGAACAGCCATCAGGGCAGGTCTTTAGCCTAAAGCAGTAACTTCAGTTCCAAAAGTACAGAGCCCAAACTGGCACAAGCTGCTAGGGTTCCTCTCCAATGCCCAAGTACCAACAGCTGCGACGGATGCAGATTTTAAGTGCTGAGACACTTGTTTGTCAGATATTTTCTTCTCCTAAACCACATATCTGGCTTTTTATCTGCCACGCCGTATGCATTTTAAACAGGACCATACCCACGGAACGCACACACCAAATCGCTGGTGTTCCTTGCAAGTTCCAAAGCAACATCACAGCTGTTAGAGGGAACCTGAGGATTTAAAGCTCCCTGAGCTCCTCTGGATCACACACTCTTCTGCGCTGTGATCAAAACCACTTCACTCCTGAGGCTCTTCCATACACCCTGTGACCCGTTCCCTCCGACTCTTCCTTCCAAGGTATTCTGCACTCAACTTTGGGTCTCATGCTCAACAAGCCTCTAGCCTCCTGCACGCTCCAAGGCCCTTCCTCCTCCTTCAGATGTATCTTTCAGAACCTATTTCTTCATCACGTCCTTCCCGCATAGAGCCATGGCACCAAATTTTCACCCCTCGAAAATACCCAGTAAATGCAAATAAATAGCCGAATCTAAACCGAATGGACATCTGTACTCCAGTTCCTAAAACCACAAAGTTCTTTACTTTTACATCCTCATGAAGTACAAAATTCCACATGTTCCCGGAGCAACAGCCTAACACTCTCCAGGTCACACCCTGCCACCAAGATAGAAGTTAGTAACAACAAAAGACAGTTCTGCAACCGAGAGCGGAACGGAGGCCTTTGGGAAGGAGCCTTCCCAATGCTCTTTGTTAAAGTTCAAGAGTCGAACAGATCTGATCTGCACGAACAAGGGAATGGATCTTTAACAAGCAGAATTAAGGGGGTAGGTGGGGGAGTTCTGCGTAAAATTTATCGCTGAAAGAGGTTTTGCCTTGTGTAAGGGAACTCTGTACAGAAAGCACGGTGCAGCCCGTTTCAGCTATTAGTCTTACACACAGAGTTCCAGTACGGAGTCAAGAGATCCAAGTTATCCCTGGATAACTTAGAGCCTGGAAATTCTTTGCTTTCCCTACCTAAAGCAGGTTTGATGCCACTTCCCCTTTTCCCAGATTAATTGCAGGCCTGCATTCATTGACAGCTGCTCTTGCAGCCACTGGAGATGCCGGCACAAGGCTGCGAGGGGATTCTGCAAAAGCCTTGTCTCTGAATGCCTTTGCTGCACGTCCCAGCCTGGGTGAAAAGCGAGGGCACTCAGCAAAATAACAGGAGGGGGCCCCAAAGTATTCTGATAGGGACAAAGTTGACTTCGTTATCTTTTCGATTAGAAATACCAGATAAGTAAGCAAGTAGGAGACACTGTTGCGGCTGTGGTATCTCAGCCAGCTAATCTTTGCAAAATCTCCCTGCAAATTACTGAATTTAGAGAGGGTATTTCCCAAGTTAACTGAGGTCAAAGGGAGTAAAATATCTGTTACACCAAAATAAGAATGCTACTTTTGAGAGGTATGCAGATGAAGAGTCCTTTAAAGTGTGTTTGTTCGCTAAACAGAGAAGAAAAAAGAACTCACAGGTTATGGGTATAATCAGACAGAGCTAGGAATCCAAAACACCTTGCAAGCTTCTTCTTTTTCAAGAGATACAGGAGGAAATTCAACTTTTCACTCCAGGTGGATGAAGTTCATAATATAAATCACAACATCACTCACTGGCAGTAGTGGCAACAAAAGGGAACTAAATCCTTCGTTTTGGCAGGGGTTCCTTGACGATGCACAGCTTTATTTCAGCAATTTGCAGAAACATGCAGCGGTATCACCCTTCCCTGTGCTGAGCCAACAGCAATCGATCATACGCAAAGGAAAATGTCTTGGCAGGCAGCACGCAATTCCAGTTTCATTAATGGTCTGGTTTGCGAGATGCAAACCCACGCAAGTCGCCCCACACAGAAACCTCAGCAGCACCATGGGAAGGAATCAGTTCAACGAAGGAGAAATCCTTTTTGATGCAGCTGGGCCAGTCTCAGCCACGGCAGGAAAGCATCAGCCTTGCAGACACTGGGAGCATACTTGTACTTCTATTTGTGCATTAAGTTACAGCGGCACCTTCAATTTTACAAGATCAATGCTCTATAGTGTAACCTCCTGACCACAAACAGTTGTACTGGAAAGGAATTTTTTTAAATTCAAAACTAGCTCAGAAGGATCCTTTATTTCTTTTTGCACCCTGTGCAATCACTCTATGACTGATTCCTAAGCAGGCACCTTGTCCCGGAGCCAGGCTGGGCGTACTCAACATGCTACTGTCCAGACTAAAACTGAGGTGTTCTTCCAAAATTACTGTAATAGATGATTAGTTCTTCTTAAGCATGTCAATAATTTATTGAGACTATTTACTGAGAAGTCCAAATACCGTCAGGTGCTAAAGGCTAAAGTCTCTGTGGGCTCAGTATCAGAGGTAACAGCTGAGCTACTTCCAAAAATTTGGCTTTCAGTTGATGCAAGTGGATTGTCAGGTGACTTCGTACACGCGTTTCATTGCTTATGAAACCAGAGCCCTGATTTATAAATACCAGAAGACATGCAGGATTTATTCTATTTTAAACAAGAACTTGATACAAGATACCATCTTTGAAGCTAGGAATTAAATTTAGCAATAGCCAAGAACAATTTATTAAACAAAACAAACAAACCCAAAGTACTTTCCAAGTGGCATTTACAGAGAAGTTACTTAATCTACCACTAAAACTTAAGGAAGGAGCATAGCAACTGCCCAACAGCTCATACACAACAAGCAAAAACCGTATCCCACCAGGACTACTGCCCGCGGTTGGAAGTGCCGGTGGAATTTTCTGAACTCAAAGACAACACAATCATGCCTGGAAGCAAGAAGGTTAAGAAAAAACTAGTACGTTTGGGCTTATTGTCTGAAGGCGCAAAATGAGAGTAAATTTTGTGGATGTAGACTGTAGGCAAGTAGAGCATTTTCTTTAAGAACACTTAACAGTTAGACTTGATGATCTTAAGGGTCTTTTCCAACCTAAATGATTCTATGAACACTTGTTTCCAATGTTAGGTGCTGGAACTAAGAGAGGGAGGAGGACATCGACGCGATTCTTACTACTGACACTCTTTAAATAAAGCACAACTACAAGCAAGAAAAGAATCAGAACCTTTTAATCTGCACGGTTACTCTTCCAACACACAATTTCTGTTAAGCGTTGATGTACCACACACCAATTTAAAGTTCATTATCAGAGCATGGCTTTCTCAATCCTATAAAGTAGTAGCCAACTGGCACAATCAAAGGTCTTCATAGATCTCTAGTGGTACGGAAGCCTGTAATGTACAACCTGTCCCAGCAAGACTGTCTTTAGCAACAGCATAAACACTTAGCAAGATCAATAAGGTGATAGATGGAATAACACAGCGCAGACACACACTGCATGCTAAAATGAAGAAACATGAGTTGGCATACAGACTACCCCGAGCTGGGCCAGGATATATCGATTAGACAGCACAACCCCGTCAGACGATAAGGCTCTCGGCAATGTTTTCCAGCTCAGACAGGAGCTCTGCAAATCTCAGGTACTGAACAGACGCCAAACAACCTACTGAAACATCCGTGCTTCCTGAACGGGCAATGCGATGGGGCTTGTTACAGGGGCCGAAGAGCAAGAGAGCAGTGGCAATGGCTGTTACTACAGGAAAAGCAGCTCTCAGATGACCCGTGTGATGAGAGGCACGACTGCCGTGAGACTCCCATCGTGGCATCACTGGCTCGAGCATCTTTCACACAGATAGTTAATTTGGCCTCTACTAGAATAAGTTGGTTTGCTATAAAATAGCACAAGCAGAACAGTCCATGAGAGCTGATGACCAAGGAAGAACATTGCTAATTATCAGAGTCATTTTAATATTGAAATAGTGCTCCTCAGAAGGGTGAAAATCTGCTTGGGATGTCAAGAGAAGCACTGGAACATCTGTTGCACAAAAGGTACAAACAATCACTGGCACTGGCTACTACAGGATGGACTAGACAGGCTTACATCCAACCTCCATAAAGCAAGAAAATGGGAGTTTAGAGGAGAAAGGAAGTTTTACTGTCTAAACTTCAGTGACCTAGAGAGGAAAAAACAACTCGATCAGATGGCTGACAACCCTTACTTTCCAGGTCTCCTGTGCTATAAGAAGAAACCACTTTTCGCTAGCCATCAGAACAACAAACTGCTCTATGAAGAGGTAGAAGGATATTTCAGGTACACTCACAAACCCTTTTTCAGCTGACTAAATTCTGGATTTTAGACATAATCTCTCTGCTCATGGCTTGGACAGGCGTATGCTTCGCTGGGTAAAAAACTGGCTGGATGGCTGGGCCCAGAGAGTTGTGGTGAATGGAGTTAAATCCAGCTGGTGGCCAGTCACAAGCAGTGTTCCCCAGGGCTCAGTGGTGGGGCCAGTTCTGGTTAACATCTTTATTGATGACCTGGACGAGGCGATCAGTCTGCGGACAACACCCAGTTGGGTGGGATCATCGATCTGCTGGGGGGTAGAGATGCTCTGCAGAGGGACCTGGACAGGCTGGGTCCATGGGCTGAGACCAACTGTATGAGGTTCAACAAGGCCAAGTGCTGAGTCCTGCACTTGTAGCCAAGGTGGTCAACAGCATCCTGGCTTGTATCAGGAATGGTGTGGCCAGCAGGAGCAGGGCAGTGACCGTGCCCCTGTCCTGGGCACTGGGGGGGCCGCCCCTTGAATGCTGGGGTCAGGGTTGGGCCCCTCCCTCCCCGAAGGACCTGGAGGGGCTGGAGCGTGTCCAGAGAAGGGCAGCGGAGCTGGGGAGGGGTCTGGAGCCCCAGGCGCTGGGGAGCGGCGGGGGGCTGGGGGGGTTCGCCGGGCAGGGCCTGAGGGAGGGGGGAGCCGGGGGGTCAGGCTCTGCTCCCAGGGAAGGGGCGATGGGACGAGGGGAAACGGCCTCAAGTTGTGCCGGGGGGATTTAACAGCCGGGCAGACGTGGTGGTGAGGGATAGGGTTTAGTGGTGGGATGGCAGAGGTAGGGGAACCATTGGGCTGGGTGAGCTTAAAGGGCTTTTCCAACCTAAACAATTCTGTGATTCTTTAATTGTCCCCTGAGAAGGACTTCTCTGCAGCAAAGCCCCTCACCTCAAATACAAGCTATCTCCATGCTTAGGTGACCAAAATTTCCTGCATGAAACTAACCAGCAAATGGGAAGATTTTTGACAACTTCTTCAAAAAGATACGTTCCTTGTTTGACCCATTAGTCAAACTGTACAGAACTCCCCATGAATTTATCTTTGTCACTTTAGAAAGTGTTGTACCTTTGTGATTACCAAAAGGAAGCTGGAAGCAAAAATATCTGTGTTCCATTAATTCACTGTCACAGAGTGACTTCAGGCAAGTTGTTGAACTTGTCTTTGTCTCAGTTTCTCCATCAGTAAACATTATTTAGAAATCTTTTGATGAAAGGTACTACCATCCTTGAAAACTCTTTCAATTCATCTGTCTTTATCTTAGAAAAACAGCCTATAACGCTGTAACCTTTTTGTATTTGAATTGGCATTTCTCTCCAATTTAACTGAAAGTCAAGTACCCTCAAAAGCGGGTGCCAAAGCAAGCAAGTTACAACAGAAGTGCTCAAGGTTGAACACCTATTGCATTATAGCTCTCTGGTGCCAGGCAGTGTCCTAGAAGTTGCTTGATTTTCTTGCTTTCCTATTGTTTATTTCCACACTAATGGTTCATCCCGTTTCTTCTGTTCCTAAAATATATACAGATACAGGGCTAGATCTTTTCGTGCTTCAAAAATTACCTTTTGTGCTTGCCAAATTATTATAACTAGCAGTCTTTGGAAAGACAAACTCCTTTAAATTCTCTTTTAAGATTTTATATCTGCTATATTAGTGCCAACTGGCTAAACATTGGCATGGCTGTAACAACTCGGTAAAGTATGGACTACTACCCCTCTTCTGCCCCAACCCAAAGAGCCTGCTATTTCTTTCTTTCAGAGGCTGTCTTCCCTAAAGTGGGAAGGGAACCACCACTAAAAGGACAGATTAAAATTCCTTAATCTACACAAGCAAAGAAACCAACAAAACAGAAGAGCAAGCTGAAAGGATTACCTGGTCATATAAACATCTACTACTGGTCAGTAAAAGCCAGAAGCCTTTCGGAACCAACCATTTCTTCAAAAGCAACAAAGTAAAGGTAGCAAGGGATTGTTCAGTAGAACCTATAGCAGGATTCAGACTGTCCTGTATGTGCCTGGAATGGGACGACACCTTTTAAAAGGGCAGACAGAAAGAGCAATTCAAGAGGAGGCTCTTCTAGATTTGGTTCTGACCACTGGGAGATCTGCTGGGAGAACCTGAGGCTGAAAGGCACCGGAACAAAAAAATCACAAACCTATTTGTAAGGAACAAGCAGACAAAAGGTAGCAAGTTACATCCAGCTGGAAGATGTCAAGGACTCCTTACACGCTAAAAAGGCTTGCAAACAGGGGACTGTCAATTGCTGCAGTAAATGTGAACGTTAGGAACACTTTTAACACTGTCCAAAATTATGTTTTCATAAATAGAACAAGCACACATGAAACAAATGCAGGGTAGTTGGAAATTCAGACGATGGTGAGCAACTGTTCTGTTAAGCTGGAAGGGTGTAAGAACCAGGGCTTTGGTAAGGATCGATTCCAACACCAACACTGTTTAACATTTCCTGTTTAAATTTATCAGTTATGAGCTTAGCATCAAACTGGGAATGGCTGGAGATGTTTTGGAATCAAGAATCTAATTCTAAAGGAATTTGAGAAGGTGGCAAAGTAACCTGAAATGAGCTGCTGCAATTCTGTAGTGACAAGTGCAAATATTACACCTAGTAAAAGATAACTTTATCAATATTCAGTGCGGTGATTGTTCATGGACTGCCGCTCCCTTCTCACTCTACCCAGCACTGACAGGGCCTTGGGTACAGTATCGCGTACAGGCCTGGGCACCACACCTCCTGGAATATGGGAAAGAAATGAAGGGGACACGGAAGAGTGAAGCAAGACTGATCAGGCACCAAGAAACTGCGATCTGTACACACACTGGAAAGTACAAGACCCCTAGCCTATAACAGAGAAAATCCCAACGGGTGCATCCCGTTAGTGGCATGCAAACCAGCAACACCATAAAAATAAAGGGGCTTTTTGACAAGGAAATATTAACACCACGACCTCAAAAGCCCAACATCATAGTTCATTTGAGCCACAAAGAATTAGGAGTGAAACAGCCCTTCTCTCAGCTGTGACGCCAACATCTGCCTGGGCTACAAGCAGCAGCTACCATATTAAATCTTGGCTTATCACCACTTTGCAGGCTACCAATCATTTCTTTAACCATAAACAAAGCTTTCTCTATCCAAAAAAAAAAGCATTCCAAGCAATATGGAGTCACTGATCTTACCCAGGGGTACTACCAATTCTTTGGTTACACATAAAGCATCAAATCCCAAAGACAAAACAAGCGAATAATGTCCTTGTTGGCAACAAACATGGCCCATCTTAAAAGATACACACAAGTGAAAACTTTAAAGATCTCAGTCAACACATTTCAATTTTCTGAAAGACGGGACAAGAGACAGGCAGTATAAGCAAGCCCACCATAACACTCAACAGCTGAGATGTCTAAAAAGTGCTTGAGGAATTTAGGCACAGATATTTCATTAAAACCAACGGAAAATAGAAGGTTTTGATAGAGATAAACATGCAAGAGGTCATTTTGAAACAGAACGCCAGAAGATGTCTTGGCACAGTAAAAATATTTGAACCCTAACTCAGAACCCAGATGTAAAGTTGAATCTTTGGAATGGATGGGGTAAGAAGACTGAAGGCTGGATTTGACAATTATTTTCTCCATACCTCATATGGCTCGCCAAGCCATCCTGAGCATTAGAAAGCCCTAGATCTGAAAGGGAATCCGAGCAGACAGATACAGGCGACAAAGACCTCTCTTTCTCCTCTAGCAGATCAAGTTTCACCAAGGAGCTCGTCTCATCTTCCGAGTTATCCTCTGACACAGAGCCAATAATAAAGCGAGAGTGAGGGTTCATCTCCAGGGGTTTAGTGGGTTGGGAAGACTCTTCCATGGCTCCTACAAACTGGGCTCTCAGCACTGTAAGAGGCAAAAGAAAGCAAAAAACCAAAACCCGAGGTTAAAACCTGCTATTGCAGAACAAAGAAGAGGACAAAGCAAGGTTCACTTCTGATAGGAAATGCAATGTTAAAACACCATAGCTGAACCCAGACAGGAGTCCACAATCAAAAATAGTTACTTCTCCTATAATCATTGACCTTTCTGTTTGCACAAGGACTATGAGATTAAAGGAACTGGTCATTCTGATCTGTTGCAGAACCTGCTAGTTTAGATAAAGCTGCAGTAGTCACTTCAAAGGAAAAAAAAAAAAATCACATACAAATGCATGACTAGAAATCCAAAATTTCTGCTTTACTGTTATTCTTTGGCTAGTTAGTTATTGGTGACATTTAAAACCCGACTGGTTGTCCTGGGCAACCTGCTCTAGCTGACCCTGCTTAAGTGGGGGATTGGACTAGATGGTCTCCAGAGGCCCTTCCAACCTCAGCCATTCTGTGATTCTGATTAAAAAAATTTGTATTTCAACAGCAGCTGAACGCTGGGACTCCTTGTGCTAGGTGCTGCACACAACGTTATTTACTGGTATTCAAATGACGGATTGGATTGGTCAAAAACGCCCTCTTCCCAGGCCTTGCTGGGTGGGAGACACATTCTTACATATTTTTCAAAACACTCTATGTTTCTTAAGACTCTTTTGGGAATCTGAGCTGATCTACCAAACACTGTGAAGCAGATACAGCGTAATGGCCAGCAGCCTGCCAGCCAGGTGGGGGTAGGCAAGACCTAAGATCTGTTCAGCACACGAGCCCACCTCCAACCGTGGTCAACAGCAAACACTTGGACAAGAGAAAAAGAACGAGAGGAATATAGAGTTCACCTCCCTAAAATATGAGCTCAGCTTCCCATGCCAAAAGCTCAAGCCAGAATTGCTACCTTTGGGCTTAACGGCATGAAAAGTTTCAACTGAGGCAAAGTGAGTAATTTTGAAGTTTTCAGTTAGAGAAGCACCCACAGACCCTGGAACAGAATTAACTGAGTATCTTACAAAAACCGATTCTCTAGGAGTTCTCTATACACATAGCAGGTATAATATAAGCAGCAATTAATTTTAAGCTTCTTCCACGTACTGCTATGCCATCTACTTTATCCTTAACCTGAAGAGATCTGATTTGACAAAATCATCAGAACTGTAACCAACAAACCAAAAAAATTTCCTGTGAGGTTAGCAAGTGGCATCAGAGCAGCGAAAGGAGGGGATGGGAAGATACTGGTGAGGAATGGTGGGGACAGAAGCAAAACATCCTCTTTTTGGCAGCAGTGAGGTGTCAGACTGGCTCAGCCATCTTCTGTAACTTCACCCTGACGTTAACCTCTTGCTCCCAGATCATCCATGTCAATTAGGGGACAGGGTCTACTTTATGGTAATATATTGAAACTTAGTGGCATGATTGACAGTTATCAGAGGAAAATACAAAAGTTCAGGTCCCAATTTTCCATTTTAGAAAGTCATTACATAAAGCGAGAAGAATCTCTTAATACAGGGAACTCTGAGTATCACAAATTCAGTGTTGTTCCAACAGCAAATGAATGCATTTTCTTCAAAATTAAAAAAAATAATAATAATAATTACAACTGAGAAAGAGCATGACAGATGGAGAAAACAACGGAGCACCTCACAACACAAAGACATGTGCTATGGGAAATAACAGTTTGATACAGCCTGCTCTGCCTGACTTTGATGCACTTACACCATAACTACACACAGCCAGAAATCACAGCATTACAAAATTAGGAATGCACTAACCTCTTGTTATTCTTGCAATCTGAGTAGTTATCCACTTCCAAAACGAACTGGAAAAGAAAAGGATTAGCAAGTTACTATGATTATTATTATGAAGAATACTCAAGTGAGTGTTTTCCCAACTACATGAACCTTTCAACACAAAACTGTCATGAAAAAAAACCCCAGGTACAAAAGAGACTAGATCGCTTGCTGCGGGTCAGAGAGTAAACCGGGAACTGAACCTGCAATGCCCAAGTCGAGCCGTGGCACCTCCTGCCAGTCCATCGTTCCGGCAACTTCTGAGCAATGTGTTAGCACACACCTGATCGTCCCACATTTGTATTTTAGTTTTGTTTCTAAAAGAAACTACGCTTTGGGCCAGCGCTCTCTACTTATGTCAAACTTCTTTTTCTCTCTGTCAACTTCTGAATCTGCTGGCCGATTTCAGCTGAATTTGATGGTCAGGAGTAAATCCCAATGATAATTAGAAATCTTGTGCAAAACTGGTGGCTAGAAGACACAGCTGCCACGCCATATTTTTACATTAAAAAACCCAATAGTTTACCTGTAAAACAAACTGGCAATACAGACAAGGACAAGGCGAGGGGACGTTTATCTCGGGGCCTGGTTCTCCCCAGTGGTACCTCACCAAGCTGAAAGGACTGTTTTGATACCCTTAACTCTCGTGCCACACTGACATCCTAAACCGGTGGGAAAACCTTGTCAGTCCTGCTAATTATAGCCATGTTATGCCAAGTACAGGGATGCGGCATAATTGGTTTGATATGAACATGACAGCTTTCATCCGGTACATAAGCAAACCTGGACCGTGTTGTAACACAAATAGGACATGATGGTAGTTTTAACTGGAGCACAGACAAGGAATTTATGGTCAGTGCAATCCTTAAACACCATGCTCTTCTTTTCGTCAGTAACTGAGAATTAAAAACTGATCCAACTGGCTTATGCACTTTTACCATGAATGTACTTGACTGAATTATTTAGATCAAACCCTGTGTTGACATCATTACTCCCACAAACTCCAGTTTCACTGGGGCCACGGGCAGTTCATTTACAGGGACATACTTAACCATTTTATGACCAGAAAGCTGCAAATATTTGTCCGACAAAGGCGCTAAAAGGGGGAGCGATCTGCCTTTTTTGAGGGTAGAGATGGAGGAGAAGGGGAAGCACGACTGTGAAGTCTGCATACCCATCTGCGACGTGCAGAACCTAAACCATACAGGGAGATTTCTTTAACTGAGGTGCTTGGGCAGGACTTAGAGCTCAGAGAGCACAAAGTTTAATCAAATCTTGTTTGTGCATATAAACATGAAGGCAATATTTATGTATGTTTATCCTCTCATCAGATCGCTCCTGGAGAATTTCATCCAGACAGATTTACTGTTGGCACAGTTACGAGCACTGAAGAATCTGGGATACAGCCAAATTAACATCAACCCTTTCTTAATGAAGAAAAACTTTTTCTAATTTCAAGAACTTACACGTTAATAAGCAAGTTTCAAGGCTTTTTTCTTTTTTTTTTTTTTTTATCGTAAGCAGAGAAGGAAACAGAGAAACAGGCGGTGAAGCGTTTCGCTCTAATACTCCATGGGAAAGCATCAAACCAACGCCACGGCTCCTGATCCCCAATGCCACGCTCAAACAACTTGACTCAAACACCTTGTTTGTACAACTCGGTTCAAAAGCAGTCAGTTAGCCATGAAGCCCCATTCAAGTCCATTTACCAATGCACTCCCAAACCCTCATAGTCCAGTCCCAAGGTCATGAGTTCTGCTAATGTTTTGCAATCAGCTGGTAACTCAACATCACATTCAGTTAGACAGAAGCTCAGCCTGTTCTCAGCACATTGAAATCTGTTGTTCATATTTAAATGGATTTCAGCGTGGTCTGAGGCCAGATAAAATGTAGGCTTTCTTGGAGATCTCCTCACGAAGCCTCTTGCTTTCAGTGCTGCAAACAGAACGAGCAAGTCTCACCAAACCCCTGCATGTTGTATTCACTGTCTGAAACCCAGCTGCCACGGTGTACCACTAACCACTGCAGATGTACTGTTTTCTTTAATAACGTTGAACTAGACCCTAAAAAACAAAATTATCTGGAGGCTCAACTGTATATAGCCCCTACAGTTATTCTTGCAAGTGTCACTAGGCAGGCAAACAGGCTAACTTTTGCAGAGACATGGGAGAAAAAAAAAAAAAGCGAAACCCATGCAATTTACGGAAGGATACAGATTGAGAATTCGATCCTGCAAAGATTTAAGAACAGGTAACATCAGGCACTCTGGGCCTGCTCAGATACATAAATATGTTTAATCACAGCTGAATCTTCACAGAACCTGAGCCACACTGTCCTGTGTCCTCCCACCTCCTGGAGAAATCGGCTCCTGTCAGAGGCCTGAAGATACACAGCGCTCTCGTAACTCCCCAGCCCTGCGGATATCAAGGTATTTAAGACCCAAATCGTGTTCACGCTACAAGCAATGAAAACTCTGCAATCCAAATTCAAAAAGTAATGTACCTGGTTTTGCCTGAGGTGAAACAAAACCCAACTCACTTCTCCACAGCTCTGCTACTATCATTAGTAACATTTTTGGCTTGACAGTGAAATGCACATGTAAAAATATTAGACTTTAGAAGTTTTTATAAGAGTTTCACTTTAAAATCATTTTTATTGTTGTAAAATACACCTAGCCACGAAGCTTACATTGTGTCAGTTGGAAATTAATTTTCTAGTTTTTTCAAACCATCCCATTCTGAAGAGAATTACACGACTGAAAAGAATATTATTATTTCAGTGAAAGTGAGTTGTAGGTTCTTTCAGAGACTCAGAATAGCTCCTCTACAATATTGGTAAGTCATTTAAAAGGAAATTAATGAAACCAGTTTTATTTAAAGGTCTCCGTTTAAAGCCCAAGGACCCGTGATATTGCTAATCAACACAAATAATTTGAAAACAATAACATGGACCTGTACTTTCGCCACCCTAATTGAATGAACACAGGTAATAGAAAACAAAGGAGCAAAACCGGTAAAAACAAAGTAAAAATAGATGGCATCTGTGTAACAAGTTGACTACTTAATTGCTTTAACGGAACACGAAACATCAGCAACGTGCTCACCCATACCAGGACTGGACGTGAGTTTCCAGATCAGGAGAGGGCAAAGAGTTGATTTTTGCACCAAGACGGGCCACCAAGCACCGATCCACTTACCTGCACAGCCCCTTGCCTGCGCTGTTCCGTCAGGCCAGCTACTGCTGCATTTTAAGACTCACTCGGTCTCAAAACGTCACCAGCCTGTATCTCTACGCAATCGGTGGGCCAGCGTTCAAACTCTGCTCCACCTGAGCCATGCCTCCTCGTTCATAATTGGGCATTGCTTCACTTCCTATCCTAAAACCTTCTCAGTGAGCGTCAAATACCCAACGAAGCTCCTTTGCTTCTAAGGTACGGAAAGGTACTTCACAAACTAGACGTCTACAGGTTAGAAGTTCTACTTAGTTAGTTTTCAGATTTACTGTATCAACTTTAGACACATAAAGCTAAATAGAAAAGCAGAGCATACGCTTCCAGGTGAAATATGTCTGTGTCACTTCCCAAAAGAACATAAAGGCAAAAAAAAGAGCCTATATTTACAGCTATCCTAGGTTGCTAAAACACTTGAGACTGTGTCTAAATCCCGTCATCTTTGAGAGAATTGGGCATAACTTAACTGGTTTGCTGAATATTTGCAGCCCGCTAAATTGGAAGAGACTACAATTTAATTTGGATTTTCTTTTATAACGTGGTACATTCCATTTCAGCACTTTTTCAAGAAGAGACGCCACAAAAGGAGAGGCAAGAATATTAATTGGGTTTGTCCTGCACATCTGCTTTTATAACTTTATTCTTTCCGAGCACCCCGCAGCACCTTCCAGAAGGCATTCCCAAGGGCTCCTTTAGACCAGGCCCCGAACGCTTCCCTGAGGACCTGGAAAGGCCAGCCGGGAGGCGAGGCTGACAGGGAAGCGGGGGATGCCCAGGCCGGCTCGCTTCGGTGGCTCCAACGCAACCCGATTTGATTTTTGGTGAATTAACTCGCTCGCACGAGGCCGATCCGCAGCCAAGGCGCCCTCCTCCCCTGCTGGAGCCGCAGCCAACGCCACCGCCGGGTCTGTGGGGGCGGGCGGGAGGAGCGCGGGGGACCCGGGCGGAGGGAACCGCCCGCCCCCGGTGCGGCGCGGCCCGCGGCACGGCGGGGCTCCGGCGGCCTTCCCGCGGCGGGCGGCAGCGAGGCACCGGGAAGAAACCGGCCGCCTCTTCCGGTCGGCGGGAGCGGCTCCGCGCCGGGCGCCTGCCCGCGCCGCATCCCCGCGGCTGGAAACCCCCGTCCCGCCCTCCGCATCCCTCCCGAGCCGACGGCGGAGCCGGGTCGGCGGCAGCCCGGGAGCACCGCGCCCGCCCGCCAGCCGCTGACAAAGCCCGCGGCACCGCGCTCCGCCGCCTCCCTCCGGCACGGCGCGGCCCGCGCTCCCCCGGGCCCCGGCCCCGCCCAGACCCACGGTCCCGCGCGGCGCCGCCCGCCGGGGCCCGGCCCTGCGCCGCGCCCCCCCTTCCGGCCCCCCCCCGGGCCCGCCCCCCCCGGCCCCCGGGGCCCCCCGCCGCTAATCCCCGGTTGGGGGGGGGCCGGCCGGGGGGGGGCCCGGTGCCTCCAACGGGCCGGGGCTGGCGCCCGCGGCCGCACCCGCCACCCAGCAGCGCCCTGGCACAGGCGAGGGGGCGCCAGCCCGCAGCGGGGCCCGCACCCCGCCAGACCCCGCAGCCGGAGCCACAGCGGCTCCCCCCGTGGGAGCCCCGGCGGGGCACGGAGCGGATAACGCGGGGCCAGGGCACGGCGAAGCGGTTCCTGCTCGTTCGTTGCCCTTGAGCCACTCGTCCTGTAGGCGGACGACGGTTTCCAGAGTTGCCCCTTCTGCTGTTTTCACTTTTAAAGTTTCGTTTAAAGATCGCTGCATTACGGGGTTGCCGAAATTTAAATGGAATGAGCAATGCAAGTTTTAATTCCTAATGCTACTGGATCTGGTCAGCTGTGTGGGCAGATCCTCTTCCTGCGGGGAGTGGCAGGGGCTCCGGGGGGGGGGGTTTAAAAGCATCAGTACCCGCCCAGGCAGTTTTAGGGTCTGTTCCAACAGTGTCCAGGCAGGGCTCGCCACTGTGAGCACCTTCCTGCGGTGCTCAGAGGGACAGAACCAACACCCACATATCGCTGTACCTTCCCCTCCTCCGCGGGGAAATAGGGGTTTGTTGTGTAATGCGTAGATATTCAATTCATATGTGTGCTGGGCTCTTTATTCCTGCACTTGGAACACGGGGTGAGGCCAGGTTTGAGAGGATGCTCCCGAGAGAGCTCCTCCTGGCTCAGGGACAGCAGCCTCAGGCTCACAGAAACCTCACTGCAGCAGCAGGAGTGATAACAGAACAGGGGATTTCCTCAGCCACAGACTTCGGTTTAAAACTGCAGGCAATTTCGCTTTCAAACCTGTTTTAAGACAGAGCCAACCGTTACCAGGGATGCGAGACTGTGCTCTATCAGGAAACAACCCACTTGGAGGATGTGCCCACCGCAGGCAAGCGTTGCACGTCTGGAAAATCTTATTTGGGGCTTTGTGGTTAAAAATATTATTTGGGGGAAAAGACCACACTCTCACCTCCATCAGGACTAAGTCTGGAAAATTGTTCAGGGCAGGGACGCTTTTATGTCTCCGTAGATACATCTTTTACATAAAGAATCTTCCTCTGTTTAAATATTTGTATGAAGCAGCTAAGAGAGGCGGCTAGTCAACGTTAGCTTAATCAGTACGAAATCCCAGCTCACGCAAAAGCGAGGGGGAGTGCTTGGCACGCCGAGGGATCGCCTCCTGAATCACTGATAATAACTATATACTGAACTTACAAAATCGGAGATTACGACAGGTGCTTAGTTCATCCTGTCTAGTGTTCCGAGTACTCTGGTCGTGCTAAAACCTGCACGCTGCTTGTCCGCCCTGCCCATTTCATCCGTTCAGTTAATAAATACTATTCAAATACTGCCGGAGGAGTGATTGCTACATATAATTAAATCCTGTAGCAACTCTCCCGTTCAAGGGCAAAGAGAAAAAAGAAATGTGTGAAAACAGCAAATGAAATACATTAACCTTAAAAATAAAGCATGGCTTTGGAAGGGGCTTTTGAAATTAAACAGTAATAATTATTTCCTGGTGCCACCCTCAGCTTTGATGGCCTTAAAGCAGGACTTCATTTATCATTATAACATTAATGGCTGGGCTTTTTTCACGGAGGGGTCCTAGGGCACGTCATACAGAAGGACAGTTGTTAAGAGCCTGTGTATGTACAGCACAGAAGAGATCCCCAAATGCTCCATTATGTGAATTCTACACAAGCAAATAAAAGCTTTGGGCCTTCTATCTTTCACGCCTGCTCTTACCCACTGAAGCCAGCAAGAAAATCTCGCCTGGCTGTAAACACATGTTGGTGGAACACTTTGTACAAGGAAAGACAACTTGGGGGAGTTACAGTAGCTGATCTCGGATGCCCTGCAGGGTAAGGAATACCCAGCCATTATTACTGGCCATGCTGAATGAAATCCCACATTTAGGACACCTGGTGAATTTTGCTGACTTACACAGGAGTAGAAATGGGCTCAAAATTTCCCTCAATTCTAGACTGAAATAGTTACAAAGGACTGGTTAAAAACGTGTTCAAGCTTCCAACCGTGGGCAGCAATAATGTGCGTTTTAATGCAAACATACTGCTTCACACAGTTCAGACATACTTTCCAATGGTTTTATCAGGTTATGAATTGTAACCGTATTTCTGCTTCGGGGGGAGTGGGTTGGTTAAATGCATGAACTTTTCTATTGTGTTCAGACACTAGGTACAGTACATTATTTACTCTTACATGACTTAGGAGTGCATGCACTGTTCACACGTGCAACCCCCCGCACGCACACACGTTTTTCTCAAAAAAACCAAGTGTAGCCTTAATAATGCAAGTAAATAATTTCCAAAAAAAATACAGGGAAAATGTTATTACCTTTTATGACGACAGGGTAGGGTTCCACGCCTCTTCCCCAGGCTCTGATAACATCACCAGTGCAAACACAGGAAAGATCATCCCAGGTTAGGGGGTTTAGTGATGCCATCCATGCTGGCACAACTCATGTCCTGGCAGGCAAGTAAAAGACAGAAAGGTCAGAGACAGCTTTTTAAAGCAAAATCATGTTTTAGCTGTTTAGAAAATGTTACGGAAGATTTGAAACATCAGAAATGAAATGTTAATCCTCGTAACACTGAGAACATCTGCCTGTTCTCAAGGGTAATCACTAACCAAATACCTCCTTCCCTCCAGCTGGCAGGTTAGCTGCCCTTGCTCGCTCACTCCCAAGATGGGCTGTTATTGCTCCCAAGGTTTCTCACAGCTTCAGGAAGCACCCTAAATCATCTTGTAAAGCTGCAAAGTTAGGCTTGTCTCGGCATTCCCAGCCCAGAAAGAGGCAGCAGAACTAACCTGAAGGCGAACCCAAGCACTGTAGACGGGATGGTGAATATTTAGTAAAGATATTGAAAAACCGCATTAAAAATAAACATTTAGTTGTTTGGAATTATTTATAATCTAATTCTCTTTCCAATATTTTTGAATTCCTATTTACAGGCTGAGGAATTTTGGATTCCTCATTATTTCTCTCTTGAGAAAGTTGCATAAAATTTATGAAGTATGGAAATAATGGCTTAAAAAAACAATACAGAAGTGTCTTATCCAAACTTCCTTTTTTAAAGATAAGATGTTTCTGATCAGCTGAGTGAGAACACACTTACTGACAAGATGATGAAATCCTCCTCTCTAAAGGATCCTAAGAGGCCTCCCTTGGAGATCTATGCACTGTGTTTCACAACCAGAGAAATGTGAGTGAACATTTTCATTTTATTTTGCATTACTATATTATTTCCAAAATAAAAGAGTCATTCTACTGGATAAGCATTTGCATGTGTTGATTTACAGCTACGTATTCTTTATACTACACTTGCGGAGGGGGGGGTGGACTCTGGGGGGCTTTATATGTTTCGGGAAGATTCAGGTGGGGTTTTTTTTTAACACTGGAAAATGGTGAATGGTATCCTGATCCTACATTCATTCTTGATGGTTGGTGCCAAGTTGCAGTTTATGGTAACCGGATGTCAATGATGAACAAACACAGCACTTCAGAAAAATACTTAACGCAATCGTAAATATGAGGGTCGGTTTATCAGGAAGCCTTCCTAGGCATGGAGCAGATCAAATGCATCTCACGCCGGCCATGCTACTGGAGATCCTAGGACTATCTTACCTTTTCACACCTTTAACACAGTGTTTGGTTGTTTTGGGTTTTTTTAATTCTAGTATTGGCTTTTCAATTTTAATTGAAAAAAAAATCATTGAACTAAAGCAGCTGAGCACACTAAAGTAAAAAACACAATCTCCATAGCTGCAGAAGAGGCAATTGCAATGAGAACCTGCTTTTTATACCACCTGATAGATTGTAAATATTAAATATTTATACTAAAATCCATCCCTACCCACCATGAATAGCTAAACAAAATAGGCATGGAAAATAAATATTGACAGGCAAGTCCTTGCCACTCCATTTGCTCTCTTTTTAAACTTAAACATCTTCTGGCATTATCAATGCTTATGAAAACGTTTTCTTGAGTCTCTAGAGTACTGGTCATTTGAAATGTCAGGGGTTATTTTAGATTGAACAACAATATTCTCTCCTTCCTTCTGTGATCGGGGACATAAATCTGTGAGTATTCAGCATTTAAAAGCCAGAGGCTTTGGAGGAAAAAGTGATTTCCATCGCCACCTTGCGTCTAACACAGAAAATGCCGATTCTCTAAAACCACCCAACAGCCTGAAGAAATTTCACTGGGACTTTTTGATTAAAGCTGCAGACAGTAGCCTGACCATTTTCCCACTTATTTCTGGATGCTGCCTTTATGCATTGCCTCTGAATCTGCTGGGCACAGCTGCCCCCGAGCACTACTGCCTTTCACCCAGCGGCACCTGGGGCTCAGCCTGGGCTCCCTCCTAGCTCCTGCGCCAGGGCCGGCAGGTCACCGCAGGCTACCTTCATCCCCTAAGCAGTTTTAGGCGTTATCAATAATCTAAAAAACCCGAAATGGCCTGGGAGCAGTCTGCTTGGCATCACTTCTCCCCATGCCGGAGCTCCGGTGGAAATCCCTGCCGGCGCTAGTGACCCTTTGTAGCACTGTCCCTGTGGCCGTCCGGAGCTGCCCTAGGCCAGTGGGAAGGCTCGTCTTTCCAAAAGACCTGGTGAGGGCAAGTGGTACCGGCTGAGGGATTACACGGTGCTGGTTTTACCTCACCCAAGCAGCATGGCGTATTTAGCCATGCCTGTGCACCAAGGCTCGCCTTTGGCCCGCGGGTGTGCAGGGTCTGGGCAGGCTCAAGCCCCCAGGCGATTGCTGAGGACCCACTCTTCGGGGGAGAAGGCTTTAGGAAAGGGTTCTGTTTGCCCCTCAGCAATGGGGCGGCTGCCATGGGGCCACATTCTAGAAGGAGCTCAGCCCCATGGCAACCAGCGGCGCTCAGTCTGCACCAGACCCCAGCGTGCCCCAGACCCCTTTCCCACGAGACGCCGCGTTTACCTGTTTCACCTGTTTCAGTGCTTAAATCTGGGACTCGTGTTCAGGACCAGGGTTAAATTGCGATGTATTTATTCAAAGGAGATTTGACCGACAGGTAAGATTTTTTTTTTTCAGGTCCATTTTTTACCAAATTCCCCATTTCTCCTGATTGGATCAAAACTAGAAATTAGTACAATCTCCAGTGAATTAAGGCTCTTAACTTTAAACCCTCCATATGTTGACCAGGTTAAAGGTGCAGGACTTTTGAACGGGAATATATGATTACAGAGCTATTCGGGGATCTCTACTAATCAGCTCGGTATCTGCTTAAACACCTTTACAACATTCCTCAAAGGAAGCAGTAAAGATAAAAAGGGCTTCGAGATTATCAAGAGAAGATGTAATTATGCTCACAATATTAATACTTGGCTTAGCGTTCGCACACAACAACCTCAGCAGAAAAGGTGAGTTTTTCACATACTTGCAAGTTCTAACCAAATAAAAGAAGGATTTTGTAAGACAGTAACTTATGTAATATTAGGAATAAATGTATCTTTGTATGTTGACTTCCTCTCCTCTACCATATGCTGAACTAAGTCTTTAATCCATATGCCCTCACCTCAAATTCTTGCACCTTTGCTGTCAGCAAAACATTGACATTTGAAATTAGTCACTAAAAGAGGGTAGTCCCGACTTAACTGTGCATTGTTATTAAAAGCGGTTCGTCCTTCACTCCATTCCCTTAGACCCCAGGGACTACAAATGTCATGTGGAAAATGCCTCGGAAATATCTGGCAGCGTAAGAAGCCTGAACATCTTCCTGCAAGGTAAGGAGTCAACAGAAGAGGAAAGCTGTCAGGGCTCTTACTGGTGTGGGTAACATCTTCAGCTGTCTCAGCTATTCCTCAGCCACCTGACCAAAAGCAATACAAGGGGTCACGCAAAATTTTAGCTCTGTTTTGCCAAAAACCAGAGACCATTATAGTGACCTTCGATGGGTTGGTGTCACTTGCTGTCAATAATTTTGCATAAAATCTCAAACTTTCAGATTTCAGCATCTGAGCACCTCGCTTAAGGGCCTCAGCTCCCACACAGCCGGGGGACACTAGTCAGGGAGTTGCCCATAAGTAGTTATGTTGCTATGAAGTTCGGTGGTGTGAATATCGTCCTCCGGAGTGTAACAATTTACTGTACTTGAGCGTTAAGAATAAAGCTAGTCCAGCAAAAAAGAACCACCAACAGGACTACACACAGAGAACCTGCTTGAATTTTCCTTGTTGTAACATTAACAGCTTACATCCCTCGCAGCTAACTCTGCTGGCCTGAACCTTTTGCAAGAAGAGTTGCAAATAACTTAAGAGAAGCCATTCCTAATGTTTCTTATCATTTTCCAGCCCCTGGGATAGCAGCAACCAAGGGGAAGTTAAGCAGAACCCAAAAAGTCATCACTCTGGAATGCTCTAGTCTTCAAAGGCCCATGCAAGTAAACCTGCTGTATTTGGAGAAGACGTTTCGAGATCTGACAAACCAGACAGTAAGGAAATATACCCTGCAGAGCCTGAAAGTCGTCGCCCATGCAGACAGGAAACCTGCTCTCAGCCACACCTGCGTTCTACTCACACACCATGGAAAAATGTTTCAGAGGAGATTTATTCTTAGAGAGAAAGGTAAAAAGTTCTGTAGCAAATATATGTTTAGGTATGTCAGAGGATGGCAGTCTTCAATTTCATATAGCCGATAACTTAGCAGTTATTTAAAAAAACCATTTGTTATCTTTCTATTAAAAAGAAAAAAAAAAAAGAAACAGGAGAAAGTAATGATCCAGAATTAACACTACTGAAAACTTCAGGTTCTGGAACAATTCCATGCTGTTGTTTTCCCTTCTTTTGGGAGGGCCAGGAGGTTTTGGCAGATACAGTTTCCAGTATTAATACATACAGAAAATTTTGTACATTGGGAAATTGCATACAAGCAAGAAAACTGTCTCTAGCACTTCACTGCAAATTGCCAGGTACACTGCCACCTCTTGCCAGCTGTGTCAGCGTGCAAGTAATTCCAGCCTTCGATTGCTTCTGGTTCTTCAGTTTAGAGAGAAACATATATTTGGTTGTTTTAAAACTTCTTTTTCTTTCCAGTGTTTCTAGCAGGGATATCGAATTGTGTTATAACAGCAAAGCTGCCCAAGCTGAAAGTTTTTGCAGAGGGTTTGACTGTCCCGCATGCACACCGAGAAAACCGAACTTCAGAGAGTAAGTACCAATTCTTCCTCCAGCGTCACAGAAGTAGCATAGTGGCAGATGTAAAGGCTAGAAAAACTGGCTTTCACACACACAACTTTGACAAAGTTCTCCCAAGCAGCAAATTCTCTGAATGGCAGTATTGCCTCTACCCATAAATGCACTGGCCCAGGTGCTTTGCAAATCTATGGCTGCAATGAGAAAACAGTATTTAAGCAGTGGCTTTCACAAGAAGTTACCCGTGTTTCAGCATGCCCCACGAGGGCTCCTAGCTTCCCTAAAAACCCACCTTCAGCAGGAAGTTACAAGCCTTTACTACCGTGACCAGGCTTACACACCAGTTTCACCTGGGGACCAGGCAGGAACTGAAAGATACTTGAAATATTTTAAAGTAAAAAGTTTCTGAAGTTCCAGAGCGATTTACAGCTTCCTGTAAAAGCCTACAGAAGACTCTGAATTGTTCCTCTGCTCTGGTCCACCTAACTTAGCCCAACCTAACCAAAATGAAGAAAATTTTGAACTGTCAAAGACTTGTAAACACATTTGAAATATTCTTCTCTATCTCATTTTAGAGGGAATTCCATCCAGAAATTACAAAGATATGCTGACCAGACAAAAACGAAGTATCATCATTAAAGTGTTCATCGCTTGCATCCTGTTAGCCTTCGCGATATCCTACAGCGTGTTTGTTATATACGAAATTCCCTTCCTGGTAAGTTTGGGAATGTGACAGCTTCTCACACTCATCCAGAATACAACCTTTTAAGTGTGACTGATGAGTTGAAATACGTTTACCAAGTTCTCGGGGAGAACTGTCTTTACAGATATGGACAGAAGCTGTGTGCTCAATACAGTGAGACAAGAAAAATACAGAGATTTGCAGACCTCCTGAATTCATTGTACTATGATGACCATGATCTAGTTAAAGGTATCCCTGCTCACTGCAGGGGGGTTGGACTAGATGACCTCTAAAGGTCCCTTCCAACCCCAAACATTCTATGATCCTATGACCACAACCATCTCACAAACTTCTTGATGTATCAGGACACTGCTCTTCCTAGAGGAAACCTTGTTCCTCCTTCTCAGCAGAGATTAGCAGCAGAGTAATTCTCTAACGCCCTGTCAGCCCAGCTACTGGTTTATGGGAGGCATGTCTGATTTTTGGTTGCAATCAGCTGTGCCCCAAATTACTGCTATCACCGTGAGGCAATTCTGTCAAAAAGCAGCCCAGAACAACCTTGCGCTCTTGTGCACGGGCAGCTGCTGGCCAGCCGGGAGAGGTACTCCTGATGCCAGAGGCAGAACAGTTTAGGGGTGGAAGAGAATAGGCAAGACTTTCAGAGGACAGGTAACCCTCTCTGGTTTTCTAGGCTGCAGGATGAACTATTTAAGCACACAGGTTGAGGGCATATATACAAGCAGGAGATACTGAGAACAAAAGACATCAGGGGCTGCGATATGCCAACTTCCTCCTGTAAAGCCATATTACTTTGACGCCTAAAAATCTAGTAGCATCCACCATGGCCCCTCCAGAAGCCCATAGCCTTTTTATAGTTTTGAACAGTTGGTATTCGCCACCATCCCCTACACACCCCTAACTGCTTTTGCTTCTTTCCCAAGCGCTTGTGCCCTGACTGGCTCAACAGCATACAGAGCAGCACCAGGAGCCTGCCTGCAGCCTGTCCCCCAGTGCATGACCAAACAGCAACGCTTCTGACCCCGTTTCTGAAGGGCACAGAACAGAAGCCACTTCAAACTTTTGTCTGACTCTCAGCCTCCTTTTGCCAGGTACTACTACTGGTCAGTATCAACCCAGTTTGACCGAGGGATAGCAGGCCTCAATGCAAGCACGTTTCCAAGTGAAGATCTGATTAGGTAGTAAGGAGACAGCCAAATCCATCCCTGGGGGAAGCTGGGTGGGCTCAGCCGCCCCCATGCTGGCTGGCAGCCATCTGACAAACCTTGCGTATCTCCTGGGCAAACAGCACATGCAGCACGTGCCATCGTGCCCGTGGTCACAAGCGGAGACAGGAGGGAGCTAAGTGAGGCAGGAGGGACGCTGGGACTGTTGGCGTGGGGAGGATGTACAGGGCCAGTCTGGGCTCACCCGTTCTGCTCTTCACAGGGTAACCTGGTTTTAGGTGCATCGAAGCAACAGTAACTGTGCTTGATGATAGACCTACCCCTTCCCCCTCAAGAAATCAAATAACCCTGAAATATTAAGGTGCCTTTTCATGAAGAAATTATTTAATCTTGTGCTTCCTAACCCCATTAAGCGAACTGCTGAGGTACTCCACTGCCACCTCTCACTGTGACTTGGGATCACGTCACTTAACTTCGGCTTATCCAGTTACTTGTCTGTCACCAGCTCCGGAGAGCTTAGCCCTGCCGACACACAAGGAGCCCTCTGGATATTACACATACGGAACAAACCGCTTGAGAGCATTTAATTTGCAGAAATTATCAGTAAATAATTTCAAATAGCAAATGAAAATCACCTCATTTGTTAAGACTTCTGAGTAGAAAAAGGCAGCATGTGGGCACATTATTCATTAGAAATTATCCACTTAGATCTTCCTGGAGTGTAACTGTAGTGAGAAATTTGCTATAGTGAGAGATTTGGAAATTGAACCGAGACCCTTAAGAGCCATTTCACACAAGCCATTGAACAGCCATCAGGTGGTGACACCTTTGGGCTTCTAACAAGCTGAAAACCATTTGAACAGACTTAAGGCAAAAGACTCTTTATGTCATCGCTCCCTCCAGGAGACATGAAGCATGCTGTAACTTTAGTTCAGTTCAGTCAGGAGATGTCGCACCACTAAATTACTGAACTGAAAAATGCGAGCACTGGTGTAAGGAGTAGGGGTTGTTTAACGTTCCTCACGAGTATTTTTTCTCCCCTTGTCAGACAGATGCATAATAGCAAGACCCTTACAAGAAGAGATCCAGTATCATTGTCATCCATGAAACCTACCCATGAAAAGCTGCAGGCCTCAGAGAAACACCCTTTTTACCTGCCAAGATGCATCACCTTTCCCTCACCACTTACTGGAAACAGCAGAAAGCAACCGCTGAGAAGACACCCATATGTTGATTCCTTCCATTAACTTCCCAGATCCTTATTTTAATTTCCAGACACAGGAAAAACCTGTTAGCATAAGCAATAAATATTTCATTGACATTCCAAACTCTGCCTCTCTTCATTTTTTCCCATGATTTTTCACATGCATTTGGGGCCTGGGCAAAAGGAAAATGAAGTAGCTTCCAGTATTTTTATTCTCGTAGTTAAGTAGTTCAGACAAGGAGCATACATGTGGCAAACTCATCCTTAGGATACCAGACCTTCTCCTCCAGCCTCAACAGCAATAACGCAGATATTAATTATTGAGCTTTAGCCTTTGCCTAGGTCTGAGTAGGTGCACATTTTCATATGCTGATACAAAATGAATCTCTATTTGCAATGTACTTATATCTAATGCAATCTTCAGCTCTCTGATATGAACTGCCAAAGGCTACATCTGTCTGCTACAGAGAACAGCTCTCAAGTTCAAATGCAAAGGATTAAATGCTTCAGAATCTGCATAAATGAACAGAAGCAGCCCTCGAGCTTCACGGTGAACAAGATACCACTTTCCCCCCAGTGATGCAGATCCTGTTCATCTAAATCAACATCATGCATGCTCTGAGGGGCACCAGAAGAATTTCACGCAAAATTAGTATCTTACAACAGCATAAAAAATGTTGCACAGAAACAGTAATGACAGGAGGTTTTTGTGGAAGAGGTATGGGGGTCACTGAGCTACGTGGGGCAGACACAGCCCTGGGCGTGTGGGATGTTCCAGGCACGTCGAGTTTACTGCAAGAACAGCACCCAAGCATAAGCACGTATTTGAAATCCATGAAATACCAGTTACGTTCGCCAGCACCAGGGCACCATAAACATACAGAGAATCTACTTAGTATCTGTGTTAAACCACATAGTAATTGTCAGCATTGCTGTTACAATCACACCAGGCTCTGAAGGAGTACCATGTCCCCACGGGAACACAATCCAGCAAACGAGGCTACCGCAGAGGCGACGCAAGATCCCACGGGGTGCGTCTTGCCACCGTGCCAGGCTGGCCGTGCAGACCACCTAATACAGAAACAAATGATTATTTTACACAAAGCAACTCGCTAAACCATTCCCCAGCTTTGCTTCAGGGTTTTATGCCACGCAAGACCCATTAGAGCCCTGTCCAAATCCTTCTGACGGGATGCTTGTGACGGGACAAGGGGGGATGGCTTTAAACTGAAGCAGGGCAGGTTTAGGCTGGATCTAAGGCAGAAATTCTTTCCAGTGAGGGTGGTGAAACCCTGGCAGGGGTTGCCCAGAGAGGGGGTGGAGGCCCCATCCCTGGGAACATTCCAGGCCAGGTTGGCCGGGGCTGTGAGCAACCTGATGTGGTTCAAGGTGTCCCTGCTCCTGCAGGGGGGTTGGGCTGGGTGACCTCTGGGGGTCCCTTCCCACCCAAACCATTCCATGATTCTATGCTCGCAGCAAGCCCAAGCCCCCGCGCGCGCCCAGGTCACAGGGACACCCGCGGCGTAGGCGGGAGGCGGCCACGAGCTCTGGTCAGGGACGGGCGAGCCCTTTCTCAAGTGAAAGTCCGCCAAGGTTTGCCCTTGGCCACCTCAGAAGCTTAAAGGATGAACCGCCCAGGCGCGGGGGCGGGCCCGGCGGCGCGCGCGGGGCCGGCGCGGGGGCGCGCACGCACTGGCGCACGCGCAGGGCGGGGGCGGCCCGGCCCGGCCCGGCCCGCCCCGGCCCGTGGGGGCGAGGGGGGAAGCGGCCGAGGGGGGGGGGGGGGGGGGGGGGGCGGCGGGGGGGGGGGGGGGGGGGGGGGGGGCCCGAGGGAGCGGGCAGCCGGGAGCGCGCGCTTCCCGCACCCGCCCGAGGGGCCGCGCCTGCCGGGGGCGGGGCCAGGCGGGGCGGAGGGCGCCGCCTGGCGGTGGTGAGGAGAAGGGTCCGCCAGGGCTGGACGGGGCCTGGGATATGGGGAGTTGGGATTGGGGAGTGGGGATGGAGGAGTTGGGAGTGGGATATGGGGGAGTGGGATATGGGGGAGTGGGATATGGGGATACGGGGGAGTGGGATACAGGGGATGGGAGGGGGGGGGTGGGATATGGGGATAGGGGGGTGGGTGGGGGGGGGGGGAGTGGGAAATGGGGATATGGGGGAGTGGGTAATGGGGATATGGGGGAGTGGGTAATGGGGATATGGGGGAGTGGGATATGGGGGAGTGGGATATGAGGATACAGGGGAGTGGGTAATGGGGATGTGGAGGAGGGGGGAGTGGGATAGGGGGATATGGGGGAGTGGGAGATGGGGACTGGGATATGGGGAGTGGGTAATGGGGATATGGAAGAGTGGGGAGTGGGGAGTGGGATATGGGGGGGTGCACGGGGCTGCTGCAGGAATGGCCTGTGCTGCTGTGCTTGGTGCTGGCACTGCACTGGCGGCTTAACCAGTGGTGCATAGGTTCAAGCAGCCCTGTAGATGGGACTACAGTGGTTTGCAGTTCACAGAGTGAAGTGAGTGCCCAGCGGTGGCTGTGCAGTGTCACTTACGGCCAAGCGGTAAAAAGTCCAGCCTGGAAGTTGCTCTCAGTTGTCTGAGGATCCAAGCAGAGGTGCAGGGATGTGTAGCCAGGATGGAAGCAACTTCCGTCTGCATGGAGGGGCCGCATAACTTCAGTGGTGTCCCTGGACGCAGGACCATGCCTCCCCATGTGGTGCATGGAGGAGAAAAGTCTAGAAAGAGAAACATTAAATTTCAATAAGTCAGATGCCTGAGCCATTCCCAGCAAAAATACCTTGTAAAAGTGAGACATGTTAGAGATCCCACAATGGAAAGCAACTCAATTCCCTGATGGTGGACAGCAGTGTAGAACCTCACTGTACAGGTGCTGGTGAAACAGACCCATTCATAGGAGCTGCCACACAGTCAACACTGAAAATGTAGTTGACATCAGACGCTGATGATTTTTGTAGATTTTAGTACTGCTGTGTCCGTGACGTCTCTAACCTGTTCATTCTCTTCCCAGTGCCTCTTGGAAGTGCAGAACACTTTCTTGCACAAAAACTGTTCATAACTCTCTGCTCAGCACATACATTCCCACTCGGTTCAGGATTGGCTTATATCCCCATCACTTCTCATCTCTTCTTACACTGTATCCCATCTCTGCACATTTCATTTCTTCTCATATGCAGAAAACAGACTCTCAGCCATGTCAAATGGTCCCTGTTAGGAAGACTGCTGACAGCCCTTTTGCTTTTGTGTTCAGGACGCTCTGGGAGCATCTCATCTGCGAGGGCTGCGTGAGAGACATCCACAGGGAGAGAATAGCCTTTTTGGATGTACAGGTTGGGGCAAGGCTTATGCTACGGGGTTTTAGGCGGGACAAGTTTTACTGAGAGGAGCAAGAACACCGCCGAGGGAGAGGAATGGAGCGCCTGGCCTCCTTCGGTAGTAAGTACCATAGGAAGACATTTGGAAAGTGTTCGCCATTGTTTAAAGACATAAGCAGCTGTCTGGGGGAGAGAGACAGAAAACTAGCAATATTTGTTCCACAGGGTCACTCTGATCAAATTCTCAAGAGCATGAGTACATGAATGATTCAGTGGGAATTTGGGTCTTTTTTTCTGTCTACTTTTTATAGTTGGGCTAGTTCAAATCCATTTTCTTGGAAAAAATGTGCCTTATAACTGGGCAGCCTATTTATTTTGACTCCTTTGCAGTGAACAAAATAAGAAAAACTTGCAGAGCAGTGTTGCATTCCTTGTTCAGCAATCTGAACAGAGTCTGAGGTTTGGGCGAGTTACAGAACGATCTTGTTGATGCCTTTGCAACCACAGCAATATGCTTCACAAGTCTGACTTGAGGCAGACGGATGGGAGACTGCAGCTGTCTGTGCAGTATTCTCCACGAATTAGGTCTTGGGTCTGGTCTTCAGTGCAGAACACGAGCACTGGATTAAATCAGCTAGCCAGCACAGCTCCTGGCACCACTGCCGCCTTGTACCAGGAGGCTGCTACAGAGAAGATTTTCCTTTGAGTCTGTTGCACAAGTTCAGGTTTAGTGTATCGGGGCTAGCAGGCATGCAGTGCCAACATCTCTCTTGCAAGTCTAGCTGAACAAGGAACTTTTAACAGGTATTTGGAGAAGCTGCAGTAGAAAAAAGGTTATATACTGTTGAGTTCACTTAGAATTACTGGGCACAAGTGAGTTTAGGTGATTGCAAAACCACTGCCGTGTTTGTGTTGCGTGAGATTTGTTTTTGGCTTCACAGATGACCCTTTTGATAAGCCTCCATGCCGAGGTTGCTCTTCATACCTCACAGAGCCCTATGTTAAGTGTGCTGAGTGTGGGCCTCCTCCCTTCCTCCTGTGTTTGCAGGTGAGTGCAAGGATAAAAGCAAAGGCATTAATTTCTTTGAGAGAGTCATCAAAGGCCTGTCCGGTGCCAAGCTGTTCCATAAACACATTAATAACTGGTCTCTGTAAACTTGTATCAACACACTTATTTGCTTAGGGACAGGGAAATGACAAAGAAAACGTTGGAGGCATGAGCAGCTGAAGGGGATCTTTGTGAAGACAGCCAAAGCTACCTAAAGACATGCAGTCAGCCTGACTGTGTAACGGAGCATGCCGCTGCATGTCTAGAGAGGTATCGTGTCTGTCATTTTTTATGGCATGAAAAAGAAAAGCCATCAAGAAACACCCTTTCCCTGTCACTACAGGTTTTTTTCCTCCCAAATGGAAAAGAACATTTGGGGAGAGTTTGCAATATTGACAATAATTGTTTGTGACCAGATATAATTCTTTAAAAATTCTGTGTGCGATCTGATAACCACAGAAAATACTGCTAGTTTTAATTATTTAATAAGTTTGCATTATTTATGATTTTAAAATGGCAATAACCTCTAAACATGAGAAAACAGTTTAGCCTTGTGCTCAGGTATGGACAAAATACACAAAGCCATATTTTGTATATTGGGTATGTTTTTGTTCATTTACCTGTGCTTAAAAAAATAGAAATTTAACAGTTGAAAATAGCTGCAAACCATGCTGGTACTTTTTAAACAGAAAGCCAAGATTAAAGGGAAACTGTGTTTTCAGTACTTAAGAAATGCTTTGTGCTCTTTTCCTGGAACAATCCACTTTGAAACATACACCAAGCTTCTTCCGCCTGCCCAACTTTGCCATAAATACTTTAAAAAAGCGTGTCAATTCACAGGAGTTATGTCTTGGTGCAAAAGACAGGTAAGACACAAAGGCAGATTTAACACAGTTTTAACAAAGATTTTTCTACCATTTCATGTTTTTTCGAAAATGAAGTTAGAAGAATTGAGTATCTTTTCAGCATATCAGGTGGTCGGGTTTGGATACCCAGTGGTTGGAGAATAAAAGCTAAAAAAGGGCTGGTTAAAATGTTTTCAGGGGAGAAGTAAGAGGCTAATTTAATGCTAATCTTTTGTTCTAGTGTTTCACACGAGGATTTGAATACAAGAAACATCAAAGTGATCATACTTACGAGATAATGGTAAATATTCCTTTTAGATAACACCTACTTGATCTTGAGCTTTCATAACTTCCCAAGACTTAGACCCTTGCTTACTAATACTACATTGAAAAGTTAAGTGATATAATTCTTTGATTCAGAGGTTTAGAACTATTAAAAGAAGAAACAGTCACGCTTGAGAGCAAAGAAAAATACCCACCTGGAACAGAATGGAATAGTGGAGACATTTAAGGCTACATTTTTTTATTGTACCCAGATAGCACAGTGCATCTCACTAGGCTTCCAATTCTTTAACCATATGAATCAACTTACATTTCTCTATTCTTATTTTTCTTCCCCAAAATTAATAATTTTGAAAGTCTTCAGTAATTTTTATTGTGTTTCATAGCGTAACAGTGTTGAATTACAGCCCGTAGCTACAATACGTAACCGTATATCAGAAGATCTGTAGGGACAAACTAGTTTTTACTGTAGTTGATGACCCAATGGCCTAAATAATTCAACGATTATTTGATCGGGTTTCATGGGACACAGTAAAAGTTTAAAACTACCAGTATTATGTACTGTAGTTTAGAACTTCTTTGCTCTTCATGTGGTGTATTGTAACAGAGGATCACAGCAGTTTGATTTGCTTTTTTCTTCTCTAGACTTCCGATTTCCCTGTCTTAGATCCTAACTGGACAGCTCAAGAGGAAATGGCACTCCTGGAAGCTGTGATGGACTGTGGATTTGGAAACTGGTGAGAGTTTAGCGGTTCAGCCAACTTCAGTTGGTGATGGGTAGTTTTCCCTTTCATTTCACTGGATCTTACTATTGGATACATCAGTGCACATTGAATGTTCAGTGACTTATTGTGGGCGAGACACTAATTTAGCAGCTAAATTGGAAGACCAGGGTAGCAGATTCTGTTTTCAAATCTGCTGTTAGATATACAAGGCAATGGTTAAAGGCTTCTTGTGAGATGCAGGGCACCTCCAGTGAAGTACAAAGCTCCCTCAGTTTGCATTGAAGACACTAGGTTCTGAAGGAGCTCAACTATTGCACAAGATTTTCTGTGCCTCAGTTTACTCCTATGTAAAAACCAACTCCAGATTTTCTTATCTTGTGTGGTTTTGGTTTGCTTACAGTAGGTATTACTATTTTTGGAGGTTTCCTGCTTCTCTCTCATATTTAGGATAGAGCACTGGAAATACTTAATATTTTTACATTATGTTCTGTTAAGTTAATTTCTGTAGTTGCTACAGGATTTTTATGCATTTGTAAATAAAGGAGATCTGTAGTCATGAGTTATCTCCTCCTTCATGAAAAAATAGCTGTATTTAAAGTATAGAACTCCAGGCTTCACTGAAACAGAAGTGTGAGTTTTTATGTGTACACTGCTGTCATAATTAAGACTGAAAACTGGTTGCAGTTATGTTCTGCAACTCTGCTGTCTAGTACACTTTGTCCTACTTAGCAATACAAGTAATCTTAACTTTTTCCTTAAACACTTGGCTTTTTTCAGCCTTTACCAAATAAAGGAAAAACTGACTTTTCTTCCTGGAATACCTTGCATCCAGTTTTTAGTTTAACAGAAATTAAAATGATTGCTGCTGGTGTTTTGGTTTTCTTTTTTTTTTAAAGTCCTAAACTTACCCACCCATTTTATTAAGACAAAATATTTCATGTTTCTAGTCAACCACTTCTCCAAGAAAGTTTGGCAAAGATTTCTAGGATGTGTTTTCTACAACCATTTTGGTATTTAACAAAAACCTGTTTAACATCGCTACACGAAAGGGGAAACCACTATGAAGTTAAAATCGCAAGAGAAACTTGAGAAGCAGAATGCAATTCAGGACTTCGAATTTACCATTACCGGGAGTTAGTAAAATGTATTAAAAGCTCTCAAATAACAATACTAAATTCTCAAACGTATAAAAGATTTGGTTCGTTACATCAGCCAGGGAATTTCTCACGTAAAGACAGTGAATTGCATTGCTCATAACCACCAAAAAAGTGCTCCCTAGCACTGTATCTATTGCCTAAGTATTGGCTCAGTGTTAGTACACAAAATGTGAATTCAGACATCATGACAGATCAGTTCTCTGCACACAATACGATGAATCTCTTGTCCAAAATTATCTTTTCCCACTAGAGAAAGAAAAAAGCCCTCAACATTTTTGTGTTCTTCATATTAAGCTTCCCCCTGTTCCCACTTCAGGCAGGACGTAGCCAACCAGATGTGTACAAAATCCAAGGAGGAGTGTGAGAAACATTATATGAAACACTTTATCAACAATCCCTTGTTTGCATCTACGTTACTGAACCTGAAGCAGGCGGAGGAGGCGCAGCACAACGAAACAGCCATTCCTTTCCACCGTGAGTATCCCCTGCCCACTAGCACAGGCAGGGAGCTTCCCCGCAAGGTCTCTGCTCTTCCAAATCTGGAACGAGCAGCCTTTGGAGAAAGGCATGCACCACACATGCAGTTTGCTTTCATTCCCAAAAGGAGAGCTTGTTCTGATGGCTAACTTGAATAATGTTAGTAGTGGGGTTCTCTTCACACTGTATTAAATCACTGGTGTAACAAATAAGCAAGACTGCCAGTTCAGTGGGAAAAGGGAGGGAACAGAGTGGTCTGATACAAACATCACCGTCTCAAAACCAGAAGTTCCTGCATGGCCAGTGGAAATGGTCACTCTCAGGAATCACCGCAGCAAACGCCTGGATGTGTATATTCATTTAAAGGACAAGCTACCTCAAAGCTACTTCATATGGGGCACAATATAACAGCGTGTCCTTCGTCATAAATACCAGGGCGAGTTCTCACCCTTGTGCTGCAGTGGTTCATTTTCTTGTCGTAGCAATTTTAACTGAGAAAGGATTTCTACTTTTAAAACATTTCATCTGATTATCTGCTGAGTACCGGGCCTAACTGCTGCTCTGATTTGTCATAAAATCATTCCCTTTAAACTATGCTGATTTCACACCTCTCTTTAAAACCACCTTTTAAAAAATTTATGTTAAGTTTCAGCAATTTTAACAAATTTTCAGTTTTCCTTAAATTTAAAATCTATAGAATTCCCCCAGTCTAGCAGCTGTTCCATTATAAAGCTCTGCAGAGTGGCTGGGTAAAAAGATTGCTTGGTATTTTGAGGTTTAAATTTCACAATAAAGTGGTTAGAGCTAAAGCAGTAGGAACTGGACAATTTTGGTTCTGTCCCTGGCTGTCATTGATTTTTTTTATGTGACCTGGGCCGAGACAAATTCTCTGTGCCTCAGCTTCCTTTATCTGTAGCGTGGGACTTAGAATACTTAGCTCCTTCACAAGTGCGTTGTGAGCCTCAGTCCATTATTGTCTGTGAAACACTGAGCTCCTCAGTTGGGAAGCGCTGTAAAAATTCAGAGTTGCATGGCTTTAATTGCAGCTCTCTGTAAATGGCACCCAGAAGATGGCAGATTTAACACCCCTGTCGCTATTAACTAAAAGAACCTGCACGCTGAGACTGTGTGATCTGCAGAGGTTTATGGGGGGATGCTGAACTCTGAAATGTAGAGTTTACATTTTATAACCTATTTATTACCTTGAATTTATGTGTTTGACTTTTGTGAATGTGATGAAGATCTCAGATTCCTGCATTTTTTTCTGGATGAACTCAGTCTTTTTCTGAATAGAACGCTGAATAAAAGCCCAGTCAGGGTGGTTTTCTTCAACTAATTATTCCCACTTTTCCTGCAAAAGAAACACCTATTTACGGATCGTATTCTGTTAAAAGAAGACCCCAAGCCCTACAGAACAACTAAAAAACCTTTGTTTTTTCAGCTGCTGATGACCCCCCGCGGCCTACTTTTGATTCCTTGCTCTCCAGGGATATGGCTGGGTACATGCCAGCGAGAGCCGACTTTGTTGAGGTAAGACTCTCTCTTCTCCCATTATTTTAAATTTGCCACTGAGTGCAAGAACAGCAAACGCGCACTTGTTTGCCCCTGCCTGTAGGTCTTTACTCTTCGTATAAAAAACATTAAAAGAGAGGACAGGGCAGGGTGATTAAACCAAGGATTTAATTACAGAGGTGGCGCTGTGGACCTGCAAAGCTGCCAGCAAGCAATCTGTGAGCCACTGGCTTTGTGTGCAGGGGCTGCAAGCCACGCTGCTACCACCAGATGTCCAGTAATGAATGGCTCTTACGTAAGCGGACTAGATGTTGTGAATTAGATGCTTAGCGAAAGGGGTCAGCTTCAGCGTGCTTCTGTTTCATTTGCCTTAGAGAAGCACATACGAGCCTGATCCAAAGATCACTTGAAAGACCTGCATTGTTTTCAGTGTTTTTAGCTGTGGGCCCAGGGCCCCAATTTCCTGTTGCAAAACAAGCTCCTGTACATGAAGTAATGAATTCAGCCATATAGGGGCTTGTTGTTTTTGTACAGAATTTCCACCACAGTGTGGGAGTCATGGAGATTACCTGATTAATTCTCATTATCCTATCACAGCATCCTGTTCCCGTTCCAGCCATGGGGGTGCATATTACACATTCCCTAGTTAAAGCTTTCCTGTGATGTATGTTGCTCAAGGATGAAACCTTGTACAACTGCGTACGAGTAAATACCTGTTTTCAGTATTTCTACGGCTACTGAAACTTGATACCAATTTTTTAGTGCTAGTTAGTGACAATTTATTAATCACCTCTGAACAGGAGTTTGACAACTATGCTGAATGGGATTTGAGAGATATTGATTTTGTAGAAGATGATTCAGACATTTTGCATGGTAAGTCCCATATTTTTGTACATTGTCTTAAAACAATGTCTGTGAGTGCCTACACAGCATTTCATTGGGTCTCTTTTTCTCTCCACACCTTTTTAAAAGTGAACATACATTTTTAATGATCTCACTTCTGTACGCTGGGACTTAAACACTGGCATTTCTATGGTCCTTGCTTTCAAATCCTTTTTAAAAGCCCTTAATCAACTGACAAACAAATGGTATTTATATATAGAATAATGCACTTCACTCATTACTGAAATGTAGCTGGTTGCAAAGTAGAACATGACTGAAATCAAATAGTCTCAAGCGGTAGTAGGCATCTCTTTAGGAAACACACAAACGATGTTTTATCCAGTATAAACTCTAGAGAAGGTTTAGCTAAGTAGATGCAAATTATCTGAGATAGCAATTTGTCTGGAAACAGCAGTGCATCGGTGCTTGAATAAACAGACTTACAGGCCTATTAAAAAACAGAAGCACCAATGCCTTCATATTACTTCCCCTCCCCATCTGAAAGATACTCTTTCCATCTACATAATGTTTGTGAGCATCATAGCAAGGCACAACTTTTGTTCTGATTCGGAAAGAGGAACACTTTTGTCTCTGTTGCTAACCCCCTTTCCCCTACTATACCTGGTTTGTTAGGAGACCTGTCACTTACTCTAACCTCTGTTAGTTTAGGAAATCTGGTATCAGGTTAGGTATTAATACAGGCAGCAAGGAGGTAACGTAGTTTAAGACTATGTGCAACACACTGAAACTGTTCTACTCTTGAAGTTGTGTGGTTTTCATGTGTTAAACACGCACACTGAGTTATAGTAACATTAGCTGTATGTGACAGCTTTTTTATTGTGAAGAGGATGGTTGTTGTACGAGTCCAATTACTGCTACTGCGTTTCTGTGAATATAGCTGCCTTAATAATACCAAATAACAGGAATTATTAAAATGATGTTTTAATCCATAGAGAAGATCATATTTTTCCCCACATTTATAAGTCCAGACAGTATTTAAAAGTACTGTGTTTATGCTTCAGAATTCTCCCATCTATGTCAGGCAGTTCTAAGCTAAAGCCTTAGCATCCCTTGGAGACAGACAGATCCTGTTACATACAGACAGTCTTTCCAAACTTAGAAATCAGTTTGAAATTTAGTAGTGTACAGAGATTTAAGGAATGCAAACTCCCTTGGCTCAGAAAAGGTTATGAGAATCCTACATCAGTCTCCCTTTTAACGTTTATTGAAAGGGGGCCTAGCTTGTGAACATGTCATGGATTCATCATGCCGTCTCTCTACTGTTTCTTTTTCTTATTATTAAAAGCTATATTTTCTTGCTTCCATGTCCTATTCTGAGTGCTGGCAAACTGAAAAAGCAAAATAATCTCCTAGTTCTGTTCATTAATTGATAGCTTAATATTCATTCAAGATGGTTACCAGCACTGTCTGCCATACCCTATCGTCCTCCCACTGCACAGTTCAGCCATTTAAGATATCTCCTACCAGCCTCCCATTTACGTTGTCAATCTGAATGCAAAAAATCAGCCTTTCCCATCTCTTCAGATTATCACCGAGCTATGCAGGGCCAGGCCCTTTGGTCTGCCTAGCTCCGTGTCCTGTTAGTGCCCCACAGCAGATGCACAGCAGAAGGGTGTAGGAAAAAGCAAGTATAGGCAGATACTTTTCCTGGCATATCTTCCACATTTCCTGCAGTGATAAGTTTAGAGACTCCTTGAGCCATAGGTTGTGTTCAGCCCATTTTGAGCAAAGGACCTGTCCTCTATGAACTTGGCTAACTACTGTTAGAAATATATACATTTGTACTTTTGCCCCCGTAACATCCTGTAGCAGTGAGTTCCATAACTGAGTTAGGAGTTCTATGATTTAATTATGTGTTGTGTGAAAAAAATACTTCCTTCTGTCTGTCACATCTTTTGCCTGATCATTGGATATTCTCTAGTCCATTCAGTTGTCTTCAGTATTAGTATAGGATGTCAGGCATTTGCCCTGTGAAGACTGTTTGGCAGAGGTTATGGAGCGTGACCAACTACATTTTTGATCTCTTAGCTCAGGAACTCTGGCATCTTCCTTCCCACAGCTGTCCTAGATCTGCCCATGTGAGAGAGAATGCCTCTAAAATATGAAGTCCCACGATCTAGCCAGCTGTTTTTCTTTTACATGAGGCATCTTGGGGAGGGAAAGAATTATTTTCTAAAAAACTTTGGAATTAGAGCTTTCCCTTCTCCAAGTTTATACAAAGAAAGGAAAGAGCCACATCCTCCCTGTCCTGCAGTTTTAAAGATCTCAGATGCTGACTTTGCTTGAGAATATTTTGCAACCGAATTGTAGGATTTCATACTGTAGAAAATGGCTCAACACTTGGATCTGAAGGCAGGGACAGGCATTTGGTTGATTTAAGAAACCTCTGTACTTTCTAGTTAACAGGCAGAGAAGGTTGTGGGGCGGCCCTGGAGGCCCAGGTTCTCGTAACCTCTCCCAAGGGTGCCTGTCCCACTACTTCCAGGCAGCGGCTCCAACGTGCCTCTCTACCCCAGCCCTGCCCACTGGCAAACTTCTGACACTAGCACTTACAGAAATGTCTTTGAAAAGCAGCCCCGTGGCTGTCTTCCACACCTGCTCCAGACAAATTTTTGCTGACCAAACAGCAAACTTGGTTTTTTTGAAAAGGTAAAGACGTAAACCAGGGTTTTAACACATTTTTATAGCCCAGAGAAACCCAAATGGGGTCTTGCAGCATAGATTAAGTATCAGGTTTGTGAAAAAATCAGCAGTTTGTTTTCCTGCCATACATTACACCTCACTAGCTTCAAGATTAATTTTTGAAAACTTCTTTTATATTCCATTTTCTGAAAGTTACTCAAGCTAGACCCAGAGAACACACTGACCAGAATAAATTTCTATGGCCCCGCTTTCTTCTGTTTCACAAGTCACAGATCAGTGCTGCAATGTCTAGGTTGCATGTAACACAGGAATATTTGATGCTTTCATTGGAATGGAATTCCCCCTTCTTCCCTTTCCTCCACATTGCTCTGCTCTTCTCAAAATTTTGTAAAAATCTTTTTATAAAAAAAGCCCTAGACTTAAGCTGCTTGACTACTGTTTCCTAATATCATTGCATTTTCCCTGTTACATTTCCCTGCGTCACGCTCAACAAGTTCTCAGTATTCCCACAAGAAAGAAGAGTGCAATTTAATAGGAAGTGGAAAGACTCCCAGGCAGCCTCTTAGGAGGGACACAGAAACCTGTACCTGCTGACTCACCGGCTCCTCCTGCCACACAGGAGGTCACAGGCATTGTTCAGTCACTTCTTGATATTAGTGAGACGCTAGAAATTGTACGAAATCTCTCGTATTTCAAGTAACTCGTTGAACTGTTATCTCTTATGCGGTACTTGCGATACAATAACTGCATGCAAATATATATTGCAGTTAAACAAACACATAGTGGACAGATCGAAAGAAACAAGTTACAAATCTAATTCAGCCCAAAGTCCCTGAATATTTCACGAATTACAAGTTTTTGTCAGACTCAATTATAACATTAGTAATTTATCTTCTTCAAGGCTTTTTCTCCTCTTTCCTTCTCGTGTAAATGATTTTTACTTTGAACACTGGGGAGTAATTGCTGAACCCGCAAGTTGAGAAGTGAGTGGAAATAGACTGCAACTCTAGCTGTACAGTAGTGAAATTTCATTTTATAAGATACAAGGCACTCAATGTCCTTCTAAATATTACATGATGTTTATTCTTTTGTGGAAAGTCCTGACATGCTCTGAAGGCAGATACTGTGTTTGCCTAAGGTCCTGCCTGCCTCTTGGGAGGGTGAATTTGGATTGTGGCCGTTAAGTTTGTACCAACCAAGGCACACACTGGATACAGAGCGTGTTTACTTTGATTAGTTTGCATTCTTCCCATTATTTGGGCCTTGCATGCCAAACAGAGGTTAGCCAGCATGAAACAAAGGTCTCACTCATTAGTGTTCAAAAAAGTTTTTGCAGACCAAATGAGGCTGAAGAGGAATGACAAGCAAAGAAACTGTTTTGGACACACTCTTGAGAAACCAAAATATTTTGATTTTTTGGAATGGAGAAAGGAGCCTTGAATTTCTGCCTATCACTGGATCCTTCAGAGCTACTCTTGACCATCTCAAAGAACCTTATCATTTCCCAAAATGGACACTCTGAACATGGTGTCAGCTTGGATTATCTTAAATTGCCAGTACAAACAACTGCCTCCCTAGTATAATCCATGGGGAAAAGCACAGGCAAATCATTTTCATTCGTACAGCATCTCTTTTCTCATTTCAATGCAGCATGTAACAGTATAGTAGTCTGAGTTATTCATGCATTCCAGATTTTGTAATCAGCTGTTCCTGTGTGAATATGTCTATTAAAAACAAAAACCCCTCCAAAAGTGCATGTGGCAGAAAATACTAATTTTTCTGTAAGAAGCAGCTTCATTTTTTCCTTCATTTGTTCTCACGAATGTTCCTTCCCCCCCAGTTGATCATAATTTCTTTCAGAATATTGTGCATTCAGGAGAAAGCATCAAAATGCAATGGTTATAGGTGCATAATTACTTGTGATATTTATAGAGGTTCTCCAGTGCAATTTCTGCATGTACTTATTAACTTCTGCCCACACAAACCCCAGAAAATAACACGTTAGCGTAGCTTGTAGAGGGTTTAAAAATACAAAAATATTTTCCATAAATTGGCACTGATTCCAACACTTAGTAATATATTTCATTCATGTTTAACTTGCTACATTTCCCAATTTTCCCAATTTCTTGTCCCCACATTTAAGCAAGAAGGAGAATTTGCTACCTGTGCTTGTTCTTAAATTAGGAAACTTAAATACCTCTTTATGAAAATACTTTGTTCTTGAACACTCTGCTTTTGCAAGAAATTTGCAAAAAGAAGAAAGAATATTGTACCACCCCTCCTATCTTCATACATAACCTTTTGCTCCTAGATTAACATCAAATCAGTTTTGTATAAATTGAAGACTTTTTTGCTAGTACAGGATCAGCAAGCGTAACTTAAAACTGTTGGCTCCTGAGCTAATACGCACGGCCGTTGGGCTTGAGCTCTCCCTGCTCATAAGAAATTTTATTACCCAGAGGACTGCACAGATGAATTGCCCAGAGGCTAGGGGCTTCCTGGTGTTTACATATAAATATATATTTTAAAATAGACACATAACCACGCTTCTCCTTAATTGCATTATTAATTATTTATTGCAGAGTGCAATCAATAAACTGCCAGTATCGGTTTTGCTCTTTTCTTGTAACTACAGAGAGAGGAGTAGATTCTGGATTCTATCACACGTGGGCCACCCCTGTTTACACAGCACGGTGGGCTGCTTAGTTTCAAAGATCTGCATATTGTCTCTACAGACCGTAAACCCACTGTCAAGTCTTAAGCCTCTTCCTTCTGAGAGCATATTGAAATAATTAATGTAAAGGAAAAAAAGCCAACCAAGAAATCGGCCAGCTCTGTGCTTATTTAATGACCTAGAATTTTTACATGAGGGAAGGGAAGGTGTTTCCTTATCTTTTCTTTCAAGAATTTACCAAAAAAGTTTATTAACCTAATGGTTACAGGAAAAAGCAGCTGAAGGATCTCCGAGGGGATCAGCCAGAGCTGCAGACAGATTTGATTTTGAAAAGGATATGATTTCTAATGAGCGTGGCTTTTTCCTGTGCTTCTTCACATTGTCGTGAACTATTCTCTTTGTTCTTCTGGCAGACGGATAGGTTTAGAAGTTAACAAGCTAAAATCTTCTAGCTGTTTTTAAGAACTGTAGCAAAGGCTACTTTGAATCTTCACAGTTCAGAACTGTGTCTTTCTATTTTTTGGAGTTCCTTGTTCTGTGCAAAGAAGTCTTTGTCCAAAGATGATACCTCAGATCCTGAAATCTGATAAATTTGCTTTTCAGGAGAAGGAATACTTAAAACTTAACAACTGCATGTGTGAAGGAATAAATAAGTACTGATAGTAAAACAGTCCAAGAAAAAAGAGGAAAAGAGTTCTCAGGATCTACTCAGGTTCATATTTACAGGCAGTGATGTATTTGGAAGGAGTAAGCACAAGAAAGCTTCTACAGGTAGCCTGTACAGCCTGCAGAAGGTTAGCCTCTAGGAGTTTACGCTCCTGTAAAATTGCCACAGGATTTTTAAAACAGCAGAGTGACCATTTTAGCCTGCCATGAACATAAAGGCTTGACAATTAGCCTAATACAGTGATTACTTATGTAGTCTGTAATCATTTTTTTTATTATTATTTTGCAGCTCTGAAGATTGCAGTTGTAGACATCTATCATTCCAGGTTAAAGGAAAGACAGAGAAGAAAAAAGTGAGTTTTCAAGCAGTAACTGTGTTCCGTTGCTTCGTTACCATGTTTTGGTCCCCAGTGTTGTCCTAATGCTAAACATAATTGATTTCCTATGGCATCCTTCCAGATGATTTCCATACACAGAGACCTTCTGCTATGAGATGTGCATGACAGGCTTCATCTTGGATGTGTGGTTCTCCTTCTGTGCACAGATTAAGATCAAGCATGTGGCTTTAGCAATGGTACCAGCCCAGAAAACACAGATTAACAGACCCTGATACTTATTTGTACACGTGGTTGACAAAGGACCTCTACACACCATGGCTCTCCTTTAAACTCTCAAAACAAGTCATTAATTGTGAAAAGCCTATTTTCCAGTCCTTCTTAGTGCATGAAAGTCATGTACAGAGTGCTCTTCATGTTACCATCCCAAATCCAGTTATACATAAATAACTAAGCTTCTAGCACACTTTATGAGACCACGTAGCCATTTTGCAGAAAGAAAAACTGAAATACTGTCTGGGAAACTGGATCCAGACCCAGGGCTAGGAACCAGAAAGAGAGAGGCAAATCTCTGTTCTTTTCGCTCCCTATGTAATGCTGATGGACTACACATAATTCATTTTCTACTTTGGGGGGGGGGGGGGGGGAAGCTGCCAGTCTGTGACTAATTGCTAGACCCCCACTTTCTCCACAGAAATGTTTGCATCATTTTTAATTCTTAGTGGTCCGTAAGTTAGTTTTCCACAATGTGTAATGAAGATAACTATATTGCTGATGTGAGTTTGAATAATTTATTCAGTTCATTTGGCAGCTTTTTAGAATGACTCAATCTATTCATTAAATTCAGTTTTATTATAACTTTCAAATACTTTGTTCAATATTTAAAATTATATCTTGCTGTATTACTCCCTGCTGGAAGAATTAGTAATTTGGAGTAAGACTCTTCCATTCCTTCTCCTCATAATACAGCATAGTTCTGTGAATGACAGGTTAAGAGTTGATGTGTATTGACCTGGTTCTTTATAGTTCATAAATAAAAAATATTTAGGTGATATAATTTCCATTATGATAAATAGCATTGTACTAAAAGAAAGTGCCACAAGGCTCAGTTACATAACTCAAACTGGCGTCAGTTTTTGTAAAGTTTCTACAGCAGGATGGGACAAAAATCTGGAAAGTGACATTAAAATGCTGATGTCACTCTCAGAAAGGCTTCTCTACATGGGACAGGAATATTCTTTTATACGTACTAAAGAAAATGCAATGAAGTTTACAGAGAAAATTCCAACCTGACCTTGACCAGCCCAACTTTGTAGTATCTCTTATCATTTGCGAAAGTCGGGTGTTTATCAAACGGCCACATAGCAATGACCACATGACATTTGCTGAAACCTGTGACAAATGTATTTGTCACGCACTTGTAGATATCTTACCTGCCTTTTTACTCTGCTCATTTCCCTGATCCTGTCAGGAGCATTTCAAACTTATGAGTTACCTAAATAATTTTCCTCTTTTCAAAATCTAAGCTGTCATGGAAAAATTCCTTCATCCTGCTCCCAGTGCATCTCACCCTTGCTCCAGTAGGAGGACATTGGTCTCTCTCTGACACTGAAAATCGTGTTTCATGAGATGTTCCTTTACCTCCAGTTTTGGAAGGACAAGTTATAAGACACTGTGAAATCTGTGCCTAAAGAAGCAATTTCAAACCTTTAAAGCAATTGTAGCTCCCTTTGTGCTTAGTGCTGTCAGAGTTGGACTAATGCACACTGCTATCCAAAATTTACCCTGATTAAAGCCGCACTGCATCACTACATCGTGTTTCTTAGCTAGCCAGCTCCAGGGTTATGGAAATTTCATACGTGTTTAGTTTTAGACCCCTCTGATGGTCTAAATCAAAGCTTCTTCTGAAGCCTTTGTATTTATGAGGTAATACACAGGTTAATGCCTTTTATTAACACCATTTTGCTCTCAATTACAGAATTATAAGAGATCATGGCCTAATCAACCTCAGAAAATTTCAGAGTGAGTATCAGGTGTAACTGCTTAACTTTAAAGTGGCGTCTACTTGGGAAGCAAAACTTTGCATGTTCACTGTTTCCAGTGCACCAGTGTGGTTTATTCATACTGGACCATGTTCAGATGGTCTGAATTCCAGCAGATTTCCTGCCCCGACTGTTTCCAACCGGCTGGTTCTAACTACTTCCAGCTCAGTGTTTTAGTTATTGCCTCAGAATTGCTTTTCAGAAGCATTTTAGGCTCCACTGAGTAGGGAGAGGTGAAATCTAGGCCTTTTAAGTGCATCTCACTGTTCTAAGAAATGATCAAACAACATTTAAATATCATCCTTTATGCTGTTAGAATTGTAAAGGCTGTATAATTTTGTTGCTTTTTACTCAGCAATTTGTAGTTGTGACACCAAAATGGCCAAGAAGTGTACCAAATCTGGATCTTTGGGCAGCTCACAGAGGCTGGTAGTCACTTCAGGTTCCACTGAATTTATTTTCTTCTCACAGTAGGAGTGATAAGGTGTGTCACTTTCCCCCCCTTCTAGTTTTGGAAAGGCGATATCCAAAGGAGGTTCAAGACCTTTATGAAACAATGCGACGATTTGCACGAATTCTTGGACCGGTAGAGCACGATAAGTTCATTGAAAGCCATGCATGTAAGTATTTTGAGGATTTTAGCATATATGTTTTTCAGTAGGCATAATGAGGGGTTGCATCATCTACAATCTTTCCTAAATATATACCACTCCTGGAGGGCAGGAAGTTGTTTTTCTCTTCCTCCCCCATCTAACTACCTCAGAAAAACAAATACATTTGTGGTTTGATATATTAAATGAGGAGCGAGTGGTTTTTTCCACTAAACTGTGTCTGAGCGTTCTTTGTTTGATTTCTCAGTTGACTGAACATTCTGGTCATGTGTTAGAAGTAGTATTTTCTTATCAAAAGACCACTATTCATTTACTGGGACTCCATATCACTGAAGGAACAAAAATCCCTGAAATTTATGTCTGTATTGAGAGATCGGGAGCTGGCAGCAAATTGTGACTTCTTTGAAAGATACATGTTAAACTATTACATGTGTACATAATTATATAGTACAGCTGTCATTATGTCCCTTACCTTAAAGGGAGAGAGGCATTGTTCCATCACTGAATCATCCCGAGTCTTTATGCATAATCATAGCATGCATTTAGTCAAATTCCAGTACGAGTCATTACATCCTGCTTAATTCTGTGACTTAAACTGGGGAAATTGTTGCTCATTAGAAGGAAGAAAGCATTTAAACAGTTGCAACTGTGTCTTCAGGACACCCCATGTGAAATACCAAAAGTATGATCCTGCAAAATCATGAGTTCCACACGGGAGTGCTAGTCCTGGAACCTAGTTTTGCTGTTAGAGTGACAGCAAAGTCCTCAAGTTAACCTAATAGTCAAGTACACGCTTTATACAGATCGCCAGAGCAGTACGAGTGAACAAGTTCAAGACAAGCCAACTTGCTCACTGCAAAACTAAACAACGCCTGGAAGCCAGCTGATAAAAGCTATAGGCAGTAAATATCTCGGAGCAAAAGAAACACGGGTACTTAATCTTACTGACTGCAGAAAAAGAGTTGTCTGCAAGGAAAAATTTTGGGAGGTCCAGTTATGAAAGTCGTAGTTCAAAGGCAATATTAGGTGCTATGAGGAGCCTGGATAAAGTAGTGTTTCAAACCTATTGAAATGCCTTCCAGAAATCCTACATTGTTATTTGCCTTGTCCAGGGTATGGCCAAGGAACTGTCAAGGCATGAAGAGAAAATAACTTTTATGAGCACACAGATGCTAGAAACCAGCTTAAATCTGTGATGAAGGAATGTTAGGACAGAGTGAGTCTGAGATGCGATACAGACTTGTGCAGAGATGTTAACCCTCTCTGTGCTTCTGTGTACTTCATAGCTGAACTGTGTAGACAAATAAGAAATAGCAACGTACACCACAGTTCGCTGCCATCCCCACTGACGCACATTTGTTTTTTGGATTTCCCTTCTGTTTATTGTTGGGGTGAAACAGTGGAATTTGAGCTGCGAAGGGAAATAAAGCGACTGCAAGAATACAGAGCAGCAGGAATCACCAATTTCTGTAGTAAGTACCTGATGCATTATTCAGCCCATTCCCATTCATCAAGGTGTGGAAGGATGATTTTACAACACTTAGGATGTGTTGAATAAAAAGACACTTATTTTTGAAATGCATTTACCTAGCTCTTCAACTGAACAAGGCTTTAGCAATAATGCTTCAGTCCAGCTGTGCTTTTTTAAAGCTAGTTTGGGCCATCAGCTTGGAGAACGCGCTGTCTAGCAGAGCTCTGCTTTGGTCACCACTTTGCAAAAGATCCAGAAAAAAAAAATATGTGTCATGGCACAGTGGTCTCCAGTGCTTTATCTGTGGACGCTTCCACTGGCTATCGACAAGTGTGGTATCTGGAGAGAGGGCTAAGACCTCTGCATAAACGAATGGCCTATTTTATCCTGGAATTGGATCGTGGCAGCCTTTTTTGTTTGTTTTTGGCCTGAAATTAACGGGGGGAGGAGTGCAGGGTGGAATCTAGCGTCTTCTGATGCCAAATAGTTGTCATGAGGGAGAATAGCAGAGCCTTGTCCAGAGCTAGAGAACAGTTTCTCCCTTACTTCTGAAGTAGAACAGCAACAGTCTGAAAATTTTGACCAAGGCAGCTGGTGAGAATGTGGTGTCTGTTTGCTGTAGGTGCCAGAACATATGATCACCTTAAGAAGACAAGAGATGAGGAACGCCTGAAGCGCACTATGCTTTCTGAAGTCCTGCAGTACATCCAGGACAGCAGTGCCTGCCAGCAGTGGCTCAGTCGACAAGCCGACATGTACGGTTACAGTAAGACTGTGCGTTTTTACATACCAACAGAATCGTTTGGGTTGGAAAAGCCCTTTAAGATCATCAGGTCCAACCATTAACCTAACCCTGCCAAGTCCACCACTAAACCCTGTCCCTAAGTACCACATCTACATGGCTTTTAAATACCTCTATGCTTTAATCAGGGGCATCAAACACATTTTTCTGTCTGATAATAGCAAATGCATTCCCAATTTATTACAGTAGGAACAGTCTGCAAAATTCAGAAGGGCAAGAAACTGTGGATAACAGCAATAGTGCCTGATGAAGCGCAGACAAGGAAGTGACTAGTAAGGGCTCAAAATCTCAGGTTTCTGTATTTTATATTTCAGGAACTTAACTGCTGTTAATAAACTCATGGAGGGAAATGAGGTCTTTATGGATATTAATGAGGACACAGATGACACTTGAAATGTTTCAGATTATTTTAGTTGTAGCTGCATTATTAACGTGTAGTCACCCTGCACAAAGCATTTGATTTAAGGAGCAAGCTGTAATCCAAAGGAAGTACATCCTGTATACCACATGGGCTGAGGAGATGATTTGTAATTTCCCCAGTCAGTCTCCACTGACTTTTTATTGTCGCCTCTGGTCTGACCTCCCCCTCCGCTCTTTTTCTCTTTCTAACCAGGTTTCAGACATGCTCTTCAATCAGGGAGTGCTAAATATTTAGAAATCCTGTTGACTTCAGATCAGGGCCTGGGTTATGCAAGTTGAATTGTACAAGTATTAGAAGTTGGGGGAAAAGCAGTCTCTGGTCCAATATATGCAGTTATTCTTAAAAAACATGAAGGCCATTTGAAAATTTCCTTTCTTTTCAGTGATTCCGGCCTGACTCCCACGGTACCAGTTCCATCAAATTCAGGTAACTGTTAGATGATGGTCTGTGATAAAAAGCCAGCCCTACGTCACTAATACCGTTTTGACAGCCGGTTGGAGAGCGACTCTTTTGCTTCAGTGCAAAAGCCTCAGTCTTCAAGCCTCGTGGTTAAGCACCACTCAGGTCAACACTACCTCAATCTGCAACTCATTCCACGTGCAAATCCTGTAGGATTTTTTGCTGAATTCCTAGATTTTTTCTGGCTACAGATGGAAAACCCATCCTAAAGCTACATTAACAAGGGAGGAAAGAAAAGAATTTTTACATGAGAACAAAATTTTATCTTTAGAAAGTAAAGCTAATCCAGGTTTTTTTAATGAAGCTGTATAGCACATACCATAGCAATATGAACCTGGCATAAAGCAGATTTGGGAGGGCAGCATACCAAAAAACTGTTGCCCGAGAAGCAGGCAATGGTTGCAGCATCAAGCTCTCTGGAGTGACAGAATGAGATGATACAGGTTGCCCATGCAACTTCAGTTTTCCTTTTCTATGAAAATGCTTTTATACTCTAATTCTGTGACCACAAAATATGTTTTTTTCCACCAAGAGGACCCCTACTTCTTTCAGTGCCCAGTAGGGACAGATTCAGGGGTCAGTCAAGGTCCTTGTGAGCAAGACTTCTATAAAATCCCATCCTCATTTGGTGAGGTCACAGGATGGCAGGGAATGAATGAGACTAGGATAGAGTTTAACTATAAGGCTGTTAAATGTTGCCAGGGAAAACAGGCTTCTAGCTCTGTCTCTACATCCAATTTTTACGTGGATGCTAATAAACCACTTGAATCAAACTTCTCAGAGGTGGCCACTGAGTCTATACGTTCTTCCTCATTTCTGCCAGGAGCCCTGGAAATTTGGGTCAGGATACCAAGCAATTAGTCATTGCAGAAGTCAATACGCACAATGTTTTAAACATATTTGGTGATAGCTGGTGTTTTGGAGGGAGGACAGCAGTGTGTATCTCAGGCTGGGCATCCAGAATCCATGAAATGAGGACGGTATCCCCTCAGCTGAAGGGCCAGTATGAAGAATGAAATTAATTGTTTGTCAAGTATTCAGCGGTCAATGAGGGAGAAGAGGCCGAGAGAACATGAACCGTTTTGCCTGTGGAGCTCAGGTAGCATGCAGTGTTTACAGCCAGTATCACATGCTGAACAAAGCCCAAACAAAATACCATATAGTTAGTAATTAAGCAAACATCCTGCATGCTGAATAAGGCAAGGATACTGCGGAAAAACTGCCACGTGTCTATGTAATTAAAGGCTGCGTCATACTGAATATACAAGAGGGCAAATTAATGTTGCTTAACTTTACTTCTAGATTTTGAGATCTTTATTTTGCAGCCTTAATATGTTTTCTTTAGTGCTTTAGTGTAGTTTGTGTGTGTGTGTTATTTCCTAGGCTTTTAAAGGAGTAGAACCAAATTCTGTCGTGTCTCATCATGGCACGCTTGTTCCAGGCTATAGAAAGAGGGAGCAGTGCTGGGAAATAACTTCCTCCACACCTACCAGAGACTCACTACTCCAGCTTCTTTCTAGCCCTCCCGTTCCCTCTCTGATCAGACTCCCCTCACCCAGACAGGCTCCCATCTGTCTCCTACAGACACACAGGAGAAAGAGACTCCCTGGTCCCAGAGGTAGGTCCTGGGCAGGGCAGGGTCTGGAGCAGCAGCCAACACAGTCCTCGGGAAAATGGAGCTGCAGGTTTCCCAAGTTCTCATCACTTTGCCAAATGTGGGAAGTCTGTCTTGGGATAGACACACCTATCTCTTAACAGTGCTAAATACGCAACCCACAGCATAGGGGAATAGGCTTTCTAAAAATGTAAATAAATACTCCTAGCTTTGTTCTGAGCTCTGGAAGTTAAAAAAACCCAAACCTGCAAGTAGACAGCACTCCTGAAAGTTTAAGCTGCACCAGTTAAAGTTCAGCAAAGTTACAAACAATAAAGTGAGAACTATCAGACTACCTTGTAATATTTTTCAGTAGTTTATCATAACAGATGAAAATAAATACACAAACTGCATTTGCTTTACAGTATCTGCATCATATTTAAAGGCATTTAAAGAAAACTCTGCTTCATTAAGTTGTCAGTAATGCCAGAGAAATTGGCTGCTAAGCACACCAATAAATAATCTCAGCATCCTTGCAAGGTAACTGGTTTCACACCTGCTGGGAATTAATCCTGCACGCTGTGCGCCCCCCGGGGCACACCCCCACACGGCACTGACCTCCCTGGCCCCGGCTGGAAGAGTCGGTTTAGTCAGGAGGTACAGCCCAGCTTAACCACGGTCAGTGCCAATTTAACAGAAAGCTGTTGTCTTCCAGTTCCTCTCTAAAGCCAGCGAGCCAGGGTTAACAGCTAAGAGTCCTCGTGCAAGTATTCACCGTGCTCACTATGTCAGTAGCAGATTCATACCTTTTAGCACATCAGTGCAGTTTCTGTGCTAAGCCCTAAATAATCCTGTCTATAAACACTTGGATCATATGGGGCCAACGTCACGGGGATTTTAATTGCCTCTGTGCTAACACACCTAAGGAACAGCCACCGCCAAACCGCTCAGAGTTCTTCAGCCTTTTCCTTTCTTGTCTCCGCAGGTAGACGGAGTGCCCCGCCGCTGAACCTCACAGGTCTCCCAGGGACAGAGAAACTTAATGAGAAGGAGAAGGAGGTGAGGAAAGGAATGGAAAGATAATCTATATAAAACTTGATCTTCACAGTGCAGGGGTGCTCACACCCTCTGTCTCAGGTGCTGTGAATATCACCTCAGCTATATGCCCTGACTACTCTTCCCTCCTCACAGAAATCATTCCGGTTTTCCAGTTGGCTTCTTAATTTCAGTTACTGGACTATACGTACAACACAGGTGCAGCAAATTAGCTTATTTAGCAAAGACCGGGTGAGTGTGCCAAGGTGCTATTATGTGCTATTACAACATCCAGAGTATGACATCCTCTCTTCCTCCATTGTGAGATGGGTGAGCAGAAAGGTTCTTTTTGTTTAATGAATGTTAGTTTTAAAACGGGCAGAGGATTTCACCAAGGGCTTCACTGGACAGATGACTGAACCCGAACAGCAGAGCTCCTTCTGTATTATAGGTATCTCACAGTCAAACCTCAGCCAGTTGTGGTTGGTTTTCACTGTAACACTACTGTGAACCATGGAGGTGATACCAGTGTACTGTTCTTCTCCTGTTTTTTCCATATTTCTGCTTTACAGTGCACATACCAAGCTTTTTGAATGCACATGTGGCAGAGAATGGAATCTGGCTCTCTTTAAGCCATGGGTTGTTAGCTCAGCCCAGTGCTGCAGTTTGCAGTCCCGTATAGAATGCTCTTGCACAGGCACCTAAAGCAATCAGAGGCACAGGAAAGATCCACAGAGCAGACAGAAATGGGACTGCAACCCAGGCAGCAACCCCGGGGAGAGGTAAGCAACGCAGCAAGGGCCCTGCCGTGTATTTATGGCTCAGTTTCTTTTGCAGCCCAGTGTAGGCCTGTCCTCTCATTCCCTGAAAGGCAACTGGAAAACTATCGAAATAAAAGATTTTTTTTTTTTTTTTTTTAATAGAAGTCATAATCTGTCTTTAGATTGTCCACAAGGCAGATTTCAGCGTATGTGAAACACAGATGTATTTCAGACTTTTCTTGCTGTGTGGAAGCCGTTTCCCCTTCACTGGAGATGGCAGCATTGAAAATCAGATCACAGATTCACCATGGAACATGGCATTTCTGGCTCCATTCAGCGTATAAATAATTGTGACTAGGACATTAGCATATATGGGGAATCTGATTTCCTTGTCAGCTGAGACATAAAGTCTGAGTTCCTCTGAATTCTGCAATTTCCTATCAATGAGGAACAATCATTAAGCATTTCTTTATTAAAAGGAGGTGGCAGCCAGTATCTCCATTGGGAGCAATGCAGAGAGCACGAGCGAGAAGGCGGCTGGTATTTGGGAGCTAAATAGGAGCATTGCAACCTGACAGCAGAGCACAGGGGCTTTTGAAAGCAATTCCTTTTACCAAACTTCCAAACACATAACGCCCTCCCTGCACAGTTTCCATCCTAGACTTCCGGAGGGGGCAGGCGTTGTGTGCATAGCTGCTTTTGTAGAAGGGTATTAAAGACTTAGTCTGCAGGGGATTAATAGACAGATGCCCTCCCTGGCTCCTGTCCAGCATGCCCAATTGCTGGTTGCAAGTCTCTTTGGCATGTGTGCTTTCCTTGGTTTGCAAAGAACAACGCCCACACAGGACACACTCATAGTTACGCTCCTGTGAGCTGGGAGCTTGCTTTCATCCTCCTAGTTTATTTTTTAGTCAGGAATGTTTTTGAATGCAGCAGCCAGCAAGCTCCTCCCCTCCCTACCTGTGGATCGAAACAGCTCATAATGCAATTACTGTATGCCTCCCCCAGACAAAAAAAAAAAAAAAAAAAAAAAAAAAAAAAGAAAAAAACACACAAAACCAAAACCACATTTAAAATGTTTTCAGAAAAATATTCACAATGTTACTCCCCCAACAGGGATTGCAAAATGTAAGAGCATGACCAGCGTTAGTGTTTATTAACTTCACCTTTTGTCTTCCAGCTCTGTCAGATGGTGAGGTTGGTCCCTGGAGCCTATTTAGAATATAAAGCTGCTTTAGTGAACGAGTGCAACAAACAGGGAGGCCTGAGACTGGCGCAGGCTAGAGCGCTCATCAAGATCGATGTGAACAAAACCAGGAAAATCTACGACTTCCTTATCAGAGAAGGGTACATCACGAAAGCCTGAGGACAGACAGCAGCGCTTCGGTTGGAGCAGACAGACGTGGAGAAGCTTTGAACTCACTTTGACAGCGCTGAAAGATTTTAACAGCGTTGAATGAAGGACATTTCCTTTTGTTTAAAATCTTTGGTTTGTTTTTTTTTTTTTCGTAAAAACAAGTAGGGAGCTTTGTTAAATTGTATGAATACTGACATTTCTTTGTCTGGTTTCCTTTTGACTCTGCTGTTTAACACTGCTGTTGTCAGAATTACACTGCCACGTAGCGCTGGAGAGAATCGTATGCCATGTAAGTTAATCTGAAACGCGAATGGGCCTTCATTTCTAACACCTCTTGCAACTAAAGGGAGAATCACGGTACTTTTATTCTGACAGTGACACAGAACGAGGACAGAAGAGCAGCACGTAATGAGAGTCACACTGACTTTGTGTGAGTACGGGGGTATAGAAGTGCAGTCCCCTCCTTTCTTGTACTCCTTCCTACAACAGCGTCAGCTTTCAAAGGAGATAAGCACATGCTCGAGGGTATAAAAATAGAGCTTGCAGTGGTCCGGTCTTTTTAACATAATTGTGATAAAAGGATGGGAAAGGACATGGCAGGGAAGCTCCTCAACAGTTGTTACTTTTCTGTGATATTAGCACATATCACAGCATGAGAGCACTGTACAAACCAATAAGCTTCATCTGCTCGCTACTTGATTTGTGATTGTGAAGTTATATATAATCCCTCCGTTTAAGTCCTCGTTGCGCCGGCTCGTTGGAGAGGCTGGATGTTACAACCAGAGCAGCCTTTCAGAACATAAATAAGAAGATGCTCAGTACCCTGACGTTCTCTCACAAAAGATAACAAGCGAAGAGCACGACCAACTGCCCAGAGCACAGACTTCAGCCCTTCCTGCCCTCCTCATCCGGGGCCTTATTCTCTCAGCTTACCGCATTCACAGCAACATTCCCAGTTGACCAGCAAAGCAACGATGAGGTGCAACAAGTCGCTACACCCCCCCACCACCCCCCCGCATCAGATGATCCATTGCACGACCCAGTAGGAACATTTTGTTTGAAAATACAACGGGATGATGGTGGTGGTTCTTTTTGGGTGCAGCTCAGCATGGTTTACCAGGCAGTGAAGTATCAAACAGCTGCCACTGCTAACGCATAACGCTGAAATAATGTCCCATAAGTAACCTAACAGCCAAAGGAGGTGGGATGCTGGGTGCTCTCAAGTTTGGGATCTCCTGTGGGAAAGCCTAACTGAGCCACAACTGTACTGATACCTATTTAAGGTGTTTGGGTTTTGGGGTTGTATTTTTCCCCCAAGAGTAATTATTCTGTGTACCTAAGGTGCCATTGAATGTGAAGTATTTTGGTTTGTAATAAAATCAAAATGACTTGAAGCCATCTTACACCCGTGTTCTTGGACTCCGAGTGCGAGTGTAAAGGTCACGCAACTGCCTGTATCTCCATCAGCCTCTCGCCATGAGAGAGGAGAGAGAAACACGTGGCAGTGGCTGTAGGGATGTGACCAGTAAATTACCCAGAAAACAGCACTATTTAAAGAACAGCAGCAGCAATAAACTATATGTTGATGATTAAAGCCTGTAGGAATTAGAATCATAGAATCACTTTGGTTGGAAAAGCCCTTTAAGATCATTGAGTCCAACCCTTAACGTAACCCTGCCATCCCACCACTAAACCCTGGCCCTAAGCACCTCATCTCCCCTTCTTTTAAATCCCCCCAGGGATGGGGACTCGACCACCTCCCTGGGCAGCCCCTTCCAGAGCCTGACAGCCCTTTCAGTGAAGAAGTTTTTCCTAATGTCCAACCTAAACCTGCCCTGGCGAGACTGTATTGAGACTGTGTAGACTGGGAATGCCAAGGGAAGGGCAAAGCAAGCTGTAAATCCTTGGGAATGTTTTTCCCAGTTGTCTTTTAACGTTAAACAAACAGCCAAGCTCCCTCTCCTCTTGCCCAGTCTCCTATGCCACGACTTGTACAGAAAAGCAGCGGGTGAGCCAAATACCCGGGTACCTGCTGTGGCCATCCCAAGATCTGCAACAGCAAACTTCAGTTTCTTTGCCCCAAAGGGACCCAAACAGGACCATGAGCGTGACCTGCTGTGACCAAACACAGAACTACCCAAATCCGAGCTGCTGCCAAGCTCTGTGCTTTGGGCAGCGCTAAATAATTCGGTCCTCTGGAAAACATCGGGGAGAAAAGATCTCTGGGAAGATCCAGGAAGGGAACCAGAAAAGAGACTTTTCCAAGGTAAGCGGGAGAGCACGAGGCAGCGGGGAAGGGAAGCTGGGATGTTTCCCTTGCGTAGCATCGAAGTGCAAAACCAGCAGGATTCTTCCCCTTTCACAGGGCATCTCCCAAGCCGGGAAGGTAACAGCGGTCCAGCGCGCCGGTGCCAGGGTCCGCGCCTCTTTGCTGCTCCTGTTACCTCTCATGGCCAGGCTCTAACACAACGCGCTGTTGTGCTGCGGAAAGCAAGCCAGGAAAGTCGCGTCAGGAAAAGGTTGTTGGGTTAAAAATGCTCCATCTGTGACTACGCCAGGCTCGGGGCGAGGTGGGGACCGGGGGGAGGCACGTGGGGGCTGGCCAGTGCCACGGCCACGCACACCCCACCGAGGCACAACCGTCCCGCTGCTGCTTACACCCGCGGTCTGCGGACGGGCGAGCGATCAGTCACCAGAGACGCAGTGACGGTGAGGGTTTGGGTGCAAATCTTAACCACTTATAGCACCAACTGGGGCCAGGCTGATGCGGGGGGAGGCAGGACAGGGACCTCTTCCCCCAAAAACTTTCAAACCACTTCCAATACAATAAACCCCAATGAACAGAGAAGCAAAACCCACCCAAACGGCGCCAGCTGAGGCTGAGCTCATCCGCTCAGAAGCCAGCTCAGCTGCACTGGTTTTTAAACAGGGCAGGCTTTCTGCAGGAGGTTCCTCCAGGGCACCAGGGCTCAAGCCAGCGCCAGCAAATCCCTGCCCCTTCGGTGGCAATCGCCACCGGGGCTCTCTCCCCTCCGTGCTCTCTCCAGCGTCATTAAACAGAGAGGAAAGAAAAGCTGGTGCTCAGGGGCAGGGCAGCCCCTCTCCCCATCACCTTCATCCCCCTCCTCCCAGCCGGGCACATGCTGCCATGGCCCCTCTGGACCATTTGCTGACATGCAGGGACGGCGTTTTTCAGGAGAAAAGCCACCCCCGAGCTCCCGGCTGCCTCTCTGCCACACCGGTCCCTCCTCCTTTAAAAACCCAGCTCCTCTCCGACTCCTCACAAAATGTCTCCGTCGCTGCCTGCCAGACCCAGCTTCAGCCTCCCAGGAGCTAGCTGTCGACTCCGATGTCATTGGGAGAGGCTTTGGAAGGGGGAAATCTATCTTTATCCACGCTGGGAAGCGCCATGAGCGGCTCTGGCACTGTGCAAGTAATTAACAATAATGAAAAGTTGGGGTTGCCATGGATATGCCGTTCTATTTACAACGCTCATCTCTCCCCATCACCCAGACCCGCGCAGCAACCGAGGGAAATCAGAACCCCATTCACTGCCTCGACGTGTGCTTTTATTTTTAACTGGGATGCCGTAATAGGAAGGCAGCCAGGCGGGACGTCGGTCCCTGTCCTGCCCCTGCCCGCCGGCCGGCTCCTCGGGCTGATGCTTGGGAAGCAGCGTGTGGGGCTTCCATGCTGCCCTGCCTCACCCGGACGCGAGCCCTCCGGAGAGCTGCTGCCAGTGAAAAGAAACCCAATAAAAGCGCTTTTCAGATACCTCAAAGTAACTGGGCATGCCTTTGCTGTAAAAAAAAAAAAAAGGGGGGGGGGGAAAAAAACCCAAAACGGTCCCCACACGCTGTTTCTGAGAACTTTGCTGCTAAAGGGCCCTCACTTCAAACCCTGCTTTGGGACCAGTGTTAGTTTGGGGGGGGGGGGGGAGGGGGGGTGTGGAAAGAGAAAAGGGAAACAAAGGAAAAAACATCAGCCTGGAGGTTGTTTTTGGCGGGCTGCTGCACGGGTCTCGCATGCACAGCGCTCCGGGAACACCAGACCTCGTTAGTACACTGCAGGCTCTCGGCTAAGGATTGCAGTTGGCTTAATTAGAGACTCAGGTGAACATAAAAGATTAAATATGGAACAAGGCTGGGGACAGGCAGGAAGGCGGCCAGTTGGGGTTAATGCACCGATACAGGTACCTGCAAGAATTAATTAAGCCAGGACTCGGGCGATGCGGGGAGGCTGTCACCGCTCCGTCCCAGCGCGGCGTTAGTCACCACTAATAGCCATCGCATGAGGTACGCGCGGGATGAATCTGCTCCAGGGCCGTGTTATTCGCCTGTCATTAAAAGCATCAGTGCTGAGGTTTTTTTTGGGTCTCGCAGCTGCCGTCACACCAGCAGCAAACACGCTCGGCCCGTCGGTGACTCAGCCCTGGGAGGTGGGGGCTGCCTGGAGCAGATCCCGGGGGCTCCCCCGCTCCCCGCGGCCGCTGCGGCGGAGCAGATCACGCCGATAACGCCAGCACAAGAAGCCCTAGTTTTAGTGCCTGCTCGAATTCCCGTCAGGTGGGGCTGGTGAAACCTAAACCACCTCCTTTTGGAGACAAACACCACGGCGCTGGAACAGCAGCTTTTCAGCTGTGGTTAAAGAAACACCAGAGCCGCCCTCCTGGCCGGTGCGACGCAAAAAAGGGAAAAATCCAAACCACTTGGCGATGCCCCACAGCGATCTCCTCTGCCCTTCCAACGAACTGGTTCAGCCACCTTCTGGGAAAAACCAGCACGGATTTATTAGTGAGCGCGGATAAAGCGCACGCAGTGGCAGAGGGAAAGCACACGCGTTTCCATCCCGCTCCCCTTCGACCGGAGCCGAGGGAGGGTGCCAGGGAGCAAACCCACCAGCAGCCTCACGCACCCAAATGCCTGCAGCCCCCCGCCCTGCGTGGCCCCCGTCCCCCCTGGCTGCTCCCCACGGAGCCGAACGTGCTTCTGCTGGGGAACCGCAAGCCAGACCACACATCCCAGCCGTGTGCTGGCGCACCATGGCAGCGCTGGGTCAGGACCCTGGGGGAACCCAACAGGCAACAACGGAGTAGGAACGGGCACGAGAAACCCAGACACGGGGTCAAGCACAAGCTCGGAGCACGCAGGGTGCCCAGCATTTTGGGCCTTTGTGGCGCGGAAACTGTTAGGCAATGCCTGCTCCGAGCAAGCATCACCTTTTGCGCCCAAGAAAGCAACCTGGCATCACCTGAGCTTTTCATACGATCACTAGGATCTCATTTCTTTTGCAAAGCCTGTCTGGAAAGTCAATGTTTCACGAACCAGCTCCTGCAGGCACGAGCACTCCCCAGCCCTTCCCATTAAACGCGATGGGGACGCGAGCTTGGAGAACCCCTGCACAGCGCTGGTGGGGCAGGCTCTGCAGGAGCACCCCACAGGCTGGGCTTCCAGGAGATGTTTGGGGTCCCTGCGATGGGGCAGAGACCCCTGCCCAGCTGCCTGGGAGCCAGGTTGGGACGCATGGATTGGGACAGGGAGGGACAAGGAGCAGCGAGTGCCTTTGGGGAGGCTGAGCGGCCAGGCCATGTCAGCCCATCAGCCCTCGCTTCCCTCCCTGGCCACAGAGCCTTTCCCCGGGGTGCGGGGAAAGGGGTCGGGGAAGGACACGGAGCATCACCCCCCAGCCAGGCCGGAGGCACGCACGCCATGGCTTTGGCTCGCACGGCTGCACAGCCCCGTGACTCAGCAGGCGAGCACCCAGATGAAGCTCACCCCACCCTCCCGAGACCAAACAGCACCCCAGCACCCCTCTGCACCCAGCATCTTGCCAAGGGAGCTGCCAAAACGCAGCCCGTACCATGGGGTCACTGCACAATTACACCAGCTCTGTTCCCCTGCTGCCTAACGAGGGGCCAGTCAACACAACGAGGGGACCCCTCAATGCAACAAACGTACAGTGGTGCGGCTCCCCGTGACCCTATAGAGCCCACCGTCACCTACAGCCCATTGGGTGGGACAGCAGGGGGAAAACTCGCCTTGGGGGCTGGCGCTTTCCTCCGTGCGGTGCAGGCAGCCTGGCCAGGCAGCCAGGAGCAGGCAGGGACACCCGGGCAGCCGGGACGAGGGTTGCCCCGGAGGTGACCAAGCCACTGGCACGCGTGGCTCCCCGCAGCCAAATGCAACGCACCTGGGCTGCAGAAACACTTCCCGCTTCACCCACCAGCCCTGTGAATCAGAGCACCCCATGGATTTGGAAGCGGCCATGCACCCTCGCAGCCGACTGCGCCCCAGGACCCCCTAAGCCAAAATCTGCTCCTGCCCAGGGGGACTCAGCCTGTGGGTCAGAATATGCTGCCCCCTCTGCTCCTTGTGTCACTGGAAAGCAAACAAAGACCCTGCTGTGTTTTGACGTCCCCCTGCCTCCCCAGAGAGGCCTCCGGTGACCGGTATTCAGCCACTTAAATTGTACGCGGTGACCTAAAGCTCAGGTTTTGTTTTCCCCCATTAACAAGCCATAGCCTGAGCGCCCGCTCGGGGATCTCTGCTCCATGCTGTCACCTCGCATTGATCGAGAGGCAGCCGATGGCTCCGCGGCTGGATTTATCCCCAGAAGATCGCTGGCTGCCTCCCCCGGGTCCCTGCTGCCATCAGGGAGGCGAGGAGGAGAAGGCAGCACCCCAAAACCATGCTGCAGCTCCCCCAAATGCTGTAAAGGTGCCGTTTGGCTGGGACACTGGTGCTGCTGGGACGGTCAGTGCCTGTTGCTCTGTGGTTCGACCACCCTGGGACGCAGCTGTTGCACCCAAAACCCAGGAGGTCCCACGTCCCTGGGCTTTTTGCATCACGCAGGGACCTTTTTTTGCATCATGCCCGTGCAAGGCGGCCAAAGGCGGGGAAGAGTAAACTCTGGCGTAGCCATGGAAACTGGAGAGGATGGATGGATGGCGCCGGATCCCTGCACACGCGTGCCACGGCCGTGCAGAAAGCAGCCATCTGCTCCCCACTCAGCTGGCCTGCGTGACCCTGCGGCTGCTGATCACACCCTGATCACAGAGTGCGGCAGGAAAACACCCCGGTGATTAAGCTAATAGCCCTAATGACCAGCTAATGGACTATGGGCCAGACGCACCCTTCGGGAATGTGCCCAGGACTGCACCGTGCCACACTCACCCCAGCACGCCGGGCACGGCCGGTGCGTATCCGCCCGGCTGGGCTGGGGTAAGGCAGGTTGGGGCCCCTCCAATGCCATGGCCCCCAAAGGCACCGTGCGGCGTAACTGAGAGGGTCTGGTCCCGCTTCGAGCATCTTTTCCCCAACGCGGTCTTCGTATCTGTCCCAGGAGATGCAGAGGTTCCTACGGGAAGCGGGGGAAATCGGCCCACAGCCTGGTGTCTGCCTTACCTGACGGGAGCGTGGGCTGCCTCCCGGGGCAGGAGGTCCCACGAAGGCCCCGCGCACCCAAGCAGAGGGTGAGCAGGCACCTGAGAAAGCACTCGCTGCCCAACACCTCGCCTGCATTCAAGAGCAAACCCTCTCAGTCCCACCAGACCCCCCCCCCACCCATTCTGGCCAAAACGCCTCTTTGCAGGAGGGGTGGCGTTCACCAGCCTTTCAGCAGCGCCCACCAAGCGCCCCCGGCTCGCCCCTTCCCTGCTCTCGCTCCCAGCCACCCGCAAACCCTTCGCCAGGGCTGAGTGCAGGGAGGAGCTGACATTTCCTTTTAGCTCTGGTACCCGCTGCATTTGCTCTGTCCTTTCCTTTTAGCTCTGGTACCCGCTGCATTTGCTCTGTCCTTGGGTCAAAGGCCTCCCAAGTTTCCCTCTCTGCATCCTCTAACCCACGCTAAAAACCACGGCAGGGCGAAGGTTAAAAGCAGAAGTTACACCAGCATTAAAAACATCCATGCACAGTTGTGCAAGTGGTTAAGAACTGCCCGGGATGCTGTGCAAGAACCTATTTCTCATTTAATGACGGTCAAATGGAAAGGAAAACGAGGGGTTTGGATGCTTGGGGAGGGAACCACACAGGTTGCTGAGGCTGCCGCCCCAAAACCCATCCTCATCATTCCCTACACTGCCCGTGGCCAACGCCACCCCAGGCTTGCACTGCCAGGGCTCTGAGCCCCCGGCTGAGGGCACGGTCCCTTGACCCCAGCTCCCGAGGAGACACCCCCGAGGTTCAGCCCATCCCTCAGCTCCTCGGCAGACTCAAGATCGCCCAGGGGTTCGTCTCTGCCCCTGGCAGCGCAGCTCCGAGGAAGGCAGCCGAGGAAGAGCAGAGCTGATGCAACACGGAGGCAAAGCAAACCTCGAGCTTGCAGAGCCGAAATCCTTACATTTTCATTTTTTGGCCTTTTGAGGTTTTCTTAATTTGTCTATTTTTGTTCCTCGCCCACCTCCGCGCGGAGTGTGACGAGAGCCTTCGCTGGAGAGGCAGGGTTTTAAGGAAGAGCGCTGGCTGTTATAAAGCAGCGAGGCTCTTGGAAAAACAGCCTCTGGAGCAATAAACAGATTTGGTGCTGAGGGCTGTGAGGGCTGGCTCCATCTGGGCTGCTGAGTCATGAAACCTGCTGAAGTGAGGTACAAGCCAGAGGGCTCGGGGTAGGGGAAGGTTCCTATTAGGGATTTTTGCTATTTCGGTCTGAACGTGCGACAACAAAACCAGAAACCGAACAAAAGCGGGGCAGGTTGGCAACAGTTCGCTCCAGCAGCCAGGGGGTTAAAGTGGAGGCTGCTGCCCTCCTCCTCCTCCTCTCCCCTGTGCCAGGCAGCCTGGTCCCATCCCTGCCATGGCAGTGAGGTGGGTGGCAGCAGACCCTTCCACCCTAGCCCTACGGTTTCCAGCTGAAGCCAAACTCTCCCCTATGCTGTGTGGACCCCCCTGCCCACGCCACCCCTCCCTGGGGACCCCAGCCCACCCTGCCGCTGGCGAGGGACCAGCCTGGCCCCAGCCTGGCACCCACCAGCAGCCATGGGAGCGGGACCCCCCAGGCCACCCGCCTTCCTCTCCCCTGGCTCCCAGCGCAGCTCTGGCTCGGGGATGTCCCAAGTCCAGAAAACCCAGGCTTGGCTCCCTCTGCTAGGGCTGTCCCCCTCCCCACAGGGCACCTGCCTGGTCCCCACACGCTCTGGCAGGGTCCCATGGGGACACGATGTGTCCCATCCCTAACAGGGACCTTGCTATGCCCCTTCACGGACCCTGCCACATCCCTGTCCCCACACACTGTCGTGTCCCCAGGGGGATGTTGCCACATCCCCACAGGGATGCTGTCGCATCCCTTTGTGGACTCCGACATATCCCCATCCCCACAGGGACCCTGCCACATCCCCGCACACTCTGGCAGGGTCCCCAGCTGCCACATCCCCATACCCACCGGGACCCTGCCACATCCCCATGGGGACCCACCATGTCCCTTTAGGGACACTGCCACATCCCCATACCCACAGAGACCCTGCCACATCCCCATGGGGTCCCACCATGTCCCTTCAGGGACCCTGCCCATCCCCATACCCACCAGGACCCTGCCACATCCCACGGGGACCCACCACACTCCTTTAGGGACGCTGCCACATCCCCATACCCACCAGGACCCTGCCGCGTCCCCCGGGGGACCCCCACTCGTCCCCGCCCGCTGTCACATCCCCCGGGGGGCCCCCGCCACGTCCCCACGGGGCCCTCGGGGAGGGGGCCCGGGTCGAGGGAAGCGCTCCCCCCCCCCCCCCCCCCCCCGGGACACCGGCCCCGGCGGGCAGCGGCGCCTTTAAGGCTGGGCCGGGCGCCAGCAGCCTCCGCCCGGGGGCAGAGCCGGGCGGGCCGGGCCCCGCCGTAGCCTGGTAACCGCGGCTCGGCGGGCGGAGGGCGGCCCCGGCAGCGCCGCGGTCAGGTGGCAGCCGAGAGACGGAGCCCGGCTGCCGCCCGTAAAAGTCCTGCCCCCCCCCCCCCGCCACGGAGCCGCCGCCGAGCCACGGTAAGAGCGGGCCGGGCCCTCACCGGGCGGGGGAGGCAGCAGGGCCGGGCCCCGGGAGAGGCCTCGGCCGCGGCGGGAGGCTGAGGGGAGCGCGGGGCTGGGGCGGGCGGCCACCCCCGCTGCCTCACGCCGCCTCTGCGCGATCGCAGCTCGCCCCGCTAAAGCTGCCTTCGAGGGGGCGGCCCGGCGGGCGGGCGCGCCGGGGCCCCGGCCCCCCCCCCGCGCCGCTCCCCATCCCGCCAGGAGGTGGCCGGGGGTGCTGGGGCGGCCCCGCTGCCCACCCCACGGCCAGGGCACCCCCGAGGACCCACCGAGCAGGCTTCTGTCTTGTCCTGCCCTTTTGGGCACCGAAAGGTGCCCAAAAGGGCAGGACAAGGCAGAAGCCTGCTCGCCGGGGGGGGGGGGTTAAAGCCCCAAGCGGAGCCCACCCAGAGAGAGCGGAGTCACTCCGGATCCACACCGGCGTAGCCAAGCGCAGGGGTCGGGTGTTTCCTCGACGTGGGAACGAGCCTCAGCCCTGGCTCCCACCCCGTCAGGGTGCTGGCCCCCTGGGCCAGAGCACCCCGCAAACCCTGGCACGCACGTGCGCCGCGGCGGCCGGCTGGCCTCAAAACCCAACGGGTTGCGTGCGTGGCCCTCGACTCGGCTCCGGAGTAGCTGCTTTGAGCAACGCCAGTAATGAACGAGTGGCATTTGGCCGCAGGGAGATGGGGAAGGATTATAACCTGTTCGACTGGGCAGCAAATGAGTCTTTTATTCTGAAGCTCCGAGGATGGATAGATGTCCTAATATCGTGTTGCAAGTTCAGTTTATCCCTAATGCCACTGCCACAGGAATGCTGGAGGGATTAGCACTAACAAAACACTGTTTTTCCTTATGATACACCGGATCAGCTGTCCCCTGCGCTGGCAGGGAGTGGATTCCTCCCCCTGGGCCTCTCCATCCACCTTGGCGTGTGCCGTGTCCCCGGTGGCTGGGACAGGCTCTGGTAGCACTCCAGTTCCCAAGAGTCCCCAGTTTGGAGAGCGCGTGTCGGTCCCCACCGGCAGAGACCTGCTGTCGTGACTTGGCTAACGCGACCCTGGTGAACGTCGGGGCCGGGGGGGGGGAGCAGTAATGCAGCAGGTTTTAATCGATTTGTGCCTGGAAGGTGTGAACGCGCAGCTCTGCCTGTCCTTCCTGCCCCCGAGGGCTCGCCCGGCGCCTGGACAGGGGCACGCACGTCCCATCCTTCCTCCAGAAACAAAGGTGAAATCCCAGGGATTTCATCCAAGCCCTCACTGCTCTCCAGGGTCTGCTCCGGGCTCCGACACTGCTTCCTTCTTGGTCAGGGCAATATTGAAATTTGCGCGGCTTAATTCCGTACCTGATCCCAGCTGGGATCTCGGAGCTAGAAAGGCGGAGAGCTCGTGCTGCTCTAGTGCTAGAAACGTACAGGGCGTGGGGGAAAATCTGCTGCCTAAACCCGACATTATGGGAGGGAGGAAGGAAACGCAAAGCCAACACAAGAAAGTCTCAAACAGACCTTGCTTTTGAGCATCAGTACCAGCTGTGTCCCGGGGAACCGGCCACGTGGCACATCTGGGCATCCAGGCAGAAGCCGGGAATTAGGAGAGGCAAAAAAGGCACCTGGGCAAGGCAGCGGGTACCGGGAGCAGCTTTGCTCCTGCTCACCACGCGCTGGCCCCAGAAGAGCCATCTACGCAAGGCCATTCACCAGCGCAACGGAGAAGCCTTCCAGGCTTCCCACCACCGCTGCAGGACCTTCCTGCCAGGGTGGTTTTCCCTAGAAGGTGGGGGGGAACGCCTTGAAATGGGTATGGGGGCTTCTCCCAGCCCCTGTCCTTTCCAGGTACACAGCCCTCGCAATACTGCACGCCCATTTATCGCTTCAAGAGAGACACGCCGTGCAACCATAAAGCAAACAGAAACGTGAACATCCAGCAGATTGGGCTCTGGCATTTGGAAATAGGCGAGAAATCTCCAAACAGCAGCCCCGGCTCCCCTTGGAAAGAAAGCCTTAAATGAGAAGGCAAACGCCCTGCCCACCCTTCCTTGGGTACCGCAGGGCTGGGGGTGGCTGCCCCAGCGGTGGTTGCCTGCCGAGCCGTCCCTAGTGCCAGCGCTCCAGCTCGTGGGCTGGTCTCACACGGCTACTCCCTCACTTCAAAACAAAAAAGAAAAAAAAAAAAAAATCCGACAGGGTTTAATTTCCCAGCAGGAAGGCCCAACAGGCGCCGCTGTGCTCGCTCCAGCCCTGTGTCCCACGGCCAGGCAGGTTGGGGTACCTGCGCCGATGGGGGTACCTGAGCTGACCAGACTTTTAGGGACATGGCTTAGTTTAGGGCCATGGTTTAGTGGTGGGATGGCAGGGTTAGGTTAAAGGTTGGACTCGATGATCTTAAAGGGCTTTTCCAACCAAAGTGATTCTATGATTCTATGATTCTATGATTCTATGATTCTATGATTCTATGATTCTATGATTCTATGACTTTGGTTTCCCCTCTGTCACCATCGCACCCCGCAGCGCAGAGGGTGGCTGCGGGGCCCTTCCCCGTGGGGGGACACCGAGAGCAGCTTGCAGGGGCAGGAGTCTCAGTTTGCAAAGGAAATTTGCGTTTGCTCAGTGTCTCTTCTGCTGAGCAAAGCAGGATTTCGCCAAGCCATGGGCAGACAGAGCTGCGTCCTGGGAGGCGCGGGGCACTGGACATGGGAAGCATTTGCTTCCTGTAAACTTGATTGCCTGTAAACTTGATTCCCAACTAATTGATTACAATTGGCCTCCCTTGCTGTTACCCTAAGCAACCCCATCGATGTGCTCAGAAGGTGACCTCATTCCTTACGGCCGCTGCGGGTAGGCGGCCGGGCGCAGCCCACCAGCCCCTTCCCATCCCGCTTTCTGACTGCTCTCCCTTCAGCTCTTGCTTCCTGCTTCTACTGCCCCGTGCCGAAACACCGCCTGGCCTTGGTGGGCGCGGGCAGCCCCCGCCTGCCTGCCCGCAGGGGTCTGTCACAGGCCAGGTTTAAGCGGGTGCCAGGCTTTGAGACCCCCTGGAGAAGCGGGGCTGCATTCAGAGCATGCACCAGTTGGCAGCGCCCCTGGAAAAGGTTGGGGTGAGCGCCAGCGTGGAAGCACCAGGCAGCTTCCAGGGCACGTTGCAGTGAATTTGCAGCTGTCTTCGATTTGATGGGGTTTGAGGTGGGCAGGCAGGGCTGGGGCAGAGCCCAGAACTGCTGCCCCAGCGCACAGCCCTGCCACATCAGCGAGAGGCACAACCCCTGGCAGCGCAGACCTGGGCGAGCCCTGCGGCACGAGCTGAGCAGCCTTGGTCCCAGCGGAGAGCAGGGTCACACACGAGCAAACACACCAGGTCCCTGTGTTTTGCTCAGCTAATGAGGAAGAGATTGTGTCCCTCCCATCAGCTGTGACCGTGCAGAGCACGTCCCCAGGAAAAACAAGGCTCCATCTTGCAGCACCCTGGGAGCCAGAGCCCGGCGTGGGTCTGCTTCCCGACCATGCCCTGGCTCCTCTCCATCCACGTCCCCCCAGCATCATGCACGCTCGGACCCAGAAAACGGAGCAGGGGAGCTTTTCTAAACTCCACCTGCGAGCCAGATGCCATCAGCTGGCGCTGAAATAAGCCGTAGCGCTTCAGCACAGATGATAGCTCCACTTGGGGTTGGAAAACAGACCTTGGTGTTCAGCCGACTACAGAACTGAGGCTGCACACAACCCTAGGATCCCGTTCGTGCCTCCTCAAAGCTTATTTGTGGTTTTTTAAAGAGCGTTTCATGCACCCAACCAGAGTTTTTAAGCAAGATGCAGATGGCCACACCACTGGCTTGTACTGGGGCCCCGCGGGCGAGCCCTGTGCCCCTGCTGCTCTCTCCAAGCAACTGGCACGCAGAGCGCGGCGTGTTAGAGCCAGCCAGGAGCCAGCGGCTCCAAAGTAACAGACACTGCTTTAAAAAGAAAGATGGTTTGTTTTTCTTGCATAAAATCCCCTTGCTGGTTGCCGAGGGAAGCTCGTCCCCAGAGCGGCGCGGCTGCATCACGCAGGAGTTTATAAATACCAGCGTGCTCTCGCTTGCACCCGCGCCTGCTCCCCGTCCCGCTCCGTCCCAGAGCTCTCCCTGTGGCGCGAGGTTTTGCTTGCGGCGAGCAGGATCCAGCCGTCAAGCAGAGAAGCAGCAGCCCTGCCTGTTCCCACTCCGAGCCCTGCCTGTTCCCACTCCGAGCCCTGCCCGTTCCCACTCCACAGCGGCAAGGAGGGGGCGGCTGCGTGGCAGGGAGCGCGCAACGTGCCCGTGGGCAGGCTCTGCTGCCTCGCCGAGGAAATAGTGGCAGCGTGCAGAGAGTCCCCAGAGCTGCCTCCTCCTGCCTGGAAAGCAGGTAGCCAGGGACCCTGGCCAATGGGCCAAGTGGCATCCTCCCCAAAACCTCACCACCCATATTTTTCCGCTCCTTTGGTGCTGGGAGAATAGCAAATCAGGCAGCCACAGAGCGAGGAGGGGCCGAGGGTCTGGTAGAGCACTGCCAGACGATGAGGAGCTCGTCAGCCGGGCGCGTTGGGCTGATTTACAGCCCACCCTAAGGCATGCCCTGATGGGCTGTCTGTAAACACTTGCAAGGCTCCCCCGCGCATTCTGCAGTTGCTCGTTAACCCCTCCTCAGTTCCCTCAGTGTATTAACCTCAGCAGCCTGGTCACAGACCAGGGCTCGGTAGTGCCATGTGCCTGCAGCGTGAGCAGAGGCTGGCTGCCGGAGGCAGCCGGGAGAGGCTTGCAAAGTCCTGGCCTTACCCGAGCCAACGCACGCCTGCCCAGAGCACCCGCGGAAGGGAGACGAGCCGTGCCGCAGGAGCGTCTGCTGTCACCCCTCCAGAGGCAGCGTCGCAGCAGGCTGGGACAGGCTCATTAGGGTTCGTCAGCCCTGCAGCCTGGAGAGCTGGCTCGGGTCATGGGAGCAGCCCGAATTCCAGGTGTGCGGAGGAGGCAGTGCCGCACCGGGGGAAACAAGACTTTGTGCTTATGGACTAAACCGTGTTTGATCTATTGAGCAAGGATAAGCCTGGGACCTTTTGCAGCCATAGCCTGCGAGTTCCTTGTGTGAAGGGGAGTCACGCCTGAAACACAGCACGAAGCCTTTGGGAAGTCACCGGTGTGTTTTTGCAAGCACAGGGGACCCAGTCGTGCTGGGTGCTGCACAAGCAGCCAGGCCTGCTCAGAGCTTCGCGGAGACGGATTATTATCTTGATTTAACATCTGACAGCTTCCATCCTGCGCTCGCCTGAGAGGATAACGCAGGCTGCAAGCAGGAATCAATCAGGGTTCAGTCGAGGCATCCTCTGCCACAGTCCAGATCCCCTCACCATCCCCTCCTGCTTCCCCTTCTTTCATTTCTGCTTCAAAACCAAACTGCTTGTCCCCCCACGAGGATGTGCCGATGGCCCCCGAACCACGCGCCCAAGAGGAGCCCCTAACAGCTTCAGGAGCACATCCGCGACAACCGAAGGCAGGAAAGCAAAGATCCCAGCGGAACAAACAGGGAGGCACGGTCGCTGCTGCGACGCCCGGGAGAGGCAGGCTGGCACAAGCGACACCCGACCCCGAGAATGGCTGCAGTTTGTGCTCTCTGCTGAAATTTATTTTAAATGCTGTTCTCCAAGACTGTTTCTGAAGCAATTTGTTGTTCAGCCTGGCTAGGAAGAGCCCTGAGCAGGCTCGTTCATTCAGCGCCTGCAATATTGACTCTTCTCTTTACGGCAGCATTAGAGAGCATTCGTCATCTCCAAAATGAATAACTTTTCCCCTCCTGGGAAGGGGGATAAGGCTTGCTTCAGTACTGACATTTCACACACCCAGCCCACAAACCTGCCTTGAATCCCAGATGATGCTCTGGGAATAAAACCAGGGGCTTCGGTGTCTTTGCTCTATCAGCAGAGCAGGGCCCACAACTCACCCGGTCCTCCCCACACCCTAAACTTGCCGAGTGCCTCCCGGGCCCTGCCCTGTGCACCCCTCCAAGGATGCCCTGCTCAGCCACAGCCCTCCTGGCAGCGTTAGGGTAAGAGGAGCAGAACGGCTGCCAGACAGCCAGGGCACCCAGCGGGCAGCGGCAAAGCTGGGGGCAGGACCAGCCATCCCTTCCCACCTGGTGAGCTGGCTACAAGTTGCACATCTGCAGAATTTCTTGTGGTCCAGGGGAAAAAGGGCCTGGGAGATGCTCTCACCTCTGCCAGGTACCAGCTACATTGCCACGTTACTGATAGACAGACCTACACCAACTGCAAGTCTTAATCAAGTGCCTCAGGAACAAGCCACAGCCTCAGCTCTCAAGCCAGAAGAGCCCTTAAAAAAAAAAAATCTCAGAGAAAGCCACCCAGCAGCACCCAAGCAAGAAACCAGGAGCTCAAACTTGCCAACACATTGCTTAGAGACTGACAAAGCAAGGCTCTCCTGCCCTAGAGATCACAGTGTCTTTAACTAACATCTGCCTGGCTTGCCTTGGTCTTTTGAGCTTCCTCAGGAGGTCCAGGAACCAGGAATGCCTTCCTGGGGGAATTTCAGCTTTTATTAGCAGGACCACATTCCCGGGAACGAAAGCAAGAGAAACAAACTCCAGCTATCACAGGATTTGGAAGAACAGAGCCATAAGCATTGCCAGCAGCAACCTTTCCAAGGGACTGGACCACCTGATACGCAAGCCATTACATTGGTATTGCTGTATTGCTTTTGAAACCCCCTTGCCTGGAGAGGAGCCACTCTGACGCCAGGAAATCCAGCCCAGGTGGGCTACGACCCAAACTGGTCAACCCCCCAAAGGCACGCACCACTAGCCTTCCCTGGGAGCAACCACCAGCCTTCCCTGAGAGCAACCACCACTAGCAAAGCGCCTGCCCCTTCTCCCGGCGGACCCGACTGCAGATGAACCACATAGCTCAGCCTCAAGGTACAGCAGAAACACGCGCGGTGCCGGGTACAAGCCAGCCAGACTTACCTGAGTGGTGGGTCCGTGGAGAGCCAGTGGGTCCACGGAGAGCCAGTGGGCGCAGGACAAGGTCCCAGCCACGGTGGGTGCCAGAGAACCGTCACCTTGTTGTAAATCTGCACCCAAGGACGGTGCTGACCAGGAGCTGTGCAGAAAAGACCTGGAGGCTTTGAAGACCAGAGTCATCTCCAGGCTGTAATTACCCACTCGCTTCCCCCACCCCTGATTATGCAGCTGAGAGAAATGGCAGAGCCCACCAATCTGCTGGGGAGGGAGGAGGCTGCACCGGTCCCACCCCTGTGTCACCAGGGCCAGGGACCCCCTGCCACCCTGGGGGTTCCCAGCCCTCCCCAGCAGCCCTGCGGGGTGAGCACGTGGCGGCCGCAGGTCTCTGTGCGTGGGGAAGACCAGGGCAGAGTCTAGAAAGGGATTTGCTGTGGGTCAGGGCTGTTACGAGCTTAATTAATCCATTAATTGGAGTCAGTTCAGCAAGCGAGGATGCACCAGCAGGAATGCCTGGTGGCTACCGGCCCACCACCCACCAAAGGACCACGCTGCACCCTCTGGGAATTTCAGCCCCTTGCAGGAAACCGCAGGCACATCCCATCTCCTTTGGAAGGCAACTCTCAGCTGCTCCTCTAGAGACAGCCCCGGTTCCGACCCCTCGGCGTAAGAGCCCCCGCCGCCCGCCGGAGCCATCTCGCAGCCCGGGCGCAGCGTGCCGGGGAGCGCCCACGGCCCCTTCGCAGGGTGATACGTGGCGATGGGACAGGCTCCAGCACCCCGAGGACACCGACTTCAGGCTTGTGTGACCACCCCAGCCTACGCAACCGCTCGGAAACTCAGACCAAGAAGAAATGGGAGGACATGCGGAGTTTTTTTCCGCCGGAGATGGTGCAAAGTGGCTGTGCCAGTGCAGCTCTCCCCGTCTGGATGGGGAGGCTGGACGAGGCACAGCCAGACCCGCAGCCGGCGCCTCTCCCCATGCCCCTGCAAGGAGCCCGTTTGCTGCTGCGCTGGCCTGGCCTGCCGCTGTCCCCTGCAGGTACCGCAGGTGGCACAGCCAGGGCTGGGCGCTCTGCCTGCCTCCTTTCATCTTCAGCTATTTTTCTTTTTGCCTTTTTTTGCACGCACCAGTGGCTGGGAGGAGGCTTTGCACTCTTTTTCCCCTCTCCCTGCCCCAGCACGATGATGGGAACTACCACGTGAAGAGCAACAGCTTTGGATTACGGCAGGGACACATCAGGATGAAGCAGGCGTGTTGGGAAAGGCAAATGGAGTTTCGTGGGAGCGGAACAGCAGACTTCAGGCAAGGCTTTGTCCGAAGCTGGCTGGGGCCAGACAGGAGGGTTGTGAGAAGGTGCAGCTACCAGGACAGATGAAGACTCGCACCTCCAAGCCTGGCAGTAGCTCCTCATCATCAGCGGAAGGCGCCGCACCCAGCACGCAGCCTCTGCCATCCAAGGCCCCTTTCATTTCCAGGCTCCCTGCAAGCCAGCAGCTGCTCAGCCCGGCGCGCGTGGGCAGGAGGACCAGGGCTTTGTCACATGCCCGAGGCAGCGTCGCAGCCAGTGGCATCCCAGCCAGCTCCGGCTGCGGGAGCTGTGAAACACGGCAGGGGCCGACGGCACCAGCCCCTCTCCCATAGCGCATTTCCCCCGGCATCTGCTCCTGCTGCATCCTCCGCTACCCGGGGAGCAGCAGCCTTCTCTCTCGCTTATATAAGGAACTCCTCTCCAAAACATTAACTCTTTCTGTACGAGAGCTGTTCTGGTTTGAGCAGGGGCAGCGCTGCCTGGGGTCAGCCATTTGGAGCCCCGGGGAAGCGGAGTTAAACTGAGATACGGGACTGCGAGCACCCGCCTGCGTTCCCCAGCCAGCCCCAAAATCTGCCCTCTTCTGACAGCAAGCAGAGGTGGGACAGATGGGTTCCTCCCTTGTGCTGCTCCTCTCTTCCCAGCACGTCCCGCCGGAGGAAGCCGCTGGCCTGACCGTCCGTCTGGGCCGCGCTGCCACGCCGGCTCGGGGGGCTGCTGGGGCGCGGGCTGCGTGCGGGGCGCAGGACATTTGCTGCCAGCCCGACAGCGGTGGAGTTGGCAGAGCAAGCCCAGCCTGTCACATGCAAATGGCCGGATAAGTTGGTGCCTGCAAACAAGGAACCACTTTATGGAAAGCAGCAAAGCCCTTCCCAAACCGCCCCGAGGAGCGTTCCTGGTGCCCCTGGGGAGCAGCTGGAGCCCAGGCGCAGCAGCACGGACGCGGGGCCGGCAGGAGCGGGCAGTGCAGGCGAGCGTGCTCAACCCCAAGCAGCGTGCCACGGCCCCGCCGGGGCAGCAATTCGGGTGCCCCAGTCTGTGGGAGCAAGGCAGGGACACTGCTGCCCTGCTCCCAGAGGTGCTGAGGCACCGGCAGGCCCTTGGCGGGCGAGCGGGGCGAGGTGCCCTGGCAGCACCCACCGGCCCCTCCTGCCGCCCCGCAGCACGTTTGCAGGTCGCCCTCTGCTAACGTTGCCCAGCCATCCTCGAGGGAGGTGCAGCATTAAAAAAAATGCCATGTGCATTTGTCGTTTGGCCTCTGGCAGGCTCGTCTCAGCTCCCCAGTGCCTGGCAGAGCCTCCTGGCCCCCCCTGCCTCCTGTGCCGGCACGGGCCCCTCCATGGCACGGTGCAAAGCCTTCCCGCTCAGCCATCGTCCCGCAGCACCGGGACCCGCCAGGCACAGCAGCTCTCCCTTCTCCAACCCCAGCTCCAAAGCCCAGCCGGCCCCTTTGCCGCCCCCCCAGAGCTCAGCGTGAAGGTTCCCACGCACGGGGAAACCAAGCCCTTTCCCTGACCCCCTTCCTCTGCGCACCCCTGTCCCAGGGAGGGGACACGGAGCAGCCGCCAGCCCCTCGTGGCCGGGGAGGTGGACACCGTGAGCTCCACAAGAGCGGGGGGGGGGGGAGAGGAGGGGCTCTGCCTGGCTCCTGGGACAGGCCTTGCTCTCGCTGTCGTGGTCCAGCAGCCTTTCCCAGCAGGCAGCTGCCTCACCTGCACGCAGGGGATTTGTGTTATTTCTGCTCTGGCTGGAGAAATAAAAGAAGGGGATGGTGCCCCCGCCCTCCACTTCCCAGGAGCGGGGTGCTGTGGGTCACCAGCTCTGCCCCTTCCCGCTGGCCCCCATAATCCCAGCCGTGCCTCGGGGCGCAGCACCAGGCAGCCCAGCCCTTGCGGAGGGTCTCCCCGGAGCGCGCTTTGGGCACCGGCAGAACCACCACAGCCCTGCACTAGCTGGCTGGCACTAGGCAAGAGTCTTGGGGACTGCTAAAAGAGACGTTAGAGCTAATTAATTACTTAAACTTTTTTTTTTTTTTTTCTTTTTTGAGTCAGGACTTTTGTGCCAGCCTTAGATTCCTCGGGGCCTAACGTGATTTTTGAATGCTGTGTTGGCAGCAATTGGTGACGTTGCGCTGTCGGCAGCAAGTGCCTTCCCGAGGCCTCTGCCTCTCCCCGGGAGCGGGCAGGGAGGCTGTGGTTCTCCTTCCCAGTTCTCGGACACCTAAATTGGGTGGCTTAAACATACCTCAGTGGAGGGGGCTGCCTGCTATCCTGTTTGGGTCCAGCACAGGTCCCAATAAACCCCGTGCTCTCTTCTCTCCCCAGCGCAGCGTTGGACACGCTCTATGAGACATCCCAGCTCCAGCAGCCCGCGGCGTCCACGTGCCGGTCGGTGATTTGGAGCAGGACAGTTTGCTACTGAGTGTAAGTGCCCGAATCCTTTGCTTTGGCAGTGACAGCTACTTGAGAGCAGGGATTTCCCCTGCTCAAAGGACTTCATGCCTTTGAAAAACCGTGCCTTTCATTGCTGCTCCAGCTGGGTGGCTGCGGTGGGGGTGTCCGCAGGGGAAGCCGAGCGCCCACAGCTGCAGCAAAAATCTTCTTGTTGGGGCATGAACTCTTGCAGTGTGGGCACTTTGGGCCCATGGTTGCAGGAGCTGCTCAAGTAGCTGCCAGCAGGGAACAAGCCACAGAAGAGACCATGTTACGCTCATTAAGTTGCCATACGGCAAAGCCATGCCAAAAATCCGCTGGCAGCGTTACCAGCCACTGCTGAGACCTGCCGGTGTTTCCCGGAGCCCGGGATGCACGCAGGCGGCTGCGTGAGGGCCAGGGGAGCCGCGGTCGGGGTCTCGCAGCCCTTTGAGGACTCTCTGACCCAGCGAGTTAACTGCTGGAGGGACAGACACCCCCTCAGCCGAGGTGCTGAGCATCCCCCAGAGCCCCTCGGTGCGGAGCCCGGTGACACTTTGGCGGGCTCAGGCGTACCTGGGCAGAGCGGGGGCTGCCCTGCCCGCGCTGACCGGACCCTCTCCCACGGCACATCTCCCGCTGGAGACTGCACAGCTAAAAGTGACTTAGAAATTATTAACGCTCCGGTGCTGGTCCCCTTGCTTGTGGCTTCTCCACTGGCTTCATAGAAGTCCTAAAGGAGCAGGGGGGGTGGAAGCGGGGTTCCTTCCTGGGGACCGCAGCAGAGGGAGGCGGGAACGTGTGGCTGAGGCGGGCGGACCCCAGCCTGTGCAGAGCGTGCCCTTCTCCGCGGCATTACTCCGTCGTCACAGAGGCAGGAGAAGCCTCCCTTGTCCTGGCCCCTCCTTCGGTTTTACGCTCAGCTTCTGACATAACCAGGTCACTCTTTCCACACTTCCCCGGCTGAGATGAGAGCCGATTACTGATCCGGATGGACATGACTCACTGCCTTTTCTAATGAGCAACTTGCCTCTGTTTATGTACTTTGGCGGGGCCTTTCATACACCTAAAAAAGGAGAAGGGGGGCACTGGGGGGAGGGCAGGGTTATCTAAATTGCTGGCATCTGCGTCCAGCCCCGGTGAGCTGTTTCTCACCATCCCCTTGGATTCTGGCCAGCTGTGAAGTTGCTGCTTTTGAGCGTGGCAAAGGCATAGCTCACCTTCCGCGTGCTAATCTGGGTGAAATGCTGTCCAGGCCCACGGGTAGACTGCCCAAACCCTTGACGAGTAATTGGAGCTAATTAGGCTGGGAGACTTTTTTTGTTAGTGTCTGTCCAGGCGATGCCTGGGGGCCCCATGGTAATAGGCGCTGTGCAACCCCAGAACCACCTTGCCCCATGGAGGCTTGCCAGCAGGAGGTTGTCCAGGCCACAGGAGGCCGAGTTGGGTTTTCCTGTTCTCTTGCACAGACGTGGGCTCATCGGACAGCCGCCCCGCTCATGTGGCCTTGCTTGTGTTTTGCAGTGACTAAGCGGAGGAAGCTCTTGCTGTCCTAGCACCACCAGGCCAGACAATCCTTCCCTTGGCTGAAGATCCTGTTGGACCTCTTCCCATAATGGAAGCGTGAGTGCCAAGATCCTCCATGACCTCCAGAAGCCACAACTCCTTACCGAGAACTCTGATGGCTCCACGAATGCTTTCCGAAGGTGCCCTTGGGGGCATCGCCCAAATCACCCCCTCGCTGTACCTGAGCCGGGGCAGCGTCGCCTCCAACCGGCACCTGCTCCTCTCCCGGGGAATCACCTGCATAATCAATGCGACCATCGAGATTCCCAATTTTAACTGGCCCCAGTTTGAATACGTGAAAGTGCCTTTGGCTGACATGCCCAACGCCCCCATCTCCCTGTACTTTGACAGCGTCGCCGACAAGATAAACAGCGTGGCGCGGAAGCACGGGGCCACCTTAGTCCATTGTGCCGCCGGCGTGAGCAGGTCGGCCACCCTCTGCATCGCCTACCTGATGAAGTACCACAAGGTGTCCCTCTTTGAGGCATACAACTGGGTCAAATCCAGACGCCCTGTTATACGCCCCAACGTGGGCTTCTGGAGGCAACTGATAGACTACGAGAGGAAGCTCTTTGGGAAGACGACAGTTAAAATGGTACAGACACCGTATGGCATCATCCCAGACGTTTATGAGAGAGAGAGGAGACCCCTGATGCCTTACTGGGGAATTTAATGTGACTGCAGACGGGAAGCACAACAGAAGGGATGCGCTGTTCTGAGTCGACCAGACTGGAGACATTCCCTTCTCCTTCTACAGCCAACTTTGGTTCTTTACCATACAGCAGAACCTCAACTAATTCTCACCTCACTAACCTGCAAGGCCAACGATTCCCTTCAAAGCATTTCTCTCTACAGGGATTCCCCCATCCGCATTTCTCTGATTTAGCAGAATGAGGTCTCCTTATAAGTTGATTCCTTTCGTAAAGCCTCCCTCCCTTTTTTAGTCAGTTTATTAGTATCCTGTGAGGAAAGGCCTAAAAGGCATTTGGCAGAGTTAATGAACAAAGTGCGCTTTGTGATGCGGTAGCCTGGATATTTCGTTAATAGCTTGTTTGCTTCCTTGCAAAACCCCGTAGTGGCTAGGGAGCGGCACTAGCACAGAAGGAGCGAGGTCCTACTCAAAGGCAGTGGGGGTTTCCCAAGAGCCAGGAAGGCGGGCGTGCAGGCTTGTGGTGCTAGTGCTGGTGTTTTCTTTAACATCTGTAGTGACTCTCAGTATATAGTGTTTGAGATCTTTAGTCAGCTCTTAATCTGTATTAAAAGTCAAAAAACAAAAAAAAAAAAACCAAAAAAAAAAAGTGAAGTCAGTCCACGTCGGCCACAAGTAAAATAAAATTTGGATTTTTCAAGTCAAATAAATACAAGATCCTTTTTCGCTCATTCCGTGCCAGGGCAACCGTCCTGGAATACACTTACACTACTGAAAAACACTGGTGTTTTCTGTGGGTGGAAAGTAAAGGGAGATCTTGTCCAAACGTGGCTCAAGACGGAAGCGAGAGGTTAACCCTCCCTGCACTGGACAGCCAAAGAAACATTTAGGAACCTGCGTGAGCATGGCCACCTTCCAAAGGGGCCGGGCTGTGTTTGCTAATAGTCAATCAACCAGTAAATTGGAAGTAGGTAAAAGCGCTTGATTACTTAGCTCTAAGTTATGGTCGTGATCTGCCTTAGCCCATTTCCAAATCACTTCATTATGTCCTCAAGGTTATGTTGCATTCTAGAATTATTCTGCGCAAAATGGCGATCTGTTCAACCTCCCGGACAAGGATGGCTTTACGGAGAAGGCTTTGCCTTGTTCTGTATGTGACGAGAACGATTCCAACCTGAGACATGGGAGAAGCCTTTCCGTGGCGTAGCCGTGGCCTCCTGGACGTCGCTCCCCTCCCTGCCGATGGGAAGGGACTGGTTTCGTTGGAGCGTAACTGGACCACCAGGAGAGCAAGGCAAGTCCGTTCCTCGATGAGACATTTGTGTCCTCTGTTGCATCTCTGAAGGAGGAATACGCAGATTGCTGGATGCCAAGATAGCTATCTGATTTAAATGAGATTCTATACTTGTAAAAAAAAAAAAAAAAAAATCAATAAAGATTAAACAAGAACATGTGTTGGTTTCCTATTCAGAACCGTCCTAATGCATCTGAAGTAATGGCGAGAACGTGCTGTAATACTGAGCAGTGGCTTTAAACAAATCTGGACCTCAGTCTTGAGCAAAATACTGTGATCCGTTCCCATCACTTGGCTAATTGCGTTACAAGCCATCCAGGTGTCCTGCAATTCCCAATCCTCATCGCAAAAGCCAGGCAATGAATTTGGCTATTTCAAAATTGTATCTTCCGAAGCCTTAGCTGAACGGCTGAGGTTTTCAGGAGCGGCAGACATGGTTAAAGGCTTTCTGCAGGCTGGACCACGCTGCGCCAGGATTGCGGCGCGAGCAGGTTTCTGGTTTCCCCAGACTGGAAGCCACTAGGGCTGAAATCCCGCTATCACCGACACCAAACTGCACTAACGGCCTCAACCTCATTTGGATCAGGAATAAAACCAGACCTGGTTGGGATAAAAGTCTCGATCAGAGTGAATTTGATACGGAGACTTTGATCAGCTCCGACCCAGAAGTCGGGTTTCAAATTTACCGCAGAGACAAGAGTTCTACCAGCCCAGGCAAATGCCACTTGCTTAGAGTTACTCACCAGGGGAAGGGAACGGTGCTCGGTAATCCCTGGGCTCCGTTTGGAGGTGCAGCAAGGTCAGCGAGGAATGCTGTAGTTCACAGACTTTAAATGAGGCCCGAGGCTGCTTACTGGCGGCGCTTGGTGGCACAGGGGCACGCAAGAGCGCTCTGCACCCCTTTGGACATGGAAGTCATGAGGGTGGCCATAGGTTCTGCATTAATGGCAAGCCTGCGCGTGGAGACACCGCGGCGGGAAGAGCTACTGCAAGCCCCCCAGCGCTGCAAGGGCATCCAAAGCCAAAAAGACGTTTCCTGTAGGCGCTTACACGTAGCCCATTCCCCCTGCAAACCCTTCGTTCATCTTTGTCCAGGGTGCACTTAGACAAAACCGCACATAACCCCCCCCCAAATATTTCCACGCCATTTTTCCCAACAATACCGACCCACGGATCTCGGTGCCCTTCAGTATCACACGTGCAAAGCGCAGTCCTGCACCGGCAGAGCGAGGTCTCCTCCTGCTTTTGCAGATGAGCGGGAGCGAAGTTTGGGCCCGCCGAAAGCGAGTTTTGCCGTCGGCCGCGCGCGGTTCAGGTTTCTGTCGCGGTCGTGGCTCCCGGCCCCGGCTTCGGCGACAAACAAGCAGGCACGGGAGACCGAGTACCCATTTAAAAAAACCACGCTCTACTCATCACTCTATTTTTATCGTGAGTAAACTGCACTAGGGAAATAGTGAGGAAAGGAACTAGGGATTAAAAATCAAGACTAATCATGAGTCTGGAGGCACTCGGAAAGCCTGACATTTCAAAGGGAAAGAGTACTCAGAATGGGAATCTGCTTTCAAAATTAAACTTTGCCTAAAAAAACGGACCATGCCTAATTTAGCAGTGTTTCCTACATAAAAACTGGAAGGTGAAAATTCTCCGTTTTGAATAATTGTATATACTTCATAGACACACTGCCCTAGTACCTAGGGGAGGGGGAGATGCTGCTGTTGAGCCAAGCAAGCCTCCAGACTGACTTTTAAACAAAAAGGAAAGTTAGACCTATAAAAAAATGTAACTGCCTAATAAAGCACATCATGAAATAAAGAATTCACCTGAAACAGCCATTAGAGATTATATTATGGAGAAGCACAATGCTGGTAGTACTTGTAGGTGTTTCTTTGCAGACGTTCCTCTTGTGTGCATTCAAAGAGAAGGTCTTGTACGCGAGCGTCTGTTCCCCCCCGCCTCAAAATCCAGTTTTTCATGCATCCCCAAATCTACAGAAACCAAAGAAGAGAAGGAGCTGCAGTTTAACTCCCGATTGCTGTGGGCTCACCAGCTGCACTTGTGGGGAAGATCAGTCGTCCCGCTCCCCATAGGCTTTTCCAAATGGACGATACCTTAAGTGCTTGCAGAAATATTTTATATGATATTTGGTGAGACATCGTTCAAATCTTAGCCACAAAGGTTTCACTTACAGAGCTTCATTGTGTTTAAGGCCCTTTTTGTCAACCTCTCAAGGCTTCTCCCAAGTCACGGGAAGATTTCACCCTGCCCAGCATTTCTGCGGAGGAGCCCCCCCCCAGGCCAGCGCCCGCGGAGCTCTGACCGCAGGGGACAACCTTTGGGTCCCAAAAAGCAGCATTTTCTCCTGGCTGCATCCCAGAACAAGTCACTTCACAGGCTAGTCCGATAGGAAATGAGCTCTTTATTGAAAACAAGGTTTGAATCTCAACACAGGATTTATAAAGCATTGCAAGAATTAAGGGAGCAAACAACGTACTGAAGTCAATTAATAACACTTAACTCTCGCTGGATTTAAAACATTAGCAGCGACTCCAGCATAGCACAGACCAAAACCGCTCCAACTACTAATGGCAAAACCACTTCCAGAAGACAAATAACATTCACCCAGAGGGAAGAAAAAAGAGTCACGATATAAAGAGAAGTTTTCTGACCACTTTTCTTCATAAAATGCTGACATTTATATTTTAATATTGAGAACTGGAATTAAATACAGGCCCAGAGAGTGAAAAAATCCTTCGGAAAAAGTAGTTTGTACAATAGCAGCTTTTATTGGAAAGGCAGCTTTTGTTTCAAGTTTAATTAACCTGACGTGTGGCTAACTAGAAATCAGAGCATTCCTTGGGTTTTCATGAGCTCCTTCTCAGCCTCAGGTCAAGCTTCGCTATCGCTTCACATATATACTGCGCGATTTTCAAGGAGGGAGCTGCTCAAAACAAACCCAGGTGAAGAGAAGCTGCTGCCAGAGAGGAAAAGTCAGCAAACGGTCAAGTTTAGGACGTTAACAACTCCCACGCCACAAATAAGCTCTACCACCAACACACGGCGATAGCACAGAAGCATCAGGAATACCACTGGGCAACATGATACATACATTAAATAACCTAGCAAGTAATCTGTTAAAATTCCAAATATACACAAATATATAGAAAAGTCACTTTCCGTAGGTAACCCCAAGGCAGCTCCAGAAAACACATAATTAAAAAAAAAAAAAAAAAAAAAACCAACATCAAAACCCAAACCCTGTTTTCACTAGAAAAAAAAAAAAAAGTGAGAAGAATACATGCAGAAAAATGAGTTGCATTCCTAAAATGCAACACAACCAAAGCGAAAGGCAGCGTGTCCGATAGCCTGCGTGCAACGGAAGCAGGGGACCGCGGTCTGTTACAGTGCACGGTAGAAAATCCTGTAACCTTGGATACAGACTGCAAGGACACTGGGCTCTGGCTGGCAGTGTCATAGCAGAGATGCTGCTGAATGCAACGGTGAGTCACGTTAATGCCTGGGATACGCGAGCGAGGTGATCTGCATTGTGCAACGCCTTTATCGAGGGTATCTACATGCAAAACGTTTGGTATATTCCCATGACGTAAAGGTGCTCGGCTCAGAAGAATGCTTTCTGCTTCCCACAAACACAGTCACGTTGCCTGCTGCTTTCCCTTCTGTAGGCAGCAAGCGAGCACTGGTGTCATACTTCAGTAAGCGCTGCTGCAATTAGAATTGTAAATGGCGATTCCTTATTTTACGGGCCAGAAGACACGCTGGATACACCTCAGGGAGGGAACTTACTTGCTTAACAGGTACGTTAACAAGTACAAGAAAAACATCGCTGAAAAATGCTTTCATGACAATATAGCTGGCACTGTGTCTGAAATACTGGTTGCTTTAAGTTTCACATTGCGGCCTCTCTTATTTGTGGCGTCCTCTTTTAATCAGAAAAAAAAAGTCCTACCTAGCTAAGCGTTCAGGAACCGTGGTGGAAACCCACGCTAACAATAAACTCCCTTCTCCCAATATAGCATTTCATGAGCAACAGCCCTTGCGTCAGCCAGATACTCAAAACCACTTGAGAAGTCCCCTTGCTGGCAGCAAGACGAGGCATTTGCTTGAAGTCAGACAAGGCTTAAGTGCTGCTGTAATCCGGTCTGCAAAAGCGAGCGCTGGCTCACTGGGCTGAGCAGACCCCGAGCATCCGTGGGAACCCTGGCACCGGGGCGGGGTACGGCAGCCCCTAATTGCGATGGAAAACAATGAACATGAGCAAAAGCTACGGTGCTGACTGTTGTAACTATTTCACACCTAATAAATGACATAGAGAGCAAGCAATGAGTGACTGCCCTTTTTTTGGTAATTACCGGGCAACAGAAGGCAGGCAGTCGCTGTCACACTATTGAAAATTGGCCACTTGATTAGCTTGAGCTTGCAACTGGGGGCACAAGTTGCTTATTTTATAAACTAACTAATTTCAGGCAGTGGGAAGATTTATTTTAATTTGTGTGAATAAGGGGCCCGACACCTAGCACTCTTATTACCCAAGATTGTTTCATTTGGTGTAATTAACAGTTTAGTATAACTAAGGCTTCTTTTTTTTTTTTTTTTTTTTTAAATACGAAGCATCATCTTTCCTCATTGTAATTTCTATTTCAGCAAACAACCACTGGTCAGTGTCAGCTACTCATAACGGAGGCAAGGTTAACTTGGAAAAGCTGTTGGTATCTGTGGCGAGAAGGGAGATTTTCCAGAGATCTGAGAAACCTAAGTCAAAGAACTAAGCAGCAAGTCGTACGCGATGGATATGCACCCCACTTCACTCCCTGCAGACTGAGTCAGGCTATGTAGTGATAAGGCTCTTACAATAACGCCGTGACGCTCCCACTAGGTTTAAAATTCTGTAACGAGCTCTAAAGCTGATTGCGCTGTCGTCTGGATATTGTATCTGAGGAGAGAATCAGGTACTTCAGATGTGTGGGTAACATTTTGTCTGTTGCACTGACCTCCTCCTGTCCGGGTAGGTGTAGGTACCTACCCCAAACGGAACGGCGGGTGTGCAAAAGCCTGCTTCAATAAACAGCCTGCTTGAGAAGAGCAACTTTCCGGGTGAAATCACAGCCGCCCGTGGCAGGAGCTAAGGGCTGTCTTGTGCTGCCAGTTCTGAGTCAACGCGTTATTACAGACACCACGAGGCTGCACAAGGTACACGCAGGCATCCCATCAAGACCAGCGTACTAAGGTACAGAAAAGGTAAGGTATATATACAGGAGCAGACACGCGGTATCAGTGCAGTTCAATTTTCAACAGCGATGGAGCCACGCAACTACCAAAGGGTCAGGTGAAACAGAACAAATCGTACCTGTAGTTCAGGACAAGCCCAAGGAAGGAGTTTGTCTACATTTACAACAGAGTAGCAAAGGCTGCAAGTTTTAAAATCCAGCTGCCTGTACTAAAGAATCCAGATATTTTAGGGCAAATCTCAATAATTTTTTCTAGTCCCTACCCCCCCCCCAGTACTAACCAGTTACGCACATGAATACAGTATCACAATACAGAACAGTGGAAGGATAAATACACACCGGCTCTCCGCAGTCTCATTCCTTCTAAGTCAATAATTCATTTTGCCTTGGAAGTTACTGTGACTCGTGCGTTGTGTGCATTGTAATATTATAGCAGCAAATATTTAAAGAAAAACATCGTGGCCCATATACCAAAAACATTAAAGAAAAGATTTGTTTGCAAATGGATACTTCAAGTACTTAAGTGGTCACTTCTATGTAAATCGGTCTAGTTTTTCTTGGAAGCTACTGGCCTCTCTCAGAGGTTTATGCACTTGGTTAGCAGACTGCTTTTTACAAAGACGAACCCGCTTTCATCTTGAGAAAGACTGAAATGCCGCATTTTTTTGCCACAGTACATTTTTTTTCCAGTTATTTCTGAAACCCTGGCCATTTCAAGAGAAACTCCTCACGAGCAATTTGTATGTGAGGGTGGCTTTAACTCGTTACGGTACAAAAATCAAACCAAAGCATTTTGAACGCTAAGCACACCTCAAGCCTTCCCACTTACCCTATCACACCCTTTACCCCAAGCGTCCTGCGTTATTAGACCCGATACTCCATCTTCAGTGCAACCGCGTTCACAGCAGGTCTGGCAAAATGAGACCTGGAGGTTTTGGCTCCACACAGTTGATCCAGAAATTTGCACAGCTTGCATGGTACTGGTGTCCTCCATACGCCAGCTTGAAGTTATCTGTTTCTGAATTAAAGGCCTAAAATAACGAGAATTGAAGATAGTGTGACAGTCTCATCTAACCCAGGATCTAGAAACTGGAGTGGAAGATGGATGCTGGACAGGTATCACCCCAGAATGGCACAGCATGGGAGGACCCTCTCGCTCCAAACAGACCACCCAATAAACAATATTTTATTTTAATCTGCAAAGTGTTTGCAGGTGTTAAAAACTCCAACCATCACACCTGATGCGTACTTTGCCTGTCACAACCTGTGTGAAGGGAGCCATCTGATGAGCATGCTGCCTGACCTGACACCGGGCCACTAACTCACCTTGCTTCATGCAGCTCCTGCTTCTGCTACGCCTCCATGCAAGGTAAACACTCGTTCTGCCAGCCAGGAGCTAGCTACTGCCTTTATTTCACCAGGTCAATTTTTGCTGTGATTTAGGCAGATGCAATTCTTGATATTAGCGTTATTTCAGGTTGAATTTGATCTACATTCTTCTGTTAATTGAATCTGCTTTACAATAGGAGCTTCTGAACAGAGTGTGTGAAGCCATGAACGAGCTTAAAGCATCTCGATGTTTGTTGCTAGGAGATACTTTCCAATGCTTCACAGCTACCTATTTAAAAAAAATATTCTAAACCTATTCCCCACACCCTGGATTTCCTGCAGAGATTTCTAAAAATGCCATTGCCTACTCCATATAGCCAAAAGTCAATAGTTGTAGCAAAAACCCCTTTACAGTTCCCCCCGCTTCTGCAACAGACACACAGGCAGCTACAAATTCAGAAACTTGCTGCAGTGAATTTTCTACCACACAACAGAAGTAGCACAAAACCAGAAAGCTGTTCACGAGATACAAGCATGCAGACAAGACAAAGGGGAGGCTCTAGAGCATGTTAGTTGATCAGATCAAGTGTTACGGTCACAAAAAATGACTAGAAGAAAAGGATTCATGATTGGTACAATTGAGAATGACAGCTGAAGGCCAGCTAGCAGTTCAGCCTTCCACACTCAACTAAGAATGATTCTATAAAGAATATGCTTTTTACAGAGTCATACTTTTCTAGGAAGCTCTTCCACAGGTTTCTCTTCATTCTGAAATAACGTTGAAACCAAAAAGTCAGCAAAACTGCCGATACACGTTAACTGGTTGGCATTACTCTGTACATATCCTGGGACTCCCTCCCAGCTCTGCTAATTGCAATAGTCCCCTCCCAGTGATCCTCAGAGATGCATTTCATAAAGAAAAGTCATTAAAAGACCTTTATTTATATATATACACACACACACTTTTAAAGTCTTGGTATCCCAGTTGTTTCCCCATTATGACAATTTAACTCAACCCTTTACCCACAGCTGCGTCACATCCAAAGCCCAGTGAATACAGGGCATTGACTATTTGAGTCTCATCTATAGGTCAGATTTTGCCTTTGCCCCTTTCCAGTTACAAATTGTAGCCATGAAATTCTTTCAAATACACCCAAGGCCTAAATGAAAGTCCAAACCGTGAATTAAATATGAGTTTAAGAGTAGAGGCCATTATACTCACTTTACTTCTTGAATCCACATTTAGGAGGCACACTCCACAGGCAAGATCTTGGGCGTTTTTAATCCCTGGACGCAGCATACAAGAAGAGAAATCCAGTGAGTTTTCATCTGGCTAAAGAAACGAGACAATAAAATTTAGGCATTTTCAGTGACTGAAAAAGTTTCAGACCTCATGACAAAAATTATCGATCTGGTTGCTACCGAGAGCCGTGGTATCACACCGGCAACATGGCAGGGCTGGCATAGTACATTTTCTCATAAATGGATGCGTGATTTAATCAAAGCCATTAGTATGTATTTGCAATCCTGCTATGCAATCTCCATCAGCATTAATTTATAACACTCAAGCTCTTGCAAAAGGGTTAGACTACAAAGGAAAGAATTCTGAAGTTCCACGTTCCCACATCAAAAGGGGAAGAAACTTCTGAGGAAAGAGCCCAGGCGGTGGCTGCTACATTTCAACTGCAGCGTATTAAGAGCTGGACGAAGATAAACAGCGGTGTGCGACAACTATTTGTGCAGCTGCAAGGAAACGAGCCATCGGCCAGCACAGCTTTCACCAGTTTGTATTTGAAGTGGTGTCTGTATCGGTGTTTATTGTCCCAAATTCCGTATTATTGCCTGATCAAAAAGGGGCGGTTGTTATTCTTTCTGAAGGTTTTTCTGAAGCTAGAATATGGCCCAGCAATACAAAACGGGCTGTTAAGGTTAACCAAGTCACCAGCCATACACAAGCTCAGGTTAAAGAGAGGCAAAGGATGGGAGAATAAGCCTGCAAATAAGTAATAAGTTAATACAGCCACTTTTCCAGTACACAATCTTAGATTTCAGCCACGAGATAAATGATAATTTAGAAATTTGCACACGGATGGTATAAAACTGTAGAGGTTTTGCTTGAAGATAGTAGTGCAGATAAAAACAATGTCTAGAAATGCAAGAAGTTTAAAAAAATGGTGTGATTGTGGAACACGTGTACTCTTAATCCAAGCTCTAGGTATGCTGATCACACTCCCCTGCCGAATAGCTGGAGAATTGGAATCCTGAAAAAAACCCACCCTTTAATCTTTAAGTAGATCAATCAAATTAATAAAGGCACTCTAATGTTTGTTTACCAAATGCATGAGTGAAGCAAATGAGAAGGTCATCCTGTAATTTGCAGTGAAAAACCACAAGGCTGTGCATAAAATTACCTTGTAACAAAATCCTTTAACAAAATCCTTTAAAAGATAAAATTAACCTTTCCAAGCACATGCCTCTGAGCTAGAATATTTCTCTCTACTTAATTGGCTCTTCTGCATCATTTGGGATCCGTGACTGCAACACCAGGGGAAGAAGGTACAGTTCCACACCTTCCAGTGACCCAGGTGGAGAAGAGAAACAGAAAAGGGATGATTCTGAGAGCTACACGAGTCAGGAGTCCGCCCCTGAGGTAACTTCAGAGGCACCATGTGTATATGAGAAGCCATTATTTGCACTCCTACCATGCTTAAAATTTAGCTGGACTGTTACCAGCCAGGAGCCGCTGCAGCTCGGAGAACACGTGGCCAAGCTTTGGACTTTAAGGTAATCCCTGTAATCTTCCAAGGAAAAGCACTTTAAGAAGCAAATTTTAATCCACTTGCTTAAATCAGGAGAGGATCCTGATAGCTTTTTAGATTGTTACTGTCAACAATGTCGGAGTTCAAAGAGATGAATCCCAGGCTATCAACTTCATCAGCCAAGCAGTAAAATACTTAAAGTATAAATTTCATGATATGGCAGGCTTTGTGCAGCATAGGACATCACCAGAAATACCTGCTTGCCATGCCGTTTGTACTGGAGAGGTTTAAAATGTGTAAAAGGTGCGTAAAAAGGGACTGATGATTTATAATACCCATTTTGCAGGGAATGACAGTGAGCAGAAGATGGCTGTTTCAAGCAGAAACCAAGGACTCCGGGCCTTACTTATATACTGGGAAGCAAGAATCTTCAGTGACCATAGTCACATTGCAAGAAGGAAACCACAAATTAAAACGTTCAGTGAAAACATAACCACAGTACTGATCTCCTTATTGATGCTTGGTGCAATGTACCGAGTTAAAGACTCCTGGGGTGTATACTGAGTTAAAGGGATCCATTATGAAAGACAATATCAGGCACCTACAGCCAGATGATTCCCTACAAGTATGAATTTTACCGTGGTTAAAGAAAGTAATTTTGCACGTTGTATTTCCTGCAACACACGTACACAAAAAGGTGCAAGGTATTTAATGGCAAGGTGATTTTCTTGCCTCCTAATTGTGTGCGTCCTGTACCTGGCCCCTGCGTGCCCCTATTTTTCCCAGTTCCTTCGCTGACCCTGCCCATGGGGCGCTCCTTCTCTTAAAGGCCACCCCTTACCACCTCTCCTTGTAACACTCGCCCGGGTACGTAGAAAGCTCTCAAGCTCCTTGCAGGCTGTCTCAGAGCAACTGAGCATTTTCTGGCAGTTCTATTCAGAGGAGGAAAAGCTATGAAGTCTGTAGCAGGAACCAAAACAAATGTAGGCATTCCCAAATGCAGAAAGAAAAACAGCTCAGTTATTCCTGTGTCACTACATCGTGTGCTCCTGTGTTGTGAGCATTTAAGCTAATTGCAGGGATATTTCAAAGACATGTCCACACTGCTCTGGCTTCCTAAAATGGCTTATTTCAATTTTACTACATTTCCCTTACTGCAGAGGTCCACAGACACACAGGGTATCATCTAAATCATTAAGACACTGAGTAAGATAACATCACGTTTGTACATAAGTAACAGTTTTCTTACAGAGAGCTTTAAACTGCATTTCACAAGTAAGCGCATTTCCATTTTGCAAAAGAAAAATACAAACTGTACAGATAGGGCACCCTGTGAAGTCACTTTACATATAATTATGACATTTCTTTTAGTAAAGACATAGCTTATTTTTGCTCTTACCGTTAAAGCAGCAAGTGACATAAAGCTTATTAGATTGTTCCACACTTTATCAATATCCTTCAGCAGCTGCTGGAGCTTCTCACTACAAACAGCAGTCGCTTTGATCCCCAGTTCAACTCTCTTCGTTACTCGGTAGACTTCAACAACCCCTGTTGATAGAAAACACAGTGGAGGATTGCAGAGAACTCACTGCAAGCACAGGTTCCTGAAACTTTAACTCAGAAATAGCACAAAATAGGCACAGCACACAAAAGGTGGTCAAGGACGGTTCTTTCAACGTAGTAGTTACATTTATTTAGCAGAAGAGTTGTTCATTATTTAGGTGCAAGCAAAGATTAAGCTAAAAAATAATACCATTTTGGAAGGAGTAATTGTGTATTGCTGTTCTTCAGAGGAGAACTTTAAATGTAAGAGACGTGGTAAATTAAAACATACCCAGTAAATATTCCATGCCTTGAGCAGACTGGATAACTTCAGTGCAAACGGATGAACTACTTATTCCATTTAAGGTATCATTTGCTTTCTTTATGACCTGGTGGAAATGAATTTCATAAAATGATGGTGTTATCTACCTTAAAATAATTATTACCAACAAGATTGTCCCCAGCAGAAACTGTTACGCAAAAAAGGAGGCAAATTAAATAAGAAATAATTGCCATACTCCATCACATGTTTTTATATATTCGTGCTGTAACTATAAAGTAGATCGGGGAAAAAGCATAAACATTTAAAACCTCAACATATTCCCCCAAATATTTTCATTACCAAAATAATAGCTTTAGGAGTATGCATGCATTGCTATCTAGTTTAATAATAGCATTCACAGTTTTAGCTGTCTACTACTTACTCAAATGCAAAAAAGAGAATTTAAGGAAAACTAATCTGGCTGTGAAACATCTGACACCCATTACCTGAAAATTAACGGCCCCTCCACACAGCACATAAGCCAAGCCCGCTTCTCAAGAAGCGCTGCAGAGCCAGATGCTGGTATCAATGCCCCAAACAATATCCCTTACTGGGCACCCAAACCTCAGGAACACCAAATTAACGCGTTAACTTGAAAATTTAGGCAAAAGTCAGACTAATCACAAATGACAGGGAGATTAGTACAGGATCTTTTACTGAGGAGGTAACACTTCTGCTGCGTGACAGCTTTCAGTTTAAAAACTGTCATCCACTTGGGCGGATTCACACCCTTTCTATGCCTACATGGTGTTAAACGCTGAATAGGAGGTACCTCCAGGAAGGAGGAAAAGGTTTTGGGGGAGACTATACACTTACTTGCAGGGCACTCTCCAAGCATCTTTGCCATTCATACGCATACCTCTCACTTTCCTGTTTGAAAGAAAAGGACAGTCTGAGTCTTGTCCCTATCCACGTTTCCCTTTCTATCACAACAGGCAAGTCCTTTAAGAGATTATTTGCAGATTAGCTACGTAAATCTTTAACATACCTATTCCTCACTTCCCCCCCCTCCATTCTTTAAATATTCTCTTTGCACCTGAACTCTAAAATTTGATTTCTGGGAGTTAGAACTAGTTTCAAAAGGAAGAACATATATGCCTGCACACACCTACTCCTGACACATTTGTTCCAGGTCTGCTGTTCTAGAAATGGGGATTAGCTGTGTTTAATCTGAGTCCTTTTACTATCTATTCTCAAGGTGAGCAAGAGAAAGAACTACCACACAGCCAAAAAGGTTAAGCCATTTCCCAAAGCCAACAGTCTCAGTGCCAAAGCTGGGATTAGATACAAATTGTAACTAATTTCCAGTTACAAGCTTAGAGTGCAAGGTCAAGTGATTCTGACTGCCTTTCAGACAACGGCGTTTTTTCCCACTTCACAAGACTTTAAAGACAAGGAGAGATGAAACTTCCTTTATGAGCAGTTTCCAGTCAAAACATCTAACTTTACCCAGATGCCATCTTAGAGTCATACCTTAAATTCAAATAGCTAAAGTCCCAAAGAGCTGGGATACAGAACACCCTTGATATCACACTGATGAAAGCCACTGTCAATTTACTCGTCTTGCAGATAATTACCTCAACTTCCCCAGTCAAGTCTTTGTATTTGTCTCTGATGACAGGCAAAGCAGGCTTCTCACTTAGAGTATTTGAACGATCTCTAAATGGCTGTTCCAAAACTGGTAAAGGCGAAGAGCGGCTTATTTCTCGGTCACCTAGGCTTAAGCTCCTTTTATGAGACCCTAGAAAGTCAGGATATAAACAAGTTAGTCTTTTACTCACAAAGGCATGGACTATTAAAAACGAATAAAGTACTAGCAAGGGATGCGCTACTACTCCAGAAGAACAAAGCCTCCTATTTACTCAGTGACCGGTGCAAATTTCCCCAGTTCCTCAACTCTTACAATTTTTTGGCACAAATTTGTTTTTTTCTTGCAGAATGAGACCGGCTCCAAACGCAACAGAAATCAGTGAGAAGATTCAGCTTGTTTCCAGTAGCCTTTGGAACAATCCCCATTGGCTAATTTATGATTTGATTAGAAAAATCAGCCTCTGACAAGCACCCACAGGGAGCTTCCTGCACCCTGAGCAGGCTTACCTTGAACAGACAGGTCAAAGGTAGCCAGTTCACTCTTGATCATTTCTTCGCTAGATTTCACCTTGCCTTGGGAAGTTGCCACCAAGAAGTCAAACTTGCTGATTTTTGGCTTTTCACTCTGGAATTCTCCAAAGTCATCTGTAGATTCTCTTCGCAGTTCAGAAGAGATACCACTAGCAAGGAAGTCTGCCTCTTGATTTGTGTCGGCTGCTGCTGCTGCATCCTGTGCTTCTGATGAAGGTCTTGCAAAATCACCAAAGTCTCCGATGTCATCGTCACTTGGACCGCTGGATATTGGTCCAGAGTCTTTAAAGTTTGCAAAGGCTGCAAAGGAAACATCCTGTAAAGCATCCTCACTAGAAAAGGTTGTCACTTTGGAAACTGTTGTCATGGTAATGTTTTCTGAACTGCCAAACAAGGTCTCCTTCTTCTGAAGAACAGAAGTAGCCGCAGAGGATCCACTTCCTGCAGACTGGACAAAGGAGGAGAGCTTCTTGCCCTGATGAACGTCTTCTTTGTCGGACCAGTCATAGCTTGCCAGGCTGCTCACTGCAGACCCACTGTTATAGCTTCCAAATGGGGCACATTTTAAGTCATCTATATCTGAGAAAAACAGACCCCTACAATTAGAAGCTGAAGTTCAAACGTTAATCTCTCTACGCTGTACAAAAACAATAGCAACTTGCGAAGAGCCTTAAAGAACGGCAAGAACACAGTGAACTGTTGTTTCAATGAAGCTTAAACCAGAGTTTGCACAAAAATAATCTGAAAAATACCTAAGCATTTCACACACACACAAAATTCCATTTAATAAATGTAAGCCTTGACCTTTGAATATTGCCTTATATGTCAAGCTGAAAGTCACCATCCCGCTACGGGTCGTGAGGAAACACTAAAAAAATAAATGTTTCTAGACAGTACAGACTGCACAGATCACCGGTTCGGTTTTCTGATGCTGGCCGCAGAATCTACAATTAAAATGTAAACATTAGCAACTCAAACATCGCATAATTTCATCTTATCAAAACCAACCACACAGAAAACTGGGCTAACTTTCCCATTCCCTCCAATGAAGTATTAATACACTTTAATTTTATATTCATGCTTTAATACAAATATTTTTTTTAAATTAGAAATCCTGTTTAAGCTTATCATAGCTACTGCAGTGCCGCATGGCCGACTCTTCAAACTTACGGGTTCCAGGAATGACATGAATATTGTGAAGATCGTGCTTTAGCTTTTACAAACTACTTATTCAGTTAAGTACAGAGGAAAATCCAATTATTTTGCAGAAAGCTCCGAACATTTATACTCACCCAGCAATTATATGGGCCAATAGGTTCTTCTCATTGCCATGAGCAGGTATAAGATCTAGCCTGGCTGCTTACATTAGAACCAGCAAAGGAGCCTACACAGTGACCAGGGTCTGCTGGGCTTTGTCCGCTACTCATTCAACTGATCTTTCACATTTAGACTGAGATTGATCCATAGCGAAGGCACAGAGAGCCAGGGGCTGGGTAGTTTTCATTAAAGCATTAAAAAAAAAAACAAAAAACCAAAAAACCAAAACAAACCAAGCCCTACTTTACCACATTTGGCATTTGTTTTCCAGCATTAACAACTGTCAGTTTGGATTAGACATTCAGCCGCTGCTCAGTGCCTAGGGTCAAACAGGCTCAAGGTAAAGCAAACCCAAACCAGAAAATATATTCTCTTAGCGTCGTTTTAGCTGAGACTCTTCTGATAAACATTATGGTCTTAACTGGCTGGCACGCAGTGACAGCAACTTGGTTTCATGCAGCCGAGGGGGGAGCAAGCTGACTTTCCAGCCACCCTCTTTATTCAGCCTGGCCACACCAGCCTGAGGATTAAGCCAGTTTAACAAAACCTTTCTGCCTTCATTTATTCATTTTACTGGAAGGGCAGAGCACACGACGCTTTAGGCTGCTTTCCAGCCATGACCCACGTACATAGCTAATTAAAAAGTCCAACAAATACACAATTTGATGAGAGAGTTTAATGGCTACTACCCTAAAGCGAAAAGGCAAGGGGTCGGCGAGGCACGGCGTGTCCCCCATCCGACTCTCCTAAGGGACAGCCTTCCTGCAGCTGCCGCATTCGCACATGACGGCATCTCAATAACGAATGTTAGCACCTTGCATGTACACAGCGAGGTTTCAAAGTGCCATTCGAATGTTAAATTTGTAGAGCAAGCAGTTTACAGAAGGGTAAACAGACGGGAGATGAAATCACCTGCTTATGGCAAAACTGAATAGAAAGAAGGCTCCGAGGTGAAAAGGAGCTGACTTGCAAGGGATCAGTAATTTATCACAAGAAACCACACCTTGTGCTCTCAAATACACGGGTTTGTTTAAAGAAGTTAAATGAAAGCCTCGCTAGCATTAAAGCGAGTGCCAGAATAACCTCCAAAATGTTAGCCAACTGTAATTAATCCTGGGATCTTGAAAATACCACAGTGTACTAGGCAACCTCTTTTTTTTTTTCCCCCCCCCAATTCATGTTGACTCCAAAACCCAGGCAAGATTTAAGCATCGCTATTGTTTCGGTGTTCTCCAGGAAATGAAAAGAAAGAGTGATGATCCTGCTGTGAAGATCTGCACAACCTATTGTGAACAATTTCTTTGATAACTGGTAAGAGTTTGAGCTGAAAACACAGCCTAAAGGACCAGGCCAGCACCCTCCTCCTGATCTGATCCCGGCTCCGGGGCAGGCGGAGCCAGCAGCAGGCTGCGGTGGCAATCCTGAGCTGCCCGTGCTTCGCCTGCAATCAATAGGTCACAGCAGGGAAGGCAGAACAATATTTTAATTATTCACAAACTAAGATTCAAGATTCTCGGCGTGAATTCATGCGGACATGAAACCCATCGGTATAGGCGTAAGAGCCGAGATGGAATGTAACAGTTCAATTCTATACATTTTATTTATCTGGATCGTTATGAAAGGATTACTCTGGGGAATAAGCTTTCCTAAGAGTATTATATTACAGGAAAAATCCTGTATTCAGAGACAAAGTGTTTACAGTTAAAGCAGTCCTAAAACAATTTATTGAAAAGTATGAAAAATGTTTAACTGCCCATGCCCCAAAACTAGCTTTTATAAGAATTTTCATTCTATTGCAAAAAAAACCCCAACCCGTTGCTGTGCCACGCACTGCATTTCACAGAATCATTTGCCACAAGTTAGATATTTTTGAAAAGAGGAAGTAAAATTGTAACTTTTGTCATAGCTATGGCAAAACTAAAGGCTTCTCCGAGCTCCTCGCACATTTGCTGCATCATGAAGAGGAGCATTTCCCCCCCGACGGGTAGCAGAGCAACTTGCCACCAGCCTAATAATCGAAGCAGGAGTTTACAGGGGAAAAGCATTTCTTGGTTGACCCTAGAGAACTCCTCATGATGTGGGTATCTTTGTTATTGGCAAACAGATTGTTTGCTTAAGCAGTGTTAAGAACTGCTCCTCTAAGAGCCTAAAAAGAGCCTTAAAGACCATCGATATGTTTAATGACTAAAAAAGCTCCAGTTAAAATGCTGCAATGATTGCCTCTGATGTCATACATCTTGCTGGCACGGCAATTGGAATTTTAAAAAGATGCATGTGTATCAGTAACATTTTTCCCAAAGCAAGAGATGATTAAGTGGAAAAAAGAATTAATTACTTCTAACTAAGCATCAGGCTTAGCGAAGACAGATGCTACGGAGCTACCGCCAGTTCCTCCTGCAGGACACTTTTAGTAAGAACAGAACCTGAACTGATGAGAAGCATCAAATTTTATGCAAAAAAAAAAAAAAAATGAGCAAAGACTAAATCCATTCAAAATTCTGTGAAAAATGCTTTGTTTTGGGGATATGCAATCTTTTTTTGTAAGGTTAAAAGTGATTTCTTAGCATTTTTTTTGGAGAGCATACAGCCAATTCCCTGTCAAAGCAGGGAGAATCTTAAACTGATCATGCATTAGGAATCCTATAGTCCTACTACAAAAGATGTTATCAATACATTTCAGTGAGATATATCGTCCCAAAAGAGTGTTCCTTAGTAATCTCAGCAGCAATTCTGTGGTGTCTTCCAGAAACGACACAGCAGATTTAAGTTTTGTTCTAAAAACCCAGAAGCTCTTATGCCCAGTGTAGCTGGAGCCACGTGTCCTTGGCCCTGGCAGCTTTGCGCTGGTGAGACCATGAAACACAACCCAGATTAAATACACTGGAGAGAAATTCTCAAATCATTTAAAGATGGGTGCAGGGTGGGAAGGGTGCACGCCTGTAAAAATAAAAGCCAGGTCCATTCAAATATCACGTAACCACTTTTCCCCCCCCCCCCATAAAAATATTCTCTATTGAACCAAGAATGGAAAAAGTGATCTTCACAGTGTCGTGCTGGAGTGCAATTAAGTTTCCGAAAGCAAACCCAATTTGTCTCTCTTCCAAAGCAAAAGGTTTGAGATATTTACCGTTTACTTCCCATTTTGAACTATCACAACCGTAGTCCAACCTGCCTGATCATCACCTGGGGACTGCTACAGCTATACGAGCCAGCCACGCAGCTGCTGGGGAGAGGCAGAGCTGCCAAGGAATCTACAGGAGAATACTGACAGAGGATGAAATATAGTTAAAACACTGTTTCCCAATGTTATCTCATCTACAAAAAAACCCTGACATCCTTCATTTGAGCCAACTATAACAATTTATTTCAACTACCAAGGATTAAGTTATGGCTGGAGGCAATTTACAAGCTGGAGCCTTCAATGTCAACAGTTTAATCATTTAAGGAAAACCCTTGACAGCGTTAGTGATATTCTAAAGGAAAGTGAACAAGACAATTCAGAAGATGGTAATATATTTAGTGACTTTAACCAACGCCGGAGACTTTCAAGTTTTTATATTTCAGTTTGCAGTAAATTCTGATGAATAAATGTAGCTTTTGTGTCATTTTTTTAGTTGTTAGGGTGATGCAGGTGGTAGCTAGTTCTGCTCCTAGTGGAAAAGCATCAACGCAGCACAACCAGAGCTCTTACGCTGGGAACATCCCCCGCAGCGTGAGCAAGGAGTCCAGAGACCAAACGGGGACAGGCACCACCTCCTTACGGCTTCCAGGGGGGCTTGGCTGATAAAGGCGGAGGGAAACCGGAGGAATAGAGAGGCTTGTATGTACCACTGCCATCTGTATCGCGTCTATCAGCGACCAGGAAAATTCCAAGCCCATTTCTCAGCCGGTGGAGTCTGGAACAGCGTTAATGATAAGGGAGTTACTCCAATTTACTTTCATTGAAGATGGCAGTACCTAGCACTGCTAAGGTGGAAACCATCAAGAACGCTGACTGCAAGATAAATTATAATGAAGGAGAAAGGAGAGAAAAGCCTTCAAACCTTGCGGAATCAAAGAATTTGCTAATTATTTTTGAATTATCATGATAAACAACATTTCACAGCAAAATAAAGGTCCCCTGAGCTTGCACTGGAAGCGGCGAGCCGGCTCAGCTCCGTCCTGCAGAAGCCCAGGGCAGCTGCTGCGGCTCTGCGCCCTTTGGCTCAGCTTGGAAGGCGTTCAGAAAACGCGTACGCACCCTCCGCTGCTAGAGGCCTCCGCAGGATAAATAAGTGTTGTAAGCTCTTCTATTTGCAGAATCGTACTAAATGAGAGCAAGTGAGTGAATTTGACTGTCAAGTCTGGACAAAAATGTAATAAAGTCGAGAGTCATGAACATTACTCTCCCTCCTCCAGGTATGATTAACTGAACAAATACTAATAGCACAAGTCCCGCAGAATTAAATCTCTCAGGTTTATGTTCAAGCCTTCAGTTTAAAAAGCTTTAGGGCTAGGCATAACCTACTGGTTCTCCAGAATGAGAGAGAGGGGGGGTTGTTTGGGGTTTTTTCTTTTTGTCCCTCCTTTAAAGTCTCTCAAGATTTGTGTAAAGAAGAAAAAAAAAAAAACAACTTATTTTGGTTTCTCGTCTGGTTTTTGCTCTCGTGGCAAGGAGCTACAAAACCCCAGTTTGCGCTGGTGTAACGCTTTAATACATTCCACCTCTCAATTATTTTTAGCTTTTTACCTTGTCTGCTAATTTGACGTTTATCCCAACCTGTTAGTGGCCCAGGATTTGGAAGAATTTAAAGTGACGTAATGACGTGACACGAATTTGCAGCTGTCATTCTCGTTTGAAAGCTTCAATATTTAGTAAGCCAGGAGTTCCCAAACAGAAAAAGGAAGCAGGGCCCTTTACTTTGGGGCACCGATTAACTCACTCTAGATTAGCTAAATAAATATCAGAATGTTGTTTAATGGGCTCCTACTCATAAAGGCCTAGATAGCCACACATTTCCCAGTTGGTCCCCTTCACAAAGGCGTATCGTAACCTTGGCGGGCAGCAGGGAAATCCAGATGAGAAGACAACGGGACAGAGAAAACAGTATTTGTGTTCAGTCTGAACTACCACCGCACCCTCAAAACCAACTCACAGAAACAACCCTGCCATCCACACATCTCCTCTAGTCAATCCCTCTCAAAACCTGCTCTTTTAGAAAATATTGTTTAGCCTGATTTGTAAAGCTTCCGAAGCACACAGGGAGCGAGGGTGAAAGCGTTGGAAGAGGAGAAAGAAGCTGACCCACACGCTGCTTTGCAAGAGAAAGGCACCCGCCAGCTTAAGGGGATACTATGGCTTTAAACTTTGTATTTTTCAGGAAAAAAAAGAGATGCATTGCTGGTCTGCAACAAATCACACACATCCCCACATTGTCAAAATATGCCAAGATAATATTTATTAACACAGCAGGACTTACAGATCACAAAAGATAGTGATACATAGGAGCTCGTAAGGGCGTTATCAGAATAAAGCATGCAGGTCAATACTCGCAGAAGAGAGATATCAAAGCAGATCTGAGAAGGCACATTCACACAGGAAATGTTTCGTTGAAATTAGACATTAGAAAAGCAGCAAAAAACCTGAAGTTGATTAAAATATACAGAGATCTCCAATAATGCCAAAGAAAAAGGTACTTTACAGATTGGAAAGTGCAGCAAATGGATAACCCTTTGAGGATACCCGGGCGAGGGTACGCTCTCGCTGCAACGTTCGGCAGGACGCAGAACAAATTAGGTTCGTATAACATGACTAGGTGCTAATTAAAATGCTTTCGTCTTGGAGTGAAACATGAATTTGGATTAAAAGAAGCAGCCTGGTTAAAACTAACAGCATGCAGCCAGTGCTCAAAGGGTTATACGAAGTAAATGCAAGAGAAATCAGGCAACATTAGTATAATCTACCTTCCACACAAAGAATTATAGCAAAGTTTAAAGAGACAGTATCCCCTTTGGAGAGAGCAAAACTGAAAACCTTTCTTCCCCCAGAGACCAAAGTCTGTCGTATGGGAAGCAACTCAACAATTTTTCTAATTCCCAGCGTAAGCAACCTACCTGTCCGTACCTGGAAGCTATGCAACATGAAATCTCAATAGCCAAAGGATAAAGACCTCTGTATTGGTACGTCAGAAAAGTCAAATCATTTATCAGTGCCTCTGTCCCGCTGCTGTTTCACTGGAGATGTTACACAGTGCTTGCAAACATACGGTTCCCAACGACTAGTCTCCCGTTTCTCAGCAGTGAGGATGGCAAAGGGATACTGTCCCTTTTTGACATTAGATTTACAGATCGAAGAAAATTAAGAGAGAAAAAAAAAAATCTGCTTTTTAACTTATGTAAACTGAAAAAAAAAAAAAAAGGACTTGAACATCATCAGTTCATAGCTTGAAATGCATCAAACATACATAAAGGAACACATGGGCACAGCAGTATTCGTAACAGATCTCCAGAACATGCTCCGCTACGAAATCCAAACAGAGTTAAATGGAGTAAAACTCTCCCTGTGGAAAAACATCTAGCTTGGCACCATAGGAGAAGTTTAATAAAAATAGCTTCTAATTAATACTTCAGAGTTCAAAAGTTTAGCAACAAGCACATGGTCGGCTAACCCCTTTAAACAAACCAAAAGAGTCTTTCCTGCCACAAATGGCAATTATTAATCACTGATTTCTGTGGCAAAAGCTCACATCCTGTAGAAGAGCTATGTAAGTCGAACGACCACCAAAAGAGGCTAGAAAAATACTAGGAAAAAGTGCTTTCAAAACCAAAGTAAACATTCAAGAATACACTGTAGGTGCTACGTTTTTGACAGCTCACTCAACTTGGAATTTCACCAAGCAGTAATATGAAAATTAAATGTCTTTGCTAATAAATTATTCCTGATATTTTGTACCCTGTTATAGAGTATCTTCCATGTCAAAGTTGCCAACTTAATTCTCTTCCAGACTTAAAAATACCATATAATGCAAAATTACAGTACTGTATATTTTCTCTACCCATATCTGCAAAAATGGAAGAAATATTTCGTATGGAAATAACCAATTCTTGCAGTAACAGCTTTTACATTTACAGTTTGTATGCTCCCCCCTGTTCAGAAAAGCCTTTGACTGCATAATACTTGTCGCTAGAACACAGTAATGGTTCCCATATTATTGAAGGCCACAGAACATTTGACTACATCTTATCTTCCTATGTACATATGAAAAGAAAAAGCAGGACACTTGGGAAATTTGTTTTATGATATGCAAGCAGATTGGAGATGGTCAATTCACTCTCTCGGGAGTAGTTTCAGAAAGGGAAATTAAAGAAGGGGAAAACCTGATCGGGGTAAAGTAAAAGTCCCGTGGTTTTAAATTTAAGTCCAAAAGTCAATCATGAGACTAAGATTTACAGGCCCTTTGCACAATTATTCCAATGAGGGTTTTAACTCTACAACGTGTACGCAATACTTCTACTTGCAGTCCTGCAAAATAGTGGCTACACAGATTAAGCCCCACCATAACGGGGGTAGACTAGTGGTGTTGATTAGACAGCTTTTCATTAACAGCACAAATTAGTGTTCTGCCTACCCTTTTAGAAGCGCAGAGCGGGTGAAATCCCCAAGCCAAATGCTTTGTTGAAACCAAGAGATTAAAGTGAAACTCTCTGCCATTCATCTTGCTAATATAAACAGAATGACATTGTTTGCATTAGGAAATGTTCCACTCGAATCCCTTAAGTGACGATATCTAACAGGTACCAGTAATACGATGTTGTCAAATCTCAAAAATAAACTGGAATGGAGTTCAAACTGTTCAATCTATTTATAGTCATCTAAGACAAAAAATAAACACCGCCCTGCTAAGGGGCTGTTGGCTAGCGGGCGCACAGATTTAGAAGTCTTTCACTACTGAAAGACTAGTGCATAATACTGTAATTTAGCACACAGAAGAACACCGAAATCTCCATCACCTGTGTTACCAGAGCAATCTAACCAGTTCCTCACCTGCTGCTGGCGGATGCTGGCCACTAACTGTTGGCAAATCCAAAGAGCTATCAGACATGACATGCTTAAGATCTCCTCCCACATCAGCCAGTTTCATGTCAAACTGAACAGACAACGCGTCTTCAGAATCCTCCTTGCCGACACTGCTGCCACCAATAGAAGGGAGATCCAGAGACTTCACCGAAGCAGAGTCTTCTTTGGCCTGCTTGAAAGCTGTGACTTTGTCCACAAGGGATTTATCCGCGCTGTTGCACGTGGAAGAAAACTTGTTAGAGTGAAAGTCGGCAAAATCATCATCGCTCTTCACTGAAGAAAGCGTGTTGTCCTTCGCCTCCTCAAAGCCTGCTCCAGAGCCTTCCAGAGAAAGCTGTTTGAAGATATCGTATTTGGTGGGCGTAGCAGCAGTGGCAGAACTCTGCCCACTCTTCACCGTGCTGGCAGATGAGCCAGACTGAGGAACAGGACCGGCCTCCAGCTTAAGCGCATTGTATTTGTCATCTGGTTTTTGTTCTGAAAATCCACTGCTATTGTTGAAAGCCATAAAATCTGCAAAGTCATCTTGTCCGCTGGCTGATGTGCAATTAGAAAATTCCCCAAAAAGGTTGAACTCTCCAAACTCATCAGCTAAGCTTGAACTTTTGCCGGGTGCTGGTTGGGCAGCGGTAGATGGAAGGGGTGGTGGAGGAAAGGAGCCTGGTTTTGATGTATTAAATGCAGGTGGAAAGGATGGCTGCTTGTTTTCTCCGGTAGAGGAAAAGAGATCCAAGTCTGCTAGATTCAGAGAGGTCTTTGCTTGTATTTGCTGTTTTGACTGAACAGGCAGAGAAGGGAAGGATGTAGGGAAAGTTTTATCTTTTGTAGGTGGCTCTAATGGTGAGATACTGTCAGCGGTTTTAAAATCTGTGAAACCGTCATCAGTTCCTGCAGGCTTGAATTCTGCAAGGTTATCTCCTGAGAAAAAACACATATTTAATAAGACACTGTAGTGACAACAAATACATCATACTCACACCATGCAAGCAAGCAAATTATTTCATGCAATGTCAGAAGTTTTTATGCAAACTATCTAAATTAAGACCTCAGGATGCACGTAGAACTGCAAACTCAACTTCTATGAACCACACAAGTTTCAAGGTCAGCAATTCTAATATTCATTCCAGCAAGCACTTAAGCCTTTCAAATAGCCACAAAGTCATATTAAATTCCCTTTACACTGAGTTAATATCAAAACAAACCATGACCAATAGATTCAGAAGGTGATAGTTCTGTCTCATTCAGCCTCCACGTATGTTCTTTTTCCCACCTCATCCTTCCCACGTTTGCCAAGCAATTAATTTAATCTTGAATTTCACTTACACCAATAGAAGTGATTCTCCCCCTCCCTCCCTTCAAAATATTGCCAAAATACAGTTTATTCATGGGGCGTCAGCAGAGGGTGGAGACAAAAGCAACCCTGCCAATAAGCTGAAAGGGGAACAAAGTAGAGACCAATTGGACTTGCCTGGTGGCTGAAGGAAGGCAGCCAGCCAGCCAGCAAGCCTATCCAACTGGGCATAACGGGGAACCCAACGGGTGGAAGAGATAAAGCCCCAAACAGAAACGAATGCAAAGTGCTGATCCTAATGTGTTGGTTTAGAACATTTTTAAGTGCTCATTTTAATCTATCATGTTTTCCTTCTGTCACATTCACCTAAACATACAAGAGCGTTAAATGATCAGAATTTGAGTAAATGTAATAACCCGGGCATCTTCTAACGTCTGCTAAGACTGATTACAGTTTTACTAGGGAACTTGGAGACAGATTTTCACATGAAAGTCATCACGATTAATCCTAAAACGTGCAGATCTCTAGTTCAACTACATACTGAATGTAAAATAGTACTATGTAAGGATTATAATTTAAACCTGGTTAAACATTAGGTAACAATGTTTTCATTGACTTTACATTAAATATTTTGGTGCACTAATTTTGCAAGTTTCCTCCTGTTAATTCATAATTTTTTGTTTTTATAAAGCAATTTCTTTTAAACATGAAAAATGTTGAGTGGTTTAACCCATTCACCAGCACATACATACTTAGACTACTTGTTATTTTAAAGTATTGATACATACTTTAGGACAAGTGTCCAATAAGCAGATTTTGTTCTATTTTAGAAGTACACCATTAACATTTAATTCTTGAACTACCACAGAGTGTCATACTTTAAATTAGTGTAACCAAGATGTAAAAGAATACTCTTTATAATGGTAGTAAAGGACCATGACTATACCCGACATATTCTTCCATTCTCCCTCCCCTCCAAATCAATTCACTTGGCCCAGCAACAATACAAATATTCATGACATTGCTAGTCATTGATCAAAACTAAAACATCACAGCAAACTAAACTTACTGATGAATTGCAAACTTTTCCATTAGAAATGTAAGCTGGTGAAAGGGTTAAGAGTGGTCAGACCTGGATAGCAGGCAAATGATTTTCTATATTTTAGAACATGTACGGAAAGAGATAAAGTGTTGTTATTTCATTTCATTGCATGCATTTAATCCTGAAGAGATACTGAGCATGAAAACCTCACAAAACATTATGGGAGTTTCAGAAACTCAAGTGTCCAAAAAAAAAAAGAATTCTGCCTTTGAAAAATAAGGAGTAGGAGTGAACTCAGGTAAGCAGCTTTATCTTAGAATCTAAAGTTGTCTTCTAATAATGAAACAAATGATGGGTCTAACCTGACTTCCACAGAGTTGTTAAGTTAGTAATCTATTTATCTTCTGATCTGTCTGCTGATAATATATGAAAAATTTTCCCCATCTGATTAAAAAGATGAGATTACCACTTATATTGCATAAACGAGTTAGACGTAGCTGGTTCTGGAAAAGGCTTAGGGGAACTCTGCTTTTGTGTTACCCAGATGTTGCACCTCAGATGCCATCTAGGTTTTACTTTTCCCAGTCAAAACCAGTTAAACACAAATTTCAAAATAAGTGATCAGATTTATTCGTAGAGCACCAGAGACCACGAAAAGTTTAAATTCTGCCCTAACAATAGGATAAAGCTGCAATTTTGTCCAGAAGCATCTTATTCTGTCTTCTAAGAATACATGACTCCTTAGTTAAAATGAGCAAATCCTAGCCATATTGTTATTATGAAATAAAACTCAGAAGCATCCAAAAAGAGATGCCAACCATCTAGAAATACAATTTGCAGATTGTTCCAACAGTATATTGCATTATTTTTTCAGGATACTTCCTGCTAAGTCATTTAGAGGAGCAGAAGCACCATTATATTAGAATTCCAGCAATGGAAATTCTGCAGCTCATAAAAATGATCATGGAAACATGTTAAAACAGCTCCAAAAAACATACTGCTTACCTAAGTATTTGCTCTCTGATGGCTGTTCTAATTCACGGAAAGCACTATACTTGTCTCCAGAATCTAGTGAATATGAGAAAAGGAATACATTTACATAAAGATATTAGGAATTCATATAATAAGTTTTTTATTGTCATGATTGCTCTGATTTTAAAAATATTAATATTTTATCAATGTCAAAACCCAAGATATATTAAATACTGCAATAAATTGCTCATAGTGGTGTATATTTTTCCTTTTACCTCCAAAAGTAGCTGTACTTTCAGAAGGTTTCTCAGCTGCAATTCCTTTAAACACAGCATACTTATCCGTTGATGAGAGTGTCTTATTACCTGGGAGTGGCATTAGTAAAGAAGGAACACTAAAAACAAGAGAGATAAAAGCAAAGTTCCTTAATTTATCCATAAGAAATCTACATTTCCAGGTTTTATTTAAAGGAGCCTCTTCTTATGACTACATAATTTGGATCACTAAACCTAAGCTTGTACCCTAAAGAGTTCTTAATCAAGAACCTGAGGTAAACTACCTCAATACCCATTAAGAATAAGAGCATGTAAACAGGCAGCCGCCTAACTGATGGGTGAATTCGCACCTTCTCTCACCTAATCGTATTTCCTTAGGCCAGAAGTAAATTTTCACCCTTCTCGATTTTAATTTGTACCAGAACATGAACAAAACACTTCAGAACTTTACACCACAGGAATTCGTAGCCCCGGAGACAATAAGCACACAGACATACCCCAGGAATCACTGCTGTTTAATTTATCACTTTGCCCAGGGCAGCGTAAGGACGATTCTCCCTGATAGAACTAGATATAGTAAAGAGTAAAAACTGCATGAGATTTTGCCAGCTCCATACTTTCAGCTTATCTGCTTTTGATTAGATTTCATTACATACTGCAAAATTAAGAGAATAAAGCGGAGCCACTGTTCAAAAGGAAGGAAAGGATAACTTTGAATTTCTGTCAGTGCAAATAATCGAGTTTAGGCAGCTATCTAATCAGCAAAATAAGGATAAGTCCACACTGACACAAGCAAATCTTCTTGCACATAAACACACTCTATATAGTAAAACTGCCATAATAACCCAACACCATGTTAGCAACTGCTGTAAGATTTAGAAGCCGTTCCGCGAGAGCTTTGCTTGCCCTCCACACGAGCCCCCTTATCAGACCTTGGCAGCTCTACAGAACAACATCCTTTACATATGAATGATGCATTTTACCTCTAGTTTATGTCATTCAGTACTATGCACATTGGAAAACGTGAATGAATTTCTATGGCGTTCTTTGGCCTGAAGCAAGAATCTTTCCAGAGCCATTTAAATCTCCTTATCAGCAGCCTACAAGCAACATACAAACCTAGCACTTGCACACACGTGCTAACGATGGTCTGTGATGCTTGCAGACAGACAGCGCAATGTCAAAAAAAATATAGCTTATGGTAATATAATTAAATTTCACATCACTGCAAAACAGGCTATTAGATATGCAATCTTGGCCAGTGTAATGGTTAATCATCTGTACTCTACAGATGGCTTTTTTTTAAATAAAGCTCCACGAGCAATTAGATTATAGCTCATTGTAACATTCTGTTCAAAACTGAACGCTTTTACAGCTGAATAAAGCAAATTGCCGCAGTGAAAAAGAAACACCATTTTAAATTTTTTTTTTTCTTTTTTGATCCCCTACTTCCCACTGTGGAATTTACAAACAATGTTTCTGATAAAACTTTCTGTAACATAATAGCTTTAACTTCAAAATGACATCTAACACAAATTAAGACACACTTAAACCAGAGCATCTTCAGATGCATGTGGCATTGACGGACATCAGCAAAATTTAATTTCTTACACGGCATGCTGTTAGGCATGGTGTAACAGAACCATTTGGTTTAGTATCCCCATTTGACGTCACTGCTGAGGAAGCAACTGGTAATCACTGCTTACCTGGAAAGCGCTAGTTCTCTTTGCAACTCAGAACAGTCAGTTCAACACACAGAAAATTTGTATGTCTACAGTTAGAGACCTGGGGGTACGTAACAGTTTGCCATGTGCAGTAAAAGGAAACAACACTGAAATTTTGTAATCACAGGACGTTGAGGGATTAATTGTAAACTCTCAAAGGGAGTAAACATGCTTACTTATTTTGTTATACAAAATTTGCCTGATCTGGAATTACATTTTGGCAGGCTCCCAAATGAAAAGCCAAGACTGCTGATGTCTGAATGAGATTTCAATTGAGATTCATAGTCAGTTATTGAAAGTTTAAGCACCGGGCAGAGAAATGATAGAAATAACAAAAACCCTGTCCACTGGAGTTCTTGGTCATTTAAGAGTACAATGTCATGCTCTTTGCATGAATTTTTGGCCTGCATGAATATTCAGGGCCTGAAGAAAGACCTTGATGTCAGCAAATGGTTTCTATCAACTCCAACAAACATGGGGTCATACTTTTAATGGAAGCACACAGCACTAAGTGCAGAACTCCTCTGTCCCAGGGTATTTTTTCTGAATAGCTTTATGTAAGATTTTCGCCTGAACACACAGTATGAAGTAACTTTCAATTGCCTGTGCCATAGTATAAACACTTGAAAACCTATCCCCATACCTTGTAAATGCAATTTACCTCAGCATGATGACTAGAATGCTAAAGAATGGCCAACCACCTATGGCACATCAAATGTCATTTTTGATGCAGAAAGCCTAACTGTGGTTGTAACAACCTTCAAAAGAAACTGTCAGACTAGAAGTCAGGTGACAGAAGAAAATTACAGGCTAGACAGCTACCCACAAAAGAGGAAAACATTTCATTTCTTAAGAGTTCTAAAATACCAAAGGGGCGGAAATCAAAGATCTACTACCTGCTCCGGTGCTGTGAACTGGCTGCTTTGGAGGAGCCAGCTACATCCCCCTGGAAATCAGTGAAAGAGTCATCTAGTGAGCCAGACTTAGAAGCGTCTTGAAACTCCTGGAAGTCATCATCTTCTGGTTTTACTACCTGAATTACAAACAACATGTAAATTGCTATACTGTTGTCTTTTTAAATGGTCATATACCATGAAAGCAGTTCAGAGTAGCGTGATCAGCTTGGGGGGGGGGGGGGAAGCAAAAGACGGAAAAAAACTTTCAACATGGGCACACAGAATTAGCATGGTCAGTGTTCCCACTTTGCCTGCACCTCACCCAACTTAAAACACAGGCAAGGTGTGCAGGATTACAAGTAGTATGCATGAAGAACACGTGAATGAGGAACTCTACTTCTTCCACATTAAATGAATTACTGATCATAGCCATGTAATCTTTTAACACAGGACAAATACTAATAATTTTAATCAATCAATAATTTAAAATCAATACACACAGCAAAAGCATCAGAAGGAATATTTTCTGAAGAATAAACCATATCTGCAAAGAGCAAAATTTACCCCCCACAGGATTTACAATGTTGTAAACGAAGGGTTTTCATAGTTCTCATCTTCTGAAAACTCTGACTTATTTTACCAGCTAATAGAGTCTGTTCTATAGTTTAACCTAAAATTCCATTTTATGTGCATCACAACTAAAATCGTCTTTCAACACAGTTAGTTTGTAATGGAGAATGCTTTTGTACCTCTTCTAATGACACTGGAAAGCAACGGAAAAAATAAAAGAACACCCTTAGTGGCGTGACTTCATGTTTTCAGCTGTCACGTGCTAGATTTCAGCTCCATTTTTTGCTGTTTACTTAAAGTCTGTTGTCACTATGGAGCTTTGAAAGAGTCAGGCTCATTCTCTTTCCAGGACAATGGAGATTTGCCACGCAGCAAGAGTGAGCTAACCTGACTGGGCGGGTAGGATGGCAGGAATCCTCCCGAAGGCTGTGCTGCAGCTCCGCCCGCTGGTGCCGTGATGCTCATTCCCATCACGGGCGGCCCAATGCTCAGAGGCATGGAGACCGGCGGGGCAGAGGGCATCAGAGGCTGCTGGCTCACAGTGGCAGGCAGCGGCATTGGGAATCCAGTTAAAGTAGGAACAGGGGCAGCTGGAAACTGGTTTAACACGTCAGGACTCACCGCAGGTATTCCTCTCTGCAAAGGCAGAAAAGCAAAGACAAGCATGCACATCAACAGAAAGGCACGTCGCATTCTCACGCCAGTTTCTACTTTGTATTATTGAGATCACCAAAGAGCAGGGTTTTGGTCAGGCTGCAGGTGAACCTTCCGAAGCAAAACGTGCTATCAAGGGCCTGTATAAGTGAATCCTATCCAACACCCCGACTGCTGGAGTTACACAGAGAGCGATGATACCCACCTGGGAGGGCAGAAGCATTTGACAGCATTCTTGTTTGGCTTTTAGCAAACCAATCCAGTAAGCACTGGCAAGCAAAGCTATGCTGAACCTGGTGTGTGCTATTTTGTCTTTCCCACACGCCGCTCCAACAAGGTGCCTCAGCTGCAATCTTCACTGCTCAAGATACTCTTGCCTCAGTTTTCACACTGGGCTGATATTTGGAAATAAACTGCTAAGAGATGACACTACGCTGACAAAGAATGGAATCCTAGAATTACCACTTCGCTGGTTCAGGAGAGAGGTAGCAAGTCTAGCTGTTTGCAGACTAAGGGATACAGAAACCATATAGTTTGAGGAAAACAGTATGTGTATACAAGAGAAAAAGAAACAGCCAGTATTTTCTACTAGAAATGCATGTACATGTGTTTGGTAGATGTATCTAAGAACTATCCTCAACTGACACTAAAGAAAGGAGTAACTGAAATTAACTGCAGGAGATGAAATTATAATCCCACTGAAGCTACGAGGGGAGTTCCTTCTCTGGACTTCAACAGAAGTAGTATCTTACTACAAGCGTGGTACACCAGCCACTTGCACTAACACTCAATCTCCGGCAGATTAGTTAAGTGAACTGCCCTTTTGCGCTCATCTCCAAGGTGTCAGTCATACCTGAGTTACTGCTATCATAGCCAGGACAGCGTAGAGCTCTTCTTTTGTGAGCTTCCCAGGTGTAGTACGGTTGGCTAAAGCCCATATCTGTCCAAGAGTCTCTCTGGGCAATCCAGACGACATCAGTATGGGATAGAGCTTGACTGTATCTATTCCAGCAGGAGTCAAAGTGGTTTCTAAAATTTTCTTATACAACTCTGTTAAGAGGGAGTCAGTATTAGACAGTGACAACTGCTCTTTTCAAGTGAATTTAAGATTGCTTTTCTATTTTGTCTCACAGTCAACATTATATCAAATTAGTAACTCTCAAAGTGTAAGGTAAGGCAGTAGCATTCTGGCAACGTATCGTATCATGTTTCATCTAAATGCATTATTGGATGGTCTTTACAGACAAGTTTAACACAAGCAAAGAAATATTTTATATAAAGTACAGTTAGTGCTCCATGTCAAAACATGTTTCTTTAATGAAATTGCAGAATAAGCCTTATAAAAAGATAGTTATAACAGCTTTATAACAGCTCAGTGTAATCAATGTATACTACAGCATTTCATTTTCTATTTACTATGTTATTTGCATATATAAGATAAATAGCCTTAAGGAATGAGCCTGCTTAATTACAAGACATTCCAAAACCCAGACTACCCATGAAAGCAGTATTATCACCAATGCAGCCTCTACTAGCATAATCTGCTGTCATAACAAATTCTAGATTAAACATTTAATAAGCTTGATTAAAATCCATACTTCTTCAAATGCAGGCAAGGCCACCATAAATATGTAACGTATCAAAGACACAGGATTCATCTGATGAGCGAAGAATAATGCTTTGATCAATAAATGGCAACGTAAGCAGACGTACGTTCACACCTTGCATTGCCCACTTGGCTAAATGCCCACTTTCTTGTTTACCTGGGACCAAGCTATCGTTGTAAATCCAAGGAGGCATCATTTGCTGAATTGGGTCCTGTGAAGGGAATACTCCAACTCCTAGACACATTCCATTCAGTAAGAAAAAGACAGACAGTTGTATTAGGACATACAGATTCAGGCGACAACAAGACTAGCTCATAGTTGGTCAGTATCATGTAGCATTTCAGGCAAAGATTTCAGATAGGAATCACCGTGCTCAGAGGTAAAACAGCTACTGCAAGAATATGTGTAACTAGAATGATTTGGCAGTAACAGTGAGAATATAGTTATATACATAATGAAACAAGGAGCTCCTCATTTGCCTCCCTCTTCATTTCTAGCTGTACAGAAGCTCAAGTCTCATTGTTTCTTCAAATTTCATAGCAGCAGTTCTGTGCCATATCAAATCTAGCCTTCCCATCAAGTATATGCTATTAGGGCTACTTGTGGAATAAATAAATTCATACCCACCATAAGAACCACAATGTTCCACCAGAACATCCTTATGGGGAAATCCACAAACAGCCTATTAGACTGAATCTCAGCAAGATCTTACCCCATGTTCACAAGAACGTATCCATTGCTCCTAGTCTTCAGATCCAGGAGACACCACAGCCGCCTTCACTGCTACAGGCTTTCATAACGCCATCTGCCACACTACTCCCTGCAAATTGGTTATTTCCTTCTCCACTGTGCGGGCTCTTCCCCTCAGTCTCATGGTTTTACTTCCTATCTAGCTCACTTCTAAGCAGACTTTATGCTCATCTTGGATGGAGCTCTGACAAAAATCAGAATCATTTCAGATTTCATTGTCTTTCCCAGTGCCCTTACATCTCCTCATCTTCCACGTGGATCCTCTTCTGACTGCAGTCTAATTTCTAATCATCCCACAGCTCCAAGGACATTTTAATGTAAGCAATTCCTTCCATTTCACCAGTCAAGTAAAATAAATTTGCTATGTCCTCCAATCTCATCATTCTTCAGCTTTAACCACCCTTCCATACACTTCTGCATCCCACCAACTCTTGGTTCTCACCCTTGAATCGCTCTGACACAATTCAGCCCCTTAAAAATCAAATATGAGAAGTGAAAAGGAATTCTCGGCCATATTTAGTCAATAGATAGGAGAGTCTCACACAAAACTTTGACAGCTTCCAGGTGACTAAGGGTCTGCCATTTTTCAGCATTAGCACTTAACTACTAAGCTTCTGTTCCTCACAAAGTATTTCAGCTCATCCTTCAAAGCACCCTTAACAATATTTGGAGCTATTCTTAACTACTGTTGCTCTACATAATCACTTCCAACACCACCTTCATCTGCAGGCTGTATTGAAACTCGCTCTGTCTCACAGTCTTAAACGAGGGTAGTTTCCCATCTCCCTCCCCCCCCTTATTTTTTAAAGCTGGTATCAGATTGTGTTGGATTTCTACAAAATGAACCATGCAATTGACTGAACCATGAATAAATGAACAGCTCCTATTTCTTGCTGTATATTCTTTAAAGTTAAGTCACTTTTAGCAATTTACTGTATATTACAAAGCCCCTCCACTTATTAAAAATGCCCATTCAGACCATTTAATTTCATCCAATAATGTTTTTTAATATATTGGATAAGAAACCACTTGAAAGCAACATATCCAATGACTGAAGAGAGGAACACATGAGTTTATTAATAAAGTTACGGCACTTCTAGGAAAGAAATAACTGCTTGAGAAAGTGCCCGATTCAATTATCTACAGACCAGGAGCCTTCTCCCCCCCCCAGTAAAGTGAGATTACACAAAGGGCTACATTTATTTTCATCATACTTGACTACAGTGGAGCTCACATTTCATGTAACCCTTAAGTACAACATCAGAACGCTAATCAAGGTGCACCAGAGACCTTGCATCTATTCTGGAGACCTTGCATCTATTCTGACTGGAATAAACCAAAACCAAACAGTCAGCAGTCAGCTTTAATAAAATCCAAACTGGAACTAAAGCTTGCTTAAAGTTTTCATCTAGTCCAGCTTTTGGAATTTTGATCCCGAAAGCACAGATAGTTTCAGACATAATGCATATGAGCGGCAAATTGCCTGGGAAAGAAGTATTAACTAGCTAAGAGTTTTAACCTACAAGATTTTATCCCCTCAAAATTAAAAGATGAAAACCCACCATGACATCGACCACCTTTAGTAATAAGTTTCTTTAAATAATTTTAAAAAAGAGAAATCTTTAGAGAGCACATCTTCTTTTTCCCCAAGAAAGAGGACAGAATATTTTAAAACAGCAGACCCGATTAAACACACACATTAAAAGTGATTACAGCAGTAAATTCACGTGACAAACAGTCAGAGCAAAATCATAGTTGTTATACTTTTAGCAAGGAGCAAGAGGCACTGACATATTATTCAAGCAGGCATTCAGAGCAAAATTATGCAGGATTGGCCTTAGAATTAGTGTACAGAGTGTTAGCATTCAAGCAGCATCTTATTAGATTTAAATTCTGTCAAATGTTTGATTTGCTCACCACACTCTTCAACTACTATGTTTTGTTCTGAAGCCTTGTGCACCTCTGCAGCAATGGTACCACTTTCATGTCCACCTACAACATCCCAGTCATTGCTGGTTAGACTGGGATGAACTTGGCTTGCAGCCGAGGCTTTGTGCCCAACTTCAGATGTTTTAAGTTTGGTTTGCTCTTGTTCAGATTCATTTGAGCCATTATTTAAGACTTTTTCCTCCAAGGAAGAGCCTGAATAAACAGCAGGAGGAATTATTTGTATTTTGTTATTAACCACCCAGATCGCAATTCCACACTTTTAAAGGAAAAGTATTACTGATACTCATCTTGATAACTCATCAGTGGTATCTGTCCCAGCACAAACAGCACCACCCTGGTCAAACACTTTTATAGCCCGATTCTGCCCTTTACTTACCATGTATACACAACAAATTCAATAAACAAAAAGCAACAAGTAGGAGAAGGCATACATGAAACTATTTTCTGTATTAGGATTACCATTGCATAATCATCTAGGCATCAGTAGCAGATGTGTCCAATATCTACCTAGATTTGCAGAATTCTTCACATTAATCTCACCAACATCCATTTAGCCCCCAAGAGAGGAAGCACACAAGTACTCCACATTAGCATAAAAGTTATTTTTTATACCACCATCTCAACTGTATCATCTTCTAATACACAGACCTACAAAGATGCTAGCACACAAGACTTAATTAATTTAAGATTAGCTATATGCATATTTAGCAATCTTTGGATCCACACATGACTTGCTTTTACAGTGCAGTTTTGAGGGAAGGAAGAAGGGGACTTAAATCACCTTTTCCCACGGATCCGCAGGTTTCTAGTTAATTGTCTATATGTTACTTCTTTCAGTCAGACTGGAAAAAAACCCCAACAAAATAAGTAAAGACTCTGTGTAGCTCTATGACAGAAGGTGACTTGTAAAAAAAAAAAAAAAAAAAGATACTGTAGAGTTACCTTTTTTATGGATATTGGGGAAGATGCAGAGGTAGGAAAATAAGGAACCTGCCCAGTTGTACCATGCGGGATGGGTAACACTGGAGCTTGGGCTGGAGGGAGAGGTTGGACCACAGCCTTCTCTGAAAGCAGTTGCCCAGCCTCAGTAGCAGAATGGAAAGGCTGAAAAGGCTGAGAGGTGGGTTGAGGCACCAGTTTGGGGATTTCAACAGGCCCTTGTATAAAGTCACTAAATTCTTCATCATCGAGAAAAGCAGAGTGGGAAACAGATACAGCAGAATGGGATGATGTGGGATGATCTGTAAAATGGAATGAACACACAACGCAAAGTGATGAGGAAAAAGGTTCACAGGTGGAAAGGTAGGAAAAGTGACAAATACGAGGTATACACAGCAAATGGGTGAGGGGAAACAGCACTGGGTGCATTATTTGACAGAGATGGGTAGAGTTGTTATTGTCAGCATAACAAACACGTAAGGTAAAACTGAGCAGCCGCTTCCAACCATGCATCTTCTCTCCCAGATTTTTATGACGGAAACACGTTGATTGAAACTTGATTCTTAACACTGGCTACGGAAGTATTCCATTTGTCTTAAACAACAGACTGGGTCAAAACAAATCAAGTAGTAACATTTCAAACTGGACATAATAGGGGTGTGTATGGGGGGACGTTCTCCCTCAAAGGAGCGCTTTATCCTCAAAAGCTCAATAATATATCAGCAGATACATAAGAAACGTGTACTCATTTAGACAATCTGCTGTTTGATCCCTTGCATTTTAACAGAACTGACGTAGGATGGGCAAATCTACAGACAATGGAAAATTGTCAGAAACTACTTGTAACTTCAAAATTATCCATGAGCAAATCCACAGTACAGGTAAAGATTTTGTACAGGAAAAAGCTTGTCTACATAAGCTTTGTTCCAGGCTAGACACAGAACAAACTATATTACAACCCACAGGAAATCTTTAGTAGCAATTGTCACAAGTGTAATAATTACTGAGAAGAGAACATAGAGGGCTTCGGTTTGACCATGCCCAGGCAACAGCACACAAGTAAGCTGCTACAGTACGCTGAAGTCATTATACAACGTTTTGATCATTCTTAGCACTTGTATAGCACTTCTCAGCTTCAAAAGCACTCTGCAAAACATTAATTAATGCTTTGAGTAGAAAAGAACAAACGCATTATCAATTTCCATGATATTTCACATTAAGCACCACACATTAAGCTTGCTTTTAAAGATTTCAAGTCTTCTAATAAAAGCTGGTTATCTAATATTTCACCTGACCAAGCAAACAGTTGCTAGAATAACACGTTATTTTACAAAACAGTTAATCCACTCACTTTGTACCAGCAAATAAAAATACTTCTTGGAATTAGTTCCCCCTTCTGAGGATTTCAAATATTAGAGTTTTATTTTCAGTTGGAAGATGAGAAAAAAATTACAAACCTGGCTTTTTTGGATGTGATGCTGGTGTTGGATGCATTTTAGCATCTCTAGAGAAACCATCTAAATTTCCTTTAATGGCTTCCAAAGCATCATCCCTGCTTTTTTCACCTGTCTGAAACAGCACAGAACACATTTTGAAAAACCTCACAGAACAGCTCAGTTTTCTTTCAATATCTACACTTCTTCAGTACAAACATTAGCAATGCCTGCCGTTAAGATTAAACCCTTCTTTCTCCAGCAGTGCCTTCCTGAAGCATATCAACAATAACTCCCATATTTAGAAAGCACTTATTTTGCAGACCACTCTGTAACAGTGTTTTGCAGTCTTCAGCCATAGCTTTATGCACAAGAACAATATCTAAACCTTACCCAGCTATTTTTACTCTCGCAGATAAGAGCCTTCAAGCTCATTGCAAGTGTCCGAAACTTTGGACAAAGTTAACAAACAAGCAACTAAACACTCTCTGTTCTAGAAACTCCACCTGTTCCCAAATGTTACATACCAGGTTGGTTTATTTTTCAGAAGCTGATTTAATTTTCAACATCAGACTTTGTTTACATTACACCAAGAGTGTGTAAAGGACTGACTATTCCAGATGCTTTTCAAGATGTAATCTGATGTCTCATATAAGTTTCCCACTTATTTCCTTGTTGAAAGAGACCATCCCATTAAAAGATATTAAAAAAAAAAAAACCTGAAGAAAGAAACACCCCACTTATTATTTAGGACATACCTTAGGTTTCACACTGCTTAGGAGCCTCAGCTTTTGTTTCTGCTCTTCAAACTGGCGCCGTTTTCTTTCTTCTTCTAAGAATTTCTGCTGATGCTCAAACCTCTTCCTGAAGAAAAATGATTTAAAAAAATAATCTAAAAATAATTTTTCATTACAATAGAATCACAGAATCATTTAGGTTGGAAAAGACCTTTAAGATCATCGAGTAACGTTCACATCAAGCTTCTGCTTGTTTTTTCCATTTCTGCTGTCTCAAATTTAGATGGCTTGGTGCACACATTTCCACTTTTCCTCAAAGCTGTATGACAGCCACTACTAACTTCATAGATACCCTTCAAATGCCATGGAACGATCTCAACAATATCCTACAGCCCTAAATGGATTACTTTTCCAGAGAAAATATCAATAGTTTTCCTGTGTCGACTACCCCTCCAGACTACATCTCCCCCTTAAAAAAAGAATTTCCCAAGAGTCAGTAAAAGCGTCACTTACTGTTGTTCCTCTGCAAACTGCTTCTGCATGTCAGGGGTGTACTGCGGGGCCGCTGGACGCATTCCCAAGAAAGAAGCCTGTCCCATGTAAGGCATTCCAGTTGCTGGCATCGGCCCTAAGGGCATGCCACCCTAGAACAAAATAAATAATACAACTCCAAGAGGATTTGGGTTTTTTTTCCCCTAAAGAAAAAGCCAAACCACTGGCAAATACACCCTGCCAAACTGTGAACCAGGTAGATCCATAAAATTAAGAGCTTTAAGTACAGCTGGATGAGCAGTCTCCAAGCACAGAGGAGCTGTTACAGAAGAAAGCACTGGTCATTCAGTAGATGGCACTCTTCTCTCTCAATAATGAGTTAAAATTCTTACAGGAGTTTAGAAGACAGGACAGTCTTCTGGTCAAAGGCAAAAGTCAAGACTTCAAATCCATGCAACCCACCTCAAGAGCACGAATGTTACAGACATCCTACAGTGCTACACATGGTTAGGTACCGTGCTTGTGGGTTTTTTGTTTCCTATTCTAAGTGATTGCATAATACTTTTACATGCCATGCTGGAAGTGCACACTCCTAACAAACAATGGATCCTAGCAAAATGTGGTCTAGACATTTTGCAAACATAGCTTATCCAGGGGTCCAAGGGAGGGACGTGGTGTATGACAACAGCCAAGAGGAGACTTGTTTGAATAAACTGCACCTGTATCAGAAACTTTTGCTGAGAAATATATTCTGGTACAGTTATAGCAGCAAAGCTTGCCTAATATAGAAGGGGCCAGAAAATAATTTGCTTTTCTTACCATTCATTTTGTATTTGGTATCAGAACATACAAGAAGAGAACAAAAGTTGTTTACTACTTTTAGACCAGCTCTCATAAAAACATCTTTCTACTATAAATTTTAAAAAAATAATAAATTCCAGGTGGGAGTAGGAAGGAAAGGGCATGTAACGAGATGGCAAGATACAATAAATTCAATTTGTCACACAGCAATTTGGCTACAAAGCCATGCCAAAACATTGAATTTCAACAACGTGCAAATTTTTACATAAGCACATATGGTGCTAAATAGAAAACAAAAGATTAAAAGAGAGAAAACATAGTATTAGCTACTCATATTTCATTCTTGTTCCTCAATTAGCAACAGCAGAGTTAGAGACAAAGTTACTTTAAGGAAGAAAAAGAATGAGAATGAAACACAGGAAGTAGAACAAATGGGAAAAACAGTCACGTGAGAAAACAGAACATTTTAAGAGATTCCTTGCTCCCTAGAACAAGGTATTTAAAAAGAAAGTTTATGAATTGCCACCTGCACTCAGGAAACATAATTCTATTAACTCCAGCATTTGAGTTACAAAAGGATAAAACAATTCAGTGGACTGGTCATGATCAATTAGATTGTGTACACAGTCACTTCTTATCAGCTTATAAAGGTGTCATTTAAAATACTACACAATATGCCACCTTAACGGTAAGTACATAAAACCAAAGCAAAAGAAAAAGCACAAACCAAAATTTAAAAGACAGAAGAGGTATGTTGTGGGAGTTTTGAATTATAGCTACTTAACAATTCAGTACTATTACCAACCACACTTTGGAGTAGGTGGCATCTGGTAGCTTCTCAACACCTTGCTAATGCTTTTGTTTCCTTTTCTGTTCACAGACCATGCCTCTCTTTTCACACATCGGTGTCATAACACGTATAGTGAAATGCAAGTTCAGATTCTGACATCTTTGAGTGGGCTACAACGTCCAAGTTACTTTAAATACTACTGATGCCGTCCTTGCACTACACCCTCATTTCTCTCTATTCTACAAAAGTGAGTAATGTATGCCAAACTCCCCCACTCTCTCTATCCAGATCCAGATCCCAATGAAACTTGGAGAATTTTTAAACTGTCAGAAATATCTTCAAAGAGAATACTACAAAATATGGTGTCCCACTACAGACTAATACCCACGCTTCAGTTTTTAGCCAATTTCCACCCTCTTACCCCCACTGCAGTTGCGAGAGGACTATGGCATCAGCTGTCACCTTTCGGACAAGCACCGAGGTATCCCATTTTAGGCCACATTTCATTGCCACGCACCTGCATGGTCATGGGTCCAGGAGGCATCTGAGAACCGTAATTCATTCCCATCATGCCTGGCATATTGGACTGCATGACAGGAACCATTGGAAATCCTTGCTGTTGCATAGGAATCATCCCTACAACGAAACATTAAGCAAAGTAAGCTCACAGTTAGTGTTAAAGGTGTGGGGTTTTTTTTTTTCTTTTTTTTTTTTTTTTAACTACACAAACAAAGGGAAGGAAAAACCTCTCAGTCTTGCTGCACTATTTAAAAACATTAAAAAATATGCTACACTACAGGCAGTCACAGAATTTCCTTAGTTTAGATATTGATCAGTCTAAGGGAAGAAATAATGTGGGGCTTTCCCAGTACTAAGCTGATGCATTCTCCTGCCATCCTAAGGATTCTCTGTGGGTTTCTTCCCGTATGATTTTTGAAAGGGTCACTTCCAATTAACAAGATTTAATTAACCAGGTTGACTGGTACTGATAATTGTTCATTTCTCGTGAAAGGGAAAACTTACAAACTGGCAGCTTTTGAAGATAAGTTGTGGGAAATAAACTCATTTCACAACGCAACTTCACACTCTGATCTGGCTGGATAACTTGTCTGTAGGTTAATTAGCCACTACCTATATTAGAATGGTTACAATATTTGTCAGTAAAAGCTAAACTTCAACAAAATTGGACAAATCAAGATGGAATGTATTAATTCACTGAATAAAGCCAAGTGGATTATGTTTCAGTATTTTCATATCTCATATTTTGCTATCTTGGGGGACATAAACTAACACACATTTGTTACCAGCACACCGTGAGATCATTATAACCATGCATAACTGAACATCACACGCAAAAGCACTCCAGGAAGGACGTGACACACTCAGGAATAATCCATAAACCAGTCCCTGAGACCTTTTATAAGAAAACTCTCCCCTTTCCCTACAAGTTCTCTCTGTATTTTCCATTAATTAAACAGCACTGCAACAGGAATGAGAACAAAGGTAATTTAAGGCTGAGGCTCTCCTATTGTATTAATACTTTCCACACAGGTTGTGACTCTTGTCCCAGGGTCTTGCTGTGCTTTGTAAATATTTACCAGGTCTTGCGACACCCACACAATATGGGTATACACAGCTGGTAGATGAAGCATAAAGAGGTTAAATACCACACTCAAAATAACACAAAAATCTTAAAGGCAAATTCAGGTTAAAAATGGAGATACAGTTTTCCTAGACCTTTCATCTAGCATTCTGGCAACACCGCTTCTTCAAGATTGCATAGAAAGTTTTATAAATAGAGTTGCAAGAGTCAGCTTACCAGTATTGAATTCAAGGGGAAAAACAGCTATGGAGTTCAATTAATAATCATGCTTCTGAGCATCAGTGCAGAACTAGTTGTTTAATGTATTTAAACAAAGCAAAGAGCTTTGTACTCAAAATGTTATGTTCATACATACCTTGAGGGGGGCCTAAACCACCTGCAACAGGAAACATGAAGCTGGAGGGGGGAAAAAGGGTTCAAAGTCTGTCATTTTAGTGCAAATATAAATGAATGAACAAGCTACCTCAACTTACACGTCAGCACCACCACCCAACACCTCCCACCTTCTGGTCAGCATATTCATCTGCTCCTGCAGGTCTCGCAGAACCCAACCCCACCACAGGGAAAAAGCCACCCCTCCCAGGGATCCCCCAAAGCACCAGAGTCTCCCACCAGCACCATCAGCACTGTCACAGGATGCAAAGCTAGGAAGAAATAGATCTTATACTCCACAGCAGCACTAAAATGGCTTTGACTCATCGACATCACCCACAAGAGAGTTTCGGCACCTACGCAGGTTGGTAACAGGTCAGTTTGTTAGCGTAGGCAAGGCCTTCAAGCACCACAGAATGAATAAGCATCTCCTGTTGGAAGTACCTGATTCAGCAAGACCATTAACTGCACCAGAGAACAGTTCTCAGCTGCTTAGTAACAGTTTTCTGCAGGGAAACAAACTGTCCATGAAACCCCACCACTTCTGCATTGCCCCCACCCTTTGGAACACTAATTATCACAAAATATCTAATAGACTTTCTACTTTCTCAATTACATCTAATCGCAGGAAAAAATAGTGCCTTGGGAAAAATATTCATTCAAGTATCAAGGGCCAAGTGCACCTGGAGGAAGAACTGTCAAAATTTCAACTGAAATCATAATGGAAATTGCTAGCCCTTGCTTTCAAACAGAAGCCTATGCCGCACTGCCAAGCAGCAAAAAAAGGACCTACTTTAAAAGTCTCATTTGCAAGCAACTCTCAGAAACCCACGTCAGCAGTAATTTACCAAACAAGAACCTCACTCGGTGTCCCAGGCAGCTATTACATCAAAATACCATGAAAGAGAAACACACTTAGAGATATTCAATATTCCTCAGCTCGAGGGTGGATGTAAAAGAAACTGCCTAAGAGTAAAGGAAAAAATGCTATCTCAAATGACTGCAGACAGTTTTGCGAAACCTGCAGGAAGTTCAGAAAGCCTACCTGGCTTATAAATATAAAAGAGCTGTGTCATATGAGTACCGAGATAAAATAAGGAATTTAAATTATGCATTTATCCAGGAGCAAATTGCACCTACCGACTGTACAGACAGCAGGTTATATGGTCACCAAGACAACCCATATCACTCTTCATTTCATCCGCTAACTCAGAAGCTTCGTAATACTGAAGCTGCTTCTTTTACCCTGACCGCTATGGGCTAATTTCTCCTTCCACAACTAACACACACCTACACCTTCCACCAGGTTCAGGTCTTACCCTCAATCAGCACAGTTTTGGTTTCTCTCTTTGCAGCACTGTGCAGACGCACAAATGCTGGGCTGCTTCTAGATCGGGTTCAGCTCAGAGTTCACACTGTAGCCAAGGTCTACTCTACCGACTGGTGTTCAGTTGGCTCATTTTTAATCCACATCTTAGCATACAAATATTAACACCATGAAGACAAACAGCTCACTGAAAATCACAGAGGGACCCATGCCTGAACTTCGGTGCTGGTCAGAAAAGCTGTTTTCTCCACTCAGGGGCTGAAGCCCAGTGAATGAACTGGATTTGGCTTGCATTTAGTCTCACCTATGGAAATAGCTGTCAGTACAGAGTGCTTACTCAGCAAGACACCCCCTTATAACACGTGCCAGTTCAGATGTGTAGAGCTTCTGTCATAAGCCAGATCTGCAAACACAGCAATTTTAGGCATCATAAAAATACACCATTCTTAATACTAGAAGTTATTTTTGAAAAGCTCACAAGTATAGAAAAAGTGTTTGTAGCTTCATGTTTTCCCTTCTTACGGGGAATCTGGTCAACGAGAATTCTTCCAAATCAGCAAAAGTAATGTAAACTGAACAAGCATAGCAAGGTACCACTGCTTGTTGGAAGCAAATAAAGGCCAGACTATTAAATATTTATCCCTTTCTACAGAGCTCCTGATTTATTTATAAGCCTCTGCTGAAAAAAACCCACCCCAATCAACAACAAAACCTGCAGCTAATTAGAGGGCACTGGAAGAGGAGCTAGTTAGAAGTAGCAAAGCAAGCTCCTGTACATGCAGCTCGGATTCATCACGGACCTCACTCCAAGCTTTAGCTGTGCAACTGCCGACATCGGCCACTCACGCACGTACATAAACCCCCTCAGCTTCTTTAATTCAAGCAACAGGAACTTTATTTCTAAACTACTTTTCAGAGATGCAAAAGAAATGCCCACACGCAGCTAGTCAAGGCAGCCAATTCTCATCGCTGAGAAAGCAAGTTAAGCGACAGTCATTTGTGAGATGAACTGAAGCACTACAGAAAACCGTGGGACTTGATAACTGTATAGTGCTAGGAGCAATGTCAGAAGTAACCTTCTTCTAGAGAAAACATTTTAATTCCAGTTATTTCAAAATAACAACAGGAGAATTAAGAATAAACAGACAAAATTAGAGCATTCTCCTTTTTTTCTTTCCTTTTTTTTTTTTAAAAAAAAAGGTGGGCATGATAAATTAAGCAGTCTAAGGATGAATATACTACTTGGGAGCTAAGAGAACATTTATAGCTAGCTGATTGCATGCTCTAAAATGACCAAATGCACTTTCCAGACAATGGAAACCTTTATGACCTCAGGTGTTTAAAATATATAATTTGTTGCCTACTATTAAGCATGTTCTTTTAATATAGTTTCCTACTCCTTTTTATTTCCACAATGGATTTAACTGCACCTGCAGACGTTTCTGTTGTCCTCAACAGCAGAAGCACTTTACCACCCAGGTTCATGCAACCAGCCGTAATACTTTGAGTAACACACTACAGAAATGTAATATATGTGATACACTGCACAAAACAAAATAAATATAAGGCAAATGAAGAAACTACCCTACAACAGAACTCTTAAAGTAGTAAGATAAATCTGTCAATTCCTATCAGATAAGTATTTTAAATATGGAGCTTCAAAAAAACCCTAAACCAACCAACCAACAGCTTCGGTCAAAATGCAGGAGCGTGGGGAGAAGCAACTTCTCTGTATCCAATACTTTGCTATAAAAACTCCAAACTACACATAACATTTTCCTATCTACAAGTGGATTTTTTAAACCCCTTAATTCCCAATCACTACAACTCTATCAGCACAACATAGACTGTCATAGTATTTTTGAATGGCAGAAATCCACAAAAATTAAAGCGCAACAAGGCAAAGCACCCACACAGACACAGAGAATGGAACTCTTCCTCTACCTCCACTCTTCACTCTCAAAGAAACCAAAATACTAACCATGGGAAAAAAATTACTTTTAAAATCCTTTTATTTTGCACAAACTATAGTCTGCTGATAACATTTTTGTTTACCTTCCTGTTAAACTGCTGAGAGGTCAGACTGTTTATCCAGCCCCTCGCAAGAACTGTTTCAGACATATATGCGTGGGGAAGCGTACAGATAGCCCCCCACCCCTTCCACAGCACGCGCAGGCAGACAGCAACGCTTCAGCTTTTCTCTTCCCAAGTATTCCAGACCCCTTGGATGCCTCCTCTCCAACTCAGAGCAGCAGCCCGGCTCAGACAGCCGACGGGGACACCCCGACCCTCGCCTTGCAGGTGACAGTCACCCCAAACGCAGACCTCAAGCTCCCAATAACACTCACAAAACCGTAGGCTTCAGATACCCAAGACAACTCAATGAACTTATTATGTGTCAGACGCAAAATTTACCCGGCCTCCCTAGAAGTAGGGCAACAGATAAATAGCATACAAGAGTCTACGTTAAAAGAAAAATAAATATATAAATTACTAAGTCTTCAAAGGTAGCGAAATACAGCTTCCTAACCTTTCCAAAACCACAACGTGCTCACTCTTTCGCCACTGTTTCTTTCTCCTGACACCGTTCCCCAGTCCTCCCTCTTCGCCCTTTGTTGGGACTGAGGGGAAAACTCCCCACAGCAGCGGCAGGCGAGCAGAGGCTCCGTCCCGCAGCAGCCACAGAGCTGCCCGGTGGCGATAAGCAAACGTTTATCGCTGCTGACACCAGCAGCACCCAAGCTGGTGAAATCCCCAAATCCCTTTCCGCCCCAATATTTGAGATTGCGGCTGCGGAGCCCGATGGCAAGTGGGCTACAACTGCCCGAGCCTGGACGCTGCTGCCACAGGCCCGGACCAGCCGGGGGGGATGAGACGGGCTCCCAAAATGTGAAAAAAAAAATCCCAGCAAACTGCAGAGCCACCATGGCTGCGTTCCCCACACCCTGTCCGGGACCCCCACACCCCTCCCAGGACCCCCATGTACCCCGCCCGGGACCTGACCCCTCTTGCCCCCCAATCCCGACCGGACCCCGGGCCCCCACTCCACGAGCCTCCCCCTCACCGCCCACCCGCTCCCCCCATCTCTGCCCCCCCCGCGTCCTCCTCAGTCCACCGCCCCCCCATCCCCACCCCATCTCTCCTCCTCCTCCCCCCCCCCCCCCCCCCCCCCCCCCCCCGGAGCGGCCGCGGCGGGAAGGCACGGGCGGGCGGACGGGCGGGCGGGGCCGCGCCTCGGGGCAGCGGCGGCCTGAGGGGGCAGGGGGCCCGGCCTTCTCTTCGGGAGCGCCTTTAAAATCCAGGCTGGGTGTTGGTGAATTCAGCTTCGGGCACCCACAATCAAATCTCTTTTCCGTGAAAAAGCGCCGCCCTTCTCTGCCCTGCTGAGACCCCACCTGGAGCACTGGGTCCAGTTCTGGGCTCCCCGGTTCAAGAAGGATGAGGAACTCCTGGAGAGAGTCCAGAGGAGGGCAACAAGGATGATGGGGGGACTGGAGCATCTCCCCTAGGAGGAAAGGCTGAGGGAGCTGGGCTTGTTCAGCCTGGAGAAGAGAAGGCTGAGAGGGGACCTCATCAACACCTACAAATATCTCAAGGGTGGGGGTCACCAGGACGCAGCCAGACTCTTCCCAGTGGTGCCCAGCGCCAGGACAAGGGGCCATGGGCACAACCTGAAGCAGAAGAGGTTCCAGGTGAACGGGAGGAAGAACTTGTTGACTGTGAGGGTGCCCGAGCCCTGGCCCAGGCTGCCCAGGGGGGCTGTGGAGTCTCCTTCTCTGGAGATCTTCAACCCCCGCCTGGATGAAGTCCTGTGTAACATGCTCTAGGAGAACCTGCTTTAGCAGGAGGGTTGGACTAGATGATCTCCCGAGGTCCCTTCCAACCCTTGCCATTCTGGGATTCCACCCGAACATCAAGGGACCCAGGACCGACCTGAAACCCAGCTGCAGCTCTCCCCCCACAGCCCCTGCCCAGGGCACTGGAACTACCCCCTTATCGCATGGTAACCGTGCCAGCCAAAAACCTCAGAACTACTGTAAAGGGCTCCCGCTGAGGTGTGGTATGATTCACTGGATGCAGCAGCAGCACCCTGCCAGGTCAGACACAGCTTGCTAAAATACGTGACAAAGCGTGGAAGTTGTGGAGTTGCTCGTTACCCTCAGGCAAAGAGGGCATTCGGTGTGACGGCTTTTCAGCGCTTCACAGGGGAGTAAATCCTGAGCAAGGCCAGTGTGTCAGAAATCACATTAAAATCACACCCAGCCTTCAAGTGAGAGCTTAAATTTCATTTAGCTCTTTCTCTAAAATGTATTCCCTCAGAAAGAGAACTGTACCATGTCCTACCACCCTGCTTCCTGATCTAAAGCTGTTTTCTCTCCCCCTACTCCTACTGTAATAAGCACATCTGTTCCATGTATTAGTAGTGCCTTTAGAGGGGAATATTGGTCATTTCTCACACAAAGTGTTGAACATATTCATCATATTGTTTTTGCAGCAGGCAACTTGGTATTTATCAGAATAGACAACTGCATTTTTATTAAAATATACAGGCACATTTGTTCACAGATGTCAAAATGAAGACATTATTTCCTATATAACCCAAATAGAAGATGCAATTCTGGAAAAAAAAAAGCAAGAAGAATCTGCTTCAGTCTAGCTCAGGAATCAGCAAAACAGGACAGTCTACAAGAGTTTCTCACAAAACTTCACGGTTGTCACTTGGGCAGAGCAATTAACAGTGCTCTGCTGTAAACGAGTTATACAGACCTAGGATCCATCTCCAAATTGGCTTAAGTATGACAAAGCAGGAAGACAATCCTGTACAGGAACGCTTACTTAAAGAAGGATTATAGTTGCAAAGGAGTAGCCATTCCTGCATTACCAGAATTCTGACACAACAGTGGACTGAGAAAACGGATAGCAGATGAGAAGGTGGAAAATGTGAGAAGCCTGGCCTTTTTGTGTAAAAGGTATGGAGTACTGCCTGCAGACTTGTTCCATCGAGGCTGTACAGACAGACAGGTACCCGTCTCAAAATCTTTTATGACCTTGTTTATCCTGTTTTGTGACTTAAATATGAAACAGTTAAAAATTACTAGAGTTTACAGACACGTAAAGTATTAGTTATTTCAAAATTATTTCCTAGAAGCAAAAAAGTAGGAGCAAGGCTTTACTTTCACACACAAGGGGGTTTGGTTTGAAGTGTCCAGAGAAGTCTTTGACAGCTGCATTTGTCAAGCCCAACAGCGAGCTTTGTGTGTTTTCTGCCACTGATTCTTCTGGAAGTCTGACAAACATACTGGGGATGATCTGGCCACAGAACTGACAGTATTTCCAAGGAGGAATACCAAACTGCATGACAGTAACACAGACAGATGCTATTTTCAAACTATTGCTGAGAAACACACGGCATTTACTGCAAGAGCACTCTTCAGCTTCTATAAGAAGCATTCAGGAACCCTCTACTGGTATTTCAGTAGCGACTTTCTTGCATGTAAACATCCATCCTCACCCAGAAGGAAACACAAGAAATATTTTTCTCCCTTCCCCTTTGCCGCTATCTTCATTCTTCTCTTCCTCAATACGGACACAGGCGTCAGCCCCAGCTCAGGAGTAGTCTGTTACTATTCAGCTTTTTGAAACAGTCTGTAGTTTACTGCTATTTTTATCTTCTTTAACTTTCTTTTTTCCCTTAATATTTTCCTTTGTAGTTTTCCTACAAGAAACACAGGGGAGACCAAGACACCTGAACGTTATATATAAAAAAAAGACGAAGTATATAGCAGCGACACAGACATTAGTCATTTTACATCGTATTAGTACAGCTGAACGTAAGTCCTCTAGTAGTAACACTCCAAGGCATGGGTAATGGTGTTCTTTGTGACCACTTCTACTATACCAAACTGCTACACGCCAACTTCTGTGAGCTCCAGCCACTGCAACTTAATCTGCTTCTTGTATCAACACACCATGTGTTAAAACCAAAGCCAGAAGAGAAGCAGATAGGTTCTGTCAAATGATAGCTAGCCTGAAGTCTGGCTGTAAGGCCAGCGTTTCAAACTCAGCTTGCTATCACCTTGGCATTAATCCAATTTCCAGTAAACAGACATTGACAGTAAAGCTTCACCACTAAAATCCTTATGACTGGGTGGTCCATACAAATAAGTTATCAGCTATTTTGGAGGAAGGATGATAGGCCTTTTCTGGATAAACAGCATCTCTTACCTCCTCTTGAGAAAAATCTACTTACGTTTTTCTTTTGGCTTTTTCTAAGAAGCACTGAGGGGTGGTACAAATGGATTCTCTTGTCAATGGTTTCTTAATTAATTTCTTCTTTTGTTTGCTGAGAATGACATTTAGTAAAGAAGGATTAAATTATTTTAAACAGCAAAAATTAATATCCAAAGTAAATAAAACAGATAATGAAAAACTCTACTGGTTGTTGGGGATTTATGAGTCTGAACATATTTTCAGTGTTGTTTATTCCAAGATTTGTTCAGCCATGTTATCTCCAAGACATTCAAACAAACTTTCTTTTAATCTATAAGTAATATATATAAGGATTTTAGTTTTAGAAACTATTAGCAGTTATGGAAAAGCGTGAAAAGCAGCATTAATTAAAAAAAATATATTTACCTATATAGATACACCCTTACACCCATTTTCCAAAGGTAACTCAAAAGAGTAAAGTACTTTCTTTCACAGGTCAAAAACCAAATTCACGAGTAGGGGCTGAGGAAATCTAAAGCAGATTTCAGGGAACTCACAGAACGGTTAACTCCAAGAAAGCTCTAAGTTGAGAATTCTTTTTGTTTCCATTTTTGTCTGGGTAAAAAAATGCCACCACCGCCCCATCTAAAATCCCTTTTGCAGCTGAACTAGAACTATACTGCAAACAACTCCATCTTTTGTAACCCTTATACATCCAGCACCACTCACGCAGACTTTTAAAGCAGGAAACATGGTAAAGTATTCAAAGGAACATACCTCTGCAGTCTCGGGAAGTGTTTTATGTAGTCTGGGACAGGACAGCCAGCTCGCTGAATAACGTTGGCTATACTGGAAAGGAGAGGAGGGAAGGGATTAACGTGGGCAGCGAGGGCTTGGACAACAGATAAGTGTCTTCTGGGGAAAACAGCGATCCCTAACAACTAGCTGTTTTGCTGTTGGTTTTTTGTTTTGTTGTGGTTTTTTAAAAGGAAGAAATAGAGACACAAAAGCAAGTTTGAATTACGGTGAGGAAGAAACAAAAAGACACACAAGGCTTAAATGAAACTAATGACTCCACTTGGCTAGTTTAAATTGAAACTCTAGGTGAGTACAGTCTTCAGGGAGATGAAGAAAAAGCAATAAGCCAGAACAGAATCATACCAAGTAATTTTGGACACAAGCAAGTTAAAAAACTGGATTAAAAAAAATAAAGCCCAGCACGAGATAGTCATGCTTTCTACATGGCAAACAATTCAGGAAAACCAGAACAAGAGCAAAAGTTAATTGTAAAGACCATTGAACCTGCACTTTAGTGAGGTTCAAGTCAGAGTAACCAAGTTTCACTGAAAGGTGCTACCAAGTAAGCCATCACGTCGTTACTGGCAACACAACTGAAAGAAGTGAAAGGTTCCTGGTTTTTCTCTTGCTGCATTAGTGGAAGGCTTCACAAAGAAACCTTAACACTGAAATGTCCTCAGTCTTTCCCATACTGTGGTACCACCTTGCAGTTCCACCATGCTGATACAGAGTTCCCTCACTCTATTTGCAACAGCTCTTGAGAGCGGTGCAGGGTTTCCAGAGCATGGCACTGCTGTGCTCTCAAGGTGTGTGGAACCAGACGCAACCGTAGGGTTCAGCAGTACGTTATACAAAACACACAAAACATTTTTGCTGTATCATGGTTCCAATTTACCTCCGTAATAAAGGTTTATCATCTTCTGTAAAGAAAGTGACTGCTTTTCCTGTGTGCCCTGCTCTTCCAGTACGACCTGTCAAACACAAATTTTGCAAAGAGTAGATATTTTACGTTAATTATCTCTATTTATTCTATTCCTCTTCACAACCCCAGCCTCCTGATGTGTGCTAATACACCAAGCAAACTACCAAGGAGATTGTTCCTGTTGAATGAAAGCACAGGTACGTCTGAAGCATCTAAATATTTAAGGTTCATAGAAGACTAACAAAAAGTAACGCGGTTTTACTGAAAGTTAAGCCCAGATATAAACCAGCTCACGCAATGTAGAAGCCAGTGTTGCAGCAGCAGAGGAGGCTTGGTTTCGGGATTTTTCCACATGCACAAGACCATCTACATTAAAGATCTAGGAAATGAGAAGAAGAACATGATTTATGAACAATCACTCACCTATCCTGTGGATGTACTCCACTGCACTCGTTGGCAAATCGTAATTAATGACCATGTTCACTCCTTTAAAGTCAATCCCTCGAGCTAGTAAGGCTGAGCAGATGAGCACCCAGATCTTCCCAGCTCTGAAACTGTGTACTTTATTCTGGAAAAAAAAAAAAAAAAAAGGATTGGAAAGAGCCCAATTAGCAATTTGAGAAAGGAGGTGAACTTGTTTCCTGAAAGTTGTCATGATGTTAATGAATAAAACTAAGCCTCTAGACAAAAACCTGCAGTAATTTATTGTAACTTCAGGTAAGTTTGACATTAGAAAGATAAAAGGAAGAGTGTTGTAACATGTTTCTTGAAAAGAAATTATATCCTCCTACCTGTTGCTGAGTTTTGTCTGCATGGATGACATCCACATTGATGCCTTCGTAAATAAGTTCATGGAAAAGCTCTTTAGCCCTCTCAATAGACTGTACAAAAACAAGGACCGGAGGAGCAAAACCCTGCAAAAGAAAAAGCTTGTCTAAGGTTCAAGTCCTTTTCCTACCATTATTGGTTGCAGACACCAAGCTACTAAAGAGACTTAAGCAGCCTCAGTATTTTACATCTCAGAGGATGATTTTTTTTTTTTTTTTTTTTTTTTTTTGACTAGCCAAACAAGCAAGTTCAGCTCCATTGCCTTTGATGGAATGGTTCCTAACTTAAGCATCAGGCTGCATTTTAATCTACAGAAACAGATTCTTTTTTTTCCCCACCCAATGTGAAGAACCCACTCACGCTGCCAAATAAAATCAAGCAGACTGTTAGTACAAACTGCTCCTAAACAAGACTCAAACATATAACCAAGAATGGGGAACACTCTCAGTTTTCAGGGGTAGGGTATTACCTCTTCCTCTCGTACAGCAGACTTGGACAATGGTTTAAAGTGTCACAGAGAAGTCTTTGCCCTAGGAAATTACGAGTTTCTGACAGACTCACAGCCCAGTTTAGACCTAAGCAGAATGTACTCAATCTCTCCAAAATACCTTCTTTACAAGCTCTCTCATTGCTGTTAGTTTTCCCGTCTCAGATCCAACGAACAACAGCTCTTGTTCTACTGTCTCTGCTGCAGAGTTTCTGAAACCAGAAATCCAAGAGTGTGCTACTGTTAAGAGTTTATTTAGAGAGAGAGATGTATTTATAAACACTAAAAACCATAAAATATTACCTGGTCAATGAGAAATATTGCACGACAAACTTATTTCACCAGTACACACTTCTAAAATTACTGTTTATTTGATGATAAAATAATGAGTAAAGAAAAACACTTTCACTAATATGTGAGAGAGATCTGTATGCCTCCACAATTTGTTCTGGAGACAAAGAACTTGCAGTACTAAGACTAGCCACAGACATACAACCAAGCAGGCTGATGAGGCAAAGAAGGCAAGTGATTTGCCCAGGAAAGGAAAAAAAAAAAACCACGAGAGGGTCAGAGTACAACTGCACACCTACCTTGCTCCAACAGACACCAGAACAACACTGTCAAGGTTGAGTTTACACCACTCCTCTACATCATGTGCAAAGGTTGCGCTGAACAAGGCTCTCCTCACCAGGTGGGACGTGCATGCCAGGAAGATGGAGGCCAGCTGATCTCGGAACCCTGACTTCCCGTCTTCAAAGAGTTTGTCTGACTCATCCACCACCAGCCACTCCACACTGGGAACAGAAAGGTTTTCTTTTCAGTAAGAGCCACTTGTGGAGAAGGCAAAAGTTCCAACAGACCATCACAGATGCAAGGATGATGCACGCATCTGCTTTTCAGTGGCAAAGCTAGCAGCAAAGCCCAATTTGATAAAGACTCTCAGTACCTGGTCAAGTCTATTGCCGGAGGATCTTGTTTCAGCAAATAAATGAGTCTGTTCGGAGTAGTAACTAATATATCTATAGAAAGAAAAAAAAAAGAAAAGGCAAAACATTAAAAAAAAAGACACAAAATAAACCAGACTAACAGAGCCCTGAGAAACACAAGTTCCAATCCAATCTGCCTGCCAGAGGTACAGTTTAACAGGGTCCACTGTCAGACTCACTTCCTATTTCTTCCATGCCAGCCACTTAATTAGTGTTGAGCAACAGACTGCACATCTTGAGTGGTGTTAACCAACCTCTTTAAAACCACACAGGCCAGAAGAGAAAAGTCAGTGACATTTTTTAAATTTTCAGAAGCACTTCAAGTAGTTAAAACAATTACCAAATTTCTTAGAAGACTTGGGCCCAAACTTCTTTGCTGCTTCAGCTGCCTTATGGATCATATGTATTCTGAAGCCTGTCCCCTCAGCCAACTTCACCAGCTCCCGATGTGTCTGAAAAGGCAGCAGCACACAGAGCAAATTTTCAAGCCAAACTGATTAGCTTTTCTGACCAGAAAAAAATGCAGGCAATCCCTAAGTTACAGTTTCAAACATCACCCCGACTTCAGCATTAAGAGAAACTGTCTAGTCTTCTCAGCATAATAAAATGCAGCTTTCTAAACACATATTATTCACCTGAAAGTTCTCACAGATCTGACTACCATGTTTTGACTCTAACGACGTAGCTCCCATAAATCCCCTCTCCCAGTTGAACAAAAATGGAAGCCTGCTCAAAGCTGCAATTTTTATTTCAGTTTAATAACGAAACTTTATACTGAAGTTATTCATTAGAATTCTGTGTTTGAGACAAACAGATAAATCTCTTGTAGCAATCTTAAATGTGAAGGTAGGTATTAAGAGCACCTAAGCACTGGGCAGTTTTGAAATATGATCAAAGAATTTTGAGCCTCTAATCTAATCATCTAGATTAGACTGAGATGCTAGATATGTAGCTACTTCACATACAAAAGACATGTTTAAATTAGCTTTTTCTGATAACTGCAAGTAATAAAGGGAGAAAATATTTACCAAGCCTCTATTTTACTGATTCAGAGGGAAAACTTTGAAGTCCATCAATATGACAACACCACCTTTCCCCTCAACACACACCTGGCTAGCAAGTTCTCGGGTAGGCGATATGATCAGCGCTCTGAATCCTTTGTTCCTGGGTTGTTTCAGATGTGTCAAGAGAGGAATACAAAATGCCAGTGTTTTTCCAGACCCAGTAGGAGCTGAAGCTAGAAGTTCCCGACCCTGTAAGAAAAACAAGGGTGTTATATTTCACTACAAAAAAGAGGGGAAAAAAACCCACAAATATTACATTCACCTGAATATTAATGCTACAAACTAACTCAAAATACACACACAAAACAGCACAGATCAAGACTACAGTAATGGTTAAGTTTTGAACTCCGATGCTGTTGATATATCTCTAAAGCTGTGCAGCTAACCACTGCCGTGACCCTAAAGAGAGGCCACTCTCCAAATTTTGCCATACTCCCTGTAATAAAACGCAGTGTCAGAAAACTTACGTGAAGCATGACGGGAATGGCCTGCATCTGGATTGGTGTTGGGACCTGGAAGCCAGCCGCTTGAATATTCTCCATGATTTTAGGGTGGACTTTGTATTCCTTTTGAAGTTGATCAAACGTGGCAATTGGGTCAGGAAGATCTGTTCCTTGAATATTAATCTTGTGGTGATTTCTGAAGCGGTTTATCTAAAAGACAAAAGACAAACTCTTTCTTTCTTTCTTAGCATAAAACAAAACACATATGGATTCCTCTTCTGGTTATTTTCCCCATACTCAGTCACCCTCCTCCCAAGAGAAATTACCATAAACAAACTTCAATTTTCAGATGAAACACCCAAAGAAACCAAGTAATCTATTGCGACATTAGAATTCTGTGGCCTCACCTTTTCTCTTCTCAAGCGTTCAAGTTTTTCTGCAGTAGGTTTTTTGTCTTTTGCGTCTTCGAATTTTGCTTCCAGAGAGGACATCCACTTTATTCCATTACTTTCTGACAGCTCTGGCATTGACCCTGCTTCTGGAAGTTTCAAAAAAATTGAGATTTCGTAAAATCATAGAAACATAGAATCATTAAGGTTGGAAAAGACCTCCGAGATCATCAAGTCCAACCGCCTACTTCCATTAGTAAAATCCAACCAAAAATTATTTGGTAAAAAAGGTGATCTCAAAACTTTTTCTCTCTTCTCACTAAAGTTAGTGAAAGCTCCGGAAGGGTGGCAACCACAGCCTCACACCTTAACACTGAATCTCAGCCCAATTATTTTATCAGCTCTGACACAGGCCAGCCAAAGAACCCAGAAGCCTCTTTTTTTTCAGGTAAAATGACACACAGTAACTGCAGATTTAAAGTAAACTAAAACGAGTGAGAAGGACAAGCTGCATCAGTGTATTCTGACTGGGACACGCGTATGTATATATAAATACCTCGTGTCTTTTTCTTTTTTCTTTTCCCTTCACTGCTTCCTGCAGTTCTTTTTCTCTTTCCTGCTGTCTCTCCACCGTTACTCCCTGCTCCATTCTCCTTCTGCTGCTCTCTGCCCTTTACCTCCTCTCCAGCCCCTGCGAGCCCCCAGCCTTCCTCGGCAGAGCCCTGAGGGGCTCCCTCCTTGCGCCCGAAGAAGTCGAGGCTCTCCAGCGAGACGCTCCCGCCGCTCTCCTTTATCACCTGGGGGAAGAGAGCGGGAAAAACGGTAAGACGCCCTGCCCAGATCCCAGCGCTTCCCCGACCGCTACCGCAGGGCCACAGGTAGGCCCAGGGGCCCCGCCGCGGGGACGAGCCCGGGGCACCGCGTCGCGGAGGGAACGGGGCCCGGGCCCAGACCCATCCCAGCCTCCCCCCGCGATGGCGCCGTACCCCGAATCGCCGCGCATCTTGCCCGAAGCGCCTCACGTCAAAGCGGGCACCGGCACCCAAGCGCCGAAACAGCTCCTGGGCCTCCATGCCACCGCGCACCCAACGGCTCCCGTAGCGAGCACTTCCGGGAGCAGCGAGCACTTCCGGGGGCGCGGAGGCGGGGCCGAGCACGTGCCTGGCTGGGTGTCATAGCAACACCCCGCAGGGTGTCATGGCGCCGCGCTGCCATGGCAACCGCGCCGTTAGGCTGCTCCGGGCCGCGCTCCGCTCTAGGCCTCACCAGGCCCGGGGGCACCGGGAGAAAACACCCGGGGAGCATCCGGGCCAGCAGCGCGGCTGTGGGTCCCTCCCGGCCGGGCCCTTCCAGACCCCGCAGCTTTGCTGCGGTAACGGGGTCGGAAAGGGACCGGCCCGGAGGGATCCACAGCAGGGCGGTGTTTGTTGATGCTCTCTCTCCTTTTGTAAAAAAAAAAAAAAAAAATGTAATCATCCGCTCGAGGTCTAAAACGAATCAGAAATTCCGAATCCAGCATATCAGCCATAAAACTGTTCTACATCTTTACAGGCCGATCGCAGCGTTTTGTCCTTTTGTGTATTCCCGATGGCGAGTTAATTGTGCTGACTGCTTCAACTGTTTTTAAGGAACGGCTCAGCTGAATAAGAGGACAAAAGCTTTTGTGGGACGTTTTTGTTCGCACATGTCTGGGCTTTGGTGATTTACAGTATCATTAGCTGGTCTCAAAGGACTGACCTCTCTTCTATCCATCACAGCGCCAGCAAGTAGAGATTATCAGCTCCGCTGGGCACAACCAGCCTCTTAGAGATGTAAACTTAGGTCCTAGATATTTCTGAGGAGGCAAAATGGTGGCTTATTAGCACTTTTCATTGCCTGGCTCATCCCGTGTTTTATATTCTCTAGGTGGACTGACGGGGGAAGTCCCTTTGTGATCTGCAACAAGTGGCTCTGCTGCTCCCTGTGAAAGCGGAGGAATGTTCTCTCTCGGTTTGATTCAAACCTGTTTTATTAAAAAATACTCGGGGCTCAATCCTGCAGTACCCTCCGGATTTTAAGACCCACATCGACAGAGCATTTCAGCACACAGCTGGTTAGCACTCCCAGTGACACCTAAATTAAAGGCAGGAATGTGCCCAGTTAATTTGTTTAATCCTTGATTTCCACTGATACAATCCAGCCTCACAACTGTGCTTGAAGAAAGAAACGCTAGAGGCAATGGCAGGAGCAACCCAGCAACTGGCTCAGCTGCTCAGGGCAATCAAGAAACTTTGCATAGATTAAGATCAGAATTTAATTCATGTATTTATTCATTATGATAAACTGTGAGACCCAATAGTAGAGGTAAGTCTCCTAGTACTCTGTATCAGATCAAACAATGCAGATACTTTTTTTCCTGGTGTTCTTGAAGTAAAACAAACAGAAATCCAATTAAGCAACAGCAGCATTACAAAAACTATTTTATATAATAAAAGTCTCAAGGGCCAAACATTTGCATTGCCAAAGTCCGAGAGCCCGAAGAGATACAGGCAATGGCTGTTCCTCCTGAAACATTCAGCACTTTAATTACAAACTTTGAGATGAAAAATTGCACAAACACAATCCTCCCCGCAGCCCCTATCTGCCTGATTTATTGCGCTTTTTCTTTGCCAACCTTTTGACTTCGCAGCAGACGGGTGGAAGCAGCCGCACGGAGACCCAGGTGGGTGCAGAGCACCACAATGCTGACGCTTCCCTCGTTTGTGTCCCCGAGCCAAGACGTTGCTGATGTTGTATTTACAGTGGATAAAGCCAGTGCGGGATTGAGGCTCGACGCCGTATCCTTCAGGCCATTCCTGGGCTGAAGCTCTTGCTTTTCCTCTGGGAAAAGTGACTAACGGTTGCTGTGAGAGGACAGGGAAGAATGTGAAGGCATTTGTGTAACAAAGAACTATAAATCATCTCCAATATCCATCACTCACCAAGAGATGCTGTCAGCAGATTCAAGAGTGAGGAAACGGGAAATATTCTCTTCATCAGTCGACTGGGAAATCCCTTTGTGGTCGGAGTAAGGAGCTCTGCTCCTGAGGCAGCAGCCCCGGGTGCCAGGCAGGCAGAAAGACATCTTCCAGCATGTGCCCTGGGGGCCGAGCTGCCTTACGGCAAAGTCAATCTGCCCTGGAGCAGTCGGAGGGGCCAGCACTGGGACTCGGGCTGCAAGGGGTCATGTCATGTGTCGGGGGTGAAAGGGAGAAGTCCATGAAATACAAAAATGGAGCAACTTAAGTTAACGCAAAGCAAAACCGCTCTTGTCACGCTGTTGGGTTTAGCTTCCCCCGTGCTGCTCTATCAATTACTCAGTGCTAATTGCCAAGTCAGCGCTGACACCAGGTGACCAGCAAGGCCTTTGCGGGGTGCACATGGTGCAGGAGCCACAGGCCGTTCAGCTCAACCCGGCCACAGGCACCGTGGTTAATGCCCCAACAGCCTGATGTAACCCGGGCCACCCTGGTTAATTAGCAGTGCTTGCCGGGCTGGATCTCGATTCCACAAAAGTCAGCTCAAAACTGCACCTGACCTCCAAAACTGATCCCATATCTGGATCGACTGGAGCTGATTTCACTCTTTTTGGTGTAGCTCCTGCTTTGCTGAGCAAGGTGACCTAAGACCTCCCAGAGAAGGACCCCTCTCAGGTACCCGCTGCAGGAACCCCGCAAGGCAAAGGATGACTTGCTTTGTTCCCTGTAATTGATCCAAACCAGTAAAGAGAAAGCAAAGTGCCTCCTGTCAGGGAGTTCTCACTCCATCTGCACCACAGCAAACAGGAGACAGCTGCCTGTGCCAGCCAAGGGGGGCATCAACAGCCCCCCGGCCATGCTCAGGCAGGGTGAACATGGTCTTTATATTAACCCCCCTGCACATACTTGTACGTGCCGGGAATCACGGCGCTTCTGACACACCGCGGCTGCATAAAATTATAGCAGAGGAGGGTAAGCACCAGCCTTGTTCTGCCTGGAGCTGCTGGCAGGACGCCCGCGGACTGGACTGGGGCGTGGGGGAGAGCCCAGGCTGTGTGGTTTTCCCCTTTCATCAGTTATTCTTGCAGACAGTCCCTGGGGCCGCAGCAGGCACAGTTAACAGCAGGGTACTCCCGAGACTGAAGCAGCCCCCCATCCCACAGGGGCGCTCAGGGGACCTCTGCGACGGTGTAGAAGCAGCCCAGGTGAGATGCATGGGTCGGATCATTGGGCCGTGCCCAACAGGTAGGACTGAAATAAAAACCCGTAAGATTGCGAAGCAAATCTGGTGAGCAGATTTTTATTTCATCACATGCACAATCAGGTCAGAGATGCTTACCTGTAGCCCTGGGCTTCCCTCCTGACGAAAGCCGGCTGAGGCCGCTATCTTTTGCGTGCGCGCATTTAGCAGGTGTAAGATGGGAATTACAGGACAGCGCTTGGCAGTGGGACTTTTGCATATCTGCTCCCCACGTCCCGCTCTCCTACTACATTATCATCACTAATATGCACATAACAGTCAATTAGCCTAGCTGAGTGCACTCATGACCTCTGATCCCTGCTGTGTCCCCCAATCCATTAACAGGCCCTCGTCCTTTAGCTCTCAGTATGAATTGATGTAGCATCCATTCTCTTTCGGCAAAGAAACATGCTTCCTCATTCATCTGTCCATTTCCACTTTCTGTTCCTTTGTCCTCCCCTTCTGTTCCCTGTGTTGCTAACCTGGTCACAACTTCTTGACCCCACGTCCTTGTCCCTCCCAAGGGTGTCGTAATCCCAACCACTACCAAAAAACTTTTACTTTTTTTTCTTTAACCCACATCTTATTTAGCAAAAATCGTTTCCAGCAGTGTGGGAGCTTTGATCCCCTATTCAAGAAATCCTCGCAATGTTTTTTTAAAGACTTTCTTTCGAAGGCAAATGAATTCTTCATAAAGGGGGAAATGGTGTGCTCGTTGGTCTCTGTTCATCTGAGGAAGACAAATGATCTCTTTTATTACTTGAAAAGCATAACAGTTGAGTGTGTAGATTTGTGATTTATCTGCAATTAAGAATCCATTTGAGCAGCATATTAATTACAGAGAGGAGAGTTAATTTTACTGAATATAAAAGTAAAATCAAAGTTCCTTGAACTAGAAGATAACATAAACTCTCTGAGGTTCAGGTTTTGTCTGGCTCTATTACGCACATGCTGGGATGGGACAACTCTTTAGAGCACATTTGAGTTTTTTGCCTGTTAAGTTTTCTCCCTCGGTCAAAGAAATAAAGTCCAGGGGGTCAGAGACCTCTCCACCACCACCTCGGTGCTAGTGGCCCCCACAGCACTCCCAGCGCTGGCATACGGCAGCGCCTACCTCTCTTTTGCCCTGGTGCCACTGCAGGACCTGTTGGCCTTCCACCAACCACAGCAGGGCTAAATTACCCTTCAGGATTAACCGAAGGCATAGCCTGCAAGTGCCAAGGGGAGCTGGGCTCCCTGTGCCGCTGAGAGGCCGAGCCTCGGAGCCTCCCATGGGGCTCTGCCTCTGGGACCGTTGGCTCTGAGCTTTTATTTAGGTGTTTACCTATCTGCACGGAGGACTAGCTAGCCCAGCTCCCTGGCCCGTGTAACACAGCCCGTGGCTCGGTCCATTCACGCCAGATGTTTAACCTGACCACACACAGCGAAAGCAGACTCCTTCTGCAAAGCGCCCGTCCTTTGTCCCCGGAGGACCCAGGGCAGCGTCTCGCCCATCTCATCTGCACGGGAGATCTCGTAGCACTCGCAGTGAGAAGGCAAGCGAGAGACTTGAGCGTCTGCCCGCAAAGGACCTGTGCAGAGCAGCTCACAGGGTTTTCTGGCCAGGCTCTGCGGCGGTGGGCGTGCGGGGCTGCAGGGATGGCCCTGCTGGTGCTTGCAGCTGGAGCGGTAGCCCTGCTTGCTCCGCTGTGGGATGCAGAGCATGGCATGCTTTGGCCTGTCGCGATAGGAGGACAGCGGGATATCAAGGCTCCCTGGGATCTTTGCAGACTGGTGAGCCCCCAGATTTGCAGGTCCCTTGGCTGTTGGGGGGAGGCCGGTGCAGGGCAGGGCAGCAGCAGGCGTGGAGATCAGCACCCGGAGCTGCAGGAGCAATCGGAGATGCGCTGGAGCAGGCAGAGAGTGAGGTTCTCTCCGGCTGCTGAGAGCATGCAGCAGTGTGTTGGCTTAGGACAGTAAACTGTTACCGTGCCGTTCTCTGCTGCTGCTGGTCTCTACGACTCACATCTCTTTCCCCCATCAAACCTTGTCACATTTTCACAGATTTGTGAAGACCTCCTGCAAACACAGCATGGGAACCCCACGTCAGCAGAAGATGGGATCAATGCACGCTGCCCAAAGCTGCCACCCGCCTGGTGCAGGGACTCCTCTGGCTCCATATACCTGCTCCTGTGGCCAGACCGCAGCGCAGTGGGGAGCTGGCAACGTCTGCAAACAGCCCGGCCTCCCAACACAAGCACTTTCTGCATTCCTGTCTGTGTACTCCGCAAACTCTGCCACCAGCCCAACCAAATCCACTTAAAGGCTTCAAAGGGCAGAGTGTGTTTGCTGTCCGCAGGGGACTGACAATGCTTTCCCTTTTGACCCGTCGCGCAGGAAGGCAGCGCTGGGACGGCTGGGCAGCGGTGTGCGGGCTGCACGGGTAGGGAGCACAGCCCCAGCAGAGCCAAGGCTCTGCACAGCCCCACACGGTTGCTGCTGGTTTTCCTGCTGAAATTTCCAGCAGATCTGGCCATCTGGCTGGACTGGCAGAACAAGTCTGGAAAGACGTCCGGAGCCGGGTGCCGTTGTGCAACTGCGCGTTACGTTTACATGCGCGCCAAACGACATTTTTAAAGTTGCTGAAATAGCTCGTCTCTATTGCAGTGTCCCTGGAGAGGCCGTTGCCTTCACGGCCAGCAGGATGTCTGCTCTTCCATGGGGATGGTGTGGGGCTTCCTTAGCAATCCGCATGCTCGGTGCCACCCAATGTGAGCTGGACTGGCCGCAGCAGGACCAGAGCCTGGCCAGCACTGGGGATGGCAGCTGAGCCCTGGCACAGCTCCAGCCCTGGCCCTGCTCTGGCATTGAGGTCTGCACCACCACTGGCCTGCCATCACACACCTGGGGACAAGGAACCCAGCACCAGGGTGCCCCAGCCCTCCGTTTAGTAGCCAGCATGCAGGGTTTGGCCCCGGACAGGGTTTCCCTGGCCCTGTTCCTCCTAACAATTACGGAAGCAATAAGTGCCAAGGAGCCAGGCTCCTCAGGGATGGCCACAGCCCCACGCCAAGGGCTCGTGCTCACAGTCTGATAAAGCCCTACTGCAGCTCTGGGGCAGGCGGTGAGGGCGGCGCTAACCTGGTTTTGACCCAGTGACTTCACCGGCAGCATCACCGGTGCTGCAGTGCAAACAGGAGGCAGTCGGAGCACGGGATTTACCTGCCCAGGCAGGTATCACCAGGCTGTGCTCTCCTTTGGAGAGATCACGCTCCTGCCCAGCCCTCCTGCATCCCATCTCTGCACCTCTGGGGGCTTCCCCACGCCCACCCATGCCCTTCCCCTGCCCCACAGCCTGCACATCCCGGTTGGGGAAGGAGCACTGAAATACAGCGAGCTTTGAGCGATACCACCCTGGAGAGAGCGGATCCTCCCAGCGTGGAGAGCCACGACAGCCCTGACCCTGGGTGCTGGCCTCAGGAATGCTGGGATTTGGGGAATTTTTCCTTTGTACCCCACTTCAAATTAAACGCAACGGTGTCCCCATGCCCTGCCGTGAAGGAGGCTGCAGTTTGTTATGAACATGAGGAATGACTGACAAAGCCTCGTGGCAGCCTGCGGATCCTCATGTGCAAGGAATTCCCTTGTGCACAGCTTTGAACTCCAAAATAGTTGCCCAGCCCTGTAAAACTATACTGGGCATAAATCAACTTTATCATGTTTCTGCTGGTTTCTTTGCTCCATAACAACCGCATCACAGACAAACATAACATGGCCAACAGCAATGGGAGAGGAAAAAAAAAAATAAAATCTATATGTATCTTCCAGGAGCCTCATTTAACATTACAGCATTTTTTCCAACAACTTAATGAGGCAGCCAGGGCATTTGCGGGAGCAAACACCCCACCCAGTGCTTCTCCAGCACAAGGTGAGGGCTGGGCAGGGATGGGCAGGGACAGCCCCAGCCCTGGGCCAGCTCCGGCAGGGGCTGGTCAGGGAAGCAGTTTTCGGTGGTACCTCCCTGGGCAGAAGGGTTTCCTCAGCCAGAGGTTAAATCCAAATCAGGGGAACCTCTCTCCCCACGAGCACATTGCTATGTGTAGCATCCACAGCATCGTCTAGCAACCAGTCATGGTTTCTACCTTCCCATCAGCTGCTACCCAGGGGTGGGTGACAGCGCACACTGAGCTGTTGGGCAACTTCAGAAACTCACACCTCGTGGGTAAATACTATCTGTCCTTAACCATTCGTTCTGTTCCTGTTATTGACTTTATCCTGCCTGCTCTATCACACGCTCTCTGCTCCCTGGTAGTCACGTTCTCCATCAGTGTCTTTGTTTGGACACCTTTTTTCCCCCTAGTTTTCTTTTGGCTCAGTCCCCCCTTCCCTCTCCAGGTCCCTCTCTGGTGGGGTTGCATCTCCAAGTCTCCTTTCCCCAAGGTTTATCACTTACCTTCTCCGCAGGGCTTTCTGGAGAGCAGTGCTTGCCAAACAGTGCTTTACACATAGTTCTCACACCCCAGACCCCATACCTCTCAGTCTGTGTCTCCCTTAAAGCCAGCACAGAAATCCAGCCCCAAAAGGAGGTGCTCCCCTCGGCACACCAGCTCAGACGCAGCAGGTTACCTAGGGCCGCTTTCTCCCTTCCCACAGGATCACCCATTCCTCTGCAGAACCAACTTAATCTGATGCTGGATATGGACCAGCTGGGGAAAGCTTAGCCCATTTAGCTTCGCGAGCCACTCACAGGGCAAAAAATAATTGGCATAAGTAGAAGAATCCAAGCCATTTCCACCCTGACCGGTGGGACTGCAGTATTCAGGAGCAGCGTTTAAAAAGGGCTCAGCCTGGCCCTCAGGCATGTTGAAAAGCACTTGTTGAGCAGGAAGGTGCAAAGGGGATCTCAGAATAAAACCTGCATCTTTCCTCTCCAAATTTTGCTAAAAGAGAGCATTGCTTCCTAGGTTGCGCAGAAGGGACCACGCAGCCTTCGTGCCGCCTGTCCTCTTCCAGCTTTGCACTTCCAGTTTTTGTCTGGGGTAGCTAAAAATCACATAAACAAAGAAACTCCATGGGAAGGTTTTATCGGGGAGTCCTGCTCCAGCTATAAAGGTGAGCAACAGATTGCTGCACCAAAAGCCTTTCCCACAGCAGCCCGCACTTAACTTATGAAAAAATTGGGTGCCAAACCAAAACCAGGCATTTTTTAAGGACATTCAGCCTGATGCCTTGTGCTGCGTCCTCAGAAGGGCCGCCCTTTCCTATCGATGGGCTCCGAGTCACTCAGCTATGTTAGCTCTTCTCAACCAAAGGTCTTCAAAAGCTTTCCAGCGACCGCAGCACGCCCTCCCGCCTCCCCTCGTGCTTTGCTGACCCACGGGCTCAGTATCCAAAATGGATGGGGCTTGGCTTTGTCTGGCGCTCAGCTCCTAATTAGTTTGCTTAACACTCAGCTGCTAAAATTAGCAGAAGACGAGGAATAAACTGTGCTGGACTAAGGGCAGCATCATTAGTGCCTCATTAGGAGGGTGAGGACACAGGTCTCCCAACCTCCTACAACCTGTTGATATTTTTGGCTGATACCTGGGGCTCCATATGAAATACCGGACTCGCCACATTCAGGCAGGTAGAAACCTAAGCTCAGCTTTGCAAGGGCCAGCAGGAGGGACGTGTCACCACCGCTGGCCTGCATCCCTGCCGGACCGACGTCTGCCAAACCACGTCAGATGATGACTGGGGAGTTTACAGACCACACAGCAGCAATGAGTCAAAAGAAATGGTATTTAATTATGGTATACATTAAATTAAATGTCATTCTGAATATTGATCTCCAGTTCGTGGTGACTTATACACCGCAGGGCGACTCCTATTAGCCCCAGCAAGGGTTAGGGTCCCTCTATGCTGGGCATTCTACAAACACAGAGCAAAAGGGCCTTTCTCACCCCAAACAAAGCATCCAGTGGTTTTCATTTTAGCAGTGGTCATCCATCCACGGGCACCTCTACTGCTCTCCACCCCTCTAAATCACTCTCAGCAGTTGGCACATGCTGCAAAGTTCAAGAAAAACGTACACAACCGGGGAGCATGAGATTCGTTTCCAAAGGGGAGCAGGTACGGAGGAGCTTGTGTCTCGTGGGAGGGGAGACGATGCCTTTTCCAGTTTCCGCAGCTTTGGGTGGTAGGACTTGGGTACCCAAACCCCTTCAGGGCTCTCAAGCCCGGTGTCCTCAGCTGGGATGTGCCCTGGCCGCAGAGGTGGGCTCATTCACAAGCTGAAGGTTTTGCTGTGAAGCTTTTCCTCCAAGAGCCACTGCCAGGAGAGACAAGGCAGGCAGCCGACGGGGACCATGGACCTGTGTGTTCACACCACAGCCCATCATCCAGCAGCAGGGATCCACAGGGACAAGAGCACCATGTTTATTGATAAGGGTGGAGCCAACAAGGCTCATCATCAACCTGCTAACGGCAGAAAATAAACCACCTGTACTGGCTGTTTACTGGGCAGGAGACGAGGCAGTAACTGGGCACCCAGTCCCTTCCATGCCCCAGGGAGGGGAGAAAAGGGAGACGGTCTCTGAACTCCATTTGAGGAAGATCCCACCAGAATTTCTTGCAGCCTCTTTCACCTCTGTAGCAGCAAATGCTACAGGCTCACTGCTGACGCCGAACGCTTCCCAGCGGTCTGGATCTGTCGCCCAAGCTGCTGAGCGCTTCCCCACCCCACAACAGTCCATCCCAGAGTCCCCAAAAAGCAGAAGTGTCCCTCGAGATCTCCGTGGTGGCAGTTGTCCCCAGACAGCCCGCCCAGGTCCTGCTGGAGCTGTGCCCAGCTGGCCCTGTGCCCTGGGATGTCACCGTGCAGAGGACACGCGCGTGCCCGTCCTCTCAGAGCAGAGACCCGTGCTGCCAGCCCCGCGTCCTTGCGTTGGCTCAGCTCTTTCCTTGTGAATTAATTCATTCAAATGAAGAAGAGAAACACAAAACCAAACCCACGCTCAGCTCTGACCTTTACCAAAAAAAAAAAAAAAAGGGGGGGGTTGGGTGGGAAGAGAAGAGATTTGGGAACAATATATACAGATGGGGGAATTGCACTTGATTACAGTAGTTTACATCCATTGGACAAAATTTACTTCTTTTATATAAATCTCTATGTATAGGAGCAGGGAAGGGTGAGGATGGAGCAGACTGTACCTATATTTACAGTTTAATTGGCTCAGTTCAACAGCACATGCAATTCCTCCTTCCAGACACCAAGTAACAGACCCAAGTCCCTCTCAGTCCGTCGGGTGGAGGAGTATAACTTAAATATTATCCATCTTCCCCTTCTGCCAGTCCCCAGTACCGCGTGTTCCTCGTTCCTCGGCAGAGCCAACGGCCTCTTGGAAGGCAAATACTTAAGGAAAAAAAAAAAAAATCCCCAAGACACGTCTTGGAAATACTGCATGGAGGGAAAGAAAGGCACGGTCCCGGGTGGGCACCCCACGAATCCAAGTTCGTCCCCAGCGGGGTGCGGAAGGGCAACGGGGAGTCTCGAGCCTCTGGCTCCGTTTGGGGTTGATGGGCTCCTCGCTGCGGCGCTGGGCTTCGCTCTGGCGACTCCCCGGGCTCGGTGCGCGGGTCACCGGCGGGATGTTGTGGAAAATAAGATCCCGTTGCTATGTGCAAAAGCAGCGAGGTGTGGAGCATCACCAGGCTTGCAGGGGACACTGGGGAGGGAGAGAACAGCACAGTGACCGGCAGGCAGGAGGCGAAGGCAGCACTGTAGGGGGGCTCTCCGGGGGCATCGCAGAGCATTTGGAGGCATCACCTCCTGCACCCCTGCGGGACCTTGGTGGTGCTGCACAAGCCCTGCTTAGCCCCGAGCCCCCCCCAGCACCCCTGAGGGGGAGAAAGAGGGAAAATACTTTCTGAGCCAGATCACTGCCACCCCCCCTTCCAAAAATAATAATTAAAAAAGGGGCCTTTTTGGGTCCAGGCTGTTGCAGAGGTTGTGCCATGCAGCTGGGCAGTGCTGCCAAGAGCAGCCAGGCGCGAGGAGCTTGCGCTCGGGTGAGAGCGTGGCCAGGGGCCCCGCTCATCGCTGTCCCCCAGCGTTGCTGTCACCTCCAGGGAAGGAGCTGAGCAGCCCCCGCCACCACATCAGTCCCACCACAGCAGTCCCTTCTCCGTCCCTCGGGGCAGGTGCCCCACTGGGGTCCCCCCAGTCAGCGGTGGGGTGGGGGGGCCGGGAGCCACGGGTGACCTTGTGAGCTGGAGCACACAGCAAACATCGTAACGCGGAGATAAGGAGACGCCAGGAGCCTCCCATGACATGTCATTAGGGACGGGCTGCAGCTATCAGGTGTTTGCTAACGTAATAAAAATGGTGGCTCGGCCTCAAGCGTTGTCAAAGGAACCAGGAGGTATTTGCCCCTTCCAGGTTTAAACAACAACATCTGATAAAGGATCTGCAGCATCGGGCTGCGAGGGGAGAGCCAGGGGGGACCAGGGATGTCCCTCCAGCCCCTGTCCCTGCTGGCAGGACCGGGAGCAGCCGGGAGCGGGTTTGCAGGGTCTGGCGCGGGGGCTGCAGGGCGCAGAAGAGCCGCCGGGAAATGACGGAGCCTTCGCTTTGCACGAGGTTGCTCGGGAGCAGCAGTGCAGTCCCCTGGGCTTGGGGTTTCATGGGGGCTGTGCAAAAATATTTGGGCATTTGAGCCATGTGGGGGGGGTGAGCAGCATTTAGGGGGCCCCCATGCCCCCTCTGTAGCACTGCATTCGCCCCTTGTGAACAAAAGGGGCAACCACTGAGAAAAAAAAAAATCAATGTTCAGGGATACCTATTTGCAGCTTTAGCTTGGACGTGGAATGGTTGGTAGGAAAAGAGGCCCCGGGGGCTGGGAGGTTGTGTTGGGGGGGACATGACCCCTGTGCCCGCTCTGTGCGGGGGGACGGGGTCAGATCCTGCCCCTGTGCTTGCAGGATGAGCCCATGGTTGGTATGGGCAGCAAACAGGGTGGGTGCATGCCCCTTCGGCATTTTGCACCCATCCTGAGCAGCAGCCGTGGGGGCCCAGCCCCATCTCCCCCCTCCTGAGCCGTGAGACCTCCTCCTGCTTCAATTAAAGTGCAAAAGCGTGATGGGGGGAGAAAACCCAGGGAGCCTCCACCACCCCGGGCGGTGCCGCGTCAAGGTAGGTTGATCGCAGCGGCCGGCCGGGCAGCGGGGATGACCGGGCGCTATCTCCCTGCCAGGGACATTTCCTGTGTGCCCAGGGCTCCTTTCGGCCAGCCCGGCATCAAAGGCAGCCCGTGGCGGGAGAGCACAATTAATCAGGGGGTGTTCGGGCTGAGCGCACACCAGATGGGCCGATAAAGCCGCGCGGAGGAAATGGTGCTCCCGAGGAGCGCGGCCGTGCCTGACCGCCTCCCGGACAGCGATGCACGGGCGCAGATAAATGGTCACCCCGAGCACTACAAAGCGCAGGAGCCCGAGCCGGGGGCGGTGGCGTTCATCTCCCCTGCCCAGGCACCCCAAACCCCCCCCCGGCTGCCCCTCTCCTGACTTCTCCCCTTTGCAGCCCCAGCCCCTTCCTTTGCCTCCCGCCAGGCATCCACGGAGGAGGTGGTGGGGGGGGGGGTCTCACAGCAGTCCCACACCGTATTTACTCTGTGGTCATTGCAGACATTTTTTTCCTCTCCCCTGTCAAACCTTGGTAAGAAAGTTTATCTGAATGCAAGTTCAAGGCTCTCTCTTATTTATCTAGCAATCAATAAGGGCCACATATTTCCCACAGTCCCCAGAGCTGGCATTTAGAAAGGGACTATTGTCTGAGTAAGGGCTCGCACACCTGATTTGAACCAGGATAAGTCCTGCCTTACACCTGTGCCGGCACCGGGCAGATGATAAAGGTTTACCGGCTGGGGGAAGTCGGGGCGCATCGGAGCCCGGCTCCTCCACTTGACTCCAAGCAGGGTTGATTCACCCTGGACACAAGGGAAGCAAAGCCTGCTTGGTCCTGACCTTCTCAGCCCAGTTTGAACCCCAGTAGGATGCTCCCACGCTGATGAAGTTGTCCCAAGGGATGAGTATGGCCTGGCTGGTACCACCAGGCGTTAGACAGGTCTGCATCCAGCACAGCCAGACCATCACCCAAATCCCCATCACGCTTGCCACCTGCAAGCAGGTTTTTCGGTGCCCGTGAAGGGGCTGGGATGGGATTCTCAGTGCCCTGAGGCTCATCCTGGGCAGCTGAGCCCAGCACAGGCAGCGGGACGGGGTCTCTGCTGCACCCTCCTCCAGCCCCATCTCCAGGGGAGAAGATCCACCTCCGCACGCCCACCCTGCGCACCCTCGGCTGCGTCCGCCTGGCCATTACCTGCTTACTGGAAGACATATTGGTCAGCGTGCTGATGCTGCTGGTATCCGTCACCACCATCGCCGAGGGGAAGCGGGAGGTGTGGGAATACTGGGGAGGCTCCTGCTTGTGTGCATACACTGCGGAGAGGAGGGAGACAAGCAGCCGTCACGGAAAAGCCACCCACAGCCCTTGTGCCGGGGCAGAGCAGCCAAGTGCTCTTGCTACAGCAGGATGCAGGGGTGCTGGGTGGGAACAAGCACCACGGAGACACGAGCAAGGTAAAACAAGCCACGGAAAGAAACCACCGCCTGCCTCTAAGCCACCACTTCCTCAGCTACCAGCTTGCCCAGGCAATGGCATCCTGGGGTGCATTCAGAGGAGCGTGGCCAGCAGGGCGAGGGAGGTTCTCCTCCCCCTCTGCTCTGCCCTGGTGACACCCCACCTGGAGCACTGGATCCAGTTCTGGACTTCCCAGTTCAAGAAAGATGAGGAACTCCTGGAGAGAGTCCAGAGGAGGGCAACAAGGATGATGGGGGGACTGGAGCATCTCCCCTAGGAGGAAAGGCTGAGGGAGCTGGGCTTGTTCAGCCTGGAGAAGACAAGGCTGAGAGGGGATCTCATCAACACCTACAAATATCTCAAGGGTTGAAGTCACGAGGATGCAGCCAGACTCTTCCCAGTGGTGCCCAGCGCCAGGACAAGGGGCCATGGGCACAAACTGAAGGTTCCAGCTGAGCGGGAGGAAGAACTTGTTGACTGTGAGGGTGGCCGAGCCCTGGCCCAGGCTGCCCAGGGGGGCTGTGGAGTCTCCTTCTCTGGAGATCTTCAACCCCCGCCTGGCCGCTGTCCTGTGCCCCCTGCTCTGGGTGAGCCTGCTTGGGCAGGGGGGTGGCACTGGGGGAGCTCCTGAGGGCCCTGCCAACCCCTGCCAGGCTGGGATTCTGGGATTCTGTGAAATCAGTGGGGACGGAAGGACTGTGGGTGCCCCAGACACCGGTAGCTCTGCAGAGCCCAGTGCTGGAGGAGGGATGGGGCTGGGATGATGGATGAGCCCGAGGGGTGAAGCTGGATCCCTTCGGGTACCCCAGCAGGGAAGCGCTTGCTTTGCAGGGATCACGTTAGGCTGGGCCACCCTCCTTCCGCAAAACACGTCTTTTAGCAGGAAGAACACAGAAGGAAAAATAAAGTTTGTACAAAATACTGCTGGGGGCTGCAGCCCACCCGGGGGGGAGCAGCGGAGCGGTACGGGAGATGTGGCACGGCGGGTGGCACAGAGGAAGGAGAGGATGAGGTGGGATGCGGCCACTCTGCACCCCCCGGCATCCCGCTCACAGTCCCGCACCCCCGCGGGGGAGAGGCGGCGGCCAAGGGTGCAAGCTCGGCCAGGGGAGAGCCCAAAGGGAGCACAAGCTTATATTCCATCTGAACTCATTTCCCGAGCCCTTCCCTTCGTAGCTGCTGCCCGGACCCTTACTGTGCGAGTTCTGCAGCTGAGTCACGGTGGCCATAAAAGGCTGCTGCGTCATGTGGCTGGGCGACTGCTGCATCAGCGGTTGCTGGTGCGGGCTGTGGAGCTGCTGGGAGAACTGGACCGGCTGCAGAGCTGCCAAGCTGCCGGCAACGCTGTTGATAACAGGGACGCTCTGCGCCTGCGAGGTGTTCAAACCTGGGAGGAGGGAGAGAGGGCAGAATGGGGACGTCAGCGCCGGCGCAAGCGGGCAGGGTGTCCCCCTCCCCGCCGCAGGAGCCGGGGAGGGTCCATGCGGGGCGCGGAGGTGAGCTCGGGGCGCAGGCTTACTCTGTGCGATGGCCATGACTCCCGAGAGCGGCGTCATGATGAGGTTCTGGGACTGCTGCGGGTTGTGGTGCGACAAGCTGTGGATGTTGGTCAGGGTGCTCACCGGGGGCAGCCCACCCCCCGAAACGGGGATCTGCCAGGGAGGAAGGCAGGACAGAACCGTCAGAGGCACGGCCACGGGGGCTGCTCCCGGCCCCCTCCCCTGCTTCAGCAGGGAGACGGGGGGGGGGGATCGGCAAAGCCCCCTCCCAAGAGGCAAGCGGGCTGCAGCCCTGCTGGGGGGGCACCTACAGTTCCACGCACACAGCACCCCCCACCCCGGGGCTGCAGACCCCGGCTGGGATGCCTGAACCTCGTGTTAATAAATAGCAAAGCAGCAGTGGTGAAGGACTTTGCTGGCACCGGCTTCCAGCTCCACCGGGACGTGGCACATCCCGAGCCTTTGCCGCTTTATTCCCCAAGTCCAAGCTTCTTCCATCGGGGACAGCTGAGGACTCTCAACACTCATTAACTTCTAACTGTCACGGTTGTAGAGGAAAGTGGGAAATAGAAACTCGGGGGGGGGCGCGGGGAAGACAGAAAGCAGATAAAAAGGGCCTCGTGGTGATGATCTTGGCCACCGCTCATAAGATGGGCCGGGTGCACTCAGCCAGAGCCAGTTCCCGGGATTCCGGGTTAGTCTTTGGGGATCAGACACACAAAGGCACTTGGAGTGTGGTGAGAGGACTGGTGCTGGTCCCCAGGACAAACAGGGGGATAAGTGCTTTATTTCTTTAATTGCTGCACGTTCTCCTTCATCCCCCTCGTCCGACCTCTTGCACTGAGCAACCGCGGTCCAGATTCAGAGCCATCCTCACGGCTCTTCGTGTGACATTTCCGAGCACCTTGTTTATTTTGCACATGTGAGCTGGGAGATAGCCCCGCTGCAACTGAAACAAATCCATCAATAAATTCCAAAGCCCAGGAGTGACTGATATTTCCTGATCCGGTATTTTCCACTCTCCAAGTCTCTTCAAGGCCAGGTTACACCACCCTCAGCTGCACAAGTCCAACAGCTCACGGCGAGGACATGCCGCTCATCTGCAGCCTGGGCTCCTTCCACACGGCGGGGGGTGTTAGACCCAAAGCACTGCACCCAAAATCACCTCTGGAGATTGCACGACTGGAAAAGACCCTTCAGACACTGGACCCCTGGGGAGACCCTCTGGCACTAGCATGGCTAAGGGCAACACCAGAGCGTGAAAGAGTGAACCACCAAAGCTTTCTGCAGCCTCAGTAACGCTCCTCCCTGAAAAAATCGTTTGCCTTCAGGTGCTGCAACTTCCTTGGCAGCTTTTGGTTTCATGTGGGGTATTAAAGGCACATGTTTACTTACTAGAAATCGCAGCCTACAGCATATTTTTATTAAATCACTTGCAAGCACTAGCTAGCCCTGCTTCAAGATCAGAGATAAGCTGGCAGAGCCGCATGCTGCCGAGGAGCTGAGCGAGGTCCCTGACGGCGCCGTGCCATGCCTGTGCTGCGGGGATAATTCAGCAGGGCCCCTGCTGCCACACGCCAGCGCCTACCGCGCTTCAGCAAGTTCCTTTTCCCCATTTGACCCACTGCATTTCCTCGCAGCCTTCTTCCGTGCCGCACGGCCGCCGCGAGCTCCCTCTGCCCTGTCCGAGGGTCCCTCCCCACGCTCCTGCAAGCCCACCCCCTTTTGCACCCCTGCAAAAGGAGCTGGCAGGATGGCGCTGGCAGCCTCTGCCACCAAGCTCTGCATCGCTTCATCCTCGTGGACCCTCGCCCCGGGCACGCGGTGCCTGCCGCTGCTGCTGCTGCCTTTATTCCTGACTCATTTTATGACTTCAAGGCTCGGGGTTATAAGGCTCAACACACCCCTGGGGAGATACGGGCACATTTGGGGTGGAGGGAGCGTGCTGGGAGGGCTGGGGTTTTGCTCTGCAATATTCCCCCTGCTTGGCAGGGGGTGCTTGGCTTTGCAGGGTCAGCATCCGAGCCCGAGGGGCTGCATGGAGATCCTCATGAGCCAAAGCCAGAGAGCAGCGGAAGGAAAGGCAAAATTAAAGAGTGCCATAGCTGAGGGAGGGGACGCCAAGCCCCTCTGTAGCCACCCAGCTTTGCAATGAGACCAACGTGACGGCCCAAGAGGGCCAACCCTCCGAAAATGGAAATGAAAACCAGGAAAGAGCAGGCTCGGCCCCGCCACCCAGTGCCATGTTTGACTTTTGCTTTCAGCAGAAAAAAACCGCCTCCCGGAAGAGAGCGGCCGCACGCAAACCTCGTGCAGCCGGCTCCGGGGAAGGGCTGTGTCCTCCCGTCCCGTCCCGCCCTGTCACCCCGCGCCCCCCCCGCCTCGCCCAGCTTTTTCATGCACACCTCCAAAGGGCTTTGCACCAGCCAGGCACCCACAGAAACCAGCAGCCCAAGCGCTGGGGCGTTGGAAACCCAGCCCAGCCCCGCATTTACAACCACTTTTTTGCAGTGGCCGCGCAGCACTCGGTGTGGGGGGGCATCAGGCATCCTCTGGGGATGCTGATGTCCCATCTCTGCCGCCTGCCACCGCTGACGATGTCCCAGCTCTGCCCAGCAGAGCCCTTGCAGCAGAGCCCCGAGCACGTGAGGAAGGGGGTGCAGAGTGGCAGGATGGGGCCGGGGCTGGCACTAGCAGGTTAGACACCCTGGGTGATGCCCTGGGACAAGAAGGTCCCTGCTTGCAGCGAAACGAACTTGGGAGGGTTTAGGGAGAAAATAATGAATGAGCGTATTATCGATACCCATGCCATTGGCAGGAGAAAACAAACAGAGATCCACCCAGCGCGCGTTCAATCTGCGAGGCATGCAATCAATAAAAACCCGAGTGAGGCTCTGTCAGATTTATGGGCCGCGCTCAGAAAACACGCCGTTGCCCGCCGGGGAGCGCGGGGGCCGAGCGCCGCCTTTGAGGCGGGCGGCGGGGACGGTCGCGCGCCCGCGCCGCGGCCCCAGCCCCACAATGCCCCAGTTGCGGAAACCCGGGGTTTTTTGCTTGCTGGGCCCTTATCTTATCAGTGCCGCCGCCACAATAGGCCAGGTGTACTCACCATTTTACCGTCGGGGAGAGCAAACCGTGGCTCGGGTCCAAGCCAGCCGGGGAGACCTGCTGCAGGACCGCCTGGCTGGTGGTGACCATGGCACCGCCACCGTGAGGCTGATGGCCCCGGAGGATGCCGCCTCGCCGCTCGCTGCCTGGCTGTACCGGACCCCTGCAAAACACCACCAGGCGTTGGTGCAAAACACCACCAGTGAGGGTGCCCTGGCCGTGCCAACCCCCTCCAAAAGTGGCCCTGCAAAGGGGAAACCCCCCCCACGCCCCCCTGGCTCCCTCAGCGTGCGCGGTGTGAGGATGCAAGCAGACATGCAAGTTCCTAAGTGACACCCTTGGATGACAAACGGGAGGGACAGCGCTGGACAATGCGCCCCTTCCTCCAGCGCCGCTTCCCAGCTTCTCCCCAGCCCCATCTTCTGAAATTACAGCAAGAAGTTCACGGCGAGGGATGCTGAGCGCCCACCGGGGGCTGCAGCCCCCACGCTGTCCGCGGGCCCCGATGCCGTGGGGTGGAAAGAGCTGCTCCCATGGGAGAGCCCAACCCGCGCCAACAGCCTGGGTGCCCATCTGCACCCCTTGTGCTTTAATTTGCACAGTTTGCCGTGCAAATTCCTGCCGTGGCCCCACGCTCTCGGACACCGGCCTGAGAGCCCTGCGCCGTGGCGAGCGACCCTGCATCCTCCGGCTCTTCCCTTTGCAAGGTTTGCCTGGCTCCCCGCAGCCCCCGGCCAGCCCGGCGCTGCCCAGCTCTCAGCAGCCACAGCGCTCCCGTTTTTTCTCAGGCCCTTCTGCATCCGATTTCCCTCTCGAGCAGGGCATGGTTAACGGATTACCGCAGGGAGACAGCGGGACCAGCCACACGCAAAGCTCCGAGTCGCACCACAGCCCACCTCCGCCCAGGAGGGAAATCTGGCTCGAGCGCAGGTCTTCTATATAAATAAATTTGGCTAAAACGTCCTGCACTGATAACCATATGATCAGCCATGTGTCATGGAAAGGCATTTACAGATCACAAATAATTAACCGAGGAAAACCCACGGGAAACAAAAGCGTCTTTTACGAGGCTGCCCTAACAACTACGGCGAAAAGCCATTTATTATGAGGAGTCCGGCACTGGGCTGGCGGCCGGGTTCACTGAACTGCCCTGGGATCGAAGCGGTGGATGGATGGACAGCCCGCAGCTCTCCTGGGAAAGAAAACCACGGTGGCCAAGCCCACCCTCGCAACTGCGACCACCAAGAGCATCGTCCGCCCGCGAGCCCCGGCCACTGCGCAGGGGCCGTGGGGCCGGCTCTCCAAAATGACCGTTCAGCCCGCGGAGGGTGCCAGCGGCTTCTTGTGGCACATGGACACTCCCAGCTACAGAATCCACCCAGGTAAAGGATCTCCTGGGATTTTGGGATATCCTCCTCCCAGGTGCCCAAGGGAAGAGCTGATGCAGGCTGGCTCGGCGAAGAATGCTCTAAGGGCTACTCTACAAATCCCGAGGAAAAGGGAAAAGATGATAACTGGAGTCCAGGAGCTCCAAAAGCGTCTGCCAAAGCACAGCTATCTGCGCCCTCCACCAAAACCACGGCAAAGTCACTCTTTAATCGCCCCCAAATTTTCCCCATCAGCTGGTTAAACATGTCCCACAGATAGGAATCTCCCCGCGATGTCTGGTTCCTGATCATTTCCCAGCAAACCCCTTTTATCCCTGATAATAAAAGAATGTCCTCTGGCAGGTGGATATTTGCCGGTCCGAGTGGACGTCCCTGCCATGAACAGGGTAAACATTACTCAACCGGGGCACTGTCACACACATTCTTCCCCGCGGTCCCGGCCTCGTGCAGAGTGTGCTTCAGCCGCTGCCGGCCCAAGATCCTGCAGCGCTGGTTAAACAATGGGAGGGGAGATAAAATAAAGCCCTTTCTTCTGAGCATGATCTTCAAGATAGACGAGGAGCACAGGCGGCTCCGATCGGAAAGAAAATTGCCATCTCTTTTGGGTTCAGGGAAGCTTTCGGTAAGAAAAAAAAACCAACCCAAAATGTTTTAATCCCCAAAATCATGCTATGCCCAGCTGAGGATGCTTGTAACTTGCGGGCCAAGACACCCGGAGCTAGGAAGCTGTCTTTAAAAACCTATGAGATGTTAAAAGCTGGTTTTTCAAACTTTTCCCTGCAGTCCCAAGGACAAGAATTTTTTGTTTGAGACACAATAACCAATGCTGAGATTTTCAGATAGTCTGGTGACCGAGATTTTGGGTCCCTAGATAAAACAGCTGAAGACTCTGAGTCTTGATGAAGATTACCTCTCCAGAGGAGCACGAGGTTGGGCTCCAGGGACGGCGGCAGCGGTGCCACCATCCAGCCCTGAGAGCCCCGCTCCCACAGAGGCAGGGGCCGTGCTGGCGGGGGGCTCCTGCGTCCCCAAAGCCCATGGTCCCCAAAACCCACGGGCACCTGGGTCTGCCCAGAAACTGCTTGCTGGGCAGGGTGAAAGCTCTTCAGCCTTGGCTACCCTGCAGCCCTTTAGGAAGCCATCAACCATCCTGGCTTGGGTTTTCCCCATTCCTAGAATGGGATGGGTATTTTGTTAATTATATGCCCTCAGGGTTCAGTTGGATTTGGGCAGATTAGATTAATGTCGGAAACAAGCACAAGGCATTATTGCTGTTGCTGTTGTCACCACTATAATAAAGAGAGCTCCCCAGTGATGGTGGGTACCGCTCTTCCAAGCTCCCCGTTCCCAGGGAACATGGCGAGCTCCAGCCCAGCCTGGCCTAACGCATCACCTGGGCTTTAGCCACCTTCAGGCTTTTTCCCAGGCTGCCCCCAGGTGCACACTGCTCCCCCCCCCCAGCCACCTTGCCAGCCCCCATTTTCTCACTTTTGGGCTCCATGTGTTACAGCAGCAAGATGCCTTTTTGCACGGTGCCGGGATGCAGCACGCTGCCGCAATGCAAGGAACCCCTGCCCCAGCTTCCCTGACAAACGCTCCCCGGCACGCTCTGCCATCGCAATGGGTGTCGAGCCCCGGGAGCCAGCCGTCCCCCAGCGGCACAGCCACCCACTCCCACCATGGGATCCTCCACGGGATCCCGCTGGCCGGAGTGAATGTGCGGGGACAGCTCCGGCAGCCTGCACCGGGAGATGAAGGTTTCCTCCTGGAGCAAGTGGGGGGCTCTGCGGTCCCAGGTTTGTGAGCAAGAGCCACTGAAGCCCGACACAATCTGTTCTCCTGCACCTCCGCAGCTGGAAGCAGCCCCCATGCAAAGAGATTTATTCCTCCTCACCCTCTCCCTGCAGCCGCCTGAGAGAGGAGCCTGGATGGGGATCACCGGGAATGGGCCTGGCCATGGAGCCTGCCCTCTTTAAAGCTTTTTTTCTTTTTTTTCTTTTTTTTTTTTTTTACTGGAGCTACAGCCGTAATATAAAAGTCTGTTTATGGGACCCGGCTATTGTGCGGCCCCTGAGCTGCAATGCCCGTGAAATGTTTTACTGCTTTCCCATGTTTCCAGATGAGCCGCGGGGTCCAGCTCCTGGACCCTTAACCCTGTGTTTCAGCCAAGGGGGACGGGCAGCGTGACCCCCCCCATGCCCTGCAGCCCCCAGGGCACAGCCCGACTGATGGGGGGGTCCCATGTGCCCGTGGCTTCCTGCAGCCAGCCCCGGCACCCCCCAGCTTCTGAGGGGCACCAGACCCATTCCCCCGATCCGGCTTTTGGGGTGGGGAGAGCAGCTTGGTTCTCCTCTGCTTTAAGTCATAGAATCATAGAATCACAGAATGGTTTGGGTTGACAAAGCCCTTTAAGCTCATCAAGTCCAATGGTTCCCCTACCCCTGCCATCCCACCCCCAAACCCTGTCCCTCAGCACCACCTCTGCCCGGCTGTTAAATCCCCCCAGGGCTGGGGACTCGACCCCTTCCCTGGGCAGCCCCTTCCAGTGCCTGACAGCCCTTGCGAGGAAGGAATTTTTCCCAATGTCCAACCTAGACCTGCCCTGGAACAACTTGAGGCCATTTCCCCAAAGTCATATTGATACAATTGAATTGTACTTATTTAAAAAAAAAAAAAAAAAAAAAAAAAGAAAGAAATCACCATACTTTTAAACGACGATCCCTGGCCGCCACTGCCGTCACAGGGCCCATCTCGACCTCCTGAGGCAGCAGCACGTGCGCTCGCCCCGGCACCAGGCTGCCCTTGTGCTCAGAGCATCCAGCCCCCCTGCCGATCGCCGGTGATGCCCAACCCCAGGAGGGCCCTGGCTGCACCATGCGCCGGTCACCCACGACTCGGGCAGCAGCAGGGACCAGCCCCGGCTCTGCCTGACCCGCGGGGATGCCACTGCCATGGACCAGGAGCGAGAAAGGCAAAGCGTGGGGGCTTGGGGTGACGCTGGACCCAGCAATGCTGCACCTACTGACATGGTGGAAGCAGCCGGGTGGGTGACGGGACCGTTTCACCCTCCCAAGCGCAGGTCCAGGCAGCACCGAGGGCAGCTCTGATTTTTGGGCTGCCACTCAAATTGTCCCTAAAGTGTTAACCTTGCTAAGTTACAGAGGTGCATAGTTTATATCCATTATAAACCTGTTTATGGGGACTGGACCCTCCCATTTCGCTGCTGTCATAAAGTCCTAATTACCCCCCATAAAACCGGGAAAAGCTCCTAACAGCACACTGTACCCACAGAGCCCCACAATGCGCCCCAACAGTAAAATATTACAACCGCTGGCACCGGGTCCACGCTCAGAACCAGCGCATACCCCAAGGAGCAACGTGTAGGACCCAGGTATAAACTGAGGAATCTCTGGACTAAGGGTTTATTGGTGGGCTCTTCTTTAAGGAAAAGTTAGCAACTTAAATTGCCCTTTGGGTCTAGGAAGAATCGCAGAGGCGGCACCGAGTTATTTTTATGTTTGTTATCTCCATCTGTAGAGATATCTATAAGTATATAAATATCAGTGATGTGCATTCATACACACACACGTACATATACACACACACAATTGCTCTGATACTGCCCTGTTACTCTGATATTGGCAGAGCAGGTACTGCTGGAGGGAGGGACGCCCCGACCACCTTTCGGCACAGGACCCCCTGGGACGGACTGGAGGCGATGCTGCGACCCCCGGCCCTGGGGTCCGATGGGCGCCGGCCGCCCCTTTGTATGCAGGGTGGGAGGCGGGGGGCGGCTGGCGAGCGGGGTGGTGCGTCACCTAATCTCATCAATGCGCTGATTGTCTTCGGGGCTCTTGAAGATAAAAATGGCATAAGCCAGAGTCTACGGCATGGCACCGAGATAAAGCCCCTAGTGACCTTCAAATCAAACAGGGAACCAAGATCGCTGATAATACCCCATAGAGGAAGGGAAAAGTCCAGAGTCTGAGAGAAGCCTCTGAGATAGATAGGCTTTAAGTATTTACCTCCAAATAGTTAAAAACTACAGCTCGAGGCTTGACAGATTGGTCCCCAAGAAGAGGCTGGGAGGATGTTTGACTTTTACAGCTCTTATCCCTGCCCGGCCGTCATCGCGCCCTTTCGCAAGACCCCATTGACGTCCCGAGGAGCAGGCGATCCCTCTTTGTCTCCGGGCACGGGAGTGATTTTGCAGCCACCCCATGCCGCCAGCCCCATCGTTTCCTGCCAGGGGATGTCATGGGGGGGACGGGGCCGCGCAGGGGTAGGGCGCGGGGCAGTGGCCCAGCACCGTCATTAAGCTGTTAAGGCATTGAGCGCCCCAGACGCCGCCGCACACGGTGCAAGGGCAGTTCAAATCCCAGCATGGCCAGCCCCGGACGGGGTCAGCCAGGCAGCGGGGCCGGCCCCGCCAGCTCTGCCCCACGCCCCGCCGAGGCGGCGGCGCCCAAACCTCTCTGGGAGGGGGTTTAAGCAGTGATGGACGCACCGACGTTTTAGGAGCTGCAAGGCTGCCGGACCCAGCTAGGTCCGAGTGACCCCAAAGCAGTCGTGGCTGAGCTCCATCCCTGCCCATCGCCCCCAAACCAGCCCTAAAACACCACGGTGGCCCTTGCCGTGCCCATCTCCTCCTCCTCAGCAAGGCCGATGGATACAAGCACCGGCCACCAGCAAATTCCCGTGGCGAGCCCTCCTGACCCCTCCGGAGGGGCCCTTTGCCGCCACCGCGGCCATCACTCCTGCCCTGCTCAAAAGCCCCTCCGAATGGGCTGTCATCGGCCCTATAGCCGCGGCCGGCTCCTGCTGGCCACTGCTCTGACTGGAAAATAAAGGTTGGGGCTTAACGGCCCTCCAGCCCCAAGATAAATGCCCGCGGTTACAGTAATTGCCGTCCCCTAATAGAAGAAAACAAAGGCTCTCGCGGGGTGCCTGCATGCGCGCTGGCAGGACGGGGGCACATCAAAGGCAGCGGGGTTCGTTCAAAGCCCCAGCTTAATTGTCAATTAAGCATGCGGGGGGGGGGACAACGCCATGACAACGTGGGGCTGCACGCTGGTGGGGTATTGTAAAGCCCGCCGGGCGACACTGAAAACAGCTGATTTTGCTGACAATGTGCTTGTAGGGCACCTTGTAAGCAATCAGCCGGTGACAGGAGGGCAAACGTCCTCCCTGTCCCCACCATTGTGTGGGGCATTCCTGGGGCAGGGTCACATTTTGGTCACCGTCGGCCGGCTCTACAGGGCGAGCGGTGCCCGGGCGTGGGTCGGATGCTGCCGGTCCCTCCCCCAGCTGGGAGCTGGGTCAGATGCTGCGCACTCACCCGGGGCCGGTGCGTCCCCCGGGTACCATTTTGGGGGCTGCCCTCGCTCGCCAACACCTGAGGACTGGTGGCCAGCCACGGGCTGGCACCGGCCGCAGCTCTCAGCCTGCTCTACCCCGGCACCTTGCCCTTCCCGCAGGGACTCGCCGCCACCCGGGTTTCTTTTAATTTGCCTTTGTAATGAACTGGGTGTGTGTAAGGAGGCAGGCAGGGCCATTTCCAAGAGGCAGCTGGTTTTAGCCTCCCCGGCCAGGTTGTGCCGGTGCCATGGCCAAGGGGGGATGCGGGGTGGTTGGGGTGCAGCCCCCGCGCTGACCCCCACCTGCTCGGGCCTGCCGGGGGGCTGGCGCGTGGGCTGCGGAGGGCAGGTAGGGGACAATGGGGATTGTTCTCCTGACAATGCCTCTCGCCCCACGCCGAGCCGCCCCCACCCGCCCTGATTAGCCTGCAGCCCCCTCCCCGGCAGCCTTATCTCCTGCTTAAATCCCCAGGGAGTTTTCAGCGGGGGTCTGCTCTCCCCAGCCGACTCCTCACGATGCACAATGGGGCCGGACCATGGTGTGGAAAGGTGGAGGTTGGGGTGAGCCCCTGCACCCCCCACCCCCCCCGAGCAGCTTTCTTCATCCACCTCCCTCCACTCTGGCATGGGGACGGTGCAGCACCATGCACCCAGCCCTGCAGCAAGGCCACGACACGCTGCCACGTCTTCCTACGGGCTTTGCAGCATCGCCTGTGCACCCCCCCCCCCAAAACCAGTGCTCACCAGTGGGCTGCATCCCAAGGCCCCAGCATCGACACCTCAGGTGCAGAGCAGCCCACCTCCCTGCCCTGCCAGGCACAGGTCCCCCCTGCCCAGCCCAGCCCGCACGGGGACACTGGTGAATGACACCAACCCAGCGAACGCCGATTTATCCCCAGCAGGACGGAAACCCAGCCCCTGCCCCATGGCTCGCCCAGCCGTAACACCGCAGTGACAACACTTGCTCCTCTCCACACCACCACCCCCCCGTGAAGCTGCGGCAGGGACCAGGGGGGACCACCTTCCCCCCCGAGGCTACCCACGCACGGCCCCGAGGGCTCAGCACTCCTTTCCCCAGCAGGAACAGGAGCCAGCACCGCAACTGCTCCAACTCCACCACCCGAGCACCCTTATAGAATCACAGAATCATGGAATGGTTTGGGTTGGAAGGGACCCCTAGAGGTCATCTAGTCCAACCCCCCCTGTGGTGAGCAGAGACACTGCTAACTAGATCAGGTTGCTCACAGCCCCGTCCAACCTGTCCTTGAATGTTCCCAGGGATGGGGCCTCCACCCCCTCGCTGGGCAACCTGTTCCAGTGTTTTAGCACCCTCATTGTAAAGAATTTCTTCCTTAGATCCAGTCTAAACCTACCCTGTTTTAATTGAAAATCATCACCCCTTGTCCTGTCACAGCTGGCCCTACTAAAAAGATTTTCTCCATCTTTCCTATGGGCCCCCTTTAGGTACTGAAAGGCCATAATCAGGTCTCCCCGCAGCCTTCTTTTCTCCAGGCTTGGTGAGGGCTTACCTGGCATTTTACTGGGAGGTGAGGCGCTGGGCTGGTTGTGGTGGGGGGAGCCGTGGGACAGCAGCAGGTTCATGCTGTGCGGGGGCTGGCCCGAGCTGTAGGCATCCATGGCCAGCTTCTGGCGGAAAGCCTCCTCCTTCCGCCGGTTGGCAAACCAGTTGTAGACGCGGACCTCCGTCACCAGGTTGGAGCCGAGCCCGTGCGCCTTGGAGGGAGACACCCCTCGCTGCAGACACTCGGCCCTGTGCGTGCAAGGGGACACGTTGGAACAAGGGTGCTGCTGGGGGTCCTCCGCCAGCACCGCCAGGCAGGGGGCCTCGGGAGGACACGGGAATTTGGAGGTGTTTAAGCCCTTCCTACAAGCCTGCCTGTTCTTTCCAGCTACATCTATGCCATAAAAGCCATCTCCCCCCCCGCCCCCCCCCCCGACATTGCTGTAACGCTGCAGCATCCCTGCGGCATCCCCATGGCATCCCCGCGGCATCCCCGCCCCGGCACGGAGCTCGCTCAGCCCCAGACATCACCCAGATGGGTAAAATGAGGCAAACAGAGGCCGGGCAGCTCAGCAAAGCCCCACCACGAGCCAGTGGCCAGGGCTGTGAGCCGGGAGCCCGGCATTGCACGCGGTTTTTTGGATGAAAGCCTGCGGGGCGGGCGAGGAGGCGGCTGGCGGCGCGGGGCAGCCTTTACCTGTTGCACTCCTCCACCAGAGCCTCGCGATCTTCCTTGCTGGGGTTCTTTTGGCGGTCGTAGGCTTGGTACAAGATTTGCTGGGAGGCCGGCCCCCACTTGAACCGATTGCGGCGCATCTTCTTGCTGGGGGTTTCGGAGCAGGTGTCGTCGAGCTGGGCAGCCCCCTGGTTCTGCTGATTGAACTCTGGAAAGAGAAACAGCAGCTGATCCTGACTGCTTTTGTCTGTCATATCTCCACAACCCTGGACTGTCTGGTTGAACTCTGAAAGAGAAAGGAGCAGACGTGAGCTGGCCTGTAGCCGCTGCTCGGAGTCACCGTCCCGCGCGGAGGTGGCCCCCCCACTCCCCCTGCCCCGTGTCCCCTCCCGCAGCACCCCAAGCCCGCGGCCCCGGCGCGTTTTGGAGCAAGCCGGGTGCTCCCTGCCACCCACCCCAGGGAGGGGGCCAGCCTGGCACGCTGGCAGGGGGGTTATTCCCACCCCTCCAGGCCGGGTGGTTAATGGGGCGGCATGCTCAGGGCGCGCGTATTCACGGACCGGGTCTCTGCCAGCGTGCACTTGTTTCGGGGAGGATTTTTGCACGCTAGGAGCCAGGCAGGACGATTGCAAAGCCCCCCAAAGGGGGTGCCTCTCCCTGCTCGCCCAGAGCTCCCCGATGGCTCCCGTTCCCGTCCCAGCGCAGTGGGACGCCAGCCCCGCGCCCGGGGCGGGCAGGTACCAGGGGTGACCTTCCCCGGCGGCCCGCCTCAGACCCGGCGCTTGTCACCGCGGCAGTAAAGGGAGATTAATGGGAGGGTTTTATTATTCTCGGGTTTGCAGGGGAATTCTCCCTCTTTTTATAATGGTTTTTCCCCCTGTGACAAGGGGGGAAACGCAGGGCAAGGCTGGAGCGGGCTCGCTTTGCTCTAATGTCTCAAGGTGTGTTTTCAAAGCAATGGGATTTGGTGCTAAACCCTTTTCTGCACTTCCCATCTGCTGGCTATTGCATCCTTCAGGAGGAGGGAGGCAGAGCCCGTTTAAGGGGGGTGTCAGTGCCCCAACCTGCACCTCGGCCAAAAATGGGGCTGCTTCGAGCCGTGTGGGACCAAGCCGGGAGCAGGGGTCCGTGGAAGAGGCGCACAAAAGCCAAAGTCTGTGTACTTGGTCAGAATCATCTGCATCTGAAATAGCACAGACTGCCTGCAACCCTGCTACAGAGAGGAGCGATTCATGGGGTTTTTTTTTTCCTTCTCTCTCTCTGTACTTTTTTTGCAGGTAGTTGCAGAAAATGAGCAGTCTGGAGAAACGGAGAGGAAAAGGGGGCAGAGGTGGGAAAGGCACCTAATCGTGTGTAATTATTAATTGCTTTCCCACCTCTAAGGAATATAAATATGCAGAAACTCAGCTGTGCAGATGGGCTTGGAGGAACTTGCACAGCGTTACTGGGCCCAAGAGGGGCTCTCGCCCAGTTTTCCCGTGCCTTAAATTCATTTTACTTGTAAAAGTATTTTGGGGAAGATGCTAGGTAGCCTGGGTCCAGAGGCAAAGCCAGGGACGATCCCCGGGCGGCCGCAGCAGGCACAGGGAGCGGCAGGCACTGGCGAGGGCTCTGCCAGGGAAGAGGGCAGGGGGCTGCTCCCCGCTCAGCCCCGGACGTGCTGGGTACCCGCGGGCAGGACCGGGACACGGGGACCCCCTCTCCCCCCCTGCCAGCCCCAAAGGGCAAGCGCTGGTGCGGGTACTTACGCCGGAGGATCTCCCGCTGCTTGCGGACGTACCACGTGTAGAGGGCGGCTCTCTTCTGTGTCTTCATGGGGGTGCCCTTGTTGAGGTGCTGGGAGAGGTGCGACTGGTTGAGGCCGGTGACATCCACCACCTCCCGCTGCGGGATGTTGTGCTGCTGCATGTACCCCTTGATCATCTTCGCCGCCCGCCACGGGTCCTCGCTGCAGGGGAGGGAAACGAAGGGTTAATCTCTCCTGGCGGGGGAAAAGCGCATGGTATTTGCTTCTTCCCATGATGGAAATGCATTATTACTATTCTGAAACCTGTTTCAGGAGGACACAAGAGCCCTTGAGCGCTGTCCTTCCCCAGCTGCCATCCCAGCCCCTCAAAACAGCCCAGTCCTGCCCCAGGGAGGTAGGGGCTGGCAGCACGGAGGCTTGCAGGGTGCCAGGGCCACCCCGGGGGTGCCCACCAGGCTGCTCGCCCAGGGAAGGAGAAGTAAAGAGGATCCCGGTGTCCAGCACATCGAGGTCTCATTAATCCTGGTAAAGCACTTCCAGATCCTTCAAGGAGAACCGCAGCCCATCCATTAAGTGCTGCTGGTTTACATTCACTGCACTTTCTCCCTGTGAAGATCTGCCCACACGGTGGGACGCACAGACACACACATGCCTACGGATACGGGAACCCCACGGGGATATTTCTCCGAAGAAAAAGAAACCTGCAATTTGGAGGTGCTGGGGATGCTTTTCCTGCCCCTGCTCCCAAGCGCGGTGCCCGCACTGCGCCCCGTGCCCCCGGGCTTGCTGCCGGCTGGCGGGGACCCTCGCACGGCCACCAAACACCGCCCACCACACTTGCTGCTTCATCTTCTCCCTTCCATTCCTGCGGGGGTAATCACCTAAGAATCTCAATATTCATGTAAAAGCGACCCTGTTTCTACCCTCCCACAACAGCGAAGCCTGCACATGGGCCACACGCAAAAGGCTGAGACGCTGAAGGTCAAACCAGGCACACAAACCCAGGTGAGTCCCCAAACGGAAAACCAAAACCAACACCAACACCACCCTCCCCAATAATTTTAAATCAGCCTTGAATATTTTTAAAGACTTGAATTTGGCTCCTGCAAGATCCAGGTGTAAAATGACTCTTTCCTAAAACCACATTACTTCGGTGTCCTTGGAGTAGCTGACACCAATCCAGGGAACAAATAAAATTACAGCCAAAAATCAAAATGCTGTCCGCATTCTTTTGCTCTAACGAAAGCGCAGCACGAGGGTGGAGGAACAGGCTGATAAATTTTCGCTGTATTCAAGACCCCTGGATCTATTCTGCACACTGGGAGGACGCTGGACTAAAAGGAAGTGCTTTAACGCTGAAAAATCGGTGTGGAGCCTGAACCTGGTCACAGTCGTGCACTCAAATAATGCGATACTCTAACGCTGCTCCTGGAATAACCATCCGACTGCGTTCCCAATTCATTACTTATTTTGGATCCTTCAACTTGTCAAGGGGAAAAAAAAAAAACAAACAACAAACCAAACCAATACCCCAACAAGTATTATATCTTACTTTTTGTCCTGACGTGGCGTGAAAACAAAGCTGGTTGGATCCAAAGCAAAAGTACCCGACCAGGGCCAGCCTGCTGGCGGCGGCGGGGGCTTTGTCAGACCCCGGGAAGGAGGACGGAGCCTTCCTGAGACGTTGTCCCCGTGCCCAATCCCGCATCCTCGGGCAGGGGAACCCCGCCGTAGACATGGTGTCCCCTATACGGCGACGGCCGCACGGCACTGCAGAGCTGCGGAGCTGTGGGTACGCATGGGCACACCGACTCCGGTCTTCCCAACAGCCCTGACCCCACACCGGGTTAAGCACGGTGGGAACAGAAAAGCCTGCTCCTGTCCCCAAAAACGCATGGCAGCGTGCGGCCAGGCCATCGGCTCAGCAGCCCCCGCAGCAGCCGTGGGTGCCGACAGCAGGCGGGGGCACTTCTCTGCCGGTGGGCACCAGGAGCCGGCGGGGACGGCCGCGGCACATGGGGTTTCGGGGCTCTCGGGTCTTCGTGCTGCCCCAGGAGATGGCGGGAGCCAACAAGAAGGATGTGAAGAAAAGCTCCTTCCACCACAGTATCCTCCGCACGCTCCTTCCCGGCAAAGCCCGCCGGCCACCGTGCCGCTCGCCGTGCCCAAGCCGAGGGGCTCGCACGGACTTTTGTCACAAGCCGTTCATGTCACCTAACCGATCCTACTAATTACTGATTAATAATTAGTTAATGGAACAGAGCTCATTATCATTTCTAATAGCGGTTTGGTTCACAACAAAGCCAAGGGCATCGTTTTCCCAGAGTTAAATCGTGAGCCAGTGCAACAGAGCACGCTTCTAAAACATCCAACAAGCGACTTGGGGGCTACAGGCCTGATTTCTGAATTTAAATACAATTTGGCAGTGGTTTTGCTGAAAAAAATAAGTGAGAACTAGGAAAATAGTCCCTGAATTTCCCTCCATTTTATTATTTTAGGAAAGGCTTCACCTTGGTATTTCCAGCATGTTTCACCCTTACACTTTCAAAACAATTATTCGGCTCTTAATTTCTGAGCAGTGATTTTTCTTTACAAATCAACTTGACCGTGTTCAAAAGGGTTAAACAACCTGAAACCAAACCCAAACATTTTGTTTCATGTTAAACAAAATGTTTGGACTTGACCCAAAATGAAACGTTTGAGTGTTTGTTTGGCTTTTTTTTTTTTTTTTCTTTCTTTCTTTTTTGGTTAACCTAAAAAGCCAGAGAGGAAAAACCTTTTGATTCAACACAAGCCCATTTTTTTTTGGTTCTGTCAGCAAAAGGAAAAAAACACAAATTGTCCAATCTTCACCAGGACTTCACATGGAGAAAAACAAAAAAAAAAAACAAAACCCCAACCAACCCAACCCAGGAGTGCTTTGTAATACTGGAAAACCAGTTTATAGCCCTGGCTCCACGGTCCTTCACCGAAATCAAGGAAAGGTGTTTTTTTCTTGCACAAAATTAACCCCGGCAAAGCCCGGCCACCACCACAGACCGAGAAAGAGGCAAGGGGCAAAGCCCATCCCTCTCCCCAGGGATTCCCAGACCTTCTCACCCCCTTTGTCAGCCTTGAAAACAGGTAAATAACACTCCACATCCTCGGAGAAATATGCCAAGAATTTATACAGATGGATTATAAACCCGGCTCCCTACAGAAATGATCTATCTAATCTGCATCTCCCTGTGCACACAGGGAATCGGCGCGGGGAGGTGAGCTGCGCCCGCTGCTCCCCACACCTTTTGCAGAGGCTTTGGGGCATCTCCGGCCGGGTCCCCGAGGGCGGGTGGCTTTCCCGCGGTCCCCCAGCCCATGGGATCCGGGTGCTCCTGGGATATATTGCCCAAGTGGGGTCTGGGCGAGCCCCAGCAGGTGGGACGGGGCAGGGAGGGAGCCATGGGGCGTCTCGCCCCAGAGCCAGGCTCTGCGAGAAACCGCCGTGCCGGCATCGGGGCCAGCCTGCCCGCCATGCGGCACTCTCTCCTCTCCCACCCCCATCCGCTGAAGCCTTTTGGGCGCCATGAACGGGACCAAGGGAAGGCGCTGCTTGCCGAGGGGCCGTGGACAGGGCGAACCGCTCCAGACCACGGCTGGGCAACCAAGCCCGCACCGTGGTCCCAAAAAGAGCAGCAAGGCTGAGCACCCCCAAGGACGTGGGAACAGCCCAAGACCGAGCCGGCCCCGGGGTCAGGACGCCGATGCCGGGGGAGTGGGAGCAGAGGGGGTTTAGCCCCCATGCGTGGCTGCAATAAATGGTTCCTGGCTCCCCTACCTGGCTCCCTCTCCAAGTACAAAGGCCTCACTTAGAGCAAACACGAGCTCTTTGCAAAGGCTCCTCAGGGACATGTGCCTGCTCTTGTTTGCACCAAAGGCAAACTTTGCACAGAAACACCTACGGGAGCGCAGCCATCCCGGGGCAGAGCCTTCTCTGCACCCCCACTGCCACCCCGGGCACCCCCAGGGACAGAGGCAGCCAGCAAGAGGGGGGGGACTGGGCACAGGCAGGAGCACCCCGAGGTGGAGGGCACGGTGCTACGCAGGAGGGATGGGAACCCGGCGGAAAAAGCCTGTGATGATTTCTCCCTCGCACGGAGCCTCTTTCGCACCCCACGTGTCCCAGCCGAGCCCCTTGGCAGGCACGGGTGTTGCTGCCCAGCCCTGTCCCCAAAAGGCACCGTCTGCCCTGCCGGTGCTGGGGCAGGCCTGGAGCCGAGCGCTGCGTGCACCGCACCTACCATGGCAGCGTCCCTGTCCCCCAGCACGGCGCTCCCGAGGTACCGGGGCGAGAGGGGGCAAGAGCCGGGGCTGGCCCTGGGCTGCCAGCGGGCAGGGGTGGGCACGGAGGGGCTGAGCCCGGCGGGCAGGATGAGTGCCGCTCTCAGGGTGCTGCTGGGGCATGGAGACGGGCACGGGCGCTGCAGTGCGAGGCGGGGGGGGGGGGGGACACGCCCGGAGGTGCCCCCGCTGCAGGCGGGGTCGGCCCCCAGGCTGCGCGCCCGGAGCAGCCGCGATCGCCCCGGGAAAAGCGGCGGCCGCTCCCGCCCCCGGGCACGGAGGGGAGGGCACGGAGGGGAGGGCACGGAGGGGAGCCCTCGCCCGCCGCGCCCCGCCGGTGCCCGCTGAGCCCGGGGCTGCCCCGCCGCGCCCCGACGGCAGCCCCGCTGCCAGCGGCGCGGCCGGGAGCGGGGCCCGGAGCCGCATCCCCGGGACGGGCAGAGCCCAGCCCGCCGCCCGTGGGGGTTTCCTCCTTCCCCCCCCTCCCCGGCCGGTTTACAACTCGGCAATGAATAACCCGCGGCTCCGCTCGCCCTAATCGCGGTCCTTTGTGTATCTTCCTGTTGATGATTTATAGAAATAAATTAATAACACCGCGGACTCCACGTGCTGCAGTTTATGTTTCATCTCCCGGCGCGGATGGAGGGCGGAGGGACGGAGCCGGCGGCCGCTCCGAGCCTCGCGGGCCCCGGCACCCCCGGCCCCGCCGCGACGGGCGGGCTGGCAGCACCCGACGGGGCGGGGGGAGCGGCCGGCGGGCTCCGCACTGCCCGGCCCCGGTCCCTCTCCCTGCCCGCCCGGCTCCCCGGCACCCCCGCCGGGCCGGCGCACCGGGACCCGCCGCCGGGCCGGGGAGCACCGGGACCCGCCGCCGGGCCGGGGAGCACCGGGACCCGCCGGCCTGATCATCCTGCCACCTCGGCCCGCTGCTCCACGGCCTCCTCCGTGTTGAGCGCCTGCAGCTCCCGGAGGATCTGCGGCGTGTCGAACTCGTCGCCGTCCTCCGAGCCCTCGTCGCCGGAGAGCTTGCCCTTGCCGTGCCCGTTGGCCAGCGGCGGGAAGGCGGCCTTGCCGTCGGGCGGCCCGCCGGGGGAGAGCGGCAGGCTCTCCAGCTTGACGCCGAAGCCGGCGGCGGGCCATGTCCTCCAGGGCGCGGATCAGCCCCTCCTTGGTGGCTCCCGAGCTGAGCAGGGCGCCCAGCAGCTCCCGTTGCAGGGCGCTCAGCTGGGACACCATCCTCCCGGGCGCCGGCGGCGCGCCCCGCCGCTCGCCCCGCGCCTCCCGCCCTCCCTCCGGCCGCTGCCGCTCCGCCCCGGCCGGCGGGCTGCTGCGGGGCGCGGGCCGCCCTCTACCAAGCCATGACCGCCACCATTAGGCAATATACCTTATGCAAATCAGCCCCGCCCCGGCCCTCACCGGCCGCGCGGGGACTGACTGCCCGGGGCCGGCCGGGAGGCGCGGCGGGGGCAGCGCCCGGGCGGGACGGCGGCCCCGAGCGCTGCAGCCCCGGCTGCCGTCGGGGGGCTCGGTGCGCGGCTGCGCTCCCGCTGCCAGCCGCACCCCGGCGCCCGGGACGCGCTCTCCCCCTCCGGCGAGCGGCAAGGGGCCCCCCTCTGCCCGCGCCGCCGGGGCCGGGCGACAGCCCCCCGAACCCCCCCCCCCGGGGACCGCGCCGCCGGGGCCGGGCGACAGCCCCCCGAACACCCCCCCCGGGGACCGCGCCGCCAGGGCCGGGCGACAGCCCCCCGAACCCCCCCCCCGGGGACCGCGCCGCCGGGCCGGGCGACAGCCCCCCGAACCCCCCCCCCGGGGACCGCGCCGCCGGGGCCGGGCGACAGCCCCGAACACCCCCCCCCCCCGGGGCAGGCTGTGGGGGGGCCCCGGGGGGTTTTCCCCCCCGTATCATCATTGCCCACCGTGCAGGGTCCCTCTGCCCAAGCCGCAGAGCGGGTGCAGGCTGTGGGGGTCCCAGCCCCAGGAGAGCACCCCCAGGGCACCCGTGGGGCAGTGCTGGGAACAGGCTCAGCGCAGGCTCACCGCATTTTAGCTGTGCACGGCGTGGAAGGACTCTGGGCAAGTTAGCAAAGGGGACCCTGTGGGGACAGGGGTGCTCAGGGGACGCAAAGTCCCTGTTGAACCTTGGGCAGCCGTCAGAGGTGGGAGCAGGGAACGGGGTTGGAAGCAGGCAGAAGAAGAGATCCAAGCTGGGCTCTGGGATCTGAGCGCTAACTGCTTTTCCTAACACTGAGAATGCACTGAGTCCCCCCCAAAAAAAATTCAACGAGTTCATTTAAATTAAAGCAGACACGAATACAGGAAGGGCACCGCCATACCCAGAGCACAAGGCAGAGGGGCCTGGGACCCTGCAGGGGAAGGCAGGGCCGGTGTCCGAAATCTCCGGTCATGACCTCCCCAGCCTCCCAAAGCACTTTCGGTTTGGTAGCACAGTTCCCAGACGCTTTTGCCTGGCACCTGGACATCAGCCCTGGCAAAGGACGATAGCCTTAAACCCAGCATTTCCAGCCCAGATTTGGACTTTTACAGGATACTCAAAGCTGCCTGCCCACCTCAAAGGCCCCCAGAAAAATCCTGCCAGCTACCAGCACCCATGGCGGACCCCGAGCGCTTTGCAGTGCAGCCCCGGAGCCCCACGGGAGCCTGGCTGCAGGGCTCGGCCACCACTGGCCATGGATCCCCTCCCAGCAAAACACTCCGGGGAGCTGGCTGCAGTTTGGCTTCCAGCAGAGCCAGGCAGAGCGAAGGGAAAAGCCCCGCAGCCTGGCTGGGAACAGCCTGCGCCTGCCTGTGCGCTGGGAGCTGCACGGATTGAACACACCGCTGCGGAGGCAGACGAAATCATTCCTGCTCCCGGGATCAGCATGGGAGCAGCCCGGGGCCGGGATGGCAGCGCAGCGTCCTCGTAGCCCCCCTGCCCTTCGGGGGACAGAGCCACAGCTGGGGGCAGGAGGGCTGGGGGTCAAGGGTATCCCAAAGGGAGCGGGAAACCTCTCTGCATGCTTGGGAGGGAGCTTGTGGATGAACGCGCGATGGCCCTGCAGGGGTTTTTGTGGGCACACGGCAGGCTGAGCACAACTTACAGAAGAGAGGACAGAAAAATCCCTAAAAGCCCCCTCCAGCCCCCAGCCCAGCCAAGCATCTTCCCCAGCTCTGCTCTCATGTGCTCAGGGCCGCACAGCCGGGGAGGCGAAGGCAGCCCCTCGCACCCATCCTGCGCTGGGTGAGCCCATGCGCTGCTGCGCCTGCGGGGAGGGCAGGGGGCTCCCAGGCTCTGCAGCACTCAGCGCCGGCAGGTCGAGCCTCTCCTGATGCCAGCCCTGCTCAGGTCAGCTCTGAAGGAGCTCGGTACCCAAATGGGCAAGCCTCCCCGTGTCTATAGGGTGAGCGGTACGTGCCCACCCAGTCCCTCGCACCCATAAGTGCTCTCATCCTGCGCATGGCGGCGGGTCTCTGATCACCCCAAAGCTCCCCTGATCCCTGGTGCCGGGTGAGATGCCAAACCACCCACACCCATCTTTGGGGATGGGGGACCACATGGAGCCCTGAGCAACAACCCGCTGCCACCAGGACATGGGCTTATACCCGCTGTGCCCCCCAGGCTCTCCTCCCATGGCTGCCCCCTTCACACCCTCCTGCCCAGGGCAGGGCTTGCAGGAGGCTCCGGAGGTGCCAGGGTGAGCAGGAGCTGGGCTGGGCACCCAGACCCCCCGGCATGGGCTGCGCCCACCCATAGATACCCCCCACCCTGCTGCCAGCCTGGGAACAGCCTGGCTCTTGCTCCGAAAAGGTCCCCTCTCCCTTTCAAGTGGGCTGGTGAGCTTTGACTTGGTCTTTGCACAGGCTTCATGGCATCGCATAATAATGTTCTGTCACAGTGGGTGACCTGGACCTTGTCCTGTTTCCACACATTTGGAGCCACCTGGCTAATGAAGTGGATATTGTTTTCTGGTCCATCTCTCTCACCCTATTGCTCTTCCCCCTTCCTCCACGCCCAGCTCCTCCGAGCGGTGTCAGGAGCCTCACTGCAATCGGCCTTTTCCCATCGTTGTCCGGCACAGCTCATTAACTCCTCTCAGCAGAAGAGCATGGTCATTACGGCTCGGGGGGCCGATGGGTGCCCCGCAGGGCTGGGAGCACATAGTTTCCCAGCCGGAGGAAGGCACCGGCCCGGTGTAAGCATCAGCTCAAGCTTCCACCAGCAGCTGGGAACGCAGGATGGCTGCACAGGGTTTGGTTTTTGTTTTTTTTTTTTTGGAGCTGAACACGCTCTGCTCTGCCCCCCGGCCCTCTAAAGTCACCCGGTTTGCAGCCAGCCCATGGGTGTCACAGGAGGGTCTGGGTGCCCGGTGCTGGCCACCAGCTTCCATTGCTGGAAGTGGCCTCGCCTCCTGCTCGCCCATCACCCACGGCACCAGAGAGGCTCCCCGATGCCAAACTAGAAGCCCGTCCCCTCACAATCACCACAAGGGAATAACCATCCCGGTGCGATGGCCTTGGCCAGGCGATCCCTTCCTGGCAGGCACAGCCTCCTCCTCGTCCACGGAGGGACCGGCAGCATCAGCCCTGAGGGGCTCCCACCCGGCAGCCCGCCTGTGCCGGCTGCGGCCGCCATGGCCAGCCCTGCGGGATCGGGCACGGGCAAGGCTGCGGCACGGGGGACTTTGCTCCTGGCACCGTGCGGCTGCATCTCGGGCAGAGGAAGCTTTGGGGCAGGCGGGGACACCCTGCCAGGGCACCCCCATGTCCCCATCAGGGCAGCTTCGCACCCACCCTCACCCCGGGCAGCGTGGGGACTCGGAAGCCACGGGAACTGGGGACCAGCGGGGATTTCTCCCGCAAGCCACCACGGCAGGTGAACCGGGCACGGCGGCGCCGGGGGATTTCTGCCACGGACGCGCTTACGCATTTCGTATATGCGCCTCATTTTTTTTCTTACAGTTTCATTTAACGCCTGAGCGCGTGCAGACACACCGCCTCTGACCTCACGGGCAGTGGGCAAGAGAGTTCCCACCAAAACAGGGCCATTAAATCCCCTCACTGATATTTTTTTTCTCCTCCGCCCCCACTTGCGACGAGATTTTTGCATTCCCGCCTGCCTCTGCCTCCCCCACACCGAGGTGACGTAATGTTTTGAAGCCTTCTCCCATCCCCACCTTTATTAAATATGACCCGTGGTTGATCCCCGCGCGGGGCGAAGGGAAGCTGTGGTTTCGGGAGGGATCAGACATGAAAGAGAGAGCTGCCCGCCCCGCGTGGGGCTCACTCAGCAGGGCCACAGGGAGCCCTTGCGCCCTGGCCACCCCAATATTTGCAGCCTTCCAACACTGCAGAGGTGACGGGGACGGTGGCATGGGTGCCACTTTCACCCTCCGAGAGTGCCTGGGTCTGTTAGCACTTTGCTTTAGGATATAAATGCTCTCGCTCCTCATCTTCTCCCTCCCAGATGATGGACAGAGCCACAGCTCTTCCCCCGCAGAGCTTTTGAGACAGTGGCTCAGTTGTAGGGGTCTGGTGCCCCAGCTCCGGGCTGAGCCCTACTGTCCACAAACCCCAGCCCAGCTGCTGGCCATGGCCATCAGCTGTCACCTGCGGTCCCCAGCACAGAGACCCCACCAGCACCAGCCCCATGGATGCCCCGTCCCAGCCACGCTGCACAACTTGCTGGGCACAAGTCCCCGGCAGGGACTCCAGGGGGAGGGACAAGCCCAAGGGGTCACGGAGCCGCAGAGCGAGGCAGGGGTGAAGAAAGGACTCTTCCACCCGTGTGGCCCCTGGCTCTGAGCGTGGCGAATCCCGGGCAAACCCCAGCTTCCAGCCATGCAGGCAGCTGGGGCAAGTTGGGCTGCCATGGGGATGAGAGATGCTCCCAGGTGGCTCAGGCACCAAATTTCTCCCCGCCTGGTTTCCACTGTGGTCTTACCTCACCCAACAGGAGCGCTTGGGCAGGGCCGGGGTGCCAGGGGGGCTTTGCTGGCAGCAGTTCTCCCAGCCCACAGCTCCCAGCTGGGGACACAATGGGGACCCCCCCCACGCTGTCCCCTGGCTGCAGCAGCGGTGCAGCCCTACCCACGCTGCAGATATCCATCGCCCCGGTCCCACCACCCGGCGCCAGGCAGGTCCTCCATGGCACCACCCGGCACCCCGAACCGCAGATGGAGGGGGACGAGGCAGGAGCCGGGGACAGCACAGCAGGAGGGACAGGAGCACGGGTGCCACCCCGGGCTTGCCGGGAGCTGCCGGGGAGGCTGCTGGGACAGGGCGGAGGGGTGGGCAGGAGGACACCCGGCAGCAGCACTTGTCTGTCACTCCGATAATTAATGCTTCTCCCTTACACTTTGCAAATAACTCGCAACTCTCTTTGTCTGGTGATAAATGGCCCCTTTGAAGTTCTTTCTCAAAAGCAAAGCAAAGAAACACTTTCATAATCCGGCTTCACCCCCCTGTCCTTTGCCGAGGCTCTGCTGCTCTGGAGTGGGGGGCACAGGGGTGCCGGAGGCCCCTCGCTTGCAGGCAGGATCCCTCCAGGGCTGCTCGGTGTCCCCGTGCTCTGCTGGGGGGACAGGCACAGGTCTCAGCACCGCCTCAGCGCGTCCTCTGCCCACAGCCTACAGCGTGCCCTTTCTGCGCTGGTGGCCTGGCCACTGCGTCCCCTTCCCAGCCACGTGCTCCCAGCCCTCTATGGGATGTCCCCAAAACTCCAGACCCCCCATTTTCAGAGCCTGGGGGCTTCCCTCAACCTCCCCAAGCCTTGAGCCGGAGGCAAGGGCCACAGTTGAGCGACCCCGGGGGAGCAGGGTCCCGCCGTGGGGACGTTTCGGGGTGGGGAGGTACGAACGTGACCCAGCACCCACTGCGAGCCACACGCGTGTCCCCCCGCGGCTCCCAGCCCACACTTGGGTTCTGCTTCGCTGCCACAGCAAAACAAGTTCTGCTGGGCTATAAAAAGGCCCTGGAAGCGGGGCAGGCTGGGAGCCGCGCAGCCGGAATCCATGCCAGAGCTCTTGCAGGTTGTCACCGGCTTACGTGTCAGGGCAAACAATGCTATCTGCCCAGGGATCACGGCACAAAGAACACCACAACAGCGGCCCAAACCCCAAACACAGGGTCACGGGGCAGAGCCCGCCAGCCAGCAGCTCCCCGAGAGGAGCCGGGCTGCCCCGCGCACACGGGGTCCATCCCACGCCTGGCCGTGCCGAATGGCGAGCGCGGCACCGGCACGGCTTCGCCCAGCGCGCCCGGTTCCCAAGCCCCTGGCCCCGAGCGGTGCCGGGCAGGGGGGCAGGGGCAGCCTCGCCAGCCGCAGGCTCCCCGCGCGGGGCAGATATTTCGTAGATGCCATTCTGCTTTACCGAGCAGCCGTGCGTCCTCCGACTTTTTATTAATTTTAAGGCAAAGAAGAGGGAAGCGAGCTGGAACCAGTGAGGGAGGTGGGGTTGTTTTCTGGGAAAACAAAAGCAGCGTGGCAGCGTGGCACGGCCCGGGAGATGCTCGGGGCTGGAGGAGCTCCCCACTGATGGGGCACCCAGCCCTGGGGGCAGCTTTGGTGTGAGCCCCGGCAGCACCACAGGGACCCCCCCGGCCCGGGTACCCCAACCCAAACCCCAGCATCCCGAGTCTCGCCCCCCAGTCACGGGTGCCCATCTGTGCACCACTCGCCCCTCATGGCGTCACCGGCTGCACACCAGGCAGGGGGTCGCCGCTGGCGGCTCCCCAGGCTGAGGGCGAGAGCTGCCCTAATGGAAAAATAAAAATAAACCCCAACTCCCCGCAGGCAGCATGGTCAGTGAAGGTGCGGCTGTCGCTGGGAGAAGGTTTTTGGAGGCAAACGAACGCCGCCAGAGGTTTGCAAATGGCTTCGCACCTGCGACAAGGGCCCCCGTGGGCATGCCCAAGCGCACCCCAGCCCCCGCTGCAGGTGGGACCCCCACCCCAAATGCATTTCTCCGCTAGGTGCCCCCTGGGAGGATCCAGCCCTGGCCCCCAGCAGGGTCTCCACCGAGCCGCGGGGGGAGCTGAGAGGGCAAAAATCAAAAGTAAATTGCGGGAGTCAATGGCGCGGAGCCACGGGCGGCCTCAGCGGCTGCCGTGTGACTTTGATTCCCCTATCATAACCCCGAATTAAAAATTCAAGCAATTACTTGCATGGCTTCCCTCCGATTAGGCTGGGCCTCGCGTTCATTAATGCGGGCGCACAGAGAAAAGCCATTAGGGCCGGTGGCGGGGACGGTTTCGCTGAGAACAGTTCCGCTCCAGGAAGGAGCCGGGCGAAAGCCGAATTTCACACATTTCGGGGGCCGCCCAAGCACGGCCGGCCCCGCCGCAGCCCTGAAAGCCACCTTTGTCCGCCCCGCCGGTCCCTGGGCAGGCGTCAGGGGTCCCTTGGGACACACGAAGGAGCATCGCCGGGGCGGGCAGGCTGGTCAAAGCATCAGCCCGGTGCCCGCAGCATCGAGGGGAAGGGACTGACCCCTGAGTCACCACAACGCTTCCGGAAGCGCCGAGCTGGTCGCCCCCCCAAAAGTATTTACCCAGCCCAACCCTGCCAGGCGCGCGGGACCAGGCGGCTGCACACAGCGCAGCAGGAACGTCGGCGGCTGGTGAATAAAGCTTTTCACGCAAGCCCGTTGCAGCCCTCTGCAGACCAGGCCAACGCTCGAGCAAGATGCGGCAAGTTTTTCCCCCCAGCAAGCCTGGTTTTATGAGCAAATTTCAAGTTTCGCATAGTTTTCCCTCCCCTTGCAGTGTAAATGTTTCTCCTGCCTCCCCAGGAGCCTTGGTCACCTCCTCCCTGGCTCCTGGTCCCCCATGGCCTCGGCAGGACTTCTGCCCAGCCTCTGCCCCCCGTGCCCCCACGGGAACCCCCACCTTCCAGCAGCCGCCCGTGCCAGCACGCCGGGCATGCTTGTGCTTCACCACTGGGCCATCAAGGAAATTTGCTGGACTGAAAAAATACCAGCGTGTCTAGACTGAAATACCAGTCTGGGCTCCTGGGGAGCCAGAGGACCCCCCCGGGGCAGCGCTGGCTCCTTTTCCCCAGGGGTGGCACAGGGAGATGCGAGCCCAGGGACATCCCCACTCCCCGGGTCTCGCCAACCCCCTTTGTTGGCTCCGTCCCCGTCCCCACTTGGCGCTGCCCGTGTCCAGGGCCCTGGGGTGCCTCGCGGTTTTCTTCTGCGCCCATCACCTGCACCCTCCCTGCTGTGATCCTTCCCGCATCGGGCTTTCAGCCCTGGGGAAGAGCGTTGCCTCAGAGCAGAGGTTGGCGCAACGGCGGGGTCGGACCCACCGGAGGGGGTCGGGCTGTGCCAAAAGCCCCCTCGCCAGTCATCGCCTCCTCCGTGCCGGGGCCATCCATCAGTGCGACCCCGGAGCCGCCCCGAGGAGGAGTGACAGGAGGTTGCAGCGGGGCAGAGGGGAGAAAAGGAAAACAGACAGGATAAAAATCACCGAATTAGCAGGTCCTAGGGAGGGACGGCCTGCAAGATAGCGCAGAGCTATTTTTTATGGGAGAGACAGCAGGCATGAACTGAGGATCAGCCTCTTCCCTCTGACCCCGCCACTGGAAGTCACCCCTGCCTTCACCACCCCATTGCTCACCTACCCATGTGCCATTCCTGCCACCGGACCCCCGTCCCTGCAGCACTCGGCACCGCTGCTGTGACCCCCACCACCCCAGGGTCCCGCAGAGGGGCCAGGAGTGGAATCCTCCTTCCCCTCGCTTGGGGAGGTGGGGAGCAGCGAGGCCACATGCAGGCTGGGTCCCCAGGGGCTGCATGGGGCACCCACATCCCAAGGGGCACCCCAGCCCTCCCACCACCCTGCGCCTGCGGTCCCTGGGCCCCCGCAGAGCCAGGGCGACAGCCATGGGCCCCCCCCGGGGCTGTGCACAGGGGAGGAAGGGTTGGGTTTGTCACATGAAGGAACATGCCTGCGCCCCGCTTGGATCACGCTGCTGGAGGGCAGCTCCCCCCCCCCGCCCGGGGCCTGGGGGGCCCTGGGGGGAACCGGGGGGGACCCCTGCAAGGGGGACCCCCATGCATTCCCGTGCACCCGGAGAGGGGGGGGTCCCCAGGACCCCCGCAAGGGGGACCCCCCCGTGCTTCCCGTGCACCCGGCGAGGGGGGGCCCGGGCACCCCCACCCCCCCGCGTGGGGAGCCCCCGCCGCCGCGATCGCGCCCGCCGGTGGCCGGGGACGTGGTGCCACCTGGTGGCCCGGCGGCCCCTTCCCGCCCGGGGCTACCGGACCGCTGCCACTCCCAGCCCGGGGGCGGCCGCACCGGGACCCCACCCGCCCCAGGGTGAGGGGTGAATTGGCGCCTCTGCTCTGGCTCTACAAAGAGAGAGGGGAAGGGAAAAAATAAAGAAAAATAAAAATGGCTCTGTGAAGGCAAGGGGAGATGTGCAACGACCCCTCCCCGGCCACTGCAAGCCGGGTCTGGTGCCGCTGGCCAGGAATTTTTGCCCAACACAAGCAATTGCTTCAGCTCGCCAAGACATCACCGCACACGCCGGCCTGGTCCCGGCAAGAGGCGCGACGCTGGCGCGCGAGGCCACGCGGCCTCTCGAGCACCACGCTGCGCGTTTGCCGAGCCGGGTAACGCAATTAAATGGAAAGGGCTTTGCAACCTCAGCTTTGAACTCACTGGGCAGCTCCTTGCTGGGTTGCATGGGGGAGAGCCCACCACCACGGGCAGCCCCCCGGGAAACCCACGGGGGTGCAGGTGGGTGCGAGCACCGCCCAGGGGAAACGCTCCCTCCGGGGCTCGGCCGCAGGGGACATCCCAGTGCGGGGACCAGGCAGGCTGGGCACTAAAGCCCTTTTGTCTTCACCCACCCAGTGACCCCACGCGGAAGAACGGGCAGATTGTCTTTCAAACGGAGCCGATGTGGAGCTTGAATGTCCCTTGCCACCCTGGCTATAAATCATCCTGCATGTGATAAGGTAATTACCTTCTCCTTGAAACTATTCATAGGAAAACCTATAAAGCGCCTGGCTTGTAAACACAACAATAAAGAGGCAGGACAATAAAACCTTGGCCGGGGTGGGGAAGGTGCTGCCTTTCGCTGGCCCGGAGCACCTTGTGCTTCACCAGCCCCTGGCTGAGGACTGAGGCTGCGTCTGCCCCCACTCCTCGTTAGCAGCAAGCAAGTGGCACAGGGCACACACACTCCACGCTGCTCCACCAGGCGCCAAAACCGAGCATCTGACACTAAAGAGACACATAAACTCATCACTGACCTTGGTTATCAGGCAGGAGAGCCCACCCCAGCTCTGCTCCAGCGCCCTCAGGACTGCACCCAGGTGCAACCAGCAGCAGAAATTCGCCCGTGGGGCTGGGGCCGGGCACAGCTGAGCCCCACGACTGACCCGGGTCCCCACCTAGCAGCATTTTAGCTGTTACCCACAGAAATTAGGCCTGAATCTCTGTAGCTGCCCCCTCCGCCCTCCCATAACGTGTGTCTCCCCAGAAATGCCCGTGTGCTGGCAGGGAGGGGACGCGGCTGCTGGCTGCTCCTGGCCGCTGAGCGGGGCTGAGCCCAGCGCTGCCAGCCCTGACGGAAGGCAGGGGTGATGGTGTTTCTCTCATCTTTGGAAGGATGGAGTTCCACCAGTCAGAGCAAAAGCCAGCTCCTGCCTGTCCACCCTCCCTTGTGCACCCAGCTAAGGGTGTCCAGAAGCTGGGGGAAGGATCTTCCTAGAGGAGAACAAAAGCCTGCCGTCGATACAAGACCCATTTACATTCTCCTCTTTGCAGGCATGAAGTTTGTAATGAACGTGCAGGGTGAGACCACAAAATCCAGACTCTACCCAAACTGGCACTTCGGTGCTCGTGGCTGAGGTGATGGGTTGAGTCGATGCCTGGGATGCTCGGAGCCTGCAAGCATCCCTAGGGAAAACGGCTCCAGAAGAGAGCGACCGATGGTATGCACCACCAACAAAACCCAACCCATAACTGACTCAGTTCCTTCATGGATGAACTGAACTCCATCTGGCGTTCAGACACGCGGACTTATTTTTGTCTGGTCTTGAGGGAAATACAGCGGCCAGGTGTTGAGGAGTGGGCTCAGCAGATGGGAAGGTGCTGAACCCCTTCTGCTTCAGCATGCAGTGATGAGTTGGGCTCTTCGTTAAACACGCAACTCACATGGAGAAAACTGCCTATGCTGCCTTCAGCCAAGGCTACCTAGAGACTACTTTTGCTCCCAAAGATAAAAGATGTTATCTTGGTGTCTGAGGATTGTGGGTTCCCCAATATGGGTCGAAGTGCTGGACGTGGTTATTTAGAAAACTTCACACGCTGAGCGGGCAAGGCTGCTACCACGCTCAGCGGGGACGCTCGCTTCTGGTTTTTTCAGCCACTTGAGCTCTTGCTTTGCCTCCGTCGCTCGCTCAGCGCTGCTCAGAGCACAAATTCGCATTCCCTCAAAAGCCCTTACGTGTTTCAGGAGCCAGGTGAGACTTCACAGAAATTTGTAATAAAAACCAAAAACATAGGCCAGGATTGAGAATCCCAGCAGCTCCTGTCCACTTCTTGGGGCACATAAAATACCCGTGGAGGTGGATTTCTCAGCATTGGGAGCAAGCCAGTCGTTTCTGGGGTGCCCACATGGCCCCTTCGCTGTGATGTGGGAACTGAGGCTCGGGCTTGCGGCCTCACCTCTGCAGTGAGCTCTGCTCCACGATTCTGTGCACAAAGGCAAAACTCTCTCCAAAGCAATGTAATTCTTAAATCAGCAGGGATTTCTCCGTTCAGAGGAAGAGCCGTCCTCCTCCCGCTGCTGCCCTCGGGTGCGGGCTGCTGGGACAGCCCCTGCTGCCTGACCACACGTCAGACACCGAGTCCCGCAGCCGCCTTACCCCCAGTATTTCAGCTGGTGCAGCATGTTGGCAAACCCGGGCAAGAACTCCAGGCACAGTCATGTTTTCATAGAATCATAGAATGTTTTGGGTTGGAAGGGACCCCTAGAGGTCATCTAGTCCAACCCCCCTGCAGTGAGCAGGGACACCGCTAACCAGATCAGGTTGCTCTAGAAGAAATCTGTCCAGTTACCAAACCACAGCTGCAAAACGGGTTTGATTCACACGGTGGAGACTCAAAGACAGCTACAGGTACAATTGGAGCAGCCAAAGAGGGAGAAAAGGAACAAGTGTCAGCTTAAGTGTAAATTTGTAATTTGAAGCATAGCCAGGGGTGCTCCTGAGCCAGGATGGGGCCCATGCCCCGCTGCGGACCAGCAAGGGCGGTCGGTGGTGGTGCCACACTCAGCTCTGCCGCTCTCCTCCTCAGCCTCTGTCCCCGGTGGCTGCTCAGCCTTTCAGAGCACGGGGACAAGCCCGACCGTACGCCCGCCACGGGCAGAGCTGCTCCTGCTGCAGGCTGTTACAGCGGGGGAAGCCGGGAACTGGCCCCCTGCATCCAGCAAAAAAGGCTCCGTTACTCTGAAGGGATTTCACACCGTCCCACACTGCTCGAGGCCCACTGAAACCAGCAGCCAGGACGGAAAAACAAAGCAGACAAATTTTGTATCCCAAAGAGCTTTTATGGCAGCCAGGGCTTGTGCTAAGCTCTGTTCAAACATCCACCCAGAGGTTAGGACAGCAGGCACTTAACTCTCCAAGTGCCCTACAGACCGGCTCATTCCTGGAGGCACTGATCTGTCCCCAGCAACAGCAGGGAGCTCGGTCCTCCACGGGCTCTCAGCACAGCAAGCGAGTGTGGAAGAAGTTTCTTCATCAGGAAGGGAAAGGGGACAGAACTTCAGAAACAAACCTCCACGGGGTGCAGAGCATCACTGCACCTCCCACAGGAAGGCGACAGAGCCACAGGGGTAGCACTGCTTGAAGAGTCAAAATTCCAGCCTCTGAGGACCTACTTTCAATTTTCTGGCTTACGCAGCACAGTACCACACACCTGGAAACAAGGAATTGCGAGTTTTTGGAAGTCAGGATGAGTTGAAGGCAGCAGGGAGGCGCAGGCCATGTGTAAGACACCAGGAACGTGGACGGATGAAGGCAAAGTGTGTTTGCTCTACGCTGTTACTCAAATATTGGCATATTTAGGTTTATTGCAGGAACACAAGAGTGACAACATTTGCAGTGCTCAGAAAAACAGAATTCTTCCAGACCCCTGCTTTACAAACACGATTTTGAATACAGCAAGCAATAGTAACAAAATGCTTTTAGATAAAGCTGAGAGAAGAGGCTGGTTTTATAAAATATACAAAGAAGGAAAAGACATTTGTTTTCCAGGTGGTAGCACTGGAACAGTTAAGTGTAGAACCAAAACCAAACCGGGACAACTTAAGAGTTCACTAAACATGAAAATAAAGATTAAAAAAAAGTTCTAGAGGTCTTTTCATCAGGCATTATGAGGAGTTTTTAAAAGTCTGAAATAAATTGTTTAATACCATCAAGAGGAAACTTCCTCCGGATGCCCGGTGTAGGCAGAAGCAGTGTGTTTCTTCTCTGTGCCCAGTCAGAAGTGTAAGTTATTGGTCACTGAAACGGGCGTTTCTTTCTAAGCCTCTGTTAATTCAGCGGCGCTGGCATGGCTTGTCAAGACATCTTCCAGGTAAACAGACACCCTCACCCTCGCTTTGCCCTCTAGCTGTTTCTCTATCCCACCGAGATGTTCAATAGCTCCTTTTAATACTCTCTCCCTCTCGCACAAGTCCGTGCGCATTCCGCCTTCGTTTTCTTCAGCTCCAGATTTCAGATACTGCAGGACATAGGATTTGATGGCATCCCCGTTTTCTGTTACGGTTTCCCAAATGACAGGCAGGTCTGTGCTCTTTGCCAGGCTTAACAAATGCAGCAGAGCCTGGCAGATCTGCGTCCTGAGGCTGGCACTGTACTTGAATTCCAGAAAGTCCTCGGTGTCTTCACTCTTCTGCAAGGCCACCACCAAGGCACTCCAGATTTGGCAGAACTGCTCAGTGGAGCCGTAGCATTCCCTCTTGCTAGGGATGGAGAGGGCCATGGCTGATTTGATTCGGACTTTAAAATTCTTGCAGGACTTCACTACTGAGGAGAGTGCACTGTATGCCTGCGTGGTCCAAGGAGCCTCTCCTACAAAAAACCAACCAAGCAAAACAAAAAACCCTTTTCAATCAGTCAAAACGTATAAAACTGTAAACGTATCTCCTAAATATTTAATGAACTTATCTTTACTGTATTTATTCTTGTCCAAATGAGAGAGTCAGGGGTTATGAAATGAAAAATTAGTTTAAAACCAGTTAATCTTCTGAAGTTTTCTAAGAGGGAAAGTGAAATTTTGCATCTATTCACAGCTGTAATCCCATCCTCACGCTCTTTTCTAACACGCAGATCCAACGGAACACAGCACAGTTATGCCTGCATCAGCATTGGCAGGATCTGAGCCTGTTTCACTGGCACGAGTTCTAGGAAAGCTATGACAGCAAGACTCAGCTCAGCTTGCTTTCTCCCCTCTTCCCCAACACGTTCGTAACACAGACCTTCCTATCACAACCACAACCCGCTGTGCAAATCCAAAGCCCGTGGGACAAGTTACTCACCGAGTGGCAAGGCAGGGTTCTTAAACACATTCCCCAGCGCGTAGCAAGCATTCCAGCGCACTTTCATGGTGGCCTCACTCTGAACAGTAGAAATAAGGGCCTGAAGGGATTCCTCGATGGCTTCCCTAAACCTGGGGTTTGCTATGTGATATGGTTGAAGGAAATGAAGCACGTTCCCAAGGGCCCGGACTGCATTACTCTTTACCTGGAACACAACATACAGAAAAACCATTCTAGCTTTCAGCTTGTAGGGAAAGCTTTTGTCAAGCCTGCTATGAAATCATGCTGAGGGCCAACAAGGAGCCCATCTGGAATCAGACTGGTGTTGCCTTAGATGGCAGCTTCCTAAACGCTACCGGGAAGATCATTCTCTGCAAATGGTCACCCTGGGGAAAAAAAAAGCCTCCAAAACTCCCCACACCCCTTGCACTGTGGAAAAGCGCAATCAAATGCCCTGCAGGTCAAACAACATGGGAATCCTCCAAACACCAGCTCTCAGAAGAGGATGCTGAGCTGCAGCTCCCTGTCTGTTGGGGCAAGACGCCCCAAAGTAACTGGTGCCTTTTTTCCTTTTTTTTTTTTTTTTTAAATAAAAATGCAAGTGTTAACTACACCCTGATAACTCCACCCTCCTTCCTCTCAGTCATACCTTGTCTCTGTCCTTGGATGCTTCAGTGGCAGACCGCAACATTTTCAACAGCAGGAGATCAGAAAATTCCTCTTGAAAGGTTTGTCCCATCGTTTCCCTAGCAGAGGAACAACGCTGTGAAAGGCCAGCTCAGATGATCCATCCCCAAAGGTGCGATACAATCCTTTGTAAATGCGTATGAACAACCTTCACTCTTTAGAAGCTAATATGTAAGGCAGACCTTACTACATGTGACCACTACGTTTATTAATTTAAAACCAAACTATCAATGCAAGAAAGCCGGTTAGCAATGCATTAAGTCTGTAATAAAAAACAGAGGACAATGAATGGCTCAGAAGCAATTCTGTAGCAGGAATATATGGTAACTACTTCTCCTGTTAAAAATGTAACAGTAGGTTAGAATTCCTTCAGTCTTTGGCTTGAGGAAGTGTTAAATATTTATTAATTTTACTTCTGTGTTACGTTGAAAGTAAAGTAAGCAGGGAACATGCAATTACACAAAGCAGCATACAAGAAATAGAAAACTGAAAAGTAAACTTGGAATATACTCCAGAACTAATGATTAGGAAGACCCAAACCCAAGCAGTTTAGTAGAGCTCAGCCCCAGATGGATATGGGAGCCTTACAATACAGTGTCATACACTGGTAGAGACACAGGCTGAAGAGTGGTTAAAAAGAAGCATCCAAGCCAAATTTTGGCTTTTTTGATACTAAGTAGATTCAGTACCCTCTGTCTGATGCTATGGGAATAGGGGCAGAGAGAGGTCTGCGGGCCAAGGCACGCTTACGCACATGTTGATGATCAGAGTGTCTGTAAGATTGCCCAGGGACCAAGCTGCTTTGGCACGGACGTTCGGAGACTTGTCGTGGAGGGAATTCAGAATAGCGTTTGCTGTGTCTGCCACAAACATCACATCCTATAAAAGTAAAAACCGCTGCAAAGTTAGAAAGTTTTAAAAACTCAGCTGATTTCCTTAGTAACATACGCATTCTGGCCTCTCTAGGGAAAAGGGTACCTGCACAGAGACCAGCTCTGTTAATTATACTCTTCCTTTTTAGGTGACAACTTTTAACGCATTTATGGTGCTCTCTGTACAGCTTTGATCTTTAATTACAGTCCAAGCCTGCGTGCTGACCAAGTTCACCACTCTCTTGGGTCGCTGCTGCTGAAAGGTTTCAATGTATTATTTAATTTCATTGCTGCTTTAGTTACTTTGGATTTTAATATAATTACCTGGTCTGCCAATCTTGTACTTATCAAATCCCACTCTTAAGAAAGTAATTGCTTCTCCAAACTCCCTGTTGAGCTGCCTGTCTAATTTTCACTTCTACGGCACATCACATTTCCTTTTCATTCCCTCGCCTATGGTAAAGGATTTTCTTTCAAAATATTTTGGACTCAAATCTCAAAGTCAGCTACCAAATAATTTTTTTTTTTATTACAATCTCCCATTTAAGGCCACACTGCAAAAACTACAGAGTCTTATGGCTCAGCCAAGCTAAGATCAATTTTTTTTGTGGAAACGAGAGCCCTTTTCTCTCAGTAAGTCTTACTTCTCAGTTTTAAGAAAAACTGAAGCCGTCCCACTAAAAACTTGTTAAACTCTACTGAGCGCTGTAAGCTGTTCCCTTCTTCCCACCTCCACCTCATCTCTCACAGCTCCTTTGTGCCAACCTAGCCCTTTCCACTTCTGTCCCCAAGAGCTCAGGGATGATCCTGACCTCCCTCCTTTTGCTCTCACTTATGAGGCACTCCGGCTTCTGCTTCATCTCACTTAAAACTGCACTGGTTCTGTTCACCACACAGAAGGCAAGAGCAGGTCTGGAGACAGAAAAGCAAAGCTGTATACACGCTACAGACCAAAAGCAAGAAGGAAGGCCCATTCATTCCAAAAGAACTCATGTCCCACACCTTATGGTTCATCAAACCTGTATAAAATGGCTCAAAATATGAGAAATGGGCCAGTTCTGACCTGCCGAAGGCAAGAGAAGAGGATGTAGACTCCAAGCGCACGTGCGGCAGCAGCTTTTACCAGTGGGTTCTCACTGTGGTTCAGGCCGAGGAGCAGAGTGACGCACAGTACCTGCTGGTCGTTCTGCAACAATAAGCAGTCGTGGCAACAGAGAGAAACTGGAAAGATCTCTGTCCCACAAAGACAACTGACAAATACTCTGAAAGACCCTCATATGTGGAATCTATAGAAGCTACCATTCAGAGTGTACTCTTTTCTTTAAAGTAAGTTGACTGGCATTTCAAGATGCCGCACAGGAAACGGGAATGCTTCCAGCAAACATGATCTCACTGCTGTTAGATAAGACCACATAGGAAACCAAAATATTAACTATCATCCAAACGCAAAAGGTATGGCCCATCAGAGGTAAACCAGACTGGATCGGTCACTTTTTCCTGTCTTACTTCACTCTTTCCCCTTCATTAACAAGGACAGCCAGGCAGATTAAGTTCATTCTGGACAGATTGTCAGTTTACCAACCCATGACAAAGATCTTTGTTTCATCAGAGCAAAGGGTCAGAGTGGGCACTGACTTGACCCCACGTGGCCACAGGGACAAGAGAGCGTACGGGATCAAAGTACAGAGTGATGAAGCACATGCTGTACTTGGAGAAACCAGACGGAGAATTCCAGAGATACTGCTGTACAAGCAATTCTTGGGCAAATGAAATCTGGCAGAGTACTCCCCATCAAGAAGGGCACAGTGACATAAAAGGAGCTGCACAATGCGGCGGTGATACGCTGCCAAGGCTTTCATGTTTAAAAGCATATTTCATGTTGCAAAAGGAGAGCAAAGCCAACACATTTGTTTGCTTCTGCCAGGGCAATCACTGCAGTTCAGTGTTTTAAAAGCCAGCCAAAAGAAAAAACATGCATGCAAATTGGTGAACAATGTTGGTCCATGGCTGTCAGCTCAGCTGTCTCTTCAAACACTTAACCAGCAAAGTAACAACCCTTCACCTCTCCCTCATGCAATGAAATTCTTGCCCTCCATCTCCCGTGCATCATTGCTAAGACCGAGTATTCATGGCAGGGCCAAACAGCCTCTGTGACCCACAGTTTAATTATTTTGACAGACTAATTACTCCCAACACTGCCTTTTCCAGTCTTCAATAATCGCAACTTGTTCAGAATGTTAAAAAAAAATAAAAATCTGGAAGATTCCTCTACCTTGCTTTACACTACTGTAATCTGGCAGACAAGTACAAAGCCTCGATAGGTAGAAACGCCACACTTAAGGGAGTGCTCTCTTACCTGCAGACTGCTGAAAGCTTCTGGCAAGATCGAGGACAGGGCATCACAGGCGCTTGTCTGAAGAGTCGCGTGTGGAGAGTTCTGAAGAGTGCCCGGTAAAGGGCCATTTAACATCATAGTCCAGAAAGTTACAACCTACAGAAGAAGCAGCCACATTTACCTACTTAAACTCAGCAATTATGCCTAAGTTCTGTCATAGATTGTCTTTTTCTATGATCATCTTTAAGACATGCTTACAGCAGGTAGCATAATCACACATGGAAGTGATCACAACTGCATGGAAGCCTAAAACACTTTGCATTCAGAAACATTTGAAAGACATTTTAGTACTGCTATCAAGCAGTTATTCACCGAGTACTGTTTGTTTCCTTCTCAAGGCCACATACATTCAGATTAGATTGTATTAGGTAGAATTATGATTCCATTCTTGAATCCACACAGCTGGGTATTTTCATTTGCCTGACAATTTGCATTTACATCAACTAGGAGGAATCCAGTGCTACCGGACACATTTCCTATTGTAGGATCGCTGGTGACTGGCTCAAAACTTAGCCTAAGCCAAAGAAATTTTTTCAATTGCCTTGTGTTCACAGAAGCAAGACCTAAACAGACCTATGTTACTACTAGGATGCCAGTTCCTCAGCTTCCACAAACTTATCCAACAAACAGCCTCAAACAATGAATTTTTCTGAAATCATATATATTATGGTTCTGGCCACTCTCTCTGCACTTGTGAGCAGCCAGAACACGTAGGCTGGCTCTTGTAACAACACAAATTCACCAAAACTCTGTAAGCTATGTCTAGGCCTAATGCAGCAGTAATGACACATGCAAAATCCGCACTGTTCTTCCAGCTTTCTGACTTAGAGCAGGCAGGAGGAGGAAGGATGAAGAAAGGCAGAGAGGCACCATTATTATCATGTAAAAGGGGGCAAAAAAAACCAAACCAAACCTCAAAAACAACACACATGCCTACTAAAACAAATGGCAAAATAATACAGGAAGTCTACAAAGACTGCACATGTCAGCACCTAGAAAGCTGCAGGTCCCTTTCTGTTTTCCTGCAATCGATTTATCTATATCCATGCCAGTAGTTGCAGAGAGTTCAAGAAAGGAAGCTCAGTGAAGTGGAACCTCAGAGGGAGCCCACGCACTTACCACACTGACAGGTACTCTCTGATCAGGGGCAACAGCTGAATCAGGTTTGTACTGCTGTAGCACGCCTGTGCCCAGCTCCTCCAGAAGCTGCAAGGAAACAAAAAGCAATTTGGTCTTTATCAGGGATGACTCAAGTACCATGGAACTATAGCAACCTTTACCTAGGACTATACTTACTTATCCAAGGAACAAAAATAAAAGATGCAGTATTGTTTTGGACTCTATTCTGTACCTGCTAGTGAAGAAGTTAGAGAAAAAGCCTTTCTTACATGAGGTCACCGGCTACAACAGCATAACAAATTGTCAAGGAAAGAGGAAATCTCTCCGAGCTTTCCCTTGGGTGACAGACTACAGTTCCTGCACCAGCTGATGCCAAATCAGGGAAGGGCCAGTGTTATAGTCTTGCATTTCCCAAGCTTCCTGGCGACTCAGCAGAGCAACAAAATTCTGCTAAGAATTCAAGATTGGAAGCAGAAGGTGCATTTCTCAAAGTGTCAGGGCACTGCATTTCCCAAGCCCCAGCTCTTTACAGTGTGTGCTACATCAAACACAGAAAGACGCTGTGAATATTCATCACTACTCATCTGTATTTGCAAAGCGCAGTAATAGATAAAATTGACTTGGTAAAAAAATGCTGATGTTTCCTCATGCTCTTACTTTGGCTCCATGAAGCTGAATGGATGGATCCATTTCTTCCATGCATCTGCAAGCCACTTCTCCAAGTTCTAGGAAATAGCTCTGAGCCATAGAGAAATAGCCTTTCACAAGAAGAGCCAACACCTAAACACAACCAAAAGAAATTCCAGTCAGCGTTTTTTCCTTCCCTTAAACCAAAACACCCCAAATACACACAGAGAGGATGTTAATGGGCTAATCAACACTGGGACCATATACTGAACTCTGATGTAACAGATACACCTTGCAGCACAACTTCTAGAATGCTACAGCTAATTCGAAACCTCCCTATTCCATTATCTTGTTCAAAAAAGGGCTACACAAGCGCTATCGGGTAGCAACACAATGAATTATTTACTGTAAGTGAGGTCTCCTGTAGCTAAAAAACTACACAAGAGTGCCTGTAAGAGCATTCTGTATTTCCTGTAATACCGCTGCTGCATTCTGTGAAGCTGGATTTAGCAAATATTCATTGTTCCAGAAAAAGAGTGAGACTCCTTGGGATGCAGGTTACAAAATCTTACTATTTTCTATGGTTACATGAATTAAAACAAGGCCAAGTCTCAACATTGACAAGTACTCCTTTAGTCATACCAGCATCACTCCATACTTCCTTGCAGGCTGTTCTTTGACTGCGAGGTTCTTCCCCACTGTTTTCTAGCAAAACTTTAATTTAGGTTCTGTATGGAGGAGTTTGCATGGGAAATACTCACAGCCTTCACCAGATGCCAACACACACACAAACAAATATTTAAAAATAATGAAGGTAACAAAAATCACAGGCAGATGAACTTACTGCAAGCAGGTTTACTATGGGACAATTATGCTGTGGCCACAGGCACAGAATCAAGACGTTGCTGCTCTTTCAGTTGCAGCAGCTCAGACACGCAGCACTAGCAAACGCTTTAGCCTAAATCTCACTGAAAGAACTAGGAGCTAAGGCAACCCACAATGAAGGCTCGGCTGCCATGAGGTAATCTGATATTGTACCATGCTGTTCATTTTACAAGCTAGCTGGTTCATCCCACCTGTAAGGATTCCAGTCGAAGAGGACATGGTTCATAAACGCTGGAAAACGATGGAAAGTTAGCATCACTGTCAGAACAGGAATCCTCTCTGGGCAGAACGATGATGGAAACACAGAGACGGAGAAGCCAGCATGGTTCTGAAGACGAACATCCTGCTGGATTATCTGGAGGCTCCCCTTCTGAGCGGAGTGCTTTTCTCCACTGCTCAGAAGAATTAAATCGGTGAGGGGTTGTGCTACCACTATTATTTAGCCCTGAAGAACTAGGCTGTTGCAAAAGTAACTGCACCTCTGGTAAAGGTGCTTGGACAGATACTATAGCCCCTAATAACGTGAGACTAGAAACTCGAACATTAACATCTGCAAGAAAGAACAGGGCGGGGGAAGAAAAAGCCAGTCACACATCAGCATCCTTCTTCAGCAGTTTCCAGACAAGACAGACCATAACATATCATTCAATAGCAATACATACATTTATGTGTTTATGAAACACAAGCGGTACGGGGTAAATTCACAACTGTTTGTAATAACCAGTGCTGAATTAAGATATAGCATATACAAAGAGGCTCCAGACAAACAGAATGCAAACCTTTATGACAAACGTATGGCTTTATCTGGTTCCAAACTCTTGTCAGCAACCCAGGTTTTAAACGGTTGTATGGTGCATTTGAAACCAAATTTGCAAGGCACTGAAACACACAAAAGAACATACATGGAGTAGTGGTTACAATGTCAGCCTGGCCTCCAACAGATTTGGTTTTACATTTGCAATTTAGGTCATTTAGACAGCTAATTATCTGAGGGCACCTGAAAACAAATGCCCCAATTATCTGCTGTTTGAAAACTGGTTAAACACATGTTCTTAGGGGCCAAGTTCTAACTACTGTGACCTGGCATAAAGACCAAGGAATTTCAATAGCCCATGGAAAGCTTTTTTTGCCAACTTGGATTCCAATTCTAAAGCCCATGTGAGTCTTCAGAATCATTTCATAGGTTCATTCAGCTCCAAAAAGACTACACAAAAGAAATGCAGCAACAAGAGAATTGTGCTGAAAAGAAACCTTAGGACTCTGTAGGAAGACTCAATTAACGAAGCCTTGTGAGACAACAACAGTCTATTTCCCGCCACCACTCTAGTTCTCAATCTCTCTTCAAGACTTCATCTAGAGACTGGTATCATCTCTTGGGCAGCATTTGAAATATTTACAATACAGTTACCTTGACTATTTGTGTCAGCGTTTGAGAAGAGGATTCTGCTACCAGGGCTAGCAGCAGGCAGCGGTGCAGCTCCCGGATGCTAGAAGCAATAGTTACAGAGAAGGGAGTAAAAGCTCTCTTGTGATCATTAGCATCTTCAGCAACAGAAAGAAACTGCTTAGAACCTTCCAGGATGGCTGAGAGAACTTGAAGAGCACAAGCACGGGTCTGAAATGATAAAACATTTCTATTACCCACTTTTAAACACCTCCTCCGAGCTGACAGAGAAATTTTTAAACTTACAAAAGTCTAATTCTCCAAGCAAGAGAAAATTCAACTCCAACTATCTTTTTCTCATAACTTTAAGCAATACAACCAATCCTTTGTTTCTTTAATCAACACATCCTCTTTTTATTTCTTGAGGTACAGTGACCAAGCAGCACAGATACAGTAGCCAAAGCATATACTGAAGGCCAGACAAGACAACTCTTAAGATTAATATGGGAAAAATACAATGGTTTTTCTGCTCGGAACTGCCTCACCTTTGGAGAAGGGTCCTTTAAAGCAATGGTCATCAAGGACACTGACTGCGGGCTGCCAATACCAGGTGCATCAGGAACAAACGCTGACCAGTAGCCATAAAGAACTCTTTTTTCTATTGATTTTATAGCGGAGAGGAAACAGGCTAGAGCCCCTTGACGAACATTGGCCTGATAAGATCTTAAAAACAAACAAAAAGATTAATGAAACAGCAGCAGCGAAAAGCAATGGACTTAACCTCTTTCACATATATTAGTGGCTAGCTATGAGATGAAATTTTTTAGACCAAGAACAGGAAGAGAAAGAACAAATTTACTTTCAAACCAATACAAATTACTGCCTTCCAATTTTCTTGTATCACCACCACATAAATCAAATGGAAAAGCAATTTCCTCAACAGTTTTGATTAAGAACAAAGCGCTAGGATCCTGTGGAAGTATAAGAGTCCACAGGAACAAAAGGTATGCTCTCACCTGATACATGACCTTAAATTGTTATGAACAACAGTACACCTGCTACCATGCTTCACATGAACAACAATCACCTCATTTTGCTCTGCATTCCACCTTCAGCATCAGAATATTCCGACTCACTGCTGCTGATTCTTTTCCAACTAGCACAATGTGAAGACGAGTGATCCTTTCCAGCAGGCACGTACGCAACATCGGATGCACGACTCCGAGGACCCGAACAAGGACTGTTCTGCACATCCCCCAAGCGTAATTTCAGCATGTCGGCTCCAAGGGCAGATTCATTTCCTGCATCAGTCAAATCTTCTCTTCCTTCTTCCCCAAACTCTCCCTTCTTCTGCTTCCCTTTGGATTTTTTTCTTCGGTTCTGTTTTAAGACAAAAAAAAATAGATGATTTTTTTTTTTTAATCCTTTGAAGTAATATCTAGAAAGATGTGCAAACACTTTTATAGTTGTAAATCATTTACTAAGGGAAAAAGGTCTCATCTGAAAACAAAACTAATTGCTAATCCGGAATAAAAGCAGAGTTTAATATAATAAATCATGCGCTCCGTATAGTACATCCACATCAAATTATACACATTTCTAAATGAGTTTTTAGATGAGATTTAGTTTAATCAAGAGTTATCACAGCTATTTAGCATTCTTCTGATGCAACATTACTGCACATAAGTGCGATTATATGTATGTGCAATACTGTACACACAGAAACAGTTGCTTCTTCAGTATCTGAGAGTTTACAAACTCTGCTTATCAGTGGCAACAGTTTATACCTGAATAGCCTCAAAAATTAAGCTTTGGCCTCTTCATCAGTAAAGCAAAAAATTCCCAAGAAAACTTTTAGTTAAAAATTGTGTTTCACACAAAAATGATTAAAGAAGAGAAACAGTAAATACTTCTGCAGCTCTTTTAGAGTTATGGTAGGTATTTAATATTAAAAAGAAACAAGTCAATATGACTATACAACTTCATTTTCTCTAATGTCTTTTGGACAATCGGTAATCCAAAATGTTTACAGGGTTAAAAAATAACCTGTAGAAGGATTAAGCAGAACAGATGGGGGAGGGTGAGGAAATCAGTCTCTAGATGAACTTGACTTCCCCAAGGAAGAGTCAAGCAATTGTGCAAGTGTTAGGAGAGAAAATGTAACTTATAAAATAAAATCTTTGGCCAGTCTGCACGCACCAATCCCATGTCTGCAGGCCAAGAATTCTTGGCTATAGATGAATAACTGATGCACAAAGCTTAAGTCAGGAAAACCAATCTCTGCAGAGCCGTTTGTTCTCGTCATCTGAGTTTACAAAGCGATTTTACTCGGTGCAGAGATTTATGATCAATACCCTTAAAGCAAAGAATGTGAAATGTATCACACGCTCAGAACACAAAGAGCCTGTTAGCCCCTAACATCACATCAGGTAACGTACAACTGCAGCATGCACACAACGAGCATGCAGCAGAATCGGTGTCATTTCAGCTCACCCCTGTCTGCTTTAAGGTGGCTGTTTCCGATTGTTCCTGTTTGACAGGCGATCTTTTATCATACTGAGGTAACGGAGCTGGGTACAAGGCTGTGGGCATTTCTATGCTCAGTCCTGGCAGTCCATGAAACATACATTTCTAGAACAGGAACAAAAACATTAGCATACTTTTCCTTTTTCATGCACAAAGATTTACCGTGTATTTACTCGGGTGTTCATCAATTTTTGATTGGGTTTGTGATCCTTCCTCCAGGTCTTGCCTCTCCCCATGCTATGTAACAGCTATGTCACATCTGAAATTCAACTACCTCTAGAAGGATTTTAAGTAGGTCCAAAAAAAAAAAAAAAAACCAACCCCATGAACCTCCCATCTTTCTCCCACATTCTTTTGAGGGAAGTGCAGTTAAGATGCTGTGAGAGAAACTTAACGTCTTTTTCTTTGCATCTCACACTACATTTCCCCCACGCTCAGGCTTCTCTGCTCCCCCTTTCTCATCTTCTCCTCCTGCTTCCCACTTAACAAGCATCTGGAACATGCACCTTCCAGCCTCTGCCTCTTTCTCAAGGTGGATTTCAGTATTTACCTTTAACACTGCAAGAAGAGCTCCAATTTGGTCAGTCTGCATTAGTTTCATCTTCCCACCATTTAGAAGTGACTGGATACCTTTCAGTGCATTTTGCAGTAACTGAAAGCCAAAGCACAGAATTACTTACTTTTCTTTCCCAAAACATTGAAGGTTTGCATCTTTCAAGTGACCTTCTAGGCAATTACAGTCTTGCTCAACATAATTACTGGGACAGTTACTTATGTTTATTAAAAAAAAATAAAATTGACTATTTAAGCAAAATCTCAGTTGACAATATTCCAAATTTTATATATTCCAAATTCCAACATTCCAGCAGCACAATCCCTTAATTAGAGTATTCAAGACAAATAGACTTGCACTTACCATGCAGAAAGTGATGTCATCTACATAGAGGCTTTTGAAGACTGCAGAACGCTTAGGAAAGTTTGAAAACAGACATTTCTATAGGGCTCATCCAAGTATGGCTGGCCGGGCACACTAAGATTAAGGCAGGAGACAAATGGCTGGTTCACAGTCTGTCCCACCACATTATAAAGTTACACAAACTCAGATGCGAGCCCTCAATTGTAATAGATTCCTAAGCACCTGGTTCCAACGTGTTTAATTACTTCAAGCCATCAACACAGGTTTGATAATGCTCACAGGAAAACTCTAATATTGCAAGAGTTTTTCCTGACATTAAAGTCAGAGAACAGTTGAGGTTGGAAGGGACATCTGGAGATGACCTGGTCCAACCCCCTTGCTTGAAGTAGGGGCAACCAGGGCAGGTTGCCCAGGACTGTATCTAGTCAAGTTTCAAGTATCTCCAAGGATGGAGACTCCATGGCCTCTCTGGGCAACTGGTTCTAATGTTCAATAATCCTTGGTTGTTTTCCGCCCCCCCCCCCCCATCATGTTTAATCGGAATTTCCTCTATTTCAGTTTGTGCCCATTGCCTTTTGTCCTTTCACTGGGCACCACTGAGAATGGGCTGGCTCTGTCACCTTCAGTCCCTGCCACCACGTATTTATACACATTGGTAAGATCCTCGCCAAGCCTTCTCTTCTCCAGGCTAAACAATCCCAACTCCCCACACAGAAAAATCATCATGCCCCAAACCACCAGATGTTGTATTTATTTACATTTTGTTCTTCAGACTTCATCTATAAGTGCTGAAATTCCAAACTTTTGTGTTTGTTCTTTTTAAAACCCAAGCCATCTTCTCTTTACAACAAGTCAAAAACCTATTGCTTTTATTAATTGCTTGCTTGCCAGGAGTCTGGTTAGTCAAAATTCTTCTCATATAGCAGCGAATAAAGATTTGATCTTGCTGTGACATCAGCGTATTTACATGTGGAATGGAAAAATGGATGAATTGCAAAAGAATAACTGACAATCACTATATAAACTGGTAGCTGACAATTTTTATGCAAAATTAACCCAAAGAATCACTGTATGGACCAGAGAGCACAACACTTTTTATTTTCTTCCCTAAACTAATCTCCGTAACATTATTTCTGGAAGACAGAGTTTACCGGTTTATCCACAATATCTTGGAGCACTGAAGTTTTAGATTTCAAATTCAGGACCAGTTTGCTGTTCCTAGCACAAAGGAAGCAGACCAGCTCTCCGTGCTGTCAGATGTACATCTCCTAAAGCATCCACTCAGGTATCTGAAAAGGCTTGTACGCACCTGAGGCACAGGTTTGCCATGCTGCGTACTGCTGCCCTCCTGAGTTCCACGTCTGGCTGAGCAGCATCACTGAACTGCACCAAGAGCCCGGTCTTGCCCAGCAAATCCGGGAGATACTAAAACAAATCACCAAAAGTCATTAGGGGTCAGCACTCTTCCCTCCGCCTCCTGGTTCTGCTGTTTGGTAGCTAAACATATCTATGCTACAACAGAAGACTTGTCAGCTGCAATTTCAGATTCCGTAGACAGATTATCTCTATAAAAAATGACATGAAAATACTGATTTCCAAAGTTCTCTTATTTCATATTAAAAAACTATCGAGCATGAGCGTAGTTCAGACTGAGTCCCAATTTATGCTTTTTTCCCAGACATAAAGCTAAGTTAGTAACAACTGCTGTACCAAACTGCTGCAGTTATACTGGCTACAAACCCACACAAGCTGGCAGCTCCAAAACTGCTAGCATCACCGCCCCGCGCTTCAGCCCAACAGCAGAAACTGCTCTGCAAGCTGCCAAGAGCTGGTGACAGCAGGGGACTTCAACGCATCAAACACTATCAGTCACACTGCAGCAACAAGGAGCTTCATACAAACCTCAGGATTGATACCTGATAGTCTCCAGTTTGAAATGCCTTTGAGCCCACCACATGCTAAAGACCTGCTCTGGTTACAGGATAAATTTCAGGATCCTCAGTGGAGCCTGCTGAGTAAGGGGCAGTTTGAAGCTCCCTGCGTTCTTCCTGTCCAATACACGGGCATACTGGGGTGGTTAGTCTGCAGACTAAGCCTGCTGCCCTTCTTTAGTAGCATGCCTTTGGCTCAAGCCAGGTAATAGGTGGCCCCTACAGCTGCAGCCTGCAGGTATAGAGGTATTCAGCATGGGAAGAATCTTGTTATCTACCCATTATTAGCATACATGGCTATCACACCTGAAATTCAACTTTTCCACCAACACCAGTCACTATTTAAATGGGATTATTCTTAACATAAAAGGTGTGGTGATTTGAGAACATGACACTTTTTTATTCTTTCTTTTTTTGGGGGGGGGGCGGGGCGGGGGGGGAAGTATAAACAGCAAAAGGGTGCAAATACTTTTGTGGTTACTTCCTCTTAGCTTGTAAACTCACCTTCTGACACTTAGGTCCATTATTGTAAACCAGAGCTGCTAAAGCTTGCAGAATTTCAACGTGCGTCCAAGAGCTGCACTGCTTCAGAGCAGAGATGCAGTAGGAGAGAAGAAAATTCAAGTTCTGTTCATCAACCATCACCTGTTGTGACAGGAAAGGACTGAGGTCAGGAAAACATCATCATGTACTGCTGGAGTCAATACACCCAGATATACTGGTTACAGACTCAGGTGATCTGGCTGTTAAAGTCACACACCATCGCAGAATCAGCCAACACTTACAAAATGGATCAATCAACACAAGTGTCCTAAAACCAAGAGTATTTCTGATGGCGTATTGCTTCTGACCGAGGGCTGGTTTTACACAAGGAACCACGCTAGAGCCACAGACCAGAACCTCAGCTAAGAATAAATACGCAATACAGTGAAAATCCAAGAAGCTCTGCATGAAGGTCAGCTCTGCAGCCCCATAGAAAGAGACAAAAGGGCCCCAGGCTTAGTGGTGGACCAGGGAGCCAGCACATGGAGGGACAAGGCCAAACTTTCCGTACCTGAAATCTGTTCAGTGAGTGATGGATAAGCTGACAAACTTTGCTGACAAGATGTTCCTGATCAAGGTGAACCAGCTGACAGGCTTGGACAAGCAGAGCACAAACATCCTGGAAAAAAAAGCCCGAGTTCATTATTTAGCGACTACAAAGCTAGGGTAGAAACCAGATCATCAGCTAAGACTTTGATCACACGACCGGTGGATACCGCTAACACCGATACGCGCGGAAAACGTAACGAAACGAACGGAACCCCAGCTGGCGAGCTTCCCCTGGGCTACCTGCAGACCTTCAGCCCGATGCAGGGATGCGCTGACATATAGAAACGAGACTGAAATCGCAGAAGCGCTGCTCAGGCAACACCACTTAAACACTGGAGCAAAAGCAAGGCCAATGATAACGGCAGAAATAAAATAACAAGTTAGATCAAGGAACAGAAGCAGGGAGGGAGAAAGGAGCACTGTCCAAAAAAATCGATTAATTCCAAAATGCAAATAAGTCTACTCTGGAAATAAAATGAAGAAAAATCGTTACGTCAGCACTGTTGAGAGCGGAACGAGGGAGCGCAGCGCGTTCCCAGCGAGGCGGGGTGGGCGATACAAGACTACGGCCTGCGGTGGGGTGGGCCGGGCCGGAGGCACCGGGCGAGGCGGCTGCGGGCGCCTCCACGCGGGCCTGCGCGCACCCGTGGGTGCGCGGGCATCTGCGCTCCTTTAAAGGGAGCGCGCACACGTGTGTCGTGTCACCTCGTGTGTCGTCGTGGTCGTCCCCCCCCCCCCCCTCCGGACCCCCGGGCCCCCCCCGCCCCTCCCCCCGCGCGTGTGCGCGCCCCGCGCCGGCCCCGACAGCGCGGGCGGCTGGAGCCCCGGCCCCGCCCGGCCCCCGGGGGCATCCCCCGCTCCCCCGCGGTACCTGCGGGCTGGGCCCGGCCGCCGGCGCGGGCCCGCGCCTCCGAGATGAGCGGCGAAGAGCAGGGGAGCCGGGCGGCGGCCGCCGGGGCCCCCGCGCCGGGCCGCGGGCCCACCGCGCCAGGTTCGGCGGAAGGAGCCGCCCGGCTCCGGCTCCTCCGGGCCCGCCACGGCCGCCATCTTCCACCCTCCCGGCAGCAGCGCTATGGCAACGGGGAGCACTTCCGGGGCGGGGGGAGGTGGCTACGGCGGCCGGGCGGGGCCTGCGCCCCCCGGGCGGGGCTAGGGCCCGGGGGACGCCCCGGTGTGGGAGCGAGGGGCGAGCAGGCAGCCCGGGCGGGCGGCCCCCCCCCCCGGGGAGGCCTGGGCCTACAGCGCAGGGCCCGCAGCCCTGACACACTCATGGCAGTGTCACCCTCGCAGCTGTGACACCTCACAGCCGTGTCACCCTCGCAGCTGTGACACCTCAGCCGTGTCACCCTCACAGCAGTGACACCCTCGCAGCCGTGTCACACAGCCGTGTCACCCTCACAGCCGTGTCACACAGCAGTAACACGCCACAGCCGTGTCACCCTCACAGCCGTGACACCCTCGCAGCCATGTCACACAGCCGTGTCACCCGCACAGCCGTGTCACCCCACAGCCATGTCACACAGCTGTGTCACCCTCACAGCCGTGTCACCCTCGCAGCTGTGACACCTCAGCCGTGTCACCCTCACAGCAGTGACACCCTCGCAGCCATGTCACACAGCCGTGTCACCCGCACAGCCGTGTCACCCGCACAGCCATGTCACCCTCACAGCCGTGACACCCTCACAGCCGTGACACCCTCACACAGTGCTTAGCTTGGGAAGGAAGGAGAATTTGAGCCCACAGGGCGGCAGGAGAAGCACAGGCGCCTGCCCCAGGCAGCGACCGCAGCCCCGGTCTCGCCGCCTCCCCTCCCGAGGCCAGGCCCCATGGGGACACGGGTGGCAAGGGAAGTGTGGTGGCCTGGGCACGCCACGGTAGGTGGCACTGCCCATTCGACTCTGCAGCCACGGCGCCCAGAGCCATCCCGGCTGTGTCCCGGTGATCCTTGGCCGGGGTAGAAACGCCAGGCTGGCCTCCCTGTGCTCCCGGGGGGGCGCTCGGGGGGGACTGTGTGGATTTTAACTGTTATGGACGCTCAGTGTTTCTTTAAAAGCAACTGTAAGTGATCGATGTAGCCTGAAATAAGATAGAGTCCAGGGCTGCCAAACTGTGACAGGTTGCTCCTGTCCCGCCCCTATTGCCCTGTCACAGATCTGTCTGGTGGTTGGGAAGAGAAACCTGCTTGCCTTAAGAACATCACTCCAGATTTGATCTGCGCCTCACCTGGAATTAATTTCTTGCTGATGGGTAACATCAAATTAACCGATGGTCTCCTGCCATTTCCTTGTGAATAGGGTCCCAGGAGAGAGGCCAAGCACGGAAAGGCCCTGGGTGATGGGGAAAGACGCTTGACCAGGGAGGAGCCAAGCGTTCCAGCCCTGCCGCACGGGCACCCGCACCACCCAGGAAGGAGCGGGAGAGCTGCAGGGGCAGGGCGCAGCATCCTCCCCTCCCATGCCACAACCAGGCAGAGCCAAGATCGCATGGTCCCTCCCTTGAGAGGACTGTCTTACCTCGGGTTTACTCCACTTCACCTTCCTTTCATGTCCTTATCAGGCCGAGCACCTCGAGTAAGAGAAGTACGTGCTGTGCCGCCAGCACCACCGCCTTGGCTTTCTTCTTTGCCCTGGGCTGTCTGGTTATGGCTAATTGCTCTGCTTCTTACCTTTACCGTTCCATTTATTATTTGTTCCCCAAAAGTCCCTAACAGGCCTCCGAGGCAGGCACAGTGAAACGAGTAGCAAAGAGACAGCCTCAAGCAGTACCACCTATTAATATTGTGCGAGGACGATTTTAGAGAGCTCTCTGCCTTCCCAGCACAGCCATGGCTCCGGGGGGGGGGGGGGGGGGGGGGGGAGCAGCTCTTTGATCTCCTGTAAGTGCTCTGGGAGGCAGCATGACAAAAAAAAGAGCACGTGGCCACCTTCACCGCGGCAGAGCCTTTGTGCGAGGGTCTTCATCACCGTCAGAAGAAACGCACGCGTGGTTTTGGCGTGAAAGCTCATCCAGTGGGTGGGAAAGCACTGCCCGGGAGTTGTGCCCTCCCAGCTGCGTCGGTGCCTTCCCAACTTCTCTGCTTGGCACAAATTTTCACCAAACCCACTCTCGGGGACCTTTTTTTGGTCCTTTTGTCACCATTTTATTTTGTGATTTATTATTTTTAAAACTTCTTAATGCATATTTAAAGCTCTTCCTTTCTTCTCATCCTCTGCTTTTAAAGTGGTGCTGAAAAGTGCTTTTTGATGGCAGCCCCTGCTTTTGTGAGGCCCTAATAAATCCGTGACTGAAAGCAGACTGACACCGCTGCAGGCGTTTATAAAGCAAGGAAACCAGCCGAGAGCTGGGTAAAGACACTGTGGGTTTAGGGAATAACTCCGCTGAAGCCGGTGACGTTACACCAAGACACATTTTTACCAGAGCCCAGTAAACCTTCACATTTACTCACCCCCTCAAAACCCCCAAACGAGAGCAAACATCGCGGAGTATCCAGCAGCGGCCATGAGGGAAAATAGCACAAGTCCTCCACTGCTAAACGTGCTCTGCTACTATCATGCAAATACATCTGGTTCAGCAGCTCAGAAGCAGACTTCAAAGGACAGAGAAGTCATTAGAATCACAGTTCAAAGAAAAAAGTGAGCAGCTGGTTTAGGCCATCTGGTAGAGGACATAAAATGGTCTCTTTCTTCCCCAGTCAGTCTATGAAATTTTCATTAATTGTAGGAACATCTTCCAAAATTAACCAACATAATATTGTTAAAAATGAAAGTCTTAATAAATCATCAAAACTCCTGCCTTAGGAAAACAAGGTAGCTACAGTCTGGTGGGTTCTTTCCTCCCCTGTAATACAGCATGCCATAATTACAATTTTAGGTTGGTGTTTTCAAAGCAAATTAGTGGGAATTGGATTCCTCAGCTCCTTTGAAGGTCCCAGGGAAGAATGCGGACAGGATGGTTCCCCAGGCTGCAGAGGAATCTCCTCTATCAATTTCAGGAGCCACATTTGGCTTAAAAACACAGGCAAAAAGCATCCTCCCTGGGCTGCATCCCTCGGGCTTGTCCCTCCTGGGCTGGGTCCCACCAGCCGTGGTGCTGCTGGGGTGCGGCTCAGCCCCAGGACAGCCCAGCACCGTGCTGTGCCCCCGGCCAGGCTGTGGGGGAGGCTGGCCCCCTCGCTGTCGCTCGCAGGGGGATCCACGCTCCTCCGGGAGCCAGGGAGCGGGGCTGAGGCCAGACAAATGCTGACAACACTTTGCCAACCCCGTTTGGTTACAGCTTAAATAAAACTCACCTCCTTGCAGCCCCCTCCCGGGCAAGAGAAATCCCAGCTCTGGTGGTAGAAGCACAGCTCAGCAGAAATCCCCAGTTTAGCTGCTCTGATCTCAAGGCTCCCAAGAGCTCCTGGAAATTGATATTCCTGTTGAATATATGGATGAGTTCCTTGAAATTCAGGCAGGTGGTTTGGTAATGCGGGGATGGTGACAGCTGCCACGGGGAAGCCAAACTGAACAGGAGCCATGATGGAGAGCTCAAGGGCACGGCAGATACCTGCTGACTTTGACAAAGTGGTGACCTGCAAGCTGCTGCCAGTTCCCCCTGCCTCCTCCTCGCCTTTCAGATTTGTCAGCAGTGTCTCTTCCTGTTAAAGGCAAAATGGAGAGATTTCATCTTAATCTTACTGCCCTGGGAGAAAAACTGACCCAAAACTCAGCTGGGAATTTCGGGGGGTGGGGGTGGTGTCAGTCCCAGGCTTTCCTGGATGCCACTGTTATCCATCAGTCCTGCCTTTGGTCCTCTTTCCCAGGACTGTCCAAATTTACTGACTTTTCACTTCCTATCAGCGGCATTTCAAAGCAAATCAAACACACCTGTACCTAGAAAAATCCCCAGTTCTCTGAGGTGCTCATACCTCCAGGGGAGTCCATGTGGCTGCACCAGGCACCTGTGTTTTGCCTGCGCCCTGCGGAGCATCACTGTGCATTACACACCGGTGTCACGAGCTGTGCCGTCCTCCTGAGCCACACTGGTTTTCAGGAGGCTCGGTCAGGTTAGAGAGCAGGAGAGTGGCAGGGCTGAGGACAGCAGGACCAGAAAAACTACTTGCCCCAGAGCCGAGATCGGTGAAGGAGCAGGGGCTGTGCCAGGGATCCCCCGGCCGCAGAGGGGGGCCTGCACGTGCAGATACTCCATCCCTGGGAGGGGGATTTAGTGAGTGCCACTGTCTGCACCATGCTACGCATCTACTGTTCCCCAAAGGTATGTGCAGATTCAGCCCTGATACCTCGCATTATCTCCACCGGTGCCAAAGGTGTCTCCCACTGGCTTCCCGGCTGTTTTCCCAAGCTGTGGGCCAGCTGACGGGACAAACAGCCCTGGCTCCAGCTTGTTTGTCACCGAAGGACAGACACAAATACTTGAAATACTTTCCTAATCTCATTTTCTCATGCAAACGACTGCTGGGTTGTCAGGGATGTTACTCCAAGGCTGCAGCAGCAGCAATGCTCCAGAGGCGGTGATGGGATAGGGGCATGCAGGGTGGCAAGGGAAGGACCTGGCCAGGGAGCATCTGCGGTCCCCCCAGCCTCCCCATGGGGTCCCACCACGGGAAGGGTGCCCGTACCCACCCCAGCCTGGACCCCCACCTTGTTCCCTGAGCCCCACTTGCTCAGGCCCAGCCTGCTCCTTGCCCTGGTTGCAGGTGCCCTGGTCATTTGGCTAATTAGGATAATTCCTCCCCGGAAATGAGGGCCATTAAACCTGCTTTCACATGGAAGCACCTGTGGGTTGGGGTCACCAGGGGCTCTGGATTCCCAAGCTGTTTCTGTATGGAAGGATTGCCCACTTTATTTAACGTGGCTTAAATCGAATGTGTGCTGGGACTGCAGCTGAATCTGGTGCGGAGATTTTGGAAATGCTGCTACTGCCTCCCCCTTGCGCTCCTCTCCCTGGGCTTCATCTTCCCAGAGCTGGCAGAGGCTGGGATGTTTCCACGTCTACCTTCCACGGGAGACGGAGGAGACCCTGGGGACACTGGCAAAGCCTGGCTGGTGGCAGCCTCCCCCTCTATACAAAACAGCACAGACTTGCTTTTTTAGTTTTACACCTAAATCTGTTTTCATCCATTGCACGTTTTCAGAAGAAGTGCCATAAATTAACACAGAAAAACTACTTGCCCAGACCCGAGAGGGGTAAAGGAGCAGGGGCTGCCATCATTACCGGTGGGCTGGATCCCCAAGCAGCTCTGCAGCCCACGGGAGGCTGCTGCCGGTGGAGCGGGGAACGCGGGACCCGAAACTGCAGTGACCTGCTGGGAGTTGGAGAGCATGCTCCGCTAGCTGCCGAACCGCCAGCAACCTGCCAGGGATGCACACCAAACATGAGCTAATCCCAACAAAAATAGGAGTGAAATCATAATTCATATGCATAATTCATGTGCATAATTTTATCTTTGCTGTATATTCTCCAGGGATGTATTCTAGAAAATGCTTTCTTTCCCCTCCCCTCAATGCTCGCATCCTTCCAAAAAGTGCTGTAGATGCAAATCATTGGAGGCAGCGGGAGGTAGTAGCTTTGCTGGGTTACTAAATAAATGCTAAATTTGTCTGAGTTTCTAGCCTACGTCTTGGCAAGTTATGCAGATTGAAGTTGTTGTATAGACACGCAGGCTTGTAATAATCACAGGATTTTAATTGCTTTCATTGTGAACCCTGGCTACTGATTGTATCTGCACGGAAAACTGTAACAGTTTGCACTTGCAAATGCTAAAAATGTTAAACAATAATGGCAATTAAGAGATAATTATAGTTATTCTGAAGCAAGGATTGGAGTTAAGACTCCGAGAAGACATCCCAAACGACCGGGAAGCTTTGCCCTGTTTACTGCACAGGCTTCAAGCTGCTTTTTCTATGATGTGAGATCTGCCAGATTTAATTGCTTAATGATTTTCTATAAAATATTTAAGTAACGTGGTATCTTTAGCCAGCCCAGGCTCTGCCCAAATTGCACGTGTCAGTCTTGCTGGAGGACAGTGACAAAGCCGTGGTCTGGCACCTGATGCTTGCTGAGTCACCCCACGGGTTTCTTCCCTCGTGCTAATTACAGCACAGAAAAGGCCCAGCAACCCCCTGCCAGCGGGACCGCCAGCACCCGTGGGTAGGGACCCTGCGGGAAGGGGGGCCACATGGGTGCTGTCCCTCAGTCCCCCTGCAAGCCACGGTTTCAGAGGGAGCCCTTGCAATACAGGTCCAGGTTTACCCCGTTCAAGCTGACCCACGAGCCATGGAGGAGCAGACGCTTTTGGCCAGGTCATTTTCGTCCCGTAGAGAAAACAGGACTATTAAAACTGGATTTAGGAAGAGGTTTTGTCCTTGTCGAAGCGTTCTGGGCTTTCCTCAAAAACAAAAAAGGCATTTATTTTTTTTCCAGAGCCATGTTCTGGGCTGGGCGCCAGCCGCCTGTGTGCAGGCTGCAACGGAGGCACGTCCTGGCTCCGTGTCAGCCCTCCGTCCTTTCCTGCCGGAGCGGCCCCGGCAGCCTGGCAGGCAGCAGGCGAGCAGCGTGGCCAGCCGGGAAACTGCACGAGATGGGCGCGAGATTAAACCCCAAACCGGCAATTGAACACTGGGGAAAAATATCTCTGTAAGAAGGGATTTCCATTCCTCTGACTCAGCTTAAGCAGCACGGGGCTAAAGCTTGGGTCACACCGCGTGTTACCAGCAGGTGCTCAACCCCACTGATAAACCCTGGGGAAATATTTTCACCGTGCCCCGGCAGCGCCCAACGCTGCTCACCCTGGCCGGGGCAAGACACAGGAAAAACCTTTCCCCGACGGTCCTGGTGCATCGTGGCATCCACGACAGGGCCGCGAAGGGCGACGTGCCGGTGGGAGCACACATCCAGCTCTGCAGATTCCAGCCCTGTCCCTGTGTGGGACTGTGGGAACAAAGGGCGGCTTTCACTGTGCTAACCCCGCGCAGGGACCGCCATGGCGAATTCCTCGGATGCTTTTATGGGCTGCAACCAATGCACAGGGAGAGCGGGGCTCCCAGCAATCTCCTCCCCCTGAAAGCACTTCATTCACACCCAGGCTGAAGGGAGGTGAAAGAAAAGGCCACGCACGTGTTTAAATGCAAGGGGACCCTACTGCATGGGGGGCTTGGATGCCTCCCCAAAACTCTCCCTGCCTGGCTGGCCAGGGGCAAGGGCACGCAGCCCGGCTGGGGTCTGGGCAAGCAGCTGAGCTGCGGTCAGGCTGCTCTGCAACGGCCATAAATCAACAGAGACGCATAAGCAAGGGAGGGAACAAAGGACATGGAGAGATGCCATGGCATCTGGCAGGGGAGAGCTGTGGCGGCCACGCCAGAGGATGGCGTCTGAGGAAAGCCTCTGACCAAGCCTGCAAGGGTCCCTGCCCCACATCCTGCAAGGGGACAAGAGCTGGCCCCGCTCTCCGCTGCCTCCCCCTCCAGCCCAGCCCTAGAGAGAGGCCCACAAGCAAGCACTGCCATGCCAGGCAGTGAGGGGCACACAGGGACAGGGGACGTGGCAGAACATGACATCCCGCCTCATCCACAGCCCCGGCAGTGCTCCTGGGGGGCCTCTGCGGCACACTGCGCTGGCCCACCATTGATTTTTCCACCAGGCCACAGCAAGCTCTGGTGCATTTGCTCTGAATGCCCCAGCGCTAGGACAGAAAGACGTGGACTGCGACGCCGCTACAGCAGCCCGCTTCCACAGGCAGGAGGAAACAAGCTACACCAGGGCTGGATAAAACCGTTCCTCCAGCTTAACCCAGGACCAAACCCTGCTGAGCAGTGGAGCAGAGCCTGGGGTTGACTCCCCGGGGTTACCCCTGCTCAGGCTGCCAGCAGAGGAAGGGACTGGGACCGGAGTGGGGTCTGGCAGGGCAGCTCCCTTCTTATCCCCCTGTGCTGGGTGCTGAGACCACCGGTGCTGGGTGCAGAAGCGTGGCACCTGCCGTTGCTAACAGAAGGGCTGGTGAAGGCGCTGACCTGATGATAAGCAGTTATTTGTCTCGTTGGTAATGAGTTATTATTCAGCCTCAGCTAGACACTGCCTTAAGGGAGGAAACATCTGATCATCTTTTAATAAACACAGTTGGCTCCTGCGAGGCTCCTGCAGCTCCTGTATCTCTATAAAGCACTCCGAGACGCATGGCTTATGCACAGACAGTGCTGCTATGAGTCACAGTCTGGGAAAGGGTGTCAGAATCGTTGCTCAATAAATAGAACAAAGCAGGGAAACCTCGGGTGGGCAGGGATGGCACAGCCCTGCTTCCTTCACCTCGTGGCACCAACCTCCTAAGGATTTACCCGTCAGAGACTGAAAGCGAGATAAAAATGATTTCCACGTTTTCTCTCTTCACCTCAAATCTCTCACAAAAGCACTGTGAGAAGGAACATGTCCGTCGGGTACTGGGTTTACCATCGGCAGGCTCTGCTTCCACGTGCTTGGGGAAGATTAACACTGCAATGGCAGTGCTGCAGGCTGGCCGTGCTGGATGGGAGGGAAGGAGAGAGCTGACCTGCAGCCTGGGTGTTCCCACAGGAGCAGGATGCAACGCCCAGTCCCTGTGCAGGATGTCCAGGGTGCGGAGGATATCACCATCACTTTGTCCCTTCCCGGAGTCCCAGGTGGTCACAGAGAAGGGCGAAGAACGTTGTGCCAGGCAGGCAGGGAGCAAGGCTAGCTCTCCCTGCTGATGGAGTCACGCACCTTCTCCTGTGGCTTTACACCACGCTCCCTCCGCCGAAGAATGGATCCTAGATAACGTCTAGTAGTTGCACACAAGGAGCACAGCTACCAAAACCCAGCCTGTCTGCTCTTCAGCGCCGCAAAGCTTTGCTTTTGTAAGGCCACATCTGGAAGAAATACTCGACATGAGGAATTGAGTAACTTGGCTTGTACAAGAGAAAATAATGTGACACTCTCCCCAACCACGAACCGCACCATTACCCACAGCGAATGCACAGGCACATCTGCAGGCACCGTCCTGCACCCAGGCCTCCACCCACAAGCAGCAGCCAGCACCTCGAACCCCCCCGCAATCAGACCTTTTCTGAACACTTGTAAGGCAGGGCAGTAACGTATACTGAGTTTACATTTAAATACCATTTTTGCCCAAGCACATCTGGAAGCAGTTTTTTTCTCCAGATGTTTCCCTCCAGATACATACCTTCCACTCAGTGCCCCAGATCCAGATGTTTCCAAATGGCTTCATGCCCCCGTTGAAACTGAGCGGCCGCCCTGGGCACGCTGTTGGCCTTTCCGGCACAGCAGCAGTTAATGCTCCAAGGCACCATGCAGGACACCTGCGCCTGGTGGAAACTGGAGACGAAGTGGAGCCCAGCAATGGAAAAAGTCAAAGCCAAAAGCTGTGTCAGCTGCTAGGGAGCAGGAGGGGAAGGCAGCAGTGACAGAAAGCTCCATGTTAAAACCTCACCCTGCTTTCAGCTGCACAGAGGGAAGCACTGCTTAACTTCAGGCAGTTTTTATCTTCCAGAGCCCCAGTGCTATGCAAAAGATGGTTCAGGGGGAAGGCTGAGGATGCACAGTACCAGTGTGCATTACAGGGAGGTTACAGGGAGGTAAGCAGGGCTCAGTTTCACTGCCTAATTGCTAGAGGTGTGAGCTAGAGCTTCTTTTCCTTAGCCTGAAGCAGGGCTCCTGCTGCAGTGACACATCCAAGGAGGCACCAAACCCACTTTCTACTTGCATGCGTCAGCTCCAAGGCACGCCGGCCCTCCAGCCCTGGCAGGGCCTCCACATCCCGCCAGGGCCTGATTTACACCAGCACCACAGCCACTGGCTACATGGCTGGAAGGGGTGCTTCCCCCCAGTCAGAGCTCAGGCTGGAAAAGTTTTTCACCTCAGGTTTGAATGAGCAGCCTGCGGCCAGCATTCAGGAGCCAGTTTCTCTGCCACTTGCCTTGACTAAGAGCCCTGAGCACCAAGGGGGCTCAACCACCCCAGGCCCAGAGGGCTGCAAATGTTTTCTGGGAGCCGCAGTGTTAACCCAGACCTAGCCAGGCCAGGAGTGCAGAGCCCCAGCTGGAGGGGCTGGAGCTTAAGCCCTGCAAGTACACCTCCAGCTAAAAGGCTAACTGGAGCTACTGAGGAAGGAGCAGCACTCCCAGCTCCCCCCAAAGTAGAAACCACCTCTGCTTTTCAGCACTGCCAGGTGTAGGTTATAGCAGATTGCCTGTGTGTGACAGCCATACTGCTGCTTGCTTGGGAGTTTTGGGTTCAGCTCATCTTAGAGCTGCTTAGCTTGAGTCATGGTTGTCTGCAGCTCAGCTTTCCCTTGTTTTCTCACACTGGTGTTGCTGTCCCACAGCATAGCTGTTACACTACTGTAGCTGGTAAGTGCTCACAGCTTTTCCAAAATAACAGGGAGACCGCAGACCCAAATTCAGGTTGCATCAGGAGCAAGAGAGCAAGCTGAAGGGGGCTGTTGAAGGGCAAGCCCACATCCCCTGCAGCACCAGAGGCACTAAACACACACCCAGCTCCAGGCAACTGGCAAGGGTTCCGGATCTCACCTTTCTGCTGAGCACCGGTAGAGGTACTGAGCACCTAGGGAGGAAGCTTGAAGGGGAAACAACTTCCCTGCAAAGCAGAGACCTTTGAGCATGTACAGGAGCCAGGACCCCAGCTGCTATACCACCCCCCATTTGGCTGAAGTCATTAAGAGGTTTGCCCCAGTACCTTCACATCGAGGTTACTTGGCACAAAATCATCCCATCAGGGCTGCACACTCCCCTCAATCCCTCCTCCTGGCAGAGTGTTTGAGCCAGGCTGGAAGTCAGCACTAGCACAGATGGGCCGTATACGCTCTTCAGGTCAAGTTCCTCCCTCTGCAGACCTGCCTCCTTTGGGACATCAGCATCTTCCAGGGCAGAGAACTCGCTGCTCACCCTCTCTGGACAAGTGCAGTTTTTGCTTGGGACAGCCGGTAATGAAGAAGCAGCTAGAGGCTGTTTAAATGTGTCAATTCACCTTTAATGTTTGAAAAAAATAAATGGTATTTGAGCCATTGCAGTTATGAAGGGAACAGATCTTGCTCCACGAGAGACCGTGAACAGGTTCACATTAGACTCATGCTTGGAAAAAAAAAAAACCCAAAACATTCTCCTTTCAGATCCAGAGTGGAGTTCCAAATAGACAAGACCACAAGAGTGCCCCAGACAGTCCAAGGCACATTACCCCAGCGCAGACATTTCCATCAACATGAAGTTATGACAGCTACATTCTTTCTAGTTACAACATTGTTCTATCAATATTACAAAATTAGGCATACTTTGGATTTTGCACAGAGACAAGAAGGACTTCTACTTCAGGAAGTGGTCAACCTGGGTCATTTCACAATGAAGAGCTGCATTCGCTCTGCCCTTTCTCCCCCAGCAGTGACTTATTACCAACACCAAATCCATCTCAGAGACAAAAGTTAGGCTCACCAGCCCAGCGACATTGTCTATGCATTAGTTAACAAACCAATAAATAGACCTTAGGACAAGCACCAGATATTTTATTTGCCATCACACAGCATTGCTCCCCACCCAGATAAAAAGAACTTCCTGCAGTGTAATCCAAGAGTCAGTACATACTAAGACAACATCACTGCTGAACCTATGGGAGACCAAGACATTTGTCTGCCTTTGAAGCAGATGTCACATGAGTTTCCTTCACACAAACATCACATGTAAATTTAAACTTCTTGGTACTGTGCTTTAAGAACAAAAGCAGATATCAGAACATGGAGGACAGTCCTCCAGAAATAGCTTATCAGCTACAGAAAATAAAAAAGGAGACAGTGGCCACTTACAAGTCTTCCACACGACTAGCTTGCTTTAAGGAGAGCATCAAGTTAAGGCAGTGTTGAGACAACTGGCTAAGAACACGCCAAATAGAGCTGTTGTCAGTAGTCACCAATTTGATATCCTACTCCATTTCAGGGACAGGCTACTTGGCTTTAGATCTCAGTATTAAGGTCTAAAGACTTCAGCCACAGGATGCTGCTTTCCGCAGCAAGCAGCAACTCAGGGGGATGTTTGTTGAAGTCTTCTAGACCAGGCTGAGTTGCTTACAAGTCTAGGTCAATGTTTCAGCAGAGCCAAAAATACAGTGATGGGCACTGAAAGAGAACACCGAGGGTGCCAGCTGCAAGTCTGTTTATCACAGTCCGAGGTGGAGTTCAACTTGTGTGTGAAAGCCACGGAATCACGAGCCACCCCATCAGCTTTCAGGGAAGGTCTAAGTACCTGCACTGAGGTTACTGGGAGAGCCAGCTCTCTACAGTCTGCAGGGTGGGTACAGAGGCTCACACTGGCTTTGCTCCTCGTTACAAGATTAACAGTCTAATAATAATAACGACTCAGTAAGGAAGTCAGGGTCTTTTGGCCTGCCCAAAGAAGTTTTCCCAGCCTCAAAGAAGGAGTTACCACTGAGGGAGCTGTTGTGGAATAGTTTTATTTCTTCCCACGTAAAGGCCATTGTTTAAGCATTTACAGGTTTCCTAGTGCAATACAACCAAAAAAAGCAGTAACAAAAAAATGCCGCCTTCTTCCCAGGCAACTAAACAGAAGTAGATTTTTACTGCAACATATACACATTAAATATAGTATACAGTCCATGCAGCGGCATAGCCATGTTAAAGGGAGTCGTGGCTTCAGCCATCAGTGCATTACAGTCCAAATTTCACTCGCTCCTACTTCCTATCCAGACTTGAAGAGAAGAATTGCAACCTGACCCAAGTAAAAATAGATGAAGTGCTTTGTCTCATGTGTTACATAGCTGCCAAAGTTTCTGCCAACAATGCAGTGCCAAGTTGGGTTGTATTTCTTGTCAAATTCCTGAAGAAAGAGAAGAGAGGCATTAAGGCCAAGGAAGCCCACATGAAAATAGTTCTAAGCACAAATTCTTAGCTGGTTCTGTTCACACACTATTGCCTCTCCTCCCACCTGCAGCATCTTTAGATTCCCCACTGCAAGACACCATTATATTACACGAGGTAGTGACTGACACAACCAGACCTCTGTGCTGGGTTGTTTCAAGGATCCAACAGAAGCAAATCATCTCCCAAGACTTAGAGCACCCATCAGCCCTGGACAGAAAGAGCAGACCCAACAGCTCTCCTTGGTACAGTGCAATTCAAGCCCTGCGTGTAGGCTAGCTCAGGGGAATATTTCTCCTCTCCCATTCCAAGCCCACTCACAAAAAATAAAAAAAGATTTTGGCATGTCTGCTCCAGCAAGGCATTTGAGCTTAAAGGTCACCTAAAAAAAGGAAGGAGAAGTCTGACTTCTGCTGTTTGGGACTCTTCTTCACATAAAGGGGAGAAAATCTGCATTAAAAATGAGCAGGCAAATTCACAGGCCAGACAGCACAGAGCAACCTCAGAGGTGAGCAAGACAAATGCTGGCTTGGTCTTCTACTCAGCAGGCAAGACAGGGTTAATGACCATTCTTCTCCCTCTAATTAAGACACAACTCCCAAGAACACCCTTCCCTCCCCTGAGACAGAGCCAGAAGAACAGACTCAACATTCAAGATTAAAGCAAGTGTTAGCCCTCAGACAGCAGCAAGACAGTTTGAGCTCTTTGCAGGTAACCTTTGAAGTAAGGAAAAGCTTTCTTGCCAGGGCATGAAGGTGCATCAGATTGCTTCCCTCCTCCCAACACACTCTCAGGAAATAAAGGCCAACTTCTTTTTGGATGCCTTCTGTTGCACTCACTCACTTTACAGGCTGCATTGCCCCAAGCACTTTGAGATAAGTCTTGCCTCGCATCAAAGTGATCTGAGAAGTTAGGAGACATCTTTGAATCCTTTACATTTAAGCTTAGATTACAAGCAAGGCCCAAAAGCTAGCCCAGGTGCCAGGACCACATTGCCTGTGAAGTCACACTTTCCTCCTTCAAAAGCACTTTGCCCAACCACTTGGAGAAGTGGTTACAGACAGAACTGACAGCTCCCCAGATGCCATCAAGCATGAGACTTAAGTTAATGGGCTCCTGCAAACAGGGAGACACCTCTTCACAAGCCAGGGCAGCTGTTTGCACTGTTTTTAAAGTAGCACCATTCAGAACCCTGCCAGCCAGCACAAGGCCCCATCCTCCTCCACACCACCCACCCCAGAGCCAGGAACATGGCAGACAGAACTGCACATGCACAGCTGCCCACTTTGAGTGAAACAGAGTAATCCCACTCTGCACTGGTACTGCAAGTCAAGCAGCAGCATCTGTGGAACAAGTCCTAAAGAGCAACTGCAGCCAGCTCTTTCTAGGCTGGCAGATCCAGAGGGACAGCACTCACACTGTTTGCTCGGAGCTTGCCAGAGCAACAGGCCAGGCCTTGCTCTGCCATAGCCCTCCTCCGACCTTGGAGAAGTCACTCCAGCCTCTTGGGAACAGCAGTAAAGAAGCAAAGAAGGCACCTTCTCTCTCCAAACACACAAGTATGAAGTCTCAGCCAGACACTCAGACTCATGACAGGCACACATACTTAAGAGCTTCAGGAAGTCTCAGCCAGAGTAGCCCCTTCATCCCTTAGTTACCTTCTTTATATATGCTGCAATGTCCTTTTCTATGTTGTACTTCTCCATTGCCTGTGTAGCACAGTCTACAGCATCCTGCTGCATGTCCTCGGACATGTCCGCATTCTTGATCACAGCCTTTCTGTCAGACATTGTGAACCTAAGGCAGAACATAGATTCCTTTAGTCCCTTCCCAAGAAAGTAGACGATTCCTGTACATCAGTGACTGCCCTTTCTATGGCAGGCTACATCACAGGCTGATACTACAACCCCCCTGTCATGCCCAGGGTGAGTTTATCAGGGTAGCCTACAGTAGTCCCAGGCTAAGGTGCCTCTTATAGGTGGAGCACTGTAGCACTGGCACTGTCTGGAGGTCAGATCAGAGATAGCCCAACATCACCACCTGCATTAAACACATGCAGAAAAAGCTTACTGTGTGGGAGGAGACGGGATCTGCAGAGAGCCACAGCCCTCCTATACATCAATAGGCTACTGCCAAGTTTGCCTTCCAGGTGCACCAGTGGTTTGGAGCATCATCTGTTCAGAGCCTTGCAAGCAAGGGACCCCAGACTGCCCATCTCCAGCAGGGAGGCTCAGGAAGCGGGTTAACAGCAGCAGTGCTTTTTATTCCCCCCTGTGCCAGGAGTTACAGCTACTGCTGCCGGTTTAGCCTGGAAGGAGCATTGGTCCACATTCAGCCTGTCATCATCCCCTCACCGCCACTTTGCAACTGAAACCCAGACTTCAGCTGTTCCCATGGGACAAAGCTGGTCTGATAAGCCAGAACCAGGTTAACACCATGCTGCAGCCTAGAAACAGGGGCAGGGGGGAGCAAGCTCCACCACAGAGCCAGCACAGCCAGGGCCTGGCAAAGCAGCCTCCTTTTCCTCCCCCTGCCTGTAAACCACAACACAGATGCTAGAAACCAGCATGCTAGTGCTACCCATGACCTTTGAGAAACTAGAAAGTGGTATCTACTGGAGCCAAGCATTTAGCCCCATTCATTCTGTAAGTTAGTTCAGGTGCTTCATACCAGTCACTGAAGCCATGTACACATAGATCTGCCACAGCCTTTCCAGGCAGGCCTTCAGCACTGGGAAGTCTCCAGCACAGTCCATATTCTTCTAGAAAATGGGGATTTGGCAATCCTAGCCCTGCAGGCTTCCTTCAAGCAAAGGCCCTGGGGAAGGAGTCCTGTGCAGTCCTGCTGCTGGCTGGCACACTCCAACACCCCTCTGGGCACCAGACCCCTTGCTACCAAGCCACACGTGAGGCCCGGTCAGGACACACACATTATCTGGGGGACCCATCAAGCAAAGGTCTGCACTGAGAAGGCCCGCAGCTGCTCACCTTGGCAGCAGCTCTTACCAGAGCATATTAAAACTTTGTGGGAATAAGCTTCTTAATGGCAAAGAGTGCTTCCAATTAAGCCTGCGGAGCACCATTAAGTTTCTTAAATCCTTTCACAGTGCTGTAAGTCTTGAGTGATACTACCAAGCATGTTTTGAAATAGTGAAAGTACACATTTTTAGCTCTACTGGGGAGTGAAGAAAATCTGCTGCAATGATCGCTTCCTGGAACAGTCCCAGAAAGCTGAAGGAGTAGCTTTGTTACAGCAATTAAAGGAGCCTGCTATCCAGAGAGAAAGAGAATCCAGTTACATAATTGCAGCCCTATGATTACAATACTTCAATTCTTCACTCTGCCTGCAGTTGAAGACTTCTAGTGCAACCTTAATTTATACATTTTAGATACAATGTTTAATAGAGCACTGCTATTAACATACACTAATAGCATCAGGAGGAGTGACAGGAACTGAGCTCCAACGCCAACAGAGAGCACACGCCCCTACCACAGCTCTGGAGAAGCCACTTCCAGGCAGTTTGTTCCCCTTTGTGCTGTGGTTTAAGCCAGCGGGTGTTCACCTGTGGCCCAGAAACCCTGGCAGGACAAGACATGGCTCAGAATGGCCCAACCAACTGCCTGTAGATTTGACTTCACTATCCAGGAATCCCTTGGGAAAAAAAAAAAAAGTCTTCTGGGGGTCCAGCCCACCGGAAAAGGGAAGTAGCAGAAATTCACTTGTGGGTCATTCTTCCAGGAAAGCTTCTTTAGGGAAAGAGGGCAAAGCAAGCTCTCGCACACATCAGGCCTTCGCGTACCTCCACTGCACGCCGAGTTCAGAGGGCATTTGCCATTACATAACCAGCCACGGAGTGACCTGCAAAAAGCATCTTCCCTCCTCATTGTTTAGGCAAGGAGCATCTCAGTGCAGGCCCATGCTGCCGAGGGCCAACAGCGCCATAGAAAAAAAACCACAAACTATTATCCTTCAGTAGAGCTGCAAGCGCTGGCCAGCCTGCCCTCCCCAGCACTGCACTGCTCCAGGGCAGAGCATCCTTCACGGGCCAACCATGACAGGGGCTGGCAGTCAGCTGTGCTCTTTAAGGGAGGGTCCCCTGCACCCACCATGGGGCAGGGAGCAGCTCCGAGTGCCACCCTGTTCATCCACCCACCTGAACACCACACAGCAGGGCCCCAGTCTCAGCTCATTCCCCCGTGGGGTTACAGAGGCATCCTCAAGGCAGCCACATACACATCTTATCCCTACACTGTAAGATCACAGCTGGCCCCCAGGGTGTCACCACTCAAGCCTGGCCCTCTCTGAGGAAAACCACAAAGCCCCAGCACCCAGCCCAGGGCAGGATAGGGTCTTGAGGGGGAAAGGAAAGACTGCAGCCCTAGCAGCCACTCCAGGGCAGGATGAGGCCTTAGGAAGGGGATTAGGCCCAAGCCCAGCACCCAACCGCTCCCCAAGCAGGACAGGATGGGTTTGCTTTGGGAGGGGATGATGCTCAAGCTCAGCACCCACTTATTCCCTCATCAGGATAAGGTGAGGCTTTGGGATGGGGAAGAGACAAGCCCCCACCTCCGCTCTTTCCCTCCCTGGGCAAGATGGGGCCCTAAGAGTGGGACAAGGCCTGAGCCCAGCACCCACCCCTCCCCTTGCCAGGACAGCACGAAGCCTGAGGATGGGGGCAAGGCCCGAGCCCAGCACCCCCCGGCAGGCAAGGGAGGAGGGTGCGGCACAGCCCCTGCCCCACCAGGGCAGAAGGGGGCTCGGGGAGGCGCTCCCAGGCGGCTCCCAGGAGCCGGGCGCATGTGCAGGCCGGAGCCCGCGGCCTTCACAGGGGGGAGCCCCGGGGGCCCGGGGCCCCCGGTGCCAGGCGAGGCGCGGAGGCTCCCGCCGCCCCGACCCGGCGGAGGGCGTCGCCACCTTCACGTGACAGGGCCACCCCGGGGGGGGGTGGGAGGAGGCCCGGACCCGCTCGCCTCAGCCCGCTCCGCTCCCTGCGCCGCGCCGAGCGCTCTGCGCCTCGCCGCCGCGCCGCGCTCAAATACCGCCCCGCCCGCTGCGGCGCGCGGCCCGTCGCTCCCCCATTGGCTGCGCCGCCCGGCACGCCGCGTTCCCATTGGCTGCGGCGCGGCGCGGCCCGCCGCCCCGGCCCGTCCGCCCGCGCTGTTCTGCCTACATCCTGTTTCATCCCACAATGCCGCGGGGCGAGCGCGGGGCGGGGGGGGGGGGGGGGGGGGCCCGGGGACCCTGAGCCCCGAGGGGGGGGGAAGCCTCATCCCCTGGGGAGGCCGATTCCTTTGGAGGGGTCTCTGCTGCCGTAGGGGGCCAAGATTCCCCTGGGGGGTCCCCTCTGCCTTGGGGACCCCCATCCCCAGGGGTGACTGCCCTGGGAGGGCCTGATCCCTTGAGGGGGCCTTGCTGCTGTGGTGGCCCTGACCCCCTGAGCCTGGCTCTGCGCTCCCCCCAGGCGTGACAGGGAGGTGTCTCTGGTGACAGACCCCGGGGCCCGGCCGGCCTGTGGGCGCCGTAAGGGCAGGCCGTGCCCCTGCCTTCCCCAGGCTCTGCGGGTCAGAGCGGGCTCTGGTTTCAGCGTTGGGCAGCTGTCTGGCGTGGCAGCTCAGCCGGGTGCTGAAAACGGGGCAGCGTTATGGCAGAGGGGGGCTCCGTGGCATCAGGATTATATTCCCAACCCTGAGAGGTCCCAGGGCATCTTTGTGGCAGGATTCGCTGCGATGTGGCTGGGTACCGAGCACCGTGGCCACCTGACGTGGCTGCACTTCGGCAGCGCTGCCTACACGTAAACCCAGGCCTCGCTCCGTGTGGCTCCCCGCCAGCAGATTCCTGGCGTCCCTTGAGACTTCTCTGTGCCCGCAGAGCTGCTTGCAGGCTGGGGACCGCCATGTGCAAAGTGTTCTTGGAAAGAGGCTTAACCTAAGAGTAAAAAACCAGTTCTGTCTATGGTAATTAGTTGTAGCTTTGCACCTCAACGGTGTCTTGCACCTGAGGTCTTGAACGCGTGATGGCTATTGATCGCTTGAGCCTTGCGATACCCTCCCGAGCTGGTTGGCATTGCTGCAGCTTCTCATATGCACAGTGGAGGAAACTGAGGCAGCAGCAGGAGAGAGTGACCTGTGAAAGGTCCCTGAGGCTGTTAGTGGCCCCGTTAGGAACAGATCCAGGTATCCCATAGCTCAGCGTAACCTCTTCCTCCCCCACGGTCCCCAGGTGTCCAGGTTTTCAGGCCTGGGGCTTGGTTTCCCCCACAGTACTCGGCATCTCTCCTTGCCCCACAAAGCCAGGTGGATTTCCCCCTCCTGAACATGTCTAGAGGGCTGCCTCATTTCTTGGGGTTTTCCTGCTTTTATACTGGCAGCAAAGCTTGGGGGGAAGCCCAGCAAAGCCAGGAGCATCTTTCACTAAGCCACCAACCCCATGTCCTGCGGGAGCCGCTGTTTTTCCCCAGGGGTGTCTCAGCGAGTCCTGCCACCTCCAGCCCTGCTTCGTGTGGGAAAGCTGATCAAATCCTGACCCCGGGCACCGCGCCGCCGAGAAGGGGCCCTGCCCCACACCAGTGCTCGGGGGTGACACGCGGCTGTTGGAGCAGCTTCATCCTACGTTCACCGTGAGAACGTGCGATGTTTCACATGCATGCAAAAGCCAAAGTAAGGACAAAGGGGAGAATAAAAACTCTCTGTTCACCCCAAAGTCCAGGGAAAGGCCTGACGCAGCACTGTGATACCCTGGTCTGTGTTACTGGAGTAAAGCCATGCTAAAGCTCAGCTTTAGTAACTCAGCAGGTACCAGTGCCTTGGAGCGGGTTGAAGGGCTGATCCGGCACTGCAGTGAACCTGCTAGCAGCAGCCCTGCAGGGGGGTCCCCACGGCTGGCGGGGGGCTGGCAGTCAAGCCCCGTGCTGCCCATTGTCTGCAGACCTCAGGGTGGGAAACGGCCAGAGGGACTCGCACTTGTAACCCGTCTGCTGCCCGCGCACCCGCCCGTGAGGTCTCATGGGGTCCTGTGCTGGGGCTGGCAGCGAGGGACGCACGGGGCCAGCAGGGTCCTGGCACATCGGTGTGTGACAGTGGCGCTTCAGCTGCTTGGCTTTCCCATGCAGGGCTCCTGCCCTCGATAAATGTGCTCTGGGCACACACCTGCCCCCCGGGCTGCCCCGCGGGCCCATCTGCCAGGCTGGCCGCCAGCCAGCCCCCGTTTTGGTTGCTCCATTTCACTTGAGCAGAGGTGCCAAGAAGCTACCTGAAGAAAAGCCCAGCAAAACAAAAAAGTCCCCATTCCCGTGCTGTCCCCATTCCCATGCCATGGTGCCTGCCCAGCATTGCCTGGTGTGAACAGCAGCGAGACGGAGACAGCGCTGCCCGGGCTCAGCTGGCTCTTAACGAGACCAGTTTTAATTGCATGTGTGGCCTTGAGAACCAGGGAGACCACTCCAGGTACTGAAATCTATCTAATTTGATTGCTCAAGGAAGACAAGTCTACGGCTGCTAACAGCACTCGGGGGACAGTCTGGAGTTCACTCCACGGCTGCGCTTTTGCCTCGCAAGCAGGCAGCCCCGAAATGGGCCGATCCTTTTTGCTAATGAAGTGGACATTTCCTGGTCTGACCTTTGCAGCCTCTGAGATACTGGTCAAAACTCCCAACAGCAAATAAAATATTTACTATTCCCAAATGTGTCCAGACCTGAGCTTCAGCCTTAAAACAGCAGAAGCCAGAGAGCAGCAGAAAAGCAAGTGAGGACTAACGCCGCAAGGCACGGCGCTAAGTTTGTAAGACCACCGCTGGCAGCATGGGACCTGACCTCCAGCCTTCAGAAGGACAATTTGAGGTCATCAGCATCCCCTCTGAGCTCGAATGCTCAAAGCCTGGGTGCATAGGCCAGGGAATGGCTGAGGGTCCCCTGCTGTCTGCCCGGCACTGCACACACGGGAGCTGCGGACATCCCAGGGCTGCACCAAGAGCCGCTCCAACTGAGAAGCAAAGCGTCCATAAATAAATATGTGGCCAGAGCGGAGGGCTGGGCTGCAGCCATCAAATTACAGCCTCAGGCCTCAGATTTATTAACATGGAGATCCCTCTGCACCACGCTGGGAAATAGCCGATGGTTTCTTTGCACCCCTGGAGCGGTGTTTTTCTTGCTTTCTTCTGCAGGTTGACTTTTCTTGCTCCCTCTGCAGGAATGAGGAATGGGCAGCGCCCATCCTGCCGGGACGCAGGCGATGCCCTGCACCCACTGATGTGCTCTGGGTCACTGCAGGCCACCCGCAGCACAGACCCTGCCTTCGTCTGTTTTGGACGCCAGTGCTAATACAGTAACAGGCTTAGCTACAGCCCTTTATGAGCTTCCATCTCAGTGGCAGTGGGAGTAAATATTTTTATGGTGGTGTTTGCAGAGGCTCCGTGGGGCTGGAGGTGCTGATCGTGGGGCTGGGGAGGGAACGGCCATGCCCGGGCAGACGGTGGGCAGCCAGAGCAGGACCTGCAGCGGGCCCTGGGAGAGGCAGGAGGTCAGAGCTCTGCAGGGCGCCTGGGATGTGGGAGCCCACAGGGAGCCCCGGGAGTGGGGATGGGGCAGACCCACGTCCCCGTAGGCTGCAGCATGGTCTCGGCTTGCCCGGCTGGAGCAGGCAGGCTCCCTGGGGCCGTGCTGCAGAGCGGCGGAGCAGCCGTCCCGGCGAGGCTCCTGGGAGCGCCCAGCCACCCGGGCAGCCAGCTCTGCTCAGGTTCGCTGGGCGGCGCTTGGCTGGGCTATTTACAGCCAACGCATCTCTGAGTCCTGTGGATCTTTTTTATGAGCATCCCAGACCAGGAGGGGCAGAGCCTTGGCTCTCCCCTCACCGGGACAGAACGGAGCCGTGGTTTGCATCAGGGCGGCAGCGCCGCGGGGCACAGAGCCCGGCTACAGCCCCGGTGTAGGCACAGGAACCAGCCCGGCTGCGCTGGAGGAGGCAGCTCCTGCCCTCCCCGGTACTGAGCTGGGGAGGAAACCCTCTGCTTTCCTCCTTCGAGGGCCTCTGGTGTCTGGCAAACACCAAACCAGCCTCGCAGCGCTGCTGCCGTGGGTGAGCCGGGCGCGTGGGTCGGGATGCCGCTGCCCTTGGCAGAGCCGGGTTGCCTGGCCCGTATCACCACACCATCCCGTACCGACGAAGGAACTTGGTTAGCGGGGAGGGATCTGAGCTGCCGTAAGTCAGATCTCCATTCCTGCTGCCATTAGTTTCTGCTTAATCCTCCTGCGTGATAAAGTGACAGCCACAGAGTCTGGTTTTACTTTACTATCAATCCTGAGCCGAGGCCGGGGCAGATGACGGGGGCTCGGCAGGTTTTAAGGCTTGCGGCAGCAGCGGAGCGATGCTCGTCCTGTCTGTCCTGTACAACGGGAGCCCCAGGCTTTCCCACGAGGACTCCCGTGCTTCAAACCTCCCGGTACCTTCCCGGTGCAAGCGGGCGCAGAAGCAGCACTCACCTCCCTCCTACCCTGCCTGTCCCACAGACCCCCACGGGTGTCTTCAGCCCGGGGCAGGAGGGAGCTGCCCTGGGGACCTGGCTGCAAAGGGACGAGGTATAAAACCATGGCCCTGAACCCAAATGGTGACAGGCGGCGGGTCCACAGAGCTGGCTGCGGTGTGGGTGGCCACTCCTGTAATCCCAGTGTAACCCATCCCAGTTATGTCCTGCCTTCTTCCCCAAAATGGTCAGCAGGCAGAGAACACGGAGGAGCCCCCCTCCTGCCTGGCATAGCCCGGGCCGTGGCTGCCGCCGGGCGCTGCTCTTTGCACATGAAGGAGCACGGCCTTGAGGGAAGAAAGTGCTTCAAATTCCATGGAGGGAGACGCGTTCCTGAATTGTGACAAAAAGCATTTATTTATAAATTCCTCCGAGTGCACTATATAAGGCACTTTACAGGGATTAACAGGAAAAGGGCCTGGCGGCGAGGAGCAGTTTGCCATCTAAGGCTGTGCTCCTCCTGCCCCGCAGCCGCATGCTTCTCCGCCAGATATGTTTCCAATTCCAGGCGATTTTAAGTCAAAACCCACAGGCTTTGTGCACATCTGCCCTAAGAAACCAAAAGCTGGGCTGCCGGTGCGGCTGCAGCATCGCACCAGCTCCGCTTCCACGCGGCGCCTCCGCAGCTACACCCCCCGTAGGAGATTTTTCTTCTTATTTAACCTAAAGCCACTTTGCCATGACTTAGCCCATTACTTCTGCTCTGCCCCGCCGTGGACATGGCACACTGGTGTATTTTGTAGTATGCATCTGCAGCAGACGACTGCAGAAATGTTGCCTTCGTCTCCTCTCCCTGCAGGAATTCCTTCCCTCTCTCCTCCTCCGCTGTGTCTCCTGCACCTCTGCTCACCTCCTTGCTCTTCTCCAGACTCTGCCATCAGTCGCTCTCTTTTGCCAACACTAATAAATAAAAACAACAGCAGCAGTAAAGCACCTTCTTTTATTAATTCCCCTCGCCCTCCCCGTGTGTCCCCGGGGGGGGGGGTGGGGGGGGTGGGGGTGGGCATGGCAGTGACACCCAGGCACCCCCAGAGCAGGGTGGCTGCTCCACACCAAGCGGGATTTGGCCACTTTATGGTACCAACACAAACCCCCTCCGTCAGGTCCTGCCTGCTGCGGCTGGAGCGCGAAGATCGCAGCCAGGGCGGCTGCAGGTACTCTTCCTCCTCTAGCAACGGCGCAATCACCGATAATCATCCTCCTGTGGCTGATGCATCGAGTGAGGAGCTGGCAGCTCCTCAGCTCCTTGCAGAGACGCGCTGCAAAGCGACGGCACAGAAACGAGACGCGGGCGGGAGAGGGAGGCACTGCCAGCAGCTCAGCCCCGCGCTCGGCTTCCACCGGCGGGGAGAGCCTTGCAGAGCCCGACCCGGTGCAAAATGGGTTGTTCTCCCTGGCACGTGGGAGCCCGTCCAGGAGGCACCCATGAGGTGGCACACGCTGCCCGGAGGGATGGGTCCGCATACAGCCAGGCACCCCAGTGACCTGCCACCCCAGCACCCATGTCAACCCAGGGGCAGGATCCAGCCAGCAGCTCCTCCTGGGTGCTCACCCCTCAGCATCAAAGCCTGGCATTTGCCTTGGGCGGGCGGAGCTGGATCTGGCCCTGGGTCATCGCTGCACCCCCCAGCCACCAGCTTTCAGGTTGCTGGAGCCGGGTCCCTCACTGGCCGCAGCCCCCCTGGGGCTGCCCGATGAGTTATTTTTTACCAGGAGTCAATTGTTTTGGCAAGTGTTTTGCAAACTGCATTACAGAGGGTTTGCTATCAGTCCCGGGCTGCTTTGATCAATCTTGTTTGTGAAGCAGTTTTCCGCGTCCTGGTTAATGTACGTTATTATCTCCCTGAATCCCTGCTATAGAACCTAAATAAATCCCGTGGAAAAAGAAAATGCCCTATAAAAGGAAATGCTGTATAAAACTCCAGCGGGGAGCTGCCACCACTGATGCTGAGGGTTTGATCACCGTGAGCAGCCCATTAACAATCAATATCAGACCCCAAGTCCCCCAGTTTATGGTTCACAAATTTGGGACGATAAAGCATTTTCACTACCTGCCGTCCTCTTCACTGCACAGATCCAGCCTGGGCGCATTTCTGTCTCCCAGGGGTTACTCTCACATCCCCCGGGGAATGGGAACTGGGTTCTCCCTCTGCCTGGTGCCCTGAGCCCCTCATCCCCTGATCTGCAAAGGCTTTCAGTCCAGAGTGAGACCGGGGTGCACAAATACCAGACCTGGGACTGTCCCCCAGGTTCCCCAGCCAGGAAGGGGGTTGCTACCCCTTATTGCTGCTAGGAGCAGCGGAGTAGCAGGGGGTTGAGGTGATCCTGCCCACGGAGAAATGCTCCTTCGTCGGAAGAACCACCCAGGACTGGGCCAAACACTCCCCGTATCAGGGTCACACTCCTGGGGCTCTGAACCCCCCAAACACAGCCTCCGGCCATGTGATGGCCTGCCTGCCTGTCCCCAAAACCAGCATGGCTCTTCTGTGGCCCCAGCGTGCACGGAGCTGTCGCTCCTCCTCTCCCCAGGGTCTGTCCTGGAGCGGAGGCAGCTGCAGCGTGGCACCACGTCAGGGCAGCCTGGGCTTATCTCCAAGGCAAACGGGCTTAAAAATGTGACAAGCTATAGATGGCTTTTTGTCTAAACATTGCTTTCCACAAGGGAGTGCATTCCTTGCCATCCCGCAAGCGTGATAGAAAAAACTAATACTAAACGACTTGTGAGCCTTATTAATATGTATTCAGGTCATCTGCTCTCTGCAAGTTTTTGCAAGTGACTTGCGGTGTGCAGTTCATGCAGGATCCATAAATAAAAGTATCTGTCTGGAATCTCAGCGGGGTCATATTGGCACGGGAACACAACAACTGCCTTTGTGGATGCGGAGGGATGAGGGGGTGACGCCAGGCTGAGCCGTCCAGCCCCGCTGCTCGCAGCTCCCAGCACCCCAGCCCAGGCTCCCAGACCGGCTGGGTGCAGAGAGCTGGGAACTCCCTTTCACCTGGTCTCTCCCGAAGTTTAGAGACAACATAATCACCAAAGGAAAAGTCACGTCAAGCCACATGATGTGCGACTGTGCCTTGCGGCTTCGCTCCCGCAGCCGGCTTTGCAGGGGTCCCAGTCTGACCACAAGGCAGAGGGGTTTCGGGACACCGACTCGGTGCACTTGCAGGGCCAGGTGAATGCTGAGTGTTAATTTGACTTCTTCCCTTGAGTTTCTCCATTTTTTCTCTTCTGTCCTCCCGCCCATTTGTAGCATTTGGGCTGTGTGCTCCAGCACAAGCCCTAACCCCAATGTGGTTTATCTGCAAGGGGCCCTGCCTGCACATCAAAGGCTTCCTAAATTTTTCAGGCTGGAAGGGCTGTCTCGATCACCTACTCCACCCTCCCGTGAGCCACAGCACTGGCCGGGGTTGGTTTTTTGTGGTCGAGCAGAGCACAGCGCTGCCCTCAGACGAGCTCAGGGGTGCGGAGGCATGCCAGGTTGCTTTGGGCTGGGGGTTTCATCCTGCACAGTCGCAGCACATCCACAGCAGCCGCAGCTCCGCGCTGCTCTCTGCATCGCCTCTGCTCTGCCCTGCTCCTTCCTTCCCTGCTGCGGGCCAGCCATGGGCTGCAGTCCCCAGGGGTGTCCCTGCTCTGGGAACATGCTGGGTGTTCACGGGGGAACCACCTGGGAAATCACATGTGAATCACTTGGTGCTCATGCAGGAAATAATTGAGCAGTCAGCCGCTATGGGCTTTCATGCAAAACATTGGGGGCTCATGGGCACAGTAATTAGGCGTTCATGCATGCACTAACTGGGCATTCATGCGTGGACTAGCCCTGCACTTGCGCGTGCACCGGTTGTGAATCTGTGCGCAGGTTCACCGGGCGCTCATGCAGAATCGTTTCGGTTGCTCGTGCGTGCTCTGGCTGGGCACTCGTGCACCTCCAGGGCACTCGTGCATGAACTAATGCTGTGCTGATGCACGCGCTAATTGGGTGCTCAGGCATGAACTCCTTGGGTGCTCAAATGTGAATTAACCGGGCACTTGTGCATTGTGATGAGACACTTACGCATGCATTAATTGGGCGCCCGCGCATGACCCAAGCGGATGCTCACGCGGGGACAAGCAGAGCCCGGCAGCCCCGCACAGGGCAGGGAAACCTGCCAGCGCCAAGCACGGGATGGCACAGCCCCAAAAATACCCACTGGTGCCCCTGGCACATGTGAGCTGGTGGTTTTGTCTCCCCAGCAGCGTCGCTGCCACGCGCGAGCTGATCTCACACCTTCCCCCGAGCTCCCCAGGGCGTAGGAAGGAGCTGCTGCCGTACAGACAACTTAAACTGTTTTCTGGCACAGCACAAATACGAGAAGCTCCAAAAGCAGGAGACAAGGTCTCCGCTGTGTAAAACGATTTAGGTCAGTCTCACTTCTGCAATGATTTATTTAGGCTCTAGCAGTTCCTGGCCTGGGTGAGGAAAAAAATGAGGAAAAAAAAATTAGAATCCCCCATATTTACACTATTTTTCTGTAATGTTTATGTTGTGGAAGCTACAGCATCATCTGCCAGCGCTGTTTTAATCCAGGCCTGCAGACATTCCCACTACACGCTCACATTTCTTGGGGTTGTTCTTCAAGGTGGAGCAACTTGCTAAGCACAAAATCCCAGCCTGAAAAAGCTTTCGAGGGGTTGGGCTGTTTTCTCACTGCAAAGCACGTCCTGTCCCTCCATCGCTACCCCAGCTTTGCCAGAAATGAGCTCGCATTCCTGCAATCGAAAAAAACGGCCATTGCAAGCGGACTTGGAAGCGAAGCAGCCAGAAATAACCCGCTGTGGCTGCAACTCTGCAAAGCCACGCCAGCCCCAGCCCGGCAAAGCAGGACCAGAATCGAGGGGCTCCCAGGACGGGCACTGGAGGTGATGCCTAGCTAGCTAGCTATATAAATATATACGTATATATGTATATATAGCAGGCACAGGTATTCAGGGGCTTGCTGTGACATGGGTGCCTGGGCCAGCAGCCCAACGGGCTGGCATCGGTGTAAACACCGGCCAAACCCCCCCTTCCCTGCCCTCCTCCCCAGCCCGGTCAGTGCCCTATTAATTCTCTCACCGGACACTACGGAAGGAACTGCAACAGTTGATCCAATCAATAAATACACATTTTATACATCCCTGAAGTCTGTAATACCTCTCTGTATATAAGAGGCCGCGAGGGATTTTGTTTTAATTAGAGGAATGCTTAAGGCTGCTCTGCCTACCGTTTAATCTGCCTTCGAAATGCGGCGGGCGAGAGGTTGTCCTCGCGCAGAGCTCAGCTCACAGCCTGGCTTCTCACCAGCAGCAGCAACCCGGAGGCTCGAGGGCAGGACCGGGGAGACAGAGCGGAGCACAGCCCGTATCCACCTCCCTCTGGCACCTCCAGCATGAAAAATAAGTGAGCTCCAGCCAGGAAAATAAGTGATGCTAAACTGGAGCGGCCCTGCTCCCACAACCCTTCGGACTCGGCTCATCTCCTGCCATCAGCCCGACGGTATGGAAAGTGGCAGGGCCTTCCCTAGGCACAAGGGACTTCTTTATAAACAGTTGGCTGAAACCCTGCTTGCATCTCCAGCACGAGTGCAAGGCGGCTTTTCCGTTGGGATGCAGGGAATAATCCCGTTTCCCTGCCAGTGGGGGGGCTCTTCCTCCTGACGGTGATGCCCTGCATAAGAAGGGTCGAGTACCCCAACATCGCCCGCTGCAGCAGATCCACGTTGGGGAGACAAACAGCCACAGCACCTACCTGAAAAGTGTGGAGCTCCAGTGCTGGCTGTGTGTTGTGCAGAAGCAGGAAGAAAACTCAGCTTTTAGTATTTTACTGCTTATGAAATCTCACGGTGTCCTCCGTGAGCAGGCTTTGGGGATGGGGGTGCATGGCTGGGCATCGCTGCACTGGGGTTTCCTCTCAGTTCCTCTCCCGCACGCAGCAAAACATGCCTGGAGTTGATTTATTGGGGTGTAACTCATGCCCAGGACCTCTTCCTCTGCCCAGCACCTCCCACGGTGGGAATCACTGGGCAGGGTCCAGCCACGTTCCTGGTCTGAGGGGTGCTCGTTATTCCTGGCGATACGGGGAGGAGGTGTCAGGAATGCATTTCGTGGCAAGGAAAGAGTAGAGGTTTCTAGAGAACAAAATATACGTTGCCAAAGTTTGCAAAGGTGGTGGGGTTTTTAAAAGGAATGTAACAGTCCCACAGCAAGGAAATACCGGTGGGAAGAGAGCAAACCTCTGCACAGACGGCATGGGTCCTTGGAAACCGCCCTCGGTGGCCCCAGACGGCTCTGCCTCCATGCTGGGCTCCATGTGAGCCCGTGCATCAGCCGCTAACGAACACGTCTGCCTTTGCTGTGGAGCACCAAGAAGCCAGTGGGTTTCCACGGGCTCCCGTGCCGCTGCCAGAGCTGCACCCAAACTCGTGCCCTCGGTGTAAGCCACCCACACGGGTGTTGGGAAGGTGCATTTCCAGTTCAGCCCAGTCCCACCAGTGCTCAGGGGGCACTTCAGCCCCAGTCCATCATAGCACTCAGCTCGTGTTTAACTCCAAACAGGCAAGCAATCGGTTAGGGAGCAAAGCTACCCGCTGCCTGGGAGGATGAGGAGGAATAAAAAGGGAAATAATAAACAAAAAAAAAAACCCTAGAAGGAAAAAAACCACTCACTGACTGATGTTCTCGGAGCAAACAAAAGCACACGGAGGCACCGCTTCATGTTTGCCCCTAGGACCGGCAGCACACATTTATTGTTCCTCTGCTGTTAACAGCAAAAAAGCCTGGCAGGGGATGGCCCTGGGCAGAGAGAGCTGCGGCCACCTGGGCCGTAATGGAAATCGGACGGACCCTGAGGCAGCACGGGTGGGCGCGCAGCCCGGCGATGCGTCGCCGCCACCTCAAATGGAAAAGTGGATTCCATCTGCAGCCCCGTGCGCAGGGAGCAAGGGGAGGTGGTGCCGGGAGACCGCGGCCGGTGCCTCCTGTGTGGGATCGTGCCGGTGGAGAACACCCGTGCCGGGAGGTGGCAGCCCCCGGGGGCCAGCAAAGCCCCCCCCCAGGGCAACGCTAATGCGTGCTGGGCTTCAAACTGGCCTGCCACAGTGAGGAGAAGGGAGGGCTGGTGTGGGAAGGGGCTCAGCCCAGCCAGTTTTGCCTCCTTGCTCTGCCCCGTTGTGTCCCACCTCCCCACCGGCTGCTTTCTCCGTTCACAGCAGCGCCGTGGAGGATAAACTCGGCGAATCCCGTTCCCGTTGCGGAACACGCACTGTGCCTCCTTACACACAAAGCGGTGCACGTCTAACGAAGACCTCGGTTACTGAAAGGCACATGAAGGAAGCAGTAGATCCTCCGATACGCCACAACATAACCCAAAAGCGCTGAGTTTACAGTTAACTGGTTCCCATGGAGGAAAGGCGGCTTTTACTGGTGCTGCGGCTCCCCGCCCTCACCAGCCCAGCTCTCCCCATCTCATGAAGCGCGCTGCTCCTTTGATCCTTTCTTTCTCATGGGGGGGTATTTCAGAGTATAAAAATGTTAATATGCTTCCTGGGAAACTATCAAAATAATATCTGACATTCATGCTGGAGCGCTGCCTCTAAATTACAATGATCTGCCATTCCTATTTACTGTCCTCAAGCAACTGCACCCAAAAGGCGTACTTGGAAAAAGGAAAAAAAATGGGCTGCTGCTTTGATTTCATATTTTAGCTGGGCTCTGAGGGTACCAGTAAGTCAGGCACCACACCAGAAATGAAAACTGTCTGGTTTTTGCTTTGCCCCACGCGGCAGAGAGGACAGCCAGGGCCAGCAGAAGATAGCCGGGGCATTTTCGCTCCTCATTTCTGACGACGTATTTTAACTTGCTGATTTAACAGCCGCTGATTTTGTACTTTTCACCTTCTTTAAGAACGATTCGGATGTGAACTGTGAGGTTTCCTAAACGGGGAATGTCTGGATAATAAAATGCCGCGAAACAGGATTTCCAGTGGAGGCAGGCACAGGGCTGTTAGCAGCACCTTTGAGCCGGGGCGCTGGGCTCGGCAAACCGCTCAGGAACTTGGCAACTGCTCCCACCCCAGGCCTTTTGTAAACATCTAGTTTATTTTTCCTAATTTGTTTGCCTTTCATTGATCTCAGACAGTAAAAATATATGGCTCGGTGTCACTCCTACGTTGGTCTGTGTGACTTTTTGCATTCAAGCGGTTATCGCCGTCCCTCGCCTTCCTCAAATGTTTACATAAAGTTACACGTGTCAACGGAACAGTTCCCAAAACTTTATTTGTATTTAAAAAAAATTCCACTCAAAACAAATTTTAATGCATTTCTCACTCAGTCTATTGCCTCGTGTTAAAAAGATCAGTAAACTCACATCGATGTTACGGGGGCCGCATCCCGTCGTCTCTTTTCAGGGGGAGCGGGGACGCCGGCAGCGCTGGCAGCGGCTCTCTGAGGGAAAGCTAATGGAAAACCTCCTTTTAAAAAACACCGAGGCCTGGCAAATCGGGGCTATTTTTGGAGAACAAAAAGATTCAGCTCTACCTACGCTCCTGAGGCTCGGCGGCGTGGCCACCATGATGTCTAAATGCCGAGCTCTCGCAGGGCAGCCGGCGGCCGTGCCGCGGCACCGCGGTTTCCTGGTGGGGAAGGTGACAGATGCTGCACACCAAATGAGAAGCTGCCGATACCTCTGATGGACACGTACAAAATGTTGCCTGTTTAATAAGCCCAGCAGCACGGGGCTCGTGCTGCGAGGGCTGGCTCGCTAGGCGTTACCTCCCCGGTGTTTTATCACCGCTCGCTATTTCAGTTCCCTCCATCAGGACGGCATCGTTCGCTCCGAGCCGAAGCACAAGCGGTGGGAAAGGAGGTGCCGAGGGGAGGTGGCGAGCTCCCGGGGCTGGTGCGGTGCCACCGGCGTGCGGATCCCGGCGCAGGCAGCTCGGTCGTATGCCGCAAGCCTGGGGCGTGGGAAGGCGTCAAGGGGAAAGGAGGCAACTCTGGGAAATGCAGGGAGAAATAAAAATAGCAGAAGGAAAAGGAGCGAAGGAGTGGTTGCAGGGGAAACCCTCACCGGCCGGTCTCTGCCTAACCACGAGGATCCTTCTGAAGTGAGCATCCCAAATGGATACGCTCCTGTTCGCTTATTTACCCCTTATCAGGAATAAGCCCTAGCAGGTTTATTTTCATTAACAGTTTGCATTCAGTTTCCTCCATCCACGCCAGGCTTTGGAGCATCCCAGCGGGCAGGGAGAGGGACGAGCAATGAAACCGGCTGCTGCAATATTCAGTGACAGCGGGAGGCAGGGAGCGACGGAGAGCGGGCAGAAGGAGCCCACAGAGCCCTCTATAAACATAAATGTTTTCCCAAGGGAAGAAATCAATTAAAACAGGTTGAGGGGGCTCGTTTACGCTTTTCAGACTGTTCTGACCGCTGCCTCTTCCCCTCCCCACCCCCAGACGTGGTGTGCTGGCACGTGGGAATCAGAGGTGAAACCGTGCGCTGAAAATCAGAGTAACATAAAAATGAGACAGCAGAAATTGCATCAAAACCCCGATTTTTTTTTTTTTTTTTTTTTAATAATTAACCTTTAATTGCTACTAGCAAGACAAACAACCGCACACGACCTAGGTAGATTCTGCCTCCTTGCACCCCCTCGGCCAGCCCAGCAGGTTGCCGGAGGGCAGCCCGGGGTGACGCGGTGGCTCCTGGTCCTCCCTGCGATCACAGCTCTGCTGAGCACACGGTGCTGTGAGGGCATAGCTGTTCTACTGAAGAAAAGCAAAGCAACGTGTCAGAGTTTCTAAACCCGAGCATTTCCACACTGCCTCCCAGGTGGGATCTATGGAAAATGCCCGTTGACGCTGCCTGCTCTTCTGGGCGGCTTTTCTTCTTTAAGCCCCTACCTGTGTGTGTTCTTTCGGGCTGGCTTTCAGGAAAAATCCACACCGTCAAAGTGTGCTGTGTTTTTTCTTTGCACGAGGACGTGCTGCAGCATGTGCATACGAAATCTTTTTGCCTACTTATAAATCTACATAAATAAAATGAGCTCTGCCAGCATCCACCTTTATGGGAAGTATTTTCACACTTACACACATGCTTTCCTTCTCTTACCAAGGTACTCAGAGTTTCGGTGAAAAGAATCAGACTGTATTTTTGCATCTTTTTCCAACATGCACATTAATGACTTTGATAACACCGAGGCGCTGTTTACAGTCGAAGGCCCCCAAAACATCAGCTTTATATTCCCAGCTCCACAGGCACGATCTGAGCAGTTGCGTGTTACTGTTGGAATGCCGAAAGAAACCACTCCAGCAGCATACTCGGAGGGAAACAGCAAGTTTGGACAATTCAAAGCTTAAGTTCTCCAAAAAAACCCGTTACAACTTAAGGACGCTGTTTTAAAAAGGACCCTTTTCTTCCAAACAATCTGAGCTTTGATGAACTGTTCTTTTGCAACAAAGTAAGATTAGTCAGGACTAATCCCAGCTGGATCGCGCCGTACCAAGGAGGCTGCCTGTGATTTGGGAAAAACAGGTTCTTGCTAACAGAGCCGGGCGGTCGGTGGAGAAAGCCAGCACGCAGAACTGCGACCTGGCCCACCCACGGGCTGCGCTCCCTGCTCTGCCCCTGCCCCTGCCAGCTCGTCTTGGGAAAAACACTTTGCTCCCAGTGCCTCTGTTTCATCATAAATAAAAAACCCGACCTTGTTATAAAGCATTTTAGGATCTTTGCATAAAAAGACCCGCCGGCGGCACGGGGGTGGTTATTTGCAAGGAGTGAGAGTGCATTTTAACACCGTGGGAAGAGGTCAGGAATGAAGGGGAGAGGAAGGCAGGCTGTGAAAATGCCAGAAAGGGCCAAACCAAAGTTGCTGGGTTTGTTTCTCTACGCGAGAAGGCCTAAAGCAGGCCGTGGAGCGGCTGTGACAAGGTGTTCTCCAGCACCTGGGTAAGTTCAGCATGCCGAGACACGTCCCGCACTGGGTTACATGGTTAATATTTCCATTATTCACAATATTCCCCCTTTGAAAGCTCAGTTTCTCATGACTCTCATTTTGAGAACGAAAGCTTGTCATTCTACAGTTGTTGGCTTTTATTTTTAGCAAGATTATTTGCCATTTTCTTCCCAGTAATTTATTTTCTACATAATTAATGTTTAATGATTCTCCATGTATACATTTTGCCAGAAAGCCAAAAGCGACTCTGACAAAGCAAATAAGATGTTCTGCAGCTTATCCGACTGTTTTAAGCGCTCCACTGATAAGACAGAGCTAAAAAAGGTAATGAGGAAGAAAACATTCAATATTTCTATAAAGAGACACTTCATTAAGGTAATTAAGGCAATCATTTAAAGCAGTTATGAGGATTATTAAGTCACAAAAGAAATTACGCAACAGGGTTTTCGCAAAGCAGGCAGCCTTATCATTATTTTATGATACCTTTAAGAATAACTTTCAGCAGTTTAATAAGCTTTTAAAAATAAACACTCATTTCTTGGCAAAGGACGGAGCCTTCCCTGCACCTGGGAAGAGCGTATGCGGGGTCCTTGAGGCTTGGTTTTAGTGTGGGGAGAGGAGTTCCTCTATTATTTTTTTTTAATACGCAACAAGCATTTCTACTGAGCTGCCAAATAACTGAATAAGCTTCAACTGTGCTGGCTGAAAAAAATGTATTTACCCAAAAGCACTCACTGAAGTCACGTAGACGAACACTGGAACCGCAGGGGCACTGCAGGCACCGTCTCACCAGTTCGTGTTCCGCTACAAATGGGATTGTGAAACCATAACGCTCTTCTAAACTTGTGGAGAATCCCTGGATACCCAGCAGTTTATCCTCTGCAAACCACCGCTTCTGAAGATGGGCTTTCTCTTAACAGCTTTCAGTGATTAATAGCGGTCTTTATTTAACCCACGAGCAATCTACCGTAGATATTACCGATGTTAAAAATCACCAGAGGACATTACTGCACTTGAACCTACACAAGAGAAAAATGAAAGGCATTTGTAACAGTCAAGCATGTTATGACGTTATACTGAAAATATTTTTCTAACTGTAAGTCATGGGGATTGCTGTTTTTCTAGAGGAATATGTATTTCTAATTAACGCATGAAAAATGAAGTATGCATGACAGACTCCACTAAAGGGGCACGACACATTTTTCAAAATCCCTTAATTAACTTAGGAGCCTAAAGGGTTTTTCTACACAGCCAGACGCTACTTTAACCCCATCATGGTGGTTACGGTGACTCAACCTTTCCGGCACCACGTGGACTCGCTTGTGCCGACAGGAAAGATACCGAGGGACAAACGAGAGGCATCCAGACTGCACAAGTACAGCTGCTTCCAACATTTTTAGACATAAACCCACCTGCGATTATCTCACAGCTCATCCAAAAAATCCTCACTTCAGAAGCGATTTGCGACCCGAACTCCAAGCAGCGGAGTCGTCGGGTTAGGTGGGACACAGCACGGGAGAGCTGCCGGGCGCTGCAGTTTTGGGGCACACTGACACAGTTTACCTTTGTAAAGCTGCATTTGCTGCCTTAACGCATCTTGTAGTGCCTTGGGACAAACTAAACTACCACACCGGTGTCTTAAAGTGGCTTTATTTAAATTAACATCTCATAAACGTAACATAGTTGTGCGTTATTTTCTTGTTTCTGGCCTGGGAAATGCTTTTCTGCCCTCTTTTGTAGGCATTTCTCGTGTAACTCTGCATTAAACCCCCAAAGAGGCACCACGTAGCCCTCAGGAGGTTTTCATAAATGCATCTGCTTGAAATAGGACTTTGCCTCCATCTCAAAAAGCTTTTTTGTTTCTTCGCTTTTATCAACTTACATAGACACAGAACAAAGTCAAGTACGTTCTTAAGGTTTGTTCTGTCCAAAGTCATCACGCTCAGCCTGCAAAGTAGATTTGAGTGTCCTTCTGGAGCAGACTGTGAGATTAGTCTGATCTAAGAACGCCCAAGAACCGTGACACAGCGTTCAGAAATGGGAAAGTACAGTGTTAGGGGGGAAAAAAAAAACCTCAAGAACAGCCCTATAACTTAACTTTAATGCTCTACTGAAGGGGATACACGTACGCAGGATGCTCGCACGGCCGAGCGGCTGACCCAGGCCTGGATGCAGCTCCCTGTGCCCTCAGGGCAGCCATTTTACCTCAGCGTGGCCAAGCCGGTCCCAGCTCGCCTCCGTCCTACCCTCGGCCCTCCTGCCCGCCTGGGGAACGGGCAGCGCCCTTTCCCCCGCGCCCCACGGGCGCGCTACAGCGTGACAGAGCGGTGACTGCGGCCCGGGTGCGGCCGCAGCCCTCCTGCCCACAGCGGAGCGGAGCGGGGCCGGCTCCCGCCATCACCACCACCGCTGCCGCCGCCGCCATGTCCTCTCCCCCCCCCGCCACCGCCACCGCCGCCGCTACCGCCGCCGCTGCACACGGCCCAGGCCCGCCCCCGCAGTGCATTGTGGGACACGCCCGCGCCTTGGCGCCAAGCGCCCCCGCCGCCGCGGTGCACCATGGGATGCACCCTCCCCGGCCCCGGCCGGGCCTTCTTAGCGCGGACGCCGCACCGGACGTGACGCCATACGGCTTGCCGCTGTTAAAAACCGCGGACGGGGATTGCGTTCTTCCCCCACGGCGAGCAGCGGAGGCTTTGCGGCGGGGAACGGAGCTCGCTGCGCCCTCGCGCTCGGGAGCGGTGCCGCCAGCGGGGGCTCGGCTCCTTCGGTGGGGCTGCCGCGGAGGAAGAAAGGAGGAACTACTTTCCTCCGAAGCGGCGCATGCGCAGGACGGAGGCGTAAGGGCGCGGCGGGAGACGCATCCTCCACTTCGTTAGCGGCTGAGCGCGAGCGGTGCTGCGTCCCGGGGTGAAATCGCTGCGCGCAGTAGGAGCGCGAGGGGAGCCGCGGTCGCCATTTTGAAGCGGTCGTTGGGGGAGGCGGCGTGTGCGCTCCCGTCTGCCCGGCCCGGCCCCTCGCCCGCCCGCCCGCCCGCTCCCCCGGCCCCGGCCCTCCACCGCCGCAGCCATTGCCGACCTCGCCATGTCCGGAGGGGGCGTGATCCGCGGCCCAGCCGGCAACAACGACTGCCGCATCTACGTGGGGAACCTGCCCCCCGACATCCGCACCAAGGACATCGAGGACGTCTTCTACAAGTACGGGGCCATCCGCGACATCGACCTCAAGAACCGCCGCGGGGGCCCGCCCTTCGCCTTCGTCGAGTTTGAGGACCCCAGGTGAGGCACCCCCCACCCCCGGGCGCTCCCCTGGGGGGGGTGGGGGGGGCTCGGGCCCCGCCGCGGCCTGGGTCGTGTCCGTGCCCCCCCCCCCCCCCCCCAAGAGCCTGAGGCGGCGGCTGCCGCCGGGCAGCGGCCGGGCCGGGGCGCGGGGGCGGCGCGGGGGCGGCGGGGCGGGGGGGGGGGGGGGGGAACAAGGGGGGGGGGGGCAGGGCGCGGCGCGGGGGGGCGGGCGGCCGCGCTCACCGCCCCGTCCCGTCCCGCAGGGACGCGGAGGACGCCGTCTACGGGCGGGACGGCTACGATTACGATGGGTATCGCCTCCGCGTGGAGTTCCCTCGGAGCGGCCGGGGCACCGGCAGAGGCGGCGGCGGCGGCGGAGGGGGCGGAGCCCCCCGGGGCAGGTACGGCCCCCCGTCCCGGCGCTCGGAGTACAGAGTGATCGTCTCGGGTGAGTCATTCTCCTTCTCTCTCAGCCCCACTGCTCCCCCCGGGTCCTGCAGGCGAGCTTCCCGGAGAGGGGCGATGCAGCTCGCAGTTGTTCCTTAAAAAGCACTGCCCGGGAGAAATGTTGTCTGTAGGATGCTGACAGCTCCTCCAGGCAGCCTGTCTGCTTGCTGAATAGTCTCTTTTGTTTGCTGTGAGCTGATGCCGTAACTACGGGAGGTGAGAACACAATTCGGATTCAAAGTAACGCCTTGCTTTTTTTATATAGGGCTGCCTCCAAGTGGAAGTTGGCAGGATTTAAAGGATCACATGCGTGAAGCAGGTGATGTATGTTATGCTGATGTTTTCCGAGATGGCACTGGTGTCGTGGAGTTTGTACGGAAGGAAGATATGACCTACGCTGTGCGAAAACTGGATAACACTAAATTTAGATCTCATGAGGTAGGTGTCATACTTACTTTCTTTGGCCAGAATTGGATACAAGGGGCTTAACAGTAGGATTTGAAGGTAAGGAAGTGTGGTGTGTGTTGTTTATATACAAAGCAGCTAAATGAGCCTGCAGTCAGTTTGTCAGGAGGTAGAGAGACTTTAAAGCTTTGATGTCGATTTCCGCGCTGTAGTAAATGCTGTCTTCAGTCTGTCAGCATGCCTAGAAAGATGGCCCTGAAGCCTAGACTTTTCAATCGAAAGTTCTGTCTATTCAATAGGGAGAAACTGCCTACATCCGTGTTAAAGTTGATGGCCCAAGAAGTCCAAGCTATGGAAGATCTCGGTCACGCAGCCGTAGTCGTAGCAGAAGCCGTAGTCGAAGCAACAGCAGAAGCCGCAGTTATTCCCCAAGAAGAAGCAGAGGATCTCCACGCTACTCTCCCCGCCACAGCAGATCCCGATCTCGTACATAAATGATCACTAGCTCTGATCTTTTTGTAGAACCCCATGTTGTACACAGTTTTCCTTTACTTAGTACAGTCTTTCTTTTTTTTTAATTCAACCTGTTTTATTCAAATTGGCTGAAGTGTTGAATTGCATTCTTGTGTAAAATCCCTAGTGAGTATTTGCTCCTTAACATCAACATTCCCCTCATGTCTTTGGTAAATTGTATTTTAATTGATGTCAGTCAGGATTGTTTCGATTTAGTTCTAGTTAAATACCAACATTCTTCAAACTGTGGTATTGCTGTGTAAATGTCTCAGTGTTCAGCTATGGTTTATACGAGCTGGGGATGTTGGGATGTTTGTGGCTAACTTGTCTCTTCTGGGGGATCTTATATTTTATCTTGCCTTTTCGTGTGTCTTTCTGTAGACATATCTGAAGAGATGGATTAAGAATGCTTTGGATTAAAGGATTGTGGAGCACATGTCAATCATTTTAGGATTGTCAAAAGGAGGATTGAGGAGGATCAGATCAATAATGGAGGCAATGGTATGACTCCAAGTGCTATTGTCACAGATGAACTTGGCAGTATTGACCTTATACTGAGAGACAGGTTAATTGAGTATGTGCACCTATGTGTCACTTCAGGCATGTTCTAGTTACTGCAGACTACAATTGCTCTTCCCTGTAAAACTTTTTTTGGGGGCAATTGTGGCTAAATACTTGCTTTTGTAAATCTCTATTCCATTCTAGTTTTTTAAAGGAGTAAACTGGGACGGGGGTGGGAGTATTGGTTTACTTTGTCACGCAGCATTTGGTTACAAGTGTTAATGTTACGTAGTATTCGTACACTTGTAGTAGATCAAGGGTATCTTTAAATCAGAGTATAATATCAATACTGCTAAAATCTGCATGTCCTCTGTGTGACTGATACAGCGTTGCTATTTCATTTTTTTTTTAAGTATCAGAATGAAAGCAGAAATAGAAAACCTAGTTGGGAATAATTTCTTAAGTCTCAGCCCTGCCCCCTCAGACTAATTCACAATTGACTCACCGATATGTTTGAGAACTCCGGTTAGTTAATTTTGTTACCTTCCAGCTGGGAGTGCTAGCTATAGTTTAGACATGCAGTAGGTGGAGAGCCGTAGCAGTAAGCTTTTCCAGTTTCATAAACATTTTTTGCAACCACAAAACCTGTAGCACACCACCGTACAAGCAATGAGTATGTTGGCATTTTCCGTTGACATATTGTAAATATGACAATGTTTCCTCCAAATAGTAATTAACATTTCTAAAAATTATCTGAGCATCACCATTCAAAAGTTTGTTTTGGGGAATTGATAGTTATTAATGTACATCTGTATTAATTGATGGCAAACATAACTGATCATTCCCCAGAATCCTATTTTTTCATTACAGTATCTAACTTTTTGCCTCCTCTTTTTTGGTTTTGCTGGTTATAAAGGTTTGGATTGGAGAGGGCTCACTGGATCCCAATCCTTGGAGCTGGATCATTGGATTCAAATCATAATGTGGATAGGATAGGGAGGCTGAATTACAAGGATTCATGGAGCGGGATCAAATTACCAGGAACATAGGAGTGGATTCCTGCCCCAACCAAACCGCATTCGTGTGGATTTTTTTTATTCAACTCAATTGGCTATTCCAAAGATTTTTTTTTCCTATTTTTGACGATTGGAGCCCTTAAGATGCACGATGGAGTTTTTCATTTTTTTGGTAAAAGGAGCAAAGCGAGGACCTGGAGAGGTACGCTGGAGCAATCTCCTTGGAAGGATTCAGCACGAGTAGATGGTAAACGTTAAAGGGGAAAAAGGGGGGTTTGTTTAAAAAAAAAAAAGTAAATCAATAAGTCATTTCTCTAAATTTAAAGACAAAAATTGGAGTTAAAGATTAAGTAGGTTTTCAATTGGCTATTGCCTTTTTTCTTTGACAAATAAAATTTTTAAAAAAACTGCATGGTTGTCATCATTTGTTGCTAAGAGTCGTAGTCCTTGCTTGCCGCTGTAGCTCTGTTAAACCGCAAGTTTTCAGACAAAAGGCTTTTGTGTCCCACAGAGATGTAGTGTTCCGCAGGAAGCGTTGATGTTTGAGCTGCTCCTAAATAAAGGATCAGTTCCCTGGGAAATGGGTGGAATTTAGTATACAAGTAGGTGAAAAGGGGAAAAAAGAGAATTCTCGGCGCTTAAAAGCAGATGCTTTAGTATTCACGCTGTTGCCAACGATACTCTCGGAAGAGATCACAAAGGGAAAACGTGAGATTAATCGGGCTCGGTGCTCCCCCCGTGGTCCTCTTGGAAATAAATACGGGTAGAAACTGTGTGTGTAAGCCTCGGGGGTGTGGGTGGGGGGGGAGCAGGTTGCTCCTGGCAGGTCCTTCAGCCCCCAGTGGTGGGGTCGGGTGGTCACACCCCTGCACCCTGTCCAGCTTGGGGCCTGGCAGGCACCGTGGAACCTTCCCCAGGGGAGTAGGCTCGTCCCTTGGTAGGAAAGGTGTGGATATTCCTTTGGTTGCCTGGTGGAATTGCTTTGCTGATGTTTATGTCTCATTTACAGTGAATTGAAGCGTCGGCGCGGAGCGGAAGGGCATTTCTTCCCGCACGTAACCGCCAGTTCACAGAAATGTCCTGGGGAGCGTGGAGCAGGGGGCCACCAGCTGAATGTTTCAGTAGGGCGCTTGTGTAAATAATGTGCGCGTTGCTTTTTGGAGATGGATGACTACGGGTTGTGTCTGCATGGCCAGGAATGCAGCTCCTCTGTGGAGCAGGGCTGGAGGATTGCTTTATTGTAAGATGGGATTTGCGTTTGGGGCAGGATTAGCAGGTTTGGGTTTTAAGCGTGGCACACTGACACAGAGTGCTGCGTGTGGTGAGAGAAGTTACAGAACATTGCTTCCCTGCAGAAATACCAGATTGCCAAAGATGTGTATAGGAGATGTACTTTTTTTCCTAAAAATTATGGTATCTTCATAGCCAAGTGCTGTATTTGGAGGTGGGGAACAGCCATGTTACGGACAGAACAGGCTCAAGTGACCATGGGAGGATGGTGATGGGAAGGCAAGGAGAAGAGCGAGCGGGGCGAGTTGGGGGAGCGCAAAGGTGGCCAGAGAAGTTTGTTAGTCAGGGTGTGGGAAGCAAGGGAGTGGAGTGGGCAGCACAGATCTGACAGCACGGAGGGGTCTGCTGCTGAGGAAAGGGGACGTTTGGCCCCAAAACCCACCAAGTTCTGGGCACTGATCAGTGCTGTCACCTGCACTCGGGAAAGGCAAAATGGGAGCAGTTTTGCTCAGGGAGGCAAAACAGTTTTTATGGCCTAAGGAAACCTTGGAGAGTTTGGGTTTGACCAAACGGAGGTGGGGTTTGGGGAGGGTTGCTCCCGGGTTGCGCAGGGCTTGGGAGTGAAGTGAACTTTGTGGGGGAGGCGGGGGGGGGGGCCCCTCTTTGAGGGGGAATATGCTGGAGCATTAATTGGGGGGGGGGGGGGGGGGGTACTTCAAGATAGGGGAGTAGCTGTACCAGCTGCGGTGTTGGAGGGGCAGGAAGGCTTCGTCGGGCTTGAGCCTGGCCGCGGGGCAGAGGGACGCGTGCGGAGCGGGTCGCCGCTTCAGCTCGGGTCTGTTGCGTGCAGCTGGACTACGTGAGTGGGAATACTCGATGATTGTTCGCTTTGGAGGTTCTCAAAAGTGGTTTGCAGCTGTAGTAAACATCACCCCGTGGAAAGGCCATCCCTCCCTGGGGGGGAGCGCGCTGAACTCTGCCGAGGAGGAGGTGGTAACGCCGCCGGCGTTCCTCCACACTGGGATTTATGGACCTCGTCGCCTCTGTGCGAAGCTCCAGACATTGAGTTCTTACAGACCCGGTGGCATCGCACCCCTGCAGGACGGCTGCTGACCCTCCCGTGGAGTGGGAACACTGTGGTTTCGTTCTGCTTGCAAAATGGACAGGAACGGAGCAGCGCTGGAGTTCTTCCTCTCGTTTTGGCCTTCCACACCGAGGGGAGAGGGGTCGGGTGGCAGACGGCCGGCTGCTCCGTGCTCCGGCTGCTCCGTGCTCCGGCTGCTCCACCTCTGCCCCAGCATCGCGCGCTGCGACCGGCTCCTTCGCTTTGTCCTCCTGCGTCTACCGGCGGGCGGGCACCTCCTGATGCTGTTCGGTGCCGCTGTTTGTAAAGCGCTTTGAGATGTAATAAAACTGTTTACAGTGCAGAGCTCGCTGCATTTCATGCCTCTGGACCTGTGGTTTTTTGTTGTTTTTTTTTTTCCCCCTTAAAATCTTTTCTGTTGTCCTGCTGTAACAGCCAGGTGCGCTGCTGATGGAGTAGGAAAGCCCACCCCACCGGGTGGACGCAGGCTTTCCCCCGCTGCCTTTGTTTTTTAATTTCTGGTTCTCATCCGCAGCAGCCAGCAGAGCTCGGGGGAGGATCGTGTTCTCTGACTGACGTAAGGGACTTCACAAATAGAGGAATTAAATTAATATCAGAAACGTGCTATCAACCGGTTCTGATAGCGCTGGGAGAAGTTAGGTGGAGTAGCCTGTGCCTTCTGACACCCTCTCAGTTTTTAATCACACCTCGTCTCTAGGAGTTTGCTAACTTTGTTACTGAGATGGTTTGAGTGAGCGGGGCGCTGGGAGCAGTGGCTCTGGCCCGGGGAGCCCCGCGCCACCTCTTCCCCCCTCCGGGAACCTGAGTCGGCGCCGGCTGAACTTCCCTTGCGGGGAGCACTGGCTTCCAGGCACGGACCTCGCGAGGCGTCTGCTCGCCCAGCTCTGGCTGTTGGGTAAAACTGAACTTCAGTTTATTTTAATGCCTTACATAAATTAGTGGAAACAGGTTCTGCTGGAAGCAGCGGTCAGGCCACGTTAACCGTTCTGCTGGCGCTTGTTCCGGGAATGTTATTTTCTAGGATTTAAACAGATCAAAACCAAGGCACCGAGTGTCGTTTCTATGAACGTGTTCTTGCCAAAACTCAGTGTCTTCAAGAGTCCCTTGGCTCCGAAGGGAAGGGGTAGCGTTTGGAAGATGGAAACGCCTTTGTTGGAGCGGAGGGGCCAACCAAACTTAACCCCCTTTCCTAAATGGCTTTGCTTTCCGTCGCGGGTGGGTTCCTCGGCCGTTCTCACGTCCCCGGTGGAAGCGAGTAGGCAGCTGCCCTCGGCGCCCGCGCCGCTGCCTCCCTGCTGCGCTGGAGCAGCTCTCAGCCATCCGTGTGCAGGGAATCCGCCTTCTCCGATGGTCCCGCGCTTCCGATAGTGCCGCTTTGTTGGTACACTGAGGGCAATTGTCTGCCCCGGAGCTGTGTGGCCCTTCTGTCCTGCCCTCGGCCGGCGCAGCTGCCCGGCGGCAGCGGAGCACGATACTGCCCTCATTGTGCAAACAGTTTGGGATGTGCAGCGGGGAGGGAGGGAGGGAATCGCTCCTTGATCGCACGCCACGCTGATAGCGGAGTGCTTCATAAACCCAACATCAGCGCTGAAACAGAAATGGTTAGAAAGCTCGTGGTTTCGCCTCGAAACCACAGTTTGGGGGCTTTTTGTTGTTTGTTTTGGGTTGGTTTTTTTTTTTTTTTTTTGAACAGAAACTTCTGCTTTGGAACAGCAGACTCATTCACTGATCCGTTCGTGTTCATCGTGGCTCAAATTTCTTACTCCCAAAACAGCAGATAGTTTTTAGCTGTACAGCAAATTTATAGTAATTTCTAGATTGGCTAAAAATAGCTCCGGCTTTGGTAAGAGTCTGCTACGCCGAGTGCAAAATAATCCTCGCTGCACCTGCACAGTGGGGAGCGGTTTATCTCCAAGTGCAGTTGAAGCTATTTCAGACAGCTGAATTTAAAGGAAAAAATCCAGATTCCAGGGAGTTCCCTGTGTAACAGATATTCCCTAAAATCCCTCTCCTGCCCATAAGTTGGGCTGCAGAGCCCGGCGTGCCCACCCGTGGGCCAGGCTGTAGCCGCACTGGGCTCTCGGTCCCGGGGGGCGAGGGGGTCCCGGCTCAGCCGGCGGCTGCTCATCCCCCCCCCCCAGCCGAGGGCTGCGTGTATGTGCAAAAGTTGTAGGGCTATTAACATAATTTTATGCACTAATTTGTGTAATCATTAAAGAGTTGAGAAGGGCATTGTTCGCATGAGTAATTACCTCTGTATTCTAATAGCTCTAATTCATCCCTTAAGTGAGTTTCATATTTCTATGAGTCAGCCAACAACTCGCGCTTTGGGTATAATATTTTTTTTTAAAAAAAAAAAATCCCCGTTTCTTGCGTGGCTTGGTGGCACTTGGCAAAGCTGATGACGTGATGGATCCCGACTTAGACTGCGCGGATGTCTAACCTGGGCAGATTTGCCAGCGTGGACCCAGAGCTCCAGCGCTGGGCTGGCTCCCGTGGCAGGGACGGTGCCGAGTGTTTTACTCGCTGGGATGCCGGGAGGCTGCAGAAAGCAGCTGCCTCCAGTGGAAATTTAAAAGTGAAAAACTTGGCAGCATGCTGTTCCTTCTGACAGAGGGCAGGTCTGTATTTTTCTAGGGATGTTTGATACTGTTTTAGATTGGCGAGGGGGGGATAAAACTTCCTCTTGCGCAGCTCTGGGTTGGATTTGACTCTACCTCCTTTGGCCACGTTGCCTCTCCATCCCTGCAGACGTGTGGATCTTTGAAGCTGCAAGAGAGAAGGCGTGGGGAGCATCGTTCCCCCTGCCTGATTTGCGGGATGATGGAAAACCTTTTCCCGGCAGCACCCAAATTCATTTGGATGGGAGCTGCCCGGGTGCCTGCACCCGGTCAGTGGGTATGGCTAAAGATTTTGGTTGCCCCTTGGCAGCATGGTGAAGAGTTGGTTCCTTGGCCGGTGGGAGCCTCGGGGAGAGCATCCCTGCTCCGGCGGGGCGGTGAGAAAGCGGGCGCCAGAGCGGGGATGCTCTCCCCGAGCTCCCACCGGTGCTGGATGCTCATCCCCGTGGTATCAGCTGAGCGATGCAGACGAACGCACAAACATTGATTATTTTGGAGACAATCCATAGCTGCCATAAACAACACCCAGATCCCGAGGGGAAAAAAAACCAAAACCAAAACCTGAATAGCAAAAAGAATAAAGAAAATGGGGCACAAGCGTTGTCAGAGGCACGAGCGGGTGCCGGCGGACCACGGCCATCTAGCTGGGTATTAATCCCTGCCATCCCCACTCCCTTCCCTGAAGGATTTCGAGCTCTTCGTCGCTATTAATCGCAGCAGCCCTGCAGGGAAGGTAATGCAGCATTATCCGTGTTTTCCAGCTGTGGCTGCTGGGGAGGAGGGAGGCAGCCGGCTTGCCCGAGCTTTGCCGTGTGTCGGTGAAAGATCAGGGATTAGCGCTAGGATTTCCTCGCCGGCTCGGCTGCTCTAATTCAGTGGCCGTGTTTTTCCCTAAATGCACTGACCTTATGTGCCTGCTGCCGTACATCCCGTGCCCAGGAGGAGCCGGGGCAGATGGTGGGAAGGGGAGTGAGGCAGGAGCGGATGTTTCCCTGCAGTCCTCAGCCCCGCGGGAATTATTACTAAAAATGGTCACTGGTGATTAACGGGAGGAGCACGCCGCTAAGTAATTGGTACACGCTCTGTCTCGTGAAGTTTTCAAATCAAACCGCAGATGATGCTTTTTTTTTTTTTTTTCGGAGAGGAGCGGTTGCTCAAAGGCAAAGCGCCAAGGGCAGCGCAGGGCGGCGGGTGCGCTGGGGCAGGGGCCAGTGAGCACCTGCGAGCGGGGCTCTGAAACATCCTTGTGCGAAACAGAAAACGCCGTATATCTGCGTGTCTCTGCGTAAATCACACATAAACCGTATCTAGGCGTAGAAACGAGTATTTGACGTTAAGAGCGGGCAATCCACACCGCGCTGCGTGGCCTCGGTGCCCTGGCACTGCATGCTCCTCCATGTGCCGGCTGCCCCAGGGCATCCCCCAGCGTGCACCCGCAGCAGAGATGGGTGGCCCTGCTTTTGGGGCACGGGCAGTAATTTTGCACATGCCTGAGGACGGCGGCAAAGCCAGCAGCCTGGTGCCCGTCCCCAGGGCCAGGCTGGCGCGTGGCAGGGAGGGCAGCTCTTCCGCTCTTCCACAGCTGCTTTGGGGGAAAAAGTTGTGAGGGAAGATAACCAAAATAATAACAAAAGGACACTGGGTGCTCGTGGCGCTGGGCCGCTCTGCCGCTCAAGGTGCCAAGCGGAGATTAGCTGCGGCACAGCTGAGGACAAGGAGGTGGGAAGAGATAACGCCACTTTCCCGGCGCGCTGCCGGCGCCGGGGTCCTGCCGGTGCCCCCCGGCTGCCGGGCCGGCCGCGCCGGGCTGAGCGGGAAGCGGTCAGCCTGGAGGAAGGGAGCCGGCCCCCAGCGGTGCTGCGTGCCCGGGAAAAGCAAAGCTCAGGCTGCGGGAAAGTGGGAATCCACCTGCCGCAGCACCGCGGGGAGAGGAGACGGGGACGGCGAAGACGAGGGAGGATGATGATGTCCCAGGGAAGGCAGGGAGGGTTTGCCATAGCGGCTGCGGCAGCGTGGCCGAGGGGACAGCGGGTGCACCAGGCGCAGCAGGGAGGGAAGGGTGCAGCAGAATTGTGAGGCGGGAGCGATCATTGCAGGGCTGTTTGCTAAGGGAATGCTTCCACCGGGGAATGCCTGAAGGCACTGAGCAGCCGTAAGGCTCCCACTTCTGCCCGGCAGGGGCATGGACATTGCCCGGCTGGCGGGGATCCCCGGGCAGGTGAGTGTGCAGTGGGAGCTGGCACCAGCTCCGTACGGAGCCAGAGGTCTCCCTGCCACCAGGACAGCACGCAGCCCTTGTGGCACCACGACTCCACCGCCATGGGCATCATGCTTGGCTTTTCCAGTTCCCCTTCCTACCTTCTTGCACATCGCTGCTGCGGTGACGCACACCTCAAAGTTTGGTGCTGAAAACATGAAAACAGAGAGCTGAGCAGCGTTCACCATCCCTGCTGAGCCCTGCTAACGAGGCTCCTTCCCTTTGAGCAGCTTCTTGCTGCTTCTCCGTTGATTGTCGTAGTGCCTTTCCGCGGTGATTCAGCCGAGCTGGCTGGTTCCTGCATCCTATTTTCCTCTTTTGAAAAGTGGAGCGATCTTTCAGATGCGCTAATTAGGAGAAGGCGCCGGGTCTCTCCCGCAGTGGCAGCGTCCTCGCCAAGCCCCAGGGCAGGCATGCGTGGTGGCCCTGGCAGGGCATGGCTGCCACCGTTGCCCCGGAGGGCGGGATGGATGGCAGCGGGCTCACGTGGTAGCGGCGACGACGACTGCGGGCAGCCGTCTGGCAAGAGCTTTCCCTCTCCCTCTGCCTGGCAAAGCGGTTGTCTGCCCCCCACCCGGGTTTAGCTGCAGGTCAGGGACGTGCTTGTCTGGCGGGTGCTGGGCAGAGGGAGGTGGTGGGATGCTCTCCGGGGGACACCGAATCCTCCATGGCGTGCGCTGGCACGGGACGGCCGTGCTGCTGGGGAGGCTGTCCTGCTGGCAGCTGAGGCTTCGCAGCCGGCGCACGCTCTGCTTCGACCTGTGCTTCCCAGGGATGTATTGTACTGTCTCTTTTTAGCTTCCCTGGTCAGTTTGAGAGGGAAGTTGAGGCTGCAAAGAGTGAAACCAGAGAAGACACAAAGCTGGGAAGCAGCTGAAGGGAAACTGCCTGCGGGAAGCACATTCTCGGTAACATCGACGCAGCTTATTTACACGCTTGAGGGCTCTTCAGCCCCATGGAGCTGTGAAATTCAAAGCCCTCCACGTCACTCGGGGAGCAGGGCACAAACAGAACGGGGCTCCTCTAAAGCTGAAATATTTGACAACATTTTCTATTCTTAGCGATGCCAGCACATGCTCACCGAACGAAATCAGAGCGCGGCGTGTCAGCAGGCAGGCGGGGGCTGGGGGAAAGTGCTGCGGCTTTGAAGGTCCCGGGCGAGAGGGGTGCATGGGTGCACCCCTCGCCCAGCCCAACTCATCCGCTCTGTAACCGTGGGAGATGCGCAGACAGCAGAAAAGCAAATTATAATTTTATCGCTTGTGTCCCACTACAGGTCCTAACGTGAGGGGCTGGGGGGGGGGGGGGGGGCTCATGCAAGGACAATGGGATAATGGGGGTAGAGTTTAGATGGTCCATCTGGGGGTCCCGGATTCCCGGAGGGGAGCTGCATCCCCCTGCCCAGCTTCCCGAGCAGGCAGGACAGCTAATGGCGCCTGTGCAAATAGGCACTTTATTAACTGTTTCGTAGCTGAGCGCGGTGGAGGAAACAGCTCCTCTCTCTCCGAGTCGTGCTGCGAGGTGGGTTTGACAAATTAACCGTGGGTATTGCTTCTTCTGGAGGCGGCCGTCCCTGGGGAGCTGCGTGCCGGGTGGCAGGAGGGCAGGCGAGCGGCCGAGGGCTGGCCGGGGCTTTGGGCAGCGCTGGCACCGGGCAGAGCACGGCTGTGGCACCGAGGGGTAACCCCGGTGCTGCCCGGGTCCCCGGGAGGCTCCCAGCCACCGGCCTCGGCAGGGACGCTGGAGGCGGGGGATGCCCTGGCAGCCCTGGCAGCATTCCCATCCTTCCCAACAGCCCGGGAAGTCTGAGGAAGGAAAGAGGGAGGATTTTTGTTTGAAAAGGCAGAAAAGAGCAGCCTCGGGATGGTGGTAAATGGGCCACATGGTTCCCAGTGCCCTGGAAATTCCCTTTGCACGCTCACCACGGGTACCAGAGCGGCAGCCGGGTGGCTGCTGATGCTATCGCTGTCCCAGCTCAATGACTAAGGGAGCTGGAAGGTATAAATTAAATAACACAACACTTCAAGCCACCTGTTATGTGGGTTTGTCCAAGGCAGTGCTGCTTTAATTAAGATGGAGAGTTTACAAATCTAACCTTTGTTTATTCTGCTTTGGGGCATATATAATGTAAATACGTGTTTTCAAACACTGTGGCTTTTTATATTTCCAGTTATAATTCTGGGTAAAGGGAAGTTTGTCGGGTTTGGCATGGACTCGCCCTTTATAAATACAGCTCCTGCGAGCTCTTTCTCCCCCCCGGGGATTATCTGCGGAGTCTCGGCTCGCTTTGCTCCCAACGCAGCTTTACTCTCGGCGATCGCTGCTCCGCTGCGGGGTGTGTCGGGTGCGCGGGGGCCGGGGGGGGCTCAGCCGGACGCTGGTGAGAGGAAAGTGGGCTCCAGCTCTGTTTCCTTCTCCTCCGACTTCGTAAGAAGGCTTCGAGTCTTCTAGGTTTTGTCCTCGTATCCCCTCTTGGTTCTTTAGTTGTCAAAACAAGGACGTGGAGTTTAGCCTCCTGCGTGCCCCTCCGGGTTTCTTCAGTGGAACACCAGCGGCGGCACGTGGGCCAGCAACCCCCTTTGACTCCTTTTTATTTTGGTTTGTTTATCTTCATTCGGAGCTTCTGCGGAGCAAGGGCGCTATTTTGCCCATTTCCAGCGCTGCCTGCTGGGTGCATCAGCGGGGAGGTCTGCCGTGGTGCAGACAGCGGCGGTCAAAACCAAGCAGGCTCCAAATGCCGTGAGGCAGACGGACCCTCAGAGGCACGGGTGCCCAGAATGGGTCGCACCACTCCAGGCAGCTGAGCCCCACCCCCCCCCCCCCGGGCATGCATCGACAAAATTTCCTCTGGGGTCACAATGCCGAGAAACATTTTTTTTTTCTTGTTTAATGCAAACAGATTTTGATGCAATCACTCGACTCTGGCGCTGGGGTTTCAAGGAAACAAGCTAGCAGATAGCTCGAGAGGCGTGAAACAACTGCAAGCGTCGCTCTCAACAGAACAACCACTGTTTTGCAACGCTGTTAGAAAGTGAAGAAATGCCCGGGGAGGGCCGAGGACCAGCGCCGCAGGAGCCAGGTGACTTGCCCAAGACCGCACGAAGTGACAGCCGGGCCGGCGGGCTGGGACCGCTGACGAGTCCTCTGCCAGCAGGCGCTCGGTCCCCGCCATCCCTGCTCCCCCGGTGTGACGCAGAGCCGGGGCTTTGGGACCAGCCTTTGCGTTATCTGTAACAGGAGACAAGAAAAATCACCCAGCTCTCCCGTAAGGGAGGAAGTACTATAGGAAACTTCATCGACCTGAGCCATATTTAGCTTGGCTCGCTGAGGTCAAGCTGCACGGAAGCCGGTGGCGACACAGCAGCGTTTCTTCACGCGCCCGACCCGCCGGGTGGTTTTGGTGAAGCGGGCGCTGCAGCGGCCGAGGCCTCAGACGCACAGCGCGGCTCAGCGTGGATCTGGACCCGAGCAAAGATTGGAGATTGGGGTGGGGGGATATTGTGGTGGGGGGACTTGTACGGCTGTTCTCCTCTCCCCCAGTCCTGGGGAAGAGGGCCCTTGCTTATCAGCAGAGGTCTGCTTTTAAAACACCCATCCTCTCGCAGTTTCACCCGCCTCACCCGTGTTTTTCCCGTGCTTGCCGAAGAAACGCAGGCGCCCCTCAGAGATGCCACCCGAGGCGGTGGTGCAGGTGCCCCCCGCACCCGCCCCGTGCCCCCGCGTCCTTCCCCGTCCCCCGCCAGGACCGGGGAGGCGTGAGGAGCCCCCCCCTGCACAGGGAGCTCAGGGCCCCATCCTGCCGCCTGTCAAGGATGTGCTTGATGTGTGTAAACACGTAATTAACGGTAAGTATATACTTAATTGCTTGTGGCTTTGATTTGCATTCAGGTGCTGCGCCGAAGGTGCCTTAGCTACACGCGAACCCGGGCAGCTTGCTGCTCCCAGGGGGGCCGGCAAGCGCGGCGGGCAGGGGGCTGCGGCGGCCCCCCCGTCACCGGAGCAGCAGCGGGGCCGCACCCCCGGGTGGGCGCTCGTCCCTGCCCACGGGGGGGGTGGGGGCGGCCTGGGGGCGCCGCAGCCCCCGCGCTGCGCTGGGGAAGGGCTCCGCGCCCCAGGAGCCCCGCAGCCCGGCGGGCGGCCAGGCTCGGGCCGGCCCGGTACAGGCGGCAGGGGCCGAGGGCGACCCCCGGGTGGGCGAGGGCGGCGCTCCCCCGCCCCCGCGGGCCCCGGCGCTGCCGCCGGCGGGCGGGGCGGCACGTGCGGGGCCCCCGCCCGCCGCCGGCCCGCACCCGCGGGGCCCCCGCCCGCCGCCGGCCCGCACCCGCGGGCGAAGCCGCCCCCCGCCGCCGCCCCCGCGGCTCCCTCCCCGCGCGGCGGGCGGGGGCGGCGGGCGGGCGGGGAGGGGAGAAGGGGAGGGCGGGCGGCGCGGGCGGCCCCCGCGGGCCGGGCCGGGGCGCGGCGAGGCGGCGGCGGCCCTGGACACCTCGCCCGCTCCTCCATCTTCTCTCGCCACAGCTCGCCTCGGCTTCCCCAGCCCGGGACCGGCCCATTGCCAGCCCCGCGGGGGGGGCGGCCGGCCCGCCGCGCCGCCCCGGCCCCGCCGCCCTGCCCGCCGCCCCGCCGCGCCGCCCCGGGTCCGCCGCCCGCCCCGAGGCAAGGGGAGCGGCGGGGGCGGCGCCGCGGCGGCCCGGGCCCGCGCCGCCCCGCCGGGCCGCCGCGCCGCCGCCTCCCCCCTCTGGGCCGCAGTGGTGCAGCCCGGAGGTTAGCGGAAGCGGCCGCTCGGCGCTGCCATGTTGAGCCGCCGCCGCCGCCGCCGCTTTGTTGTCGGCTCCATGTAGCTGGGGCCCGGGGGAGGGAGGGGGGGGGACCGCGCCGCCGGGAGCCGCCGCTGCCGCCCGCCGAGGGCCGGGACGCCCCCGCCTGGAGGCCAACTGGACCGCGTTCCTCTTTCAGGTGAGGCCCCGCGGCGGCCGGCGCTGCCCGCGCCCCCCCTCCCCTCAGCGGCCGCGGGCGGGCGGCCGCCCGCCGGGCTCCCCGCTAGGCCGGGGCTGTCACTCAGCGCCGCCGCCCGGCCTCCCGCCCGCCTCCCCCGGCCCGGCCCGCGGCGGTGGCGCGGCCCGGCCCGGCCTGGCCCGCCCGGGGCAGCGGCTGACCCGGCCCCGCGCCGCCGGCAGCTCTTTTCCCTCCTTTCCCTCCTGCACTTTCTCCCCGCCCGCCACCCCGAGCTGATCGCGCACGGCGCTCCGCCGCCGCCCCGGAGTGTTTTTCCTTTTCTTTTTCTTTTTTTTTTTTTTTTTTAAAAAAAAGAGGGCAATGGTTATATTTTAAATTAAAAAATATTTTTTTCTCTTTCCCTTCAAAAACCCGAAATCGCTGCTTTTTTTTTTTTTTTTGCTTGTTTGTTTTTCTCTTCCCCCCGCCAAAAAAGAAAAAAAAAAAAACAACCAAAAACCCCAACCCCAAAAACCCCAACCACCTTCCACCGGGCTCTAACAAAACCCCGATGGAACAAACACCGCGTCTGGGAGAATAAATTAATCCCTCTTTAAACAGCCTGACTCAGGGGCCGGGTGACGAGGGAGCTTGTTTTCTTTTAAAATAGGACGCGAGCGGGCCGGATTTCTGTAAAAACTGGCGAAATGCTAACGGTAATAGGGAGGAATAGGGACGGTGGAGCGTGCAACCCCTCCCTTTGCCAACTGAGTCACAATTTTCCCCCCTTCTGTCTGCGAAAGACTGACTTAAAATCACCGCTGTTTATGTAATTCCGAAGAAAATCCAGTGTACCAAAAAAAAAAAAAAAATAAAAAAAAAAAAAAAAATCCTCCCCGGGCTTTTGTGAGCCGAGCCCTTTCATGCCGGATTGTTTTCTGATGCCTCCTGCTCTTTTTGAGCTTGAAAACATAAAATGTGTAATTGCAGCAGTAGCAGGGGGAAAAAAAAAAAAGAAAGCAAGCCCCACACATCACCTTTCTGAAGGTAAAATAATCCTCTTTGGCCATTCCCAGCAGCGGTCACTCGCTTACTCACTGTCCTCCTCGGAATTAAACCCAAACCCAACCCGTGACACGAGTTTGAAAACCTGAGTTGAATGAATAAATCCGCCAAGAGCGAGCACCATTCCTTTAGAGAGGGAAAAATTATTCCCTTGCAAGTACTGAGGGATGAGTCACTCGCTTGGGTGCTCTGCCTCCGAAAACACGCCGGGAATGTTCCGGGGAGCCGGTACCGGGAGCTGGGCGCTGGGTTTTCCGCCTTTTCGTGATTAATGCGGGTGATGCCATCGAGTTTGGCTGAGGTCTTGTGAATTATTTCTCACTCTAGTGGGCAGTTGTGATTCGCACGTAGGAAACTTCACGCGCAGAAGTTAATCTCCTCCTTAGTTTAGGGCCATCTCCCTCCGAGTCGGGGCTGGTTTATCGCCTTTCTGCCTCCCAGGCTCGCAGATGAGAGTTTTCCAGGGGAAATCATTCGTAGGCTGGCAATACGGTATTGCAGCAACCCCTGCGAGAAATGCCAAGTAATACTTTCAAGTGCGTGTCCGGCTTCTTGCTGCTCGCCTTTCTTTTTCTTGAAGGGTACTGTATTTTGAAATAGCGATGTCACGCTTTGATGTAGGAATAGGCTTTGCTGCTTTTAATTAAGGAGTCAGCAGTTCACTCTCCTAACGTACTTAGCTATGTGCGACTTGGAAGCATCTTCCTAAAACTGTGACGTGGAAATTTTCCTCTGATTTTTTTTTTCTTCTTTTTCCCCCCCCTCCCCCCCTAAATAATAAAGCGCTAAGACCTCATAATAAATGCTCAATACTGTTTCTTGAGTCATTTTGTTAAAACCATCGATTTGGGGTGCGAGCATCCTAATGCACCCAGCAGAAAGCACTGTTAAGGTGCTCCTGACGTGTGACTTTAGCTTTAGTTCTTCCCACTCTCGCCAACAGCCAGGATCCAACTGATTCGTTAAAACCAGTATCAAAAAGTGGATTTAAGAGCCCCTCCCGCCCCCTCTCCCGGTATCAGTTAAATAACAAATGTGAGTGACTTGAATATTCACGCTCGTTCCTGGTGGGGGGAGCTTTACCGAGTGTGCGGTTCAGCTGTGACAGGGGTTCCAAGGGGCAGTTTAATATGCGGGGTGTGAAGTTGTAATTTTTAGCAAACTGGTTTTAGAGGAGGTCGCAACGTCTTTTTTCCCCTAGCGATGGGATGTGTGACTGTAAATTGCTCTTTCCAAATAAAGTTGTTTGATTGTGTTTAGGTGGCATTTGGATGAATTGTATCTTTTTAAAGAAACAATTGTGAGACCGAATAAGCATCTCTCGTTTGGATATTATTAGTCCCTGAAATGCATAGTTTGAAACCCGCTTTTAGTATCTGCTCGGGAAGTGAAAGTTGTATCTGTTAATGTGAGGAGGAATCATCCATCGAACGGAGTGTTCAAGATATGACTCATGCTAATTTGTTGCTCTCACATTCAGGCTGGAGCGCAAAAATATTTTAGCCTCTGGCATTGGAAGTTCACAATGCCACATCCTACCACTCCGGGTCACGGATTACATTTTGTTGTTGTTGTTTACTGCCCCCCAGGAAAGAAAAAAAATAAATAGTGATAGAGTGAGGGTATTTTGCACGAGAGCCTGTCCCAGGCGATCAAAATATCGCAAAAATGTTGACTTGACATTAATGCTAGGTCAAGTAAAACCGTGGGCTGTGCCTGAATAAAACTGACTTGCGAGAGGCGTGCAGCAGGTGCTGTCTCCCCTTCTTGAACAGCGAGTTTAAAAAACAAAACAAAACTGCCTGATCCTTTTTTAAAAGGCTTTCATGCAGGCAGCCCTTGGAAACTGAGGAATCCTGCTTGTTGCAAAGAGGGGTTGTTAGAAAGACAGCGCTGCTAATAACACCGGCTATCTGGGAACCAAGATAAGCAGACTTATGTAAGCAGCGGCTTCGCAGCCTGTAGCCTTATGAATATACATTGTTTTATGTCCACCGTCTCTGTTGGTTCCGTAGGAATAAGTGCATCGTTACCTCCAAGTGCTGACGATTCTTTAAGGCTTAAAAATATCCATAAACTGCATAAGTTTGAACCTTGTCCAAAGGATTTGGGCTCTCTATTATCCGATCTGCTAGCTCTGCCTTTGAAACTGTATCTCTGGAGCTATCCTTAGGTGCTCTTAAGTGTCTTCTGATGCAGTTTAACAACATTGTTTAATGCTTATTTAAAGTTGGCTGTAAAACATTTCAGATTTTTTTTTTTTTTTAAATTAAAATTGTATTTAAGTACACAACTTGCTTAATATTGTACTTTCAATGTGTATTGTACCTACTCTATTCTTTTTATGCAATGTAGATGTCTCGATTGCTTTTTAAAACCACGGAAAATAAATGGTTGAAAATCCACAGTTGTCACTGAAGTCAGGCAGAAGTTTAATGGAGAAGCTGGAGCTTGTGCCGTGCCCTGATTTAGCAGCGTAGCCTCCGGGAGAGTTCTGCATTCGACTCTGCGGCAATCGTGCCTGCAAACCAGCCCCTTCGGCTGCTGTTTGCGGTGGCTTGCCGTGGCCAGGCGTGGTGTGGTAATGTTCAGCTTACCTGTTGCATCCCAAACTTCGGCACAGATGGGACGTAAAATGCAGATACAAATGGACAGGCTGGCCTGGCTCCCGACGATTCCCGCAAGTTTTGTCTCCCGTTATCATACCGAATCCAGGCTTTCTCCCGTGAACTGTTTTCCTGTCAGATAGGCTTGGAGTGTTAGGGAGCACGTATTCATACCCACGTGGGTTAGTGTTTTTATCCACCGGTGGCTTTTATCCAAAGATCACCGGCATCGCGCTCCTGAAAAATCAGTGGCTGAAGTGGTGCAGGGCTTGTGCGGAGGCAGCGGGAACCCCCGGCAGCCGAGGGAGAGTTGCACCGAGGCGGCTGCAGTCGCTGCTGCGATCGGGAGAGGCGAAGCGGCCGGAGGTTGGATGCAACTAAGAAAAAGTCCCAAAGTGAGCTTCTAGAAATACTGACTTCTCCAAAGGACGCAATGAAACGGATTCACGTAGGAAGAGTATTAGCCTGAGGTGCATTTCATAAAGCTGTCCATCCTCAACCAATGTAAAAGTAGACAAGTTGGGGGTTGCAAGCCAGCACAGCGTTTTACGCAGCTCTCGCAGCCTCCAGTCGTGAAGTGAAGTACGTGTTAACTTTGTGAAGGAAACCGTAGGGAAGAAGTCCTGGAAGGCTGCAGCACTAATCTAATGGGAATGCAAGTTTCCCCAAACTCAGCTTTAGACCTGGCACGCTGCCTTAATAACGAGACTGATTTAAAACTGGTCTGATGAGACTGATGCACATCTTGAATACAGATGCGCTTAAACTGGCTTAAGGTGCTAGAGTGATTTATTTTAATGCTCCATTAGGCTGAATTGGTCTGTGCGGTTTCTAAACCACTTTAAAATTGTATCTGCTAGGGTTTTGTCCCAGTCTGACTGGATGAGTTTTAATAACAGTGTTTTCTGCCTTAGAATAAACAGTGCCTGATACAAGCGTGGTGTAGAACAGCCCGTAGCAGCGCAGGCAGCAGCTCAGCTGAGCGGTGGCTGGCTGCGGCAACGCTGGTGGGGGGGTCCCCCTCTGTCTCTTCCCTTTAGCTTCTCCCACTGATTCTGTAGTTCAGAGTCCGTTGGTATTGGCTGTTTTGAAACAGCTTTCGGGTCTTTTTTTCAACCTCCTTACCCCCCCCCCCCCCCCGCTGCATTCTCCAGCATCTCTAGGCATCTATCAGTGCTTATCGATTAGCTTCTCTTCCTATCACAAAGTAGCTGCTGACGAAGAGAAAAAGAACATGTCGCTCTTCTTATTAGTTTGCAGACGCAAAGAGCACAGTGGTCAGTGTATAAAAGCGTCGGGAACCTGCTAAATATAGAAATGTGGCTTTAGACAGCTCTCGATTCAAGTTGCTTTGGTTTCAGTGCTAACACGCTGGTATGAACACGTTGTTTAAATAAGACGCCTTATTGCATCCTGGCTCTGTGTGGCTGCAGTTTAATTCTCAACATGCGCTAAGCTCGGCTTAAAGGTGGGGCGTTATTTTGCAACTCCCATCAGTACATTCATATGCTCCAAAGATAGTCCCAAGGTGGCATCTGATATGATCGTTAGCAAAACAAGTTATCTGTTATGTAAAGATCAAACGCTGTGTTAGTAAAAGATCTGACAAGCACCTCGTTGTTTTCCATAAGAAATGTTGCCCTCCGGAAACTTAATAATTATTTGATTGTTGTGATGTGTGCCTTCCTACGCTTACCACAGAATCTGCACAGCCAATGCCTTTAAAGCGCGAGCAGTTTATCCTGTCCAAAACCAGAATTATGTAACCTTTTCCAGTTGTTACTTCAATGGCTTTTGGTCTAGAATGTGCTTTCCTGTAGTTTGTAAATGTTCGCAGCGTGTCAGAGTGAGCACCCATCAATAGAATTTAAGTGTGAATGTTTGGTTTTAGGCACACGAAGCCTCACATCACCAACAGCAGGCAGCACAGAACAGTTTGTTGCCTCTCCTGAGCTCTGCTGTTGAGCCACCCGATCAGAAGCCGATTCTGCCCTTACCAATAACGCAGAAACCTCAGCCTGCACCAGAAACATTAAAGGATGCTATTGTTGGGATTAAAAAGGAAAAACCTAAAACCTCCTTTGTGTGCACTTACTGCAGCAAAGCTTTCAGGGACAGCTACCATTTGAGGCGTCACGAGTCCTGCCACACAGGGATAAAGTTAGTGTCACGGCCAAAGAAAACTCCCACCACAATGGTGCCCCTTATCTCGACCATCGCTGGTGACAACAGCCGAAGTTCATTGGTTTCGACTATCGCAGGCATCCTCTCCACAGTCACTACGTCTTCCTCTGCCACCAACCCCAGCAGTAGTGCCGGCGCAACGGCTATGGCAGTGACTCAGACGGTGAAGAAGCCCAGCAAGCCCGTTAAGAAGAACCACGCTTGTGAGATGTGCGGAAAGGCCTTCAGGGACGTCTACCACCTCAACCGGCACAAGCTGTCCCACTCAGATGAAAAACCCTTTGAATGTCCAATTTGCAATCAGCGCTTCAAGAGAAAGGATCGCATGACCTACCACGTGAGGTCTCACGAAGGTGGCATCACGAAACCATACACCTGTGGTGTTTGTGGAAAAGGCTTCTCGAGGTACCATGTAGAAAATCCCAGGCGAGCTCAAGTATTGGCTTTTCATAACCAAGAAGGGTTAAGCTATCATAGCGAGGGGCTAGGAGAACCAGACATCTTAGAAGATTGGTGAGGGGATAAAGAGCCTTGTTTACCTCTAGGGTGTGGGTCTCGATCTGAGCTAGATTGGCGGTGGCCAAAAGTGGTCGCTCTTTTATGAGAATGCTTTGAAATTATTTTGTGACCTCATCCAGGTCCTGTAGGACACGTGTCTGTGTCACTGGTGGTGACCACGGAGCCCCTTTACCAGCCTTCGCAAAGGTCAATGACCGGACAGGGCACGGCAGGCAAACTGTCTCCTTGTCTCGGAGCAAGGCTGAGGCGTACTGACAGAGCATTGTGGGGGAGCTTGCATTGCTGCTGGCTGTATTTGTATCTGTGCTTGCAACAGAGAAATCTTCAACCTTTAGAGCTGTTCATCTGTCACCTTTACACAAGGTACGACCAAACGTACCATTTTCAGGTGTGTAAAAAGAACACGGTTAAGTTTTAAACCGCAGGTTGGGTCTCAGCGTAACTATGTGTTACTCTAGCTGAAAGCCCCTGCGTAGGTACGGGGAATGTATTTATTCTTGCCGTGCCAAGGATTGTGGGCTGCAAGGGGTCATCAGCGCAGTGTTCAGCACCGCTAGCCAAGGTGTCCTTACTATGTATTTGTAACAGTGTGCATTTTCTTTTCTGTTCCTCTCTTTTTTTTGCAGGCCCGATCATTTAAGCTGTCACGTTAAACATGTTCACTCAACAGAGAGACCCTTCAAATGCCAAGTAAGGGCTAAAATTATTTATTAAGAACAATATGTTATTGTAGCGTTAGAATCTCAGGTGAAAAACCTTTCCAGAAGTGTATTTGCTCCTGGATTTTTCTTTGGAAAGCAAGTTTAGGAATGAAGTCGCGTCTTGCCTTCCATACCAGCAGCACTGTAGTTCTGCTGTAAGCGTAGAGGCAGTTTAAAAGGATGCTGTGGCTACTTTTTGAGGAAGATGAGGCGTTTTTTGCTTTCTTGGAGAACAACGTAGGTGCGCTTAACTTAGTAGTAGGATTGTAACGGTGTCCTCAGCTCAGTGCTGACTACCGGAGTAATGCGTGCAAATATGTTTCTCAGCATATTTAAATTAAATGTGTTTCTCAGCATATCCATTTAAAATGGATTGGAACAGTTGATTCTGGATCCGTTATTTTTCTGGAAGGTGAAAGCAAGTTGTCATAGGTTGATGACTGAGTATAAGAGAAATAACTTGACTGCCCTTGAACAATTAACTGTTTTGCTTGGAATATCCATGCTTGTTCCAGCCTGTGTTTTAGTGACTCATCATATTAAATAAAAGCCTTGTGTAAAAAAAAAAAAAAATAATAGTGTTAGAAAAAGCTTTTTGTTTCCTTGTTCTGATTCGGATGGGAACAGATGTAATTGAGCAACTCGAGATATCAAGTTCAGATTTGTACAGTAAAATTATTACCAAAACCCAACTTTGCCTGTTCTAGGGTTTTTTTATAACCAACTCTTGTTTTGCTAGGTAATGCAACTCGTTAACTGAAGAAAGTTCAAGTAGTATAGAGTATGACTTTTGTCCTAATTGCCTCAGAAGCCAACTTCCATTTTCAGTCTCTGTGTAGTAGTTTGATTTTGGTTTCTCTATAAATACAGGTAAAACTTAAGGTTGTCAAAATATCCTTAGGATACTGTTTGCACCTACAAGGTAAAATAGGCGTACAGTGGGCATGTAGTTCATACTGTAATGATGCTGTCTGTGCTTCAAGTGTAACTGTTGTCCTTCATATAGACGTGCACTGCTGCCTTTGCCACCAAAGACAGACTGCGGACACACATGGTGCGCCATGAAGGAAAGGTATCGTGTAATATCTGTGGTAAACTTCTGAGTGCAGCATATATCACCAGCCACTTAAAGACACACGGGCAGAGCCAAAGTATCAACTGTAATACCTGTAAACAAGGCATCAATAAAAGTAGGTGAACGTTTTAAAAACATTTCTAATAACAGTGTGTTTGCAAAGGGAATTGCCTTTGGTTACGTTAAAATGCAAAAACGTACCCATCAGTTTGGGTATTCACACCTATTAAAAACAGATATTTGATAACAGGATCTTCTTCAGCTCAAGAAATTGGCATATGTGGAATTAGTTTGCTGCTAGACTGTGCTCTTATCCCTTAGGAGTGCCCTGCAGGTTGCGGGAGTAACCCATTTCTCAAAGAAAAGAGTTCCCAAGTTTTCTCGGCTTCCAAGTACAATGCTGCTTCCTGAACTGTACAGGCCTAAAAGTCCAACAGATAACTCTGGAGATTTTAGAATATTTAAGAACTGCTAAGATCTGCCAAGTTTCAGGTTTGAAGCCTCATCTAAAGCTCACCAAAATTAGAAGGATTTCTCTGCTTTCTCTGAGCTTTGACCCTGGGGCTCAATGATTCCTCCCTCTGGCAATAGCTGACAAGCAAAGCATTTAAATCCAGCTCTGATATGTTTGGGGCATTAATGGCATTTGACTGGTGTGCAGGAATTCAAATGAGATGTTTGTAGTAGTTCCTTCTAGTCTTAAACTCTGTGGAAATGCTGAAGCCTGTACCTGGGAGTGCCTAGGAAGCAAACAAAGACTTGACTTTCAAATCTTCCCTATTAAAATACCTGTAACTTCCGTTCACTGACATGGTTAGTGACGTAAGACGGGTTTTCAGAGGAATTGAGAGGGAGAAGTAAAGAATGTCTTTGGAAACTTTGTCCTTAAAGCCTTTTAAACAGTATTAATTTATAACATCTTTTCAGTTCCTGTTACTCCTGGATAATTTGAAGGTACCGGGAATGTCTAAAGTGCCTGATTGTTGAGCTTGATACGAAATTTGGATGCAAAGTATTTTGCAAGGTATAGGGTTACAGCTCTGGCTTCCCAAGCCAGTCCGGTGGTGCTAAGCCAGTTCACAAGGCATTTACAGCAGTTGTTAGAGGTGGAAATGATGAGCTGTAATGTGGCCAGAGGGTAGTAACATGCTGTTCTGTGATGCAAAGGTAAACTGAAAATTTTCAGTCATACTTGCAATAAAAAGTAAAAAGGCTTTTTTTTTTTTTTTTTTTAAACCGGAGCTGAGGTTTAGAAAAAGTAGAATCGGCTAACCAGCTTGAATTGTAGAGACTCATTGTAGTCTTCTATTTCATTCTTCCTAAAATACAAAGAAAATAATCAGAAAGGAATTTCATTTTTGGCAGTGAAAGCAGATGTTCCTGACTTACATTTTGGTTTTTAGATCTTGGAAAAGTAGTTTTATAAAACACAGAATTAATTGTATGTTTTTAAACACCTCTGTGATTTTTGCTCTTGGAATCCTGCGAGATTCCACACACTCTTTATGGAAGAAGCCTTTGTCATCTCAGCAGAAAACAGAGTAACTTTTCAAGGTGAATTTGTGTTCTTACTTAATTGGCATAGCATGCATGAGTGAAGAGACCAGCAATCAGAAGCAGCAACAGCAGCAGCAACAACAGCAGCAGCAGCAACAACAGCAGCAGCAGCAACAGCAGCAGCAACAGCAACAACAGCAGCAGCAGCAACAGCAGCAGCAGCAGCAACATGTAACAAGTTGGCCTGGAAAGCAGGTAGAGACCCTGAGATTATGGGAAGAGGCCGTCAAAGCAAGGAAGAAAGGTAAAACAAAACAATACTTACCGTTTTGGTTTTATAAGATACTGGAGTTTACAGTTATGTAGGCAGTTTAAGATGTCAGGAAAGGGTGTCTTACGTGAAAGTGTCACTCTCAATCTTAGAAGTAATAGCTAAAAATTAGCAGGAAGATACCATGACCAAAATTACGCTGTTGTAAATGAACTCCTTATTGCTTGCTTCCCTTTGGTCTCTGTGCTTGAACATGTATGTAGCGGTCATCAATTATATAGGGATGTTTGTGTCTGCTCCAAAGCAAGAGTGTGTTTTTTTTGATCTGCATGTGGTTTTTACCTCTGTTTATGCATATTTACCTGTTATTAACTTGTGTGCATATATATATAGGTATGTATATATACACACACATACAACACCCTCTGTCGTTGCATCATTGTCAGCTTGCATGTGGGTGCTTTCTGTGTCCCTTTCATCTTTTCTCTCCCAGTTTATTCCAGTCGCTTTATCATCACGTAACTGCCTTTGCATAAAGTTCTCTAGAACTCATAGAACTTACTCTTCTATCTCTTTGTTGTTTTTTTCCATTACAAAATTAACTAATAAGCAATGGTGGTTTTCGTTATTGCTAGCTCACGGCTTACCTATACCTGCGCTACTGTAATTGAAGTTGAATAGCTGCCTGTGGTTGGCCAGTGTGTCAGTTTTGTGAAGAACAGATTGCTTCAGTTTAGTTAGGAGCGTAGTAGTTTAAAGTCTCCCGTTACTCCTCACTTATTCTTTTCACAACAGTTTGATTTCTAATGCCTATCATGTGACTCCTGTGGATTACATGTTTTAGGAGAAATGCTTAGTGACCGCTCGCTAGGTTTTTTTAGTAATAAATGTTTTGGACTCACCTTATTTTTTTTAATTTTCTCCCAAACTTCCTTTCAGTTTCTTCAATCTTTTTTTTCTTTTCTAGGTCTTGTTTGTGTATTAGGCTGCTAGCTCCTTTCGCCTTGTTATTCCAGTTGAATTGAATTCTGTGATCAGACAGTATAGGAACAGCTTATTCATGTTAAAATGTAGTGATAACAGAAACATGAAATATCATCAGGCCACTAAATAGATAAAGCAAATGGACGTCAGATTTGGAAAATCTCCGAGAAATATTTTTTTTCTGCTTGTTCCTTCCTATGTCTTGTTCCCTCTTCCTTTCCTTTCTTACTGAGATCGTTGAATATGCTTTAACAGAAACAGTGGGTTTGGACAGAATGCTGGGTGAGGGAGGTGGGTGGGTAGAAGTGTTGTCAGATGGATGATATTCGCTTAACTTAAGTGGGGAAGGGGCGTGGGGTGGGATGTGCCTTTGCGTGCTACTGTGCTTGGAAGGTGAAGCTAGACCAGTCAGTGCCGTGCCTATGTGCTGCTCTTTCCATGCTGGTTCTCCTCTGCTAGTGCCACCTTTTGCATTGGCTTTACAACACTATATGGGATTTTTTTTAGCCTAATGCGATTTATTTTCACAGTTTGTTTTTGGTTTTGTTTTGTTTTGTTTTTTTTTTCACTCTTTCCCTTCCTTTCCACCCCTCCTAGATATGGACTTTGAAGAATCAACAGTAACCCTTGAATGGGGCTAATGTTGCTTTCAAAGTTAACTCTGTCTTGGTACATTTGTATTGCCCGAGTGGCAAGAGTGGACTCTTTGCTCCTGGCTTACCTCCTGAAACGTGGGTGTAGACTGAGCTTGGTGTCCTACCCTACAAATGTGGAATAAGACACGACTTAGAAGTGCTGTAACGTTGATCTAGCATATATTTTTGTTGGTTTCTCTAGCAGTCATCCCTTCCCTTTACCCGCGTCCACCCGCCTGTTTCTGTTTTTGGAGCCTTCTAGTATGGGTAGCCGGCAGGTGGTGCTGATGGATGCCTAGCGATCCCTCTGCTGTCCCGGACCGCCGGTGCCCGCTCCCCAGTGCCCAGCCCTGCTGGAGCCCACCGGCAGCAGGGCTGGGCATTGGCCTCCTGGGTCTTCCTTGTTTGGCACTTCATTCCTGCTTACTGCAAAAGAAAGTAAAAAAAAACCCAAACACCCAAATCACAAACCAACCCAAAACCCCACAAAACAGAACAACTCGGTGTGGAGCTGCAGCTTACGCGAAAGCTGAGGAGCTAATGGGGGCTGAAAGATGTACTGACTGGGTAGCCTTGAAAATCGCTAAGTAGAAGTATTGTGATCAGTGGAACAATTTAGTAGCAATAATTAAGACTGAAATAAGCAGGTAAATATTGAAACGAGCTTTGCTTATCAGTCCCTAATAATGACTTTTTAAAACCTTCACAGAATGTCAGTTCACCTTTGAGAAGGCTATAGAGTACGTACCATTCGGTATGTACACTCTCTCCTCTATTTATAATGTTCCTCTTGGGAGGATTTTTTTGATTGTACGATATTGTTTTTATGAGCATCGAAACCCTCTTTATAAGACAACCTTGCTTGACTTCTCAGGAAAGAAAATATTGAATTGAAATGAACTGCATGAGAGTTTGTATTTCTTGTAGGCTATAGAATGTTAACAGTTTTAACTTACTAATAATTCCTAAAGAAAATTATTCCAGAATTTGTACCTGTTCTTGTTTGGGTTTTGTTTTTGTTATTTTTTTTTTTTTTTAAATCTTGTCCATGGTTTTTTATGTGTTAAAAACTTTTTGTCTTTTTATGTCTCATTTTTAGAAGCTGCTAACTTGTGCCAAACCTCCACTGCTGCTACTACGCCTGTGACTCTTACTACTCCATTCAATATAACGTCCTCTGTGGCTTCTGGGACTATCACAAACCCAGTCACAGTGGCAGCTGCAATGAGCATGAGAAGTCCAGTAAATGTATCAAGTGCAGTTAATATATCCAGTCCGATGAACCTAGGGCATCCTGTAACTATAACAAGTCCATTATCCATGACATCTCCATTAACGCTCACCACACCAGTCAATTTACCTACCCCAGTAACCGCTCCAGTGAATATAGCGCATCCAGTCACTATAACATCTCCCATGAACCTCCCCACACCAATGACGTTAGCTGGTCCGTTAAATATAGCAATGAGACCAGTAGAGAGCATGCCTTTCCTGCCCCAGGCCTTGCCCACGTCTCCTCCCTGGTAAAGAATTTCTAAACAGTATTAAAAAGGATTAAAATGGAATCCTTACCAGCAGTTCTTTTTTGGGTTTTGTTTGGTTGGGGTTTTTTTTTTGTTGTTTTTTTTTGTTTTGTTTTGTTTTGGTTTTGTTTTGTTTTAGTTAATAATAAATTCAGACTAAGACACTGGGGCAACATGCACCATCAGAGACCATAGTAGCATCTTCCCCTGTTGATTTGGCTCATATGGTTCAAACTTGAGTTTCACTGGAGCACTTCATTTAAAGTAAGTTTTACCTTTTAGCTGACTGATGCTGAATTAGAGCAGATACTTATTTGCCAGAGTTTAAAAAAAAAGAAAAAAAAAGAAAAAAAAGGGTCATTAAAAAACAGTTTTATGTTTTATCCCCCAAATTATAACTTAGAAAATTATTTTAATCTAAACACTAGCAAAGACCCCTCTGTATCTTTAACAGGGTGGATGGCTAATTTTAACTTGCCAGTCGTTAAGTCCACTGTTTCTGAGCTAGTGTAGAATCTTTGTCTGTGTTGATGTTTTTTTTTTTTATGAGTAAATGCATTACAATGTTGTCATTTAAAAAAAATGCATTTTGGAGAAAATATGCATTTTACCTTTGGGAATATGGTAATTTCAGGCAGCATTCCCTATGGGAAAGGTGATACCAGCTCTGATATGCAAAGCATATGATAACTTATCATTCTAACTTCAACATATAATAGGGATTGTGACCTGATATTTGGAGATGTAAATATTACCCAACATATTACCCTAAGGGAATATAGCATTGTAGTCAACATTTTTTTTAAAAAAAACTGTTATTGTTTGGTGAGAAACAGCCATGGCTGACAGAAGAGGACTCAAAATGTATGTAAACATGGTCTCTGAACAGTCAGACCCCTATGGGACTCTTACCTAGGAGCAAAAGGAGTGCTTTGAAACTTAAGAATTATTGCTTTAAGCTGGAAGATTCTGGAGGCACTGGGTATGATTTCTATGCCCTCTGCCTCCCAATCAGAGCCTGCTGGTGTTACAGCAGGGGACAGACGTGTTAGTTGTTCACTAGAAGTTTTGTCTTATATTAAATTGTATACAGTTTTTATTCTAACCACTAACTAGGTAGGATGCCCCTCCAGGACAAGCAGAGAGCGTCTTTTAATTTCTCCCCTATTTCTTAATCAAGTGTTGTGCAAATCTGTTCAACTTTGTAAATATTTGCAAACATCATCATTTTTACGTTACTCTTCTATTGTGTTAACACATTTCTATCAGTTTGTGGGAGTTCTGGGGGCGATGGTTTGAACCATCCAGCCCAGAACTTTTCCACAAATGGTCACACATGTTTAAGCTACATGTGCTTTTTACTTCTTAACCTGTTTATCTGTACATAAAGTAGAAAGCAAAATCTAGGGAAACAGATATACTTTTTAGACTATCATGTCACATATTCACGTTTTTAAAACTTTGTTTAAAAAAAAACCACCACCCTAAACCCAAGACTCTACATTAAAAAAAAAAATAAAATAAAATTACAGTTGAGATGTTTTTATCTTAATGAAGTTGAAAGCTATGGAGATTAGCGTGTGCGCATTTTCACAGAGTGCTAGCAGGACTGACTAGTCAAAATGGACTGCTTCCGTTTCTACCCTGCCGTGTCAGTACAAGCAGTGATTGCCGGGCTGCTGGCTCAGGTGACAGGTATCTGTATCATTACGTGAAACTGTTCTAGGGGCTTGGACTACATAGTAAAACAAAAACAAAAAACAAAAAACAAAAAACAAAAAAAAAAAAGAGCTTAGTGTAAAATAATTTTATAAATGATCTTTTGTACTTTAGGACATCAAATTGTACAACTTTTGTATATATAAAAGCTTAGGAACTTTCTGTTTAGCAGAAAGGAAACACATTCCTACACTTTTAATGTATATGTTTGTTATAATGTCCATGTAAACATATGCCCTATGTTTGTGCCTTTTAATTAGTTTGTCTCAATAAACAAAAATGTAGAGAAGAATATGTAGCTATGACTTTGTTACCACTGTTCTTACTCCAGATGTGTAGAGGTCTTCGTTTTTGCACTGTGTAGAGCATTGCGTGCAGACAGCTGCATGACTTAGGCTGATCCGGCCGAAACGAGGCATGTGAGGCGAATGCACCCCAGCAAAACTCCTTCCTCCCGTAGCCTAGAGCAGCCCGCGCTGGTGGGGCGCTGCATGTTGGGTTGTGTAGTTTCCAAGCCATCTCCGTTACCCGTGGCAGTGACACCAACTCGCACCAGTTTTACATGGTAGGTGTAGCCTTCTGGAGCTGGGTAAATCGCAGAGATGACCCTTAGATGAAGTTTGGGTGTCCCTGAGCTTAAAAAAAACCCAAAAGCAATTAAAAGCCAATATGAAAATGTGTACTAGAAGTGGTTATCTATGAATTACTTACAATAAACAGGTGTGAGACTTAATTGTATGTTGTCAATTACTGTAGTATTGACAGTGGGTCCGTTGTACAGCTAGCGTGCCCTGCTGATGTTATTTTTATCCCAGCAGAGTAGCAGTAGAATAAACACAATTAAACACCGGCAAGGAAATTTTTCAACGTGACAGAGGCTTCCCAAACCACTAACCACGGTGCTCTTAGCGTGGGATAGGAAAAGGGCTGTTTCCTTTTTATTTTATGTTGGTTCTGCTCGAATGTACCTGGTTTATGTCCACAAAGCTACATTAGCTAATTGTCAACCTGTTTCATTTGTACTTGGGTAAACATTTGCTTTGTACTGTGTATAAATGGTTCCGAGGTGTGCTCCTCAGCTGTCTCAGTACAGACATTGATTTCACTTTGTAATGCCATCATACAAAATACATTAAGCTGTTTTTTGACAAACGAAAGCTACCTGGTCAAGTAGTTTATACGGCATGCATGCTACCTTGTAACGGCTGCTTCATCCACAGCGTGACGAGGCAATAAGGCCAGCTGCTGTCGGGAGACGAGGTGTAGTTGCGCGACAGCGATGAGCGATTCGTACGGCAACTCGGTGTCGCCGCAGCACGGGGAAGTTAAGACTAAGAAAATGGTGGATGCGAAGAACGGATGCTCCGGTTACACCAAGTTAGTTTCTGTGCCGCTGATGCGCTCAGCCTAGTTTATTTCATGGAGACTTTTAAGCTGGACCTAGTCCAGCATCCAGGGAAGCCTATTGCTGCCGTTGACTTGAGTGGGGTTTACACCGAGCCCATTCAGGTCTCCGATCGCAAGTAGTTCAATAGGGGGGGAGATTTTTTTTTTTCTTCTTAAGTTTCCATAAGCATTCAGCATTAGGTTAATGGTTTAGCACTGACTGAAAGTCTTCAAGTTGAATTTTGCCTTGGAAGGGTTTGTGCTGTGGGAAGTCAAAACAGTCAGATCAACGGCACGAAAACTTGTCCGCTGGGCAAAGAGAGCCTCCGGGTGCCTGGCTCTGTGCTGGCGGGGCGCCGCGGGGAAGTAAGTATTGTGGCCCAGCCACCCCGCTGCCACCCAACTGTGTCAGTGGTTCACCTGGGGCAGCTTTTTTTTCTTTATTTGGAACACCCCACCACTTCCAGAGGGTGTTCGGGGTGAGGAGAAACTTGGGATTCGACCTCTTGTGTCTTACCATTGGAGAGTTAGACCTGGGCGTTGTAAGTTGGGAAGGTGTTCAGTCGAGATCACGGATGAGAGGGAGACACGTTACCCTTGGCGTATGAGTTAAATTCTATTTGCTGTTGTCCACAAATAAAAGATTTTTTCCCCCCCATCTTACAATAACTTTTTCTTTAGAGTAGCAGAAGAAAAAAAAAAAAAATATTTAAAGTGTGTGCGTTTGTGCATGAGGGGTTTAAAGAAAAATTCCAAAAGCCCAATAAGCTGTTTGAGCTGCAGCAATCCCGGGTTACATAAAGGGGCCGGGGTTGCCGAGGGATTAGTCGGGGGCATTACGGGTGGGGATAAGCCCTCCGAGTTCTGCTCGCTCTTCGCTCACTTTTATTTTAGCAACAGTCACTGAGCCGTACTTTGAAAGCTGCTCAGGGTTAATTTTCAAGGCTGTCAGGGTTAGATTCCCACCAAAGGAAGAAGGAAGGAAAATTTGGATTTAAGGAGCGCTGAGGTTTTTAAAAGCATCCAGTCCTCTGGGGGTTTCTTATTTTTGGGTCCCCGCGCGGGAGCTGAGGAGTTCTCGAGCAGTGCGCTACAGTTTTTCACTGCTGGGTCCTTCTGAAAACTCCTGCCTTGCTCTATTGGTGGCTTAGTTTATCCGTCTCAAAAATAACAGCATTTCCAAAAGGCAGCTGTTAAAAGCACTTTGAGTTTTTAAATGCCTCTGAGGTCTGTCTCAGTGCTTAAGTGCGTCTTTTAGGATAAATAGTAAGCGTAAAAATACATCTCGTCCTCTCCTAATTGTTAGGAAGAATAAAACTTAAAACTTGATCCCTTTCTACCTCTTCATTTAATTCAGCATGTTTATACTCCTTCTCTTTGGATCACTCGCTCGCAGCTTCCAGAGCAGCAACTGAAGGATGACAGAGGAACGACGTGCTAATTTTTATGTCAAAAATAGCTTTCGCCTTTAAACGCGCAAGGCTCGGTGACTCTTTTCTAATTAGAAAAAGAACGCCCGAGCTTCTGTTGCGAATCCATTTTACAGCTGTGTTCAGATTTGACTGTCAGCCCCTGGTTAAAATTTAGTACTGAGGTCTTGACCTAGAAACAAACCTTTTTTGGTATTGGTTTGGAACAAGTATTTCAGGAGCCGGGCTGCCCAGCTAGCTCCCCCATCGCAGGCTGGCGAGGCCCTTAACGGCGCGGCATTTCGTCGTGCATCGCTTCTCCCTGAAGCCCGAGTAGAGGCAGCTGGGAAAGCCGGGCTTGTGACTTTTTAAAAATCATAATAGCTTTTTTTTGGTTCTTCTTTTGGGCTAATTTGAGCCATTTTTAAAAGCCCTGGGTTTTTCTTTAAGGAAGCGTGAACGCTTTTTGAAACCTAGACATTTGTGAAGTATTTCAGCGGGGACATCTGAAATTACTGCTTGTATCGGAGCTTCCCTTGCGAAGCCTTTCCGATAGCTACCTCCAAAATCAACCCGTCTGGTCTAAAAACAAGGGGCGTTTGCGGAATGTACGGCACCCATTTGGTTTTCAGAGATGGCAGAAATACGCCGCTCACCTTTTCACTTAGCTCTTCTCGCCCGCTGTCAAAGACAAAAACATTTGTGCTCCGTGTTTTCCGTGCAAGGTTTGTTTTCAGGGAATTGTCAATTTAGTTGGAACTGGCTGAATTAAATTAACTATTTTAATTCTTCATAGTTGTGCATTTCTATTCCCATTTCTTTTTACCTCCTAGCGTCATTAGCAGCTAAGCCCCATATCAAAGGACAGTAAAGAAATTTGATAAAATTGCCTTTCTCCTGAAACAAGCCTGGATTAGGAAAAGAGATTGCAGTCCACAAAGCTCAACTGCAAGGCGCTGTGTCACGGAAGAAACGCTGATCTGCATTTAACTTTGGGAAAGCAAATGCTGTGGGACGTGTACTTGTACGCACTGAAAGCCGAAGGTTTGCCTCTAATGTTCTCACTCTTACCCGATGTCTGTGTTCCTTGTCAAAGCCTTACAGATTTTTACCCAGGCTAAGGATCGCTTAGCTGCCAGACACGGACGAAACGATTGAGTGGGGAAAAAAATCTCTGCACGGAGGGCCGTTCCTGCGAGGGCTTTGGACCATCCCAAACGTGTGCCCGGGGGCCAGCACCCACAGATGCGCTTCCAAGCCGGTGTTGCTGGCCGCGGCAGGGTGCTGCGGGAGGCTGGCCGCGGGTGCCCGGCGGTGCGGTGTTCCTCCCGCAGCGTGTCCGGAAAGGTTTGGAGAGCTACGAGGGAAGCGGAGGCCCTGACCGGCTGCTGTTCACGGTCTCGCTCTGGTCTCTGCAAAACGGGAAGTGTTTGCCCTGTGTAAATTGGCTCCTGTAATTTGTAAGAGGAGATCACTTCCCGTCCCGAGCTGTTATGCGGTATGGCTGCAAGCTGTCAGACGCCGTAGCGCTGGATACCGGAGACGGCTGCTTTCTATCTGTGGTCGAAGTGATGCTTTGTTATAATCCATCTCTCATGTTCAGCCCTTGGGGCAGGAGTGGTGCCTCCTCTTCCTAACCCCATGTGTGCACGGGGCTGGTGCTCACAAATCCAGGAGCCTGGGATACTCACTCAAAAGCTGTGGAGGAGACCGAAAACCAGCCCCGGCGAGCAGCTCACCTCGGGATGCCGCTCCGCAGCGGGGCACCCGGGCTGGAGGTGCCCGACCCCGCAGCCCCGCACCCGCAGCCGCGGGTGTTGGGGAGGCCGGGGGTCAGGGGGGGACCCCGGGCCCCTCGGGCCCCCGTCAGGGGCTGTCTCGCCCCCGGGGCAGTGGCGGGTCAAGCCTGCCGGCGGGCAGGGGGCACGGGGCGGTGCCGGCCTCTCGACGCCTCCGGCCGGGCCGGCACGTCCAGCCCCGGGGGGAGGTCACCCAGGCCCCGAGGGGCGCCCCAAGCGACCCCCGTCCCCGCTGCATTTCGGCCCGGCCGCCGCTAGGCCCCGCTCCCAGCGCCCCCCCCGGGCCGCCCCAGCCCGGCCCCGGCCCCGGCCCCGGCCCCGCCGCGCCGCCCCCAGCTGCCGGGCACGGCGGCCGCCCCCGCCCCCGCCCGCCCGCCACGTACGTCTCCCGTCCCGGCTCCTTTCCATGGTTCCCGGCGTGACTGGTGCCTGCCGCCGCCCCCGCAGCGCGGCGCCGACCGCCGGTAAGGGGGGGCGGGCCGGGGCTCTTTGTGCGCCGGGCCGGGCCGGGCTGGGCCGAGCCGGGCCGAGCCGGGGCGGGCGGCGCCTGCCGGCCTGCGCGGGCCGCGGCCCGGAGCCTTGCGGGCCCCGCCGGAGCCGGGCGGGGGGCGGCCCCGGGGCTGCGCGGCCGAGCCGGGGGCTGCGCCCGGTCGAGCCCGGAGCTGCGCGGCGCGGCGGGGCCAGCGGCCGCCCCCGAGCCCCGGCGGGGCGGGGGGTGCCGCCGGTTCGGCCTCCACTGGGGCCCGGGCAGGGCGGCCCGGGGGCGCCCGGCGGCTGCGGCCGGGCCCGGTGCCCGGTGCGGGGCCGCGCCTGTTGCGGCTGCCCGGCCGCCCCCTCCGGAGCCGGGCTGGGAGCCGTGGCGCTCGGGGCCGCAGCCCAGCGGCCTGGCCCCGGCGGCGCTTCTCCCGGCCGAGCCCCGGGGCCCCGCTCCCGCCGGGCACCGGGGGGTCCCGCGGGGGCCGCCCGGGGGGCGCCGGGGGTGTCCCCTGCCGCAGTGGGGTGGCAGACCCCAGCCGTGGGGCAGGACCGGGCTGCGGGCAGCACCCGCCTCCTCCTCTGCCCCGGGAGCATCGCCGCTCCCCGGGTGGGACCCCTCTGGGGCGCGGGCAGGGGTTGGGGTTTGGTGGTGTCCCACCGCAGGATGTTGTCCCCTTCCTCTGCGCCTGGTTCGTGGGGCAACGCGCTCCGCACCCCTGACATCTCTGCCGGGGCGGTCGCAGCTCGGCGTGGGAACCACAGCGGGGCCCTGGCGTGGCGAGGCATTGGGGGTCACCTCCTGGGCTCAGGGGTTTTGTGGACCCCCGGGTGGGTGCCCAGCCACAGCTCCCCGTAAGGACGGAGGGCACCGTCCCACCAGGCTGCTCCTCGCCCAGGGTTCCCGGCCAGTGCTGAAATTGCCACTGATGGGTTGTGGGCGAACGGCGGTGGAGCAGGGTTTGGGAACTGCCTCGCCGGTGGAAGTCACCGCTCAAAGCAGCGCGCTCGTGCACTGTCTGTCTCATCAGGCGGGTTGGAAAGGCTCCTTTTTATTATTTTTTCAAAAAGCAGTGGAGTCGCACCTCCTCCTCACACCTCCTCCTGCTGCTACCACCACAACAAACGTGGGGGACGGAGCGGTAAGGAATCCGTGCGGGAAAGCCGCCGTCCTGGGCTGACCCCTGAGGCTGCGACGGGGGCTTTGCTGGCGGGGCTGCCCCGGAGCCAGGGAAGCTGTGGCTCTCCTCGCCTCCTCCTCCTCCTCCTCCTCGTTCATCTCTCATACACGGGCTGAAGCAGCATCTGCTCTGCTGTGAAGCTTTTTGTGTTTTTTCATGACCGTTTTCCTGTGGAAGCGACTGGCTGGAGCCTGGTGCCTGGGCAGTGTGAGCCCAGGGGAGCTGTGCACCTCTGCGGGGGGAGCCGGGCTGGTGCTGGCGGTGGGGTTGGAGGAAAGCTTTCGGCGGTCCTCGCGGCAGAGGAGACCCAGCCCGTTGTCAGCTCGCTGTGCCTTTCCCGTCGCTCCCTGTCGCTGTGCGCCCCGCTCCTGTGGCCTGTCTCTGCCACGGTGAGGATGTGCCTGATGCTGGCAGAGCCTTACCCGCCGATCCCCGGGTGCCCACAGCCCCTTCCCAGTGCCGGAGCCTCTGATTGCCAAAAGGGTTTCCTTCAACGACGGGTCAAAGGTGCCCATCCTCTTCCCAGCCACAAAGTTCCCAGGAAAGTTTTGACTTTTTCAGCATTTTATTAAAAAAGAGCTTTCAAATTAAAAAGAAACTACCAAATCAGCGTCTGGCCTGTGCACCGGCACCTGGCCTTTTCCCCCGACTGGATCTGCGGCACGGCCGAGCAGGCTTTGCCATCGTGGGGGCGTGGGTGCCGTGGTCCCCTCTGCTCCGGGCTGATAAGAGCACGTGGGGAGCAAGCAGGGCTTCCCAACGCAACAGCGAGTGCTCGGTACTTATCTGCCTGCACAAACGCCCTCTGCGGGGGCAAAGATAACGGGGGATGCTGCGTGCTGCCGACGGTGGCGTCGGGAGGGGAATGGCTGGGAGAGGAGCTGGAGGGTCATTGGCGCCCGGTGTCTGTGCCGTAAGGGTAAAATCCTGGGGTGGGACCCGTGGGGAGGAGGCTGCTGCTGTCACCCCCTGAGTGCGCTCGCTGGCCGGCATCACGGGGTGCTTGTGGTCAGAGCTGGGAAGCTTTTAGGTGGCACAAGCTAATGATGATGATGATAATTGTATCCTATAAAAGAAGAAAAATGCTTGAAGTAATAACATGGAGCCCCTCGCAGGTGTGCGAGGCGGTAATGGGTCCCTCTCTTGTGGGGTGGCCGGGGCAGCAGCGGCTCTGTCACCGTGGCCGGGGTGTGGAGGGGCGTTGGCTGGAGCCTTGCTTCTGCTTGGTGGCACTGGGCTTGCAGCAGCAGTTTGGGGACCAGGTTTTCCCAGGCCTTGGTCCTGGTTTTGGCTAGCCTGCTGGTCCCCTGGGGTCAGCGCAGGAGCTGAGCAGGCACGGCGGTGTGCGAGGCGAGCATGGGCAGGAAGCCTCGCCGGCAAGACAGTCCCCAAATGGAATAGGGAAGTTGGAAGGGGAAAGAAGCCCACCCCAGCTGGATGGAAAGCTGACTGAAAATAACGGGAAAGAGGACCAGGGGGAACATCTGGGTCTGGCTCTTGCACCGCTTCGATGGGCACGGGGCAGCTGCCACCTCCAGGCGATGGCGGTTGAGATTTGGCTCCTCCGTTGAGCAGCCCCGCCGGCGTCGTGTCCCCACCGCTGTTCCAGCAGTGCCGAAACCACCAGCGTCCCGCGAGTGTCGGCTGCCGACCGGCCTCCTCCCCTTCCCCAGGGGCTCCCTGTGTCCACCCCGGTGTTGGCTGTGCCAGGGAGGACAGGCTGCGGTGCCCCCATCCCCGGTGCCCCCATCCCCGGTGCCCCCGTCCCGCCCCGCCGGCCGCCTTTGATGCGGGTGAATGGCAGGTCCATTGTGGCCCCTTTGTGCCTCCCTCGGTTCTCGAGCTCCGCACAAAACCTGCCATGGAAACCAAAGCCAGCCGCTGCCCCAGGAAACCCGCAGGCGCAATTAGGAAATGCAAATATAAATGCAAATTCCTGCCCTGTCTTCCAGGGCCTGGAAAGTTGTCCCTGGGCCACCGGTGTCCCCAGACCACTGGTGTCCCCAGCCGTGGGGATAGGGAAGGCATCAGGGCAGGAGTAGGCAGGCAGCAAGAGCCAGAGTGTGCTGCTTTTGGGGTGCCTTGGGCTCTTCCCCGGCCGCCCCGTGCTCGGCGGCGGGAGGAACGGGGCATCTCAGCCCGCGCTGAGCAGTGACTCATAGGTGACAATATGACATTGATTTTTTTTTTTTCCATCCTCTCGGTTGCCCAGTGACAAAGAAACAAACAAGTCCCTTAAAACTCAAACTGACTGCCTCGCGGGAACTGTCCCCTCCTGCCGTGGCTGTGCGTGGCTGGGCTCCAGCACGGCCCCATCGCTGGCGGTTCTGCCTGTGTCTTCTGGAGTTTGTTTTGGGGGGATAATTGTCTTTCTCCCATCCTCTGCAGCTGCGGGGTGCAGGCTCGGTGGAGGGAAGGCAGGCTGCTGGCTCGCTGGTGAGGACCCTCCTTGCCAAAGTGCACCAAGAATAGATGGAAGAGGAGATAAAATGCACCCACAGCTAACTCTGGGAAGCACAAAAGCTTCAGGTCTTCATTTCTAGGTGGCATTTATGAGCAATGGATAGTCCGGCCCTTCCTCGGGTCCCCAGAGGAGTGTGGGTGGGTGGAGTGGGGATAATGGGGCTGAAAAGGATGGAGGGGAGAGGGGGGGGTTGAAGGGGGGACGCTGATCTGAGCCATTCCCCTCCCTGGGAGGAAGCAATAACGTTTTCTTTTCCCATTTGGTGGAGGAGCTGTAGCTAGGAGCCGGGGAGCCAAGGCTGGCACGTGGAGGGCATTGTCCACAGCGATAACGCATCTTGGGAAGGGGCAGATCCTTTACACCCTTATCCGACCCCAATCCAGGGCTACACCGCTTAAACCAAAGCGTTGGTTTGGCTTTTATTTTTCCAGGCTGCAGCCCCTAGGTCCTTCCCTGTCGGCAGCTGAAGTGGTGCGGGATGTGCATCCCCATTAGCGGTGCTTTCCCCTAGCCCCAGTCTGCTTTTATTGCTGGGAAATGAGCTCTGGCTCCTGGAAGTGGTATTTCTTCCTCCTGCCTGACAGCTTGTCGATCCCTGCCCTCTCCCACTTCCCCAGGGATGGTGCACGCAGCCGGGCACGCAAGCACGCCAGCAGCGGAGCCTCGCCGCTGTCCTTGGCGAGGAAAGCGGGGCTCGAGCTGGGGGGGGGGGAAATAGGCAGATGGTCTCCAAAAAATGGATCGTGGCACGCTGCTAGATGGGCTACAGGGGCGTTGGGGCTCAGCGGTGATTTTAATAGTTGCCTCGGTTAGGGAGTCGGTTATAACGGTGGGTTTGTTCCTTGCCAGCACAATTCCAGGCAGCGGTGGAACGCAGGCGAGGGCAACCTTTGCAGCAGCCGGGGAGCTCTGGGCGGCGCTGGGAGGCACGGCGGGCTGTGCTGGCAGCCTGCTCCGTCGGGCACAGCCCGGGCTTCACCTCCAGGTCTGTCTGGAGGGGGGGGGCGGGGGCACCAGGAGCCCGGGAGCTCGTGGGCAGGACCCTGCCAGCGCTCCCTGGGCTGGGCATGGGCAGCGAGGGGAATGGTGGCCCGAGCCCCAGCTGATGGAGCTGGGTCGTGTGGGAGCCCATGCCAAGGACGTAAGGCCGCGGTGGGGGGGGGGACGGCCGTTGGGGAGGATTCCCAGGCTCCCGGAGCCTGAACTGTTACTTCTAAAATCCTCATGGCTTTGAACCTCTCTGGCTGGCAATTGCCATGGTTGGGCCAGCGCAAAGCAACCGGGATGGGACGGCGATGGGGTTGCACGTGAATTAATTATGCAAACTTAAAAATAACAGAACAGAGGCGAGATGGGGTTCTGAAGAAGAACGTGACCTAGTTTGGTGGCCGGGCACAGCAAGCGGCCGGCGGGCGAAGGGGGCAGCGGGCAGAGCCGTTGCTCGGGGGTCTGGGTTTTCCTCGCCACCGAGAAACGGAGCCATGCTGGCACGGGAGCAGGCTCTGCTGCTGAGCTTGAAAGGAGACTGAGAGCTTATCTGAGCATTGGCCTGGCTTCAAATCCAGGTTAGCATCCCGTATAATTTCTTTATACTGTGTATATATATTCTATATAAAACTGCGATGTGCTGTGGTAGAGCAGAAGCAATGGAGCAAACTCAATACTTGGGCTTTCGAGGGTGTTTCTGTCCCCCGTGAGCCCCGTTGTGCTGGGGATGGAGGAGCCGGTTCTTGAGGCTGGCTGGGAGTGCTTCTGCAGGAGGGGCCTGACGTAGCGGCGTTAATTAAATATCTGTCCCTGGCGAGGTATAGCGTTTCAAGCAGGTTCTCCTCTGCTGAGCAATGTCACCCGGCGTGAGGGAGGACAAAAGACCGGCGCGATTACAGTGTGACGCCGTGTCCCGGGACAACGAGGACACGGCAGCGCCCGAATTGTCGGCTCGGTGCTTTCGTGGGATAGCTTGCATCAGCCATATGGCTTAGTGACTCATTAAAAAAAAAAAAAAAAAAAAAAAAAAAAAAAAAGCTCCTCTATTTGCAACTTAATTAGTCCCTTTCTCCCCTTCCATCTTGGCTCGCAGTGATATAAGCGCGGCGCTGGGAGCTGCTGTGGGCTGAGCAGGGCTGCATCCGGCTCCTGCCTTTGGCAGCGTGGGCTCACCCCGGGTGCCGAGGGATGGGCGACCGACCGCGTGGGGTGGCCGGTGTGCGGCAGGCGGGCATCGGGCAGGAGCCTTTTCACCGGCTTTATGGCATGGATCGCTGCCGTGCCACGTAGCGAGGGGCTGGGGGGAGGCAGGAGCGAGGGGTCCTGCCTGGGAGGGCAGGTTGGTGTCCTGCTTTACCTCTGCACCCAAAATACCCGCAGGACGGCCCCGGGGCCCCCTCGGCTTCCCTGGAGAGGCTCTGCCGGGGTGTCTGCCCCCGCCTGCCTTCCCGGAGGGCAGGACAGGAGCCGGCTGATGAGCCTCCTGGCAGAGTCCCTGCGCTCACGCACCTTGCTTGTCAGTACAGTGAAGTTGTTGTAAAAAAGCAAAACCCCTGGAAGGTGACGGCTTCGGGTGCCTGTGGCTCTCCTCGTTCCCGCCAGCTTATTCCTGTCTGTTCTCCGCGGCCTCCCCGTTGCTGCATCTCCCTGTCGTGCTCCTGTGCTGCCCTTGGCCCCTTCCCGGGGACGCCTGAAGCTGCAGATGTGGTGATGGAGGCACGGGACCTTCCTGCGCGGGTCCCCCCGGCATCCCCGGTGGTTTCACTGTGCACATGGTGAGGAAACCCAGGGGCTTTCCTCCTCCTTGGCTGTGGTTTCGTGCCCCGAGGGAAGGGGTTGCCAGCCGCCCACGAAGCGATCACCTTTAAATCTTTTAACCAGACCCTAATGGCCAGGGGCCTGTCCTGGTGAATAATTCACCTTGTTGTCAGTGAGAGTTTTACTCGACTAATTTTGTTTCCACAGAAACTCGTGTGGTCTCGCTGTTCCACGGAGCCTCAGGCGGATCAATATGTTCTTTTTTTTTTTTTTTTTTTTTTTTTTTTTTTTCCCCCTTTGCATGTTAAGCGATGGCCCTTAAACCCGGACAGCAGGAGAGCAGCAGCTGGAGGAGCTGGTGGCTGGGCAGCACTTCGGTCCTGCGTTGTCCCTGCCTGTCCCTGCCTGTCCCTGCTGGGTTCCCTGGCTTTGTGGGATGCCCAGGGCCAGATCCTGGAGGGATGCTCTGCACCACCAGGCTGGGGCAGGGTCAGCCCAGTCTAATCCCAGTCCATTCCCAGTATGTTTCTGCTATGCAAAGAGCTGGAGGGGAAGGGGCTGCCTCTGCTCAGGCTCTTTCTCCGTTTTTCCCCTCCTGTCCTTTAATTTCTTTGACCCTTGAACTATAACAGCAAATTAGCATTTCTGCTAATCAGCCGTGCTAATTAGCTGGAGCGGGGCTGGCCCTGCCCCCAGCCTGGGTATGCTTTTGCCCTCTCCCCATTAGCTGCTCGCTGACCAAATCAAACCTGAAAATTGCCCGGAGGTGACTCCGCACACCCTGACCTGGGTCCAGCTCCGGGGAGAGCCGCACACCTTTGTCTCCGCAGGAATTTTTATTTTCTTTCACTCCCTGCTGCTTCCCGGTGCCTTTGTGCCGAGCTGGGAGCACCGAGGGAGAAGGGATAAGCGGTTAAGGATGGGCTTGTGTGACATATGGCGCGAGGGCTTTGCATGACGGCTGCGGCCGGCGCCGGGGGGGGACGCGAGCAGGCACGGGGGGCCTGGGCTTCCCTCCTGCGAGGCTCGGGATGGACGGGTAAACTGAGGCAGGGAGTTGGGCGACGGGCGCAGGGCTTTCCCGCGGGACAGTGCGCCTTTGCAGCGCTGGCTCCTCGTAGCCATTTCAGACAAGCTCTAAGCTGATTTTTTTTCAGCTGGGATGTGTGTGTTTTGATGTCGGCGGTGAAAGCCAGAGGGGGAAAGGTCGCTGATGTTCAGCTGCCCCGCGGAATAATCTTATATCGGCCTCTCTGCTCTCTTACATCTAATTTATTACACATTGATAGGAGATAGAGTTGAACAGAGATGCAGTTGAACCTTACAAAGGGATGCTGGGTTACTTTAATCGCTCACACTTGCTTGACCTATTTTTTTTTTTTTTTTTTTTTAATCCCTTCCTGGAAACCTTATTTCATGTTTGAATTCCCTCAACTATTTTAGGAATGTCATCCTGCAGAGAGCAAATTAGGCATCCCGAACCAAGGCCTTGCAAGGTTTTTAATTTGGTTTTGGGGTAGGGGGGGGGGGGGGCTGTAGTTCTGGCATGGCAAATGTGTGAAAGCCGGGGATTAGCGGGGCAAGCCAAAGGGCGGGGGGGGCTCGCCCTCGGGGGGGGGGGCCCGTGTGGCCGGCAGTGCCGGGCCCCCGGGGCTGGACAGCCCCCTTGCAGCCCTGCGGATCCCGCTGCGTCCCAGCACCGGCGGAGGGAAGGTGGGTGCTTCGGGTGCTGCTCCGGGGGGGGGGGGGAGGGCGAGGGGTCCCCGGCAGGGCCCTGCCCAGCTTTCCTGTCCCAGCAGCATGTGGCCCCCCAGGTTTTAGCTGGGTGTCGCTGGTTTCCCAGCCGGCCGGGTGCTGTGGAGGGCTGACATCTGGTCGGCTCACAAAGGGCCCTCGTAAATCTGTCTGGGAGGATGGCATGGCCGGCCGCGGCTGGGTGAGCAACGGGTGCCCCGAGGCAGCCACCGCCGCTTCTCTTAAACGCGGTTATCCTGCGTTTGGGAGAGCAAGCCTGGCCGCCGGCTCCTCGGTAAAATCATCAGGTGGGAGCGCTTGAGCGGTGACACCGGCAACGCCCGGCGGCGGGACCCGAATGGCTCCATGGCTCTCCCTGGCCACCTCTGGGCTGCTCCCCTGGCTTTAAATGCTGCTCTGGGAGCCAAGAAGGGAATTCTGTTGTGCAGAGAGGTACGTGCTGCCCAGGTTCTCAAAGAGGGCTTACTTCTCCTCTTCTCCCTGGTTGCTTTTTACTTTGAAAAGGGCTTAAACCTGGCCGTTTTAATATGCGGTAGGGCAAGTATTAAAGGGGATGCTCAGGTGCTTATTTGCTTCTGTGAAAAATGATTTGCTCGCAAGCAGTTTTCCTGGGCTGCAGGCTGGGAAGGTTTGCGTCCGCATCCCCTGAGGCGGGCAGAAAGGTGACGGAGGGTGTTTTGGAGAGACGGATCAGACCCCATCCTGCGCATCCTCGGCGTGTGCTCTGCCTTTCAGTTTGCTGGTAGGCACTAAGTTTTGTTCCCAATCATTTACTTTTCATCCCAGTTTCAATCCTGTTATAGTCATGCACACAGCTGCCAAGCAGTCACATTCCCGGGCTTCCTGTTCCTGTATGGAGCCATCCCTTTGCAGGGCCTGACTGCAGGCAGAGCTTGGCAAATCTGCTCCGGCCGAAGCCGTTAGTTCTGGTTTAACATCCCTGGTTTTGAGGCTTCCTCCGAGAGTCTTCCCTCCAGAAGCCGTGGCGCTGGCAGCCCTCGTCTCTGAATAATCCCATGCATGGAAATGCCTCCCGCCCTTCTGCTCCGCATCCCCCAGCCGAGTCGTTACAGGCCTGGGCTCGCAGCCGCCGCCGAGCAATGGGTGACCCCCAGGGGAGCGCTGGGCTGGGGCCGGGGGGGCACAAGCATTCAATGGTGTCACCCCCATCCTGGCTGCAGACGGGGTGTCACGGCCCCGGGGTGATCTACCACCGCAGCGTGGCAATAGGAGGGGAGAAGGGCTGGGCTGGTTTAGCGGTGTTTGAGCAATCCCATCTGTTGCCTGAGCTGCAGCAGGCGCTGGGGAAGGGAACGTTCCCGTTTGCACTTGGTGCCAGGGCTCTTCCCTGAGCTGCGAGGGATCAGTCCCCATGCTTTTACAGCTGTGTTTGCTCCTCCGTTCCGGCTGCGCTCCTCTCAGAGCCGAGCAACTGTTGTTTCCAGCATGACATTACCAGCGTGACCAACCCCCGGGATTATCCAACTTTATCCAACTGCTCGTCTGCGCTGTTCCCGGATGGCTGCCGGCTGAGCTGTGGGCAGCCTCCTCCTGCACCTTGCACCCTGCGTGCTCCTGGCCAGAGCTGACCCGAAGCGCCCACAGCCATCCCTCCATGTGAAAAGTCCATTTCTGCAGGGTATCGATAGGGAGGAGCAGCTTTGTAGGGTGCTCCCCCGGACTGTGTGCGCCCTGTGCGCTCCCCGGTGAGCGTAATTAAGGGTTTCTCTGCGCCTGCCGAGGTTGTGTTCTTGGTTCTGGCTCAGGCAAGCGTGGATCCGAGTTGTGGAAGTCGTTAGTGGTGTGGGCAGGAGAAAGGGTGGGATGCAGCCATGGGCTCGCAGGGGTGAGCCTCCTCCCCGAAGGTCAGCTGCAATTTGGGCTTATTTTATGTTTTTTAAGTGGTGAGCTAACAGCGGGGGCTGGACCCGAAGGCGTGCCGGTGCCTGAGCGCAGCGTGTGGCCGACGGGTGCGGGGGATCGTCCCGTGCCATCCTGGGATGGCAAAACCTGTGTGGGCATTTTCTGTGCTAGCCCCCATCCCAGAGCGCAGAGCCACTGGGGTGAAAGCTGGCGTGGAAGTGGCAAGGTGGGAGCCTTTCCTGGGGGTCTGGTGGTGGAGCAGAACAGCAGAAGGGCTGGTGCTGGCTCTGCGCCTGGGATGTCACCCGGCACCTTCTCTGCGCCGGGACGGCCACCGGGCCCGTGTCCCCAGGGCAAGCCAGGACCAGGCACTGCCCGTGCCCTGCGGCTGCCGACCCTGCCGGGATGGGAGGTTTCACCCCATGCTGCCGGGGCTGGTGGGGGGCATGGGGGCGGCACTGGCCCCACCAGGGTCCCCACTGCTGCCTCGCTGCTCCCCGCGACCTGTGGGACAGGGACGTGTGTGCCCAGAGCTTGCAGAGCCTTTAAGCTCCTCCTGTGATGGGCGCGACAGAAGGGCAAAGGATTACGCCTGTGCCTGGGCTTGGATGAATGAATAACAGCATTCAGGGCGCCTGCTGCGTGATAGCAGAGCGAGAACTATTTTAGGGCAGGAAGAAAGTTGATCAAGCAACAGCCAAATGAGTCATCACAGCCTAATTCTGCAAATGGGGGGCACGAGGTGGAGGGAAGCCCAGCCTGCAGCCCACCGTGCCCCGGCCAAGCCCATGCTCGCGCCTGGGCTGGCAGTTGGACACCAGCTTTCTTCTTTCCTTTTTGGGAAATCCGAAGGATTTTGCTTTTCTTGGTGTCTTCCCAGCTCCTCATTGACATCGTGGAAATAAGGGCCAGAAACGTGCTGAGCCGGGGGTCCCGCTGCCCTCCCCGCAGCTCACCTGAAGATGCTGATGCGGATGGGCAGGAATTGGGGAGGATCCTGCGAATCCAGCTACCAGTTTATCTTTTAAATTAACTCCTGCTGATGTCGTGACTTGCTTTTCTCTGGATTTTAACTCATGCCAGTGCAGTGTTTTGCAGTTCTCTGGATCAGTAGCAGGACTTCTAAAAAAAATGGGTTCAAAAGCCTGCATTTGCAGTGTTTCACCGCCGTCAGCTCTGCCCACAGCGGTGTTTGCCTGAGGGACACGCCGGGTGGCCCTGGTCTGTGCCGCGGGCACCGGCTGCACCTCGGTTTTGCCAAGTCCCGCAGCCTCCAGCCGCGCATCAGGGACCGGGAAGGTCCCAGCAGCGCAATCCCTCGGGGGTTTTTTGAAGCCACATGTGCAGCAGAGCCCTTTTGGCATACAAATATCTTGTCCCTGTCCCTGATTTAGTTCATCTCCTGACCCGAAGCTTTCCGTCCCTCGGCGCGTTGCTGCGCTCAGTCACGCTATCCAGCGCGGGCTGCGAATTCAATGGGCTGTTGTCCCAGACTCCCATGTCGTGTCGACTAACGCCTTCCCCCCAACGGAGGCGTTTGCATCCGGAGGAGCCGGTCCCTCCCCGCGGGGCAGAGGGATCGCAGGGGGATTGCCAGTGCGCGGTGGGCTGGGGGCTTTGGCGCCGGTGAAGGGGGTTTCCCAGCCTTCGTGGTTACAGAGAAGACCTTAAATAGACACTGAGAGGTCAAATGCTGGGAGACAGAGACCCCCAACCACAGGCTCTTCTTGTTCCTTTATCGATCTTAGCATTTTTAAATAGATCTGGGAATTTCCAAGCCTGTTACCTGATTTTGGGGGCTGATTTTACTATTTGAGGTTTATGGGCATTTGCTGAGCTGATGGTTCTCTGCAGAAGCTCTCATCTTCATATTTGGATAAGGCGTGTGTTTGCGGTGTATCCTATGTAACCTGTTTTCCCCTTGGTGTCCAGGCTCTTTCCCCATCCTCTTGGAGCAGCCAAATCCTTTAAGGAATGCGTGTGCCCCGTGAATGGGTTATAACTCAATTTAATATGTGACAAACCCAGCCATGCGATATTGCAATTAAAGCAGAATACCAGAGGTGCGAACAATGCCGGCTTTTTGCTATGAATGAGCCGTGAGAGCGGAGGAGGAACTGAGAAGCAGGATTTTATTAATTGACTCCAGCAGATTTATTTGTCCTCGGTGAACAGAGCGGGGCAGGGCTGTTGGAATTGTTCCTGCTCCGCTCACAGGAGGCTGCTCCGCGCCTGGCTCCTGGCAAGCAGGAGCAGATCCTGGGGACAGAGGGCGACTGCGGGGATGGAGACGGTTCTCCGCTGAGTGATCTGTTAAATGCATTTCATTAGCCAACGGGGAGCGAGCTGGGGGTTCCCGGCTCTGTTTGGGAATGCCCCCTCGAGCCTGGCACTCAACCTCCTGATGCTTTTCCATGGGTCCTGTCCCGTGGGGCGAGCGAATGCCACGGGGAAAGGGGGGGATCCCTGCGGGGCTGTCAGTGCATGCCTGGGGTCTCCAGCTGCCTTTCCCGCACGGAGAGGTCTGTTTGCAACATGGGCACCCCGTGGCCCTCGGGAGCGTCGGCTGGAGCGCTCCATGGCACCGTGCTCAGCCCGGGGGCTGCTGCCCTGAGCCGGGGTGCAGGGGGCTGCCGTTCGGGTTTGCTCGTGGGGCTCAGCAGCACGCTCAGTGCATCTGAATGCAAATGCACCCAGGATGACAAACAAGCCGGGGAGGGAGAGCGGAGCGTGCCCGTGGAGCAGGAATCATCTCCCCTGGGCTCTGGAGGCGTCAGCAGTTCCTCTGGGTGCTGAGCCAGAGCAGGGCTGTCCCTTGGGGACCAGAACGGGGCTTAACCAGCGTTGCCAAAATAAACCTTCTCCCGGAGTTCGCGACAAGCTTCCCAGGTTTTGCAAGTGGGTTTTGGTCTCGGCAGCCTCTGGAAGCCCCTCGGAGCAGCTCGGGGCTGCAAGCCGGTGTGGCGGCCGAGGCCAGGCGAGCACTGGGGACGTGGCTGTCACACACGGCCTGGCTGTGGGCAGGGGAGAGCCCGGGTGACCTTCAGAGGTGACTGCTCCACTTAATGGCTTTGAATCTGATTATACCCCATTTTGCTAAGAAATGTGCTTGGCACGTTCTTCTGAATTAAATACCATTTTAGGGACAGTTTTCTTGAACTCTCTGCTGGCTGCTTAGGAAAAAAGCCTTTGAAAATGATATTATGGATCAGAAGTGTTCCTGGGGTAATTCTGTTTCAACAGTGGAGTTAATCCAGGACTGAATTTGGCCCTGCATTTCCAAATGAGAAGCAGTAGCTGTGTAATCTGTTTATGGGTTTAAAGTGAATGTTAATCTTGGATTTGGTGGCTTTTCCCAAGGGTCGATTTGCCGTGCTGCAAAGTGTTTTAGCCCCTTGCTCTGAAACTCTCTGAGCCCACTCCATTTTTTATTTTAAAGAGCGGTTTTACTGTGTTTATAAATACATGTCAAACCTGGAAATGTTAAATCCGGGGAGCCCTCTGCGGTGGAAGTAAGGCTGTTTTTTCTCACCTTGCATTTTGTTTGTACAGCACCTGGTATGGCGCATCCGAGCTCTGGGGTGCCGGCCCCGCCGCGGGGACGGGCTGGTCCCACGGGGACGCAGTCGGATGGGTCAAATGAAATTGAATGTCCCCCGCCGAGATGGGGATCTCGCGGTACCTCTGGGTGCTCTGTCCCGCGGGTGACTTTCTCCCCTCTCCCCTCCACAGGTGGGAGGATGCTGCAGCGTGCCGGGGGCTGATGCGCGGTGCCGCGGGGAGCGGGACCCCCGCCGCCCGCCCATGCTCCCCACTGGCCGCCGGGGCAGCGCCCTGTGACGAGCGGTGGTGGCGGACGCCCACCTCGCCGCAGCCGGGACCGCAGCTGCCGTGCCCCCGTGCCAGCCGCCCCGCCATGACGAGCCTTTTCCGTCGGAGCAGCAGCAGCAACAGCAGCTCGCGCGGCAGCTCCTCCGCCCAGGAGCTCAACAACAGCCGCCCCGCCAGGCAGGTCCGCCGGCTGGAGTTCAACCAGGCCATGGAGGACTTCAAGACCATGTTCCCCAACATGGACTACGACATCATCGAGTGCGTCTTGAGGGCCAACAACGGCGCCGTGGATGCCACCATCGACCAGCTCCTGCAGATGAACCTGGACAGCAGCGGCTGTGACGACAGCTCGGACTCGGAGGACAGCATCCCCCCCGAGGTAAGCCATGCCGGTGGTCCCCAGCGCGTGGCTAGGGGTGGGCATCCCCTGCCTGGGCTCCTGGCCACCACGGCTGGCTCATCACCAGCGGGCAGCTCCATCTCATCCTGCCTTGTTTGCCTGGGCATGGTGCTGCTCGGCTGCTGCAGGCGGGCAGAGATTTGAGTGCCCAGTTTGGCTGATCCAGAGCATGCAACCTGGCTGGTTTGTCTTGGATAGTGCTTGAGGCTCAAGCCAAAGCACTCTCCTCCCTCCCTCCCACCCCAAAACCCAACGCAGACCCTTCTGCTGCTGTCAGGGCTGGGCACACCCAGGGGCGAGCTCACCCACCCACCCAAAATGCGGTGCCTCGTCCCTTGAGGGCAGTGCCTCCAAACCCCCCGGGTGCAGGGGGACTGATGCTGGGAGGTTGCCCCCATCCTCTCTGCAGCGGTGTTCAGCCGGTCCTGTCCCCGCTTTGCTGCCCTGCACGGGGGCCCAATGTCCTGGTTTCGTCTGGGATAGAGTTAATTTTCTTCATAGTAGCTAGCATAGTGCTGTGTTTTGGATTTAGTACTAGAAAAATGTTGATAACACACTGATGTTTTTAGTTGTTGTCAAGTAGTGCTCAGACTACTCAAGGACTTTTTGAGCTTCTCCTGCTTGGCCAGGGGCATAACAAGCTGGGAGGGAGCACAGCTAGGACAGCTGACCCAAACTGACCAAAGAGCTATTCCAGACCATAAAACGTCATGCTCGGGGGGGTCAGTCGGTCGGTTGGTCACGGGCTGTGTGATCGCGGCTCGGGGGGAGTGATCGTGGCTCGGGATGGGCTGGGCATCGGAATTCTGTATATTCTCTTACCATTATTATTATTATTATTGTTATTATTATTCTCTCTTATTAAACTGTCTCTATCTCAACCCATGGGTCTTACTTTTTTTTTTTTTTTTCTTTTCTCCAATTCTCTCCCCCATCCCCCTGAGGGAGGGGGGGAGCGAGCGAGCGGCTGCGTGGTGCTGAGTTGCCAGCCGGGTTAAACCACGACACCCAGCCTGGCCGGGAGCGTTTCCCCGGCTCGCCCTCACCCCGTCCTCTTGCCCCGCAGATCTTGGAGCGGACGCTGGAGCCGGACAGCTCGGATGAGGAGCCCCCTCCCGTCTACTCGCCTCCCACCTACGAGAGCCAGGCGTTCAGCAGCCGCTACCCCCGCGCGCCGCCCACCCCGCCGCCCAGGTGAGCCCCCGGCCCCGCGCCGCAGCTGCACCGCGCCTTCTGCTCGCGCTGGCCAGCAAATCACCGGCGCCCGGGGGGGCCTTGCCACGCATTAGCTGGCCCCGGCAAGGGGCATCTGGCGTCAGTTCATTAGAGCTGGGTGAGACGAAGCCAAGGGAGATGAATGAAGCTCACAGCTGGCTAAAAAATCCCTCTGAGGCCCTAAAAAGTGAACAGCTGAAGCGCCTGGGAAGCCGCTCCAGCAGTGCATGGAATGGCAAAAATTGGCTACTGGAGGTGGGGAGCGCTCGCCTCTGCTCGAAAACACCAGGTGCTGGGCAGCCGGGGCCCCGCGCGGGCGGGACCCTGGGCTGGGTGGGCGTCCCGGGGGTCTCTGGCGGCGGGGGGGGCTCTCCCCCGGAGCACCGCCTCGGCTCTGGGCTCAGGACTTGCAGGAAAGCAAGCGCCGGTGGCCTGGCTGCCCCTGTGCTGGTGCCCTCGGATGGAGGCGCTGCCGGCTGGGTGTGAACCTGGTGAGAGACGTTCATCGGCTTCATAAGCCAAATCCTGCAGCGCCAGGGCTCCCACAGGGCCTTGTTTTCTCGGAGTCTGAGCAAAACGGGGAGGGGAAGGGCAATCCAGCCTGCACAGCTGTGGGGGCAAGGCTGGAAAAGCGGTTCCCAACCCATCCAGAGGAGAGCCGCAAAGCTGGGGAGGGGTCTGGAGCACGAGTCTTACGAGGAGCTGCTGGGGGAGCTGGGGGGCTTCAGCCTGGAGCAGAGGAGGCTGAGGGGAGCCCTCATCGCTCCCTACAACTGCCTGAGAGGAGGGGGGAGCTGGGGGGGTCGGGCTCTGCTCCCTGGTAACAGACGATGGGACAAGGGGGAATGGTTTGAAGCTGCACCAGGGCAGGTTTAGGCTAGACCTTAGGAAAAACTTCTTCACCGAAAGGGCTGTCAGGCTCTGGAATGGGCTGCCCAGGGAGGTGGTCGAGTCCCCATCCCTGGGGGGATTTAAAAGAAGGGTAGGATTGAGAGCAGCCCTGCCGAGAGGGACTTGGGGGTGCTGGCTGCTGAGGAGCTGGCCCCGGCCAGGGCCTGGGCTGCATCAGGAGAAGCGTGGCCAGCGGCAAGGGAGGGGGTTGTGCCCCTCTGCTCTGCGGGGCCCCGTCCAGCTCGGGAGCCCTCAGCACAAGGAGGACATGGAGCTGTTGGAGCGGGGCCAGGGGAGGGCTACTAAAATGCTCGAGGGCTGGAGCCCCTCTGCTCTGAGGCCAGGCTGGGAGAGTTGGGGGTGTTCAGCCTGGAGCAGAGGAGGCTGCGGGCAGAGCTGAGTGCGGCCGCTCAGGGCTTCAAGGGGGCCCAGAGGAAAGGGGGGGACAAGCTTTTTAGTAGGGCCAGCTGGGACAGGACAAGGGAGGATGGCTTTAAACTGAAGCAGGGGAGGTTTAGACTGGATCTAAGGCAGAAATTCTTTCCAGTGAGGGTGGTGAAACCCTGGCAGGGGTTGCCCAGAGAGGGGGTGGAGGCCCCATCCCTGGGAACATTTCCAGGCCAGGTTGGCCGGGGCTGTGAGCAACCTGATGTGGTTCAAGGTGTCCCTGCTCCTGCAGGGGGGTTGGGCTGGGTGACCCTTAGGGGTCCCTTCCCACCCAAAACATTCTATGATTCTATGATAGATGAGGTGCTTAGGGCCAGGGTTTAGTGGTGGGATGGCAGGGTTAGGTTAAAGGTTGGACTCGATGATCTTAAAGGTCTTTTCCAACCAAAGTGATTCTATGATTCTATTATTTCAAACTTGCTAGGAAAGCCTTGCGCTCTCGGAACTAATGCTAAGGCCGTGGGTCTGGGAGGCACGCTGTGGTTCCTTGGTTCCCAGGACCACCGGTGGAGCCGGGCAGAGGGCTGCCATGCCGGGCCTGCCCCGTGCTGCGGCAGACGTCGGTGGGTTTTTCCCTCGCCGAAGGTGCTCTCTGTGCTCGCCCCGCAGGACGGACGTGCCGGGGCCCGGAGGCACCCCAGCGCCCGGGCGCTACAGAAACTGGAACCCACCGCTCCTGGGCAACCTCCCCGAGGATTTCCTCCGCATCCTGCCCCAGCAGACCGCCGGCACGCAGGTGAGGCTCACCGCCCCTTCCAGCCCCTGCCCCGGCTCCACGCCGTGGCATGGAGCACCAAACCCTGTCCTTGGCCGCCCTCAGTGTGCAGCATCAGCGCTCTGAAGGCATCTGGGTACCGGCTGCAGACTAAACCGAAAGTCTTGGGAGTGCTTCTTGTTGTTCAGGCGAGACTGAAGAGAGCAGGGTGTGAAAGGGGAATCTTCCAGCGAGGCTTTGATGCTTTTCCTGCCATTAGCCCAGCGGTTAGTGCCAGAAATGCCGCTTGTGATAAGCACCTAATATTTTAAATGGTTTGAAAATCTTACCTGCTGCCCTGGTGAGGAGCAGCAGGACCAGCGTACGCTCTCGGGGAGAGTGGCACTGCCAGGGCGCTCGGGGGCTGCTGCACTGTAACTTGGGTGGACAATTTAGTGCAAACCAGAGGGTTTTGCCCCTGGGAAATCAGAGTCCCCATGTGCTTCGTGGGGGCTTCAGAGCTGCAAGGTTTGGGGCTGCGGGTGCCTTTCTGCCCCCAGCAGGGCAGGCAGCACCCTGTGGGGAGCAAGCAGCCCCAGCACGGACTGCGCTGGGCGCCCAGCTCGGCTCCAGGCACGCCGCGTCCCTGGGGCGTCCCTCAGCCCCTTTGCTAACACAGCAGCCAGCCTGCAAACGGGGCCAGCGCCCTCCTGGCATGGCAAGGGGCTGGGGGGGTTGCAGGCACCCTGCCTGCCCCGTGCATCGGCTCCTCCCTCCCTTTTTGGCTCCAAAGGCAGCCTGCCACGTTTTCATAAATGATTGCCCTGCAAGTTGAGCTTCGCAGGCTATATTACCTTTCTGGGAATAGGAACGTGCCAATTCATTTGGGCTCAGGGGGAGGAGAGGAGCAGCTGCCCTTTTCTTTCCCCGGTAATTGTGTGCTTTTGCTTTTTATGGCTCTCTGAGAGCAGCTACAAATCAGATAAATATTGTAGGCGAGGATAAGGTTGCGGCTGTAGAGTGCAGCTCTGCTGCTCCCCAGGTGCGACCGCACCGGGGGCTGGGGCAGAGCGTGAGGTGCCTTGTGCAGGGACGTTTGTTGCAGTCTCTGCTTTTTAGATACGGGGAAATAAAAGCAGCGATGCTGGCTGAGGCCCTTGCCTCCACATCAGGTTCTGTCTTGGCTTAACTGCATGGTTTAAAGTTTAAGATTTTGCAACTTTTGCAAGTCTGTGCTATGCAAAGGAGATCTTCCAGAGTTCCTCCCCATGCCAGGCTGACCCCAGAGGTCCTGTTCCCGTGTGGGACGTCCATCCCCTCCTGCCTCTGCTCCGTCCCCCTTCCCGCCGGGCAGAGGCGGTGGTGCCCTGGGTGCCCTGTCCCCCTTTGTCCCCTTTGTAGCAGCACCGTCCTGAGTGCAGCCCGGCTCAGGGGGGGACGGTGGCCCCGGGGCTGTGGGGTGCTGTGGGGAGGGACCCCGCTGGGGAGCAGCAGCCGGTGGCCGTTGGGGCTGGAGGTGCAGCGGCGTGATGGAGGAGCAAGAGGCCAAGCTCAGCCTGAGGCAGTGCTGCAGGGAGTGTCCGGCACGTGCCGCCACAGCCACCGAGACCACCAACCGACCTGCGCTGTGTTTGCCTCCTGCCCAGGGCTCCCACGGCTGCCAGCAGCCCGTGCCACGGGGACTGGCCCCACGGAGCCAGGGCTCCCTGGAGCGGAGCGGCGGTGGAAGCAGTACCTGGAGGACGAGCGGATCGCGCTCTTCCTGCAGAACGAAGAGTTCATGAAGGAGCTCCAGAGGAACCGGGATTTCCTCCTCGCCCTGGAGAGAGGTGAGAAGCGCCTTCAGAAACCTCTGCTTTTCGGGTGCATGCCCCTGCTGTGACACTGGCTGCTGGCAGCGTTGCCCTGTGATGTTGTGGCCGGTGCCAAAGCAGAGCCAGGATGCGGCCAGGCTGGTGGCAAGTGGCCCGACTCTCTGACACCGGGCCATGGGCTGCTCCCCGGGCTCCAGCTCCCGGTGCTCAGCTGCCTGCCGTGCGGCTCTCCTCCCCCTGCCCACCCCTCTGTGGTGTCTCTGGCAAAACCCAGGAAAATCCATAGCAAGGAGCCTCGGAAATGCCCTCCGAGCTCAGCCCAGCTGGTGCCCCTCCCCAGGGGGCTACCAGCCCTGGGTGCTGGCAGGGCCTGAATGGGAGAGCAGTTCTGCCGTGATCGCTCCTTCCCCGTCACTCGCTGCTCGCCCGTCGCCACGGGGAGGGCTTGAGGGTGTCGGTGGCTTTGCTGCCGCTCAGCAAAGAGCTGCCCTTCCTCTTCCTCACGCTGCCACCAGCTCCAAGCCCCCGGCTGAGGGGCCGCCTCCCTCCGAGGTCTCGCTGGTGGTTTGGAGGGTCCTGGCAGCACCTTCACTGCAGGGCTCGCCCCCAGCAGCCGCAGCTGGAAAACCACTGGTGTGCTCGCTGCGTGCTTGCGGCGGGCAGGCGGTTCCTCTGCTGCGCCAAAGTGCTTGTGGTCACCGTGCTGACGTGAAGCCCAAGGTCCCTCCCTTGCCATCAGCCTGTCCCCCCACAGCCATGGGGGCCGAGAGGGGTGAGGGGAGCGGAGCCGCGTGCGCCGCCTCGAGGGCCTGATCAAGCGGGGCGCCGGGCTTTTTGTTTTTCAGATCGATTGAAATACGAGTCAAAAAAATGCAAGTCAACCAGCGTTGCTGTCAGCAACGACTTTGGTTTCTCCTCCGTAATATCAGGTAACTTTTCAAGATGCACGTGAGCATCGCCCCCCAACAGCTCCCTTGTTCCCAGCCCTCTGCCACTGCCCGCTGCCTCCCAGGTGGCTTCGGGGGGAGGAAACTGGCTGATCCCTCCCTGCTGCCCCCCCAGCGCGCTGGTGGCTGATGGGGATGGGTGCTGCTGCCCTCCCCTCGTGGAGGTGCTCCTGCCTCCGTCCATCCCTGCGGGTGGGAGCTGGGATCCAGTTCCCAGGGGAGACAAAGCCCTCCCTTGTCTTGGCCGGATCGGAGGATTGTGCCTGGGAGGCATAATGACTGTTCCTGGGTAATCCTGATTAACCTCGGGGAGCGGAGCAGCTGCCTGGGTTCAGAATTAGAGTTGGTGTCTGTAACCATGTCCCCGTGCGGGGGCGGGCGAGGCGCGGCGGCTGGGCGGCATGGCAGAGCTCCGGCTGGGCACACGGCGCTTTGGGGGCGCCCAGACCTGGGGAAGGGCCATGGGCCGAGGGGAGGGGCCACAAGGACACGGCTGCGGGGGGTCTCTGGCCCACCTGACCGAGTCGATGGGATGCCTGAACTTCTGCTCCCGATCCGGTGGCCCTGCAGGCCCAGGTACTGAGCATGGGCACAATCTAAAACCCAGGTAATTTGGGGCTATTGTCCCTGGAGCAGCACAGAGGGAGCGCTCCCGCTCTGTAGCGGTGCTGGTGGTGGGACTGAGCCGCTGCTCACCCCACGTCCGCAAGGCGAGCAGCCCCACGGGGCTGTGGGTGTCCTGCAGGCTGACATCTCTGCACCCCCGGTCTCGGGGGTTGTATCTGCAGAGGGTCCTCATCCAGAGCCAGCCCCTGAGTGCCAGTGCTCTCATCCTGCTTGCTCCTGCTCAGCTCTGCTTGTGGCAGGGCTGCCTTTTGCTCGCGCTGGAATTGGGTCACGGAAATTATTTGTCTCGAGCCTCCCCTTGCCGCGCACGCACTCCCGGTGACCAGATGTTTGCCTTCCAGGTGACGTAGCCCCCTCCGTAACCAGCGAGGCCGGCGGTGCCGTGTCTGACGATGCCTTATTCAGAGATAAATTGAAACACATGGGAAAATGTGAGTCAGTTTGCAGGCTCCGTGTTGGCAGGGGGACGCCTGGGAGGGTGGGAGCGGGGTGGGCAGGGGAAGAGCCGGCAGCATTGCCTGGCGCTCGCCCAAATCCTGCGCGCTCCCCGCTCCCGGCAGCGCATCCGCTGGCGCACGTGGGCCTGTGCCTCGTCTGCTAGCACGAGTGCACGGGGTTTCCTTGTCACCTCTCTTGGCAACGGGGCACACGCGTCCCCATCACCCTGCGAGGCACACGGAGGGCCGGCACGTCGGCGGGCAAGGCACAGGCTATCGTGTGCTGCGGTGGCACGTGGTGCTCAGCCCCGGCAGCGGTGCTTTGGGCTTGAGTTTCCGTCTGCATTTTACAGTCCTGGGCTGGTGCCTCCCCGCCCTGTGGTGCTCTCGTCCCGGCCCTCGCCGGTGACGGGGGGCGCCCGTGCTGCACGCCGGGGCTGGGTGCCAGTGTGACGGGCAGGAGACGGAGACCTGGGTCTTCATGCCCCAGCTCTGCATGGGATGCAGGCGGTGGTGGGGAATAGAGGAATTTCTGAGCAGGGTTTGTGTGAACCCTCGAGAACCAGAGAGTTTTCTGTAAGTCCCTTTTCCAATCCCTTCCTCTTAGCGAGTCACAGCCCATTTCTCCTGCCACAAAATCGACTGAGGCCTTTGGGCAGCTTGCTTGGGCTGCAGCCGGCTGAGACATTGGGCGTAGGTGGCTCAGTCGTGGGTAGGGAAGGCCATGACAATCCCAGCGAAAGGGTGAAAACGTCAGCACTCCCCGCCAGGGACCAAGTCGGTTGCAGGACCCGGCTCTCTGAGCCTCGCGCAGCCCTGGTGTTCCCAGGCAAACCCGCGGCATTGCCATGGGGCACCGGGGCACGGGTGGCTTTCGCATCGCTGGCCCTGGCCATCTCCTCCCCGGGGCAGCTTTGAGAAGGGTTTTGGGGTGAGACCTCACTCAGTGCTTCCTTCCAGCCACGCGCAAGAAGCTGTTTGAACTTGCCAGAGCCTTCTCCGAGAAGACGAAGATGAGGAAATCGAAAAGAAAACACTTGTTGAAGCACCAGGTGTATCCTAAAAAGGGGCTGGGGAGCTGCGGGGGGCGGGGGGTTGTTGGAGCGGCCTCCCTCAGGTGCTCCTAGGGGCTCCGAGAGCCGTGGTCTGGCCTCCCAGCTGCCTCTAGGGCCCTGGGCTGGGAAGGGAGATCGTTGTGCTGTGGCCACATCCTGGGCCCACGATGGATTTTTCTTAGCGGAGGGCACAGGCTGGGGACAGCGGCTTCCACGGCAAATCTTCTCGACGATGTCGAAGGACATTCATGCGGTAAGAAACGCCGTGCCGTGCCATGCTGTGCCATGCTCAGCGGGGCTAGCTGAGGTCCCGCGGTGCCCACCCTGTCCTGCCCCATGCCATCCATCACCCTGCCTGGGGATGGCTACCATCGGGGTAGCCCTGAATCGGGCTTGCCCCGGTCCCACGCAGCCTGTGAGCATCTGCTTGGGGGGGGTTTGGGGGCCGGGGGGTTGGGGCACAGTCCTGGCAAATCTGCTGTCAGCCAGGTTTGCACCGAGGTGGGTCTTGGCAGTGGGTTTAGTGCCAGCCCGGACCACCCCGGGGCTGGATCAGGTGCGACTGTGTGGCAGAAATGCCCCTGTGGGCCAAAACCTCCTTCCAGTGTCCTCAGGCATTTTCTGGCAGAGTCCCTGCATCCCAGTTCCTGGGAATTGTCTGCCTGGGTGAGGAAATCCCTGCCCTGGGGCAGGGGCCGGGCTGCCTCCCCTCTGGGGCACCTCGCTGGGGCTGGGACCATGGCACGGTGGCCGGTGCCCTGGCGTGGAAGCGGCTGCAGCCCCCGCCAGCCCCCGCCTGCCTCTGCCTTTCAGATGAAGACTTCCAGGCACGGAGGCAGCAGCTCCAGGAGGAGGAGGAGACGCTGAAGGAAGGGCAGTAAACGGTGAGAAGCACCTGGGGACGTAGGCTTCCCGCTGAGCTGCAAACAGCCCTGTCCATCCATCCATCCTGGCCGGAGGAGGGAGCTGGGTGCTCGGGGTCAGGTCCAGAGTGTCCCTGGGTGGGGACGAGCCCCGTTGGTGGCTGTGGGTGCTGCAGTTGGTACCAGCCCCGGTGCCGGTGCTGGCCGCGGCGCGACTGAGGCTGAGCACGTGCCGATCTCCTTCCCACCCTTCTCCCCTCCAGGTCCCAGCGCTGGGGTTTGTTGCTGGCACAGAACGTGCACACGGCATCCTAAGAAGATGGCTGAAAAAGGAACAAAACCCACCCAACAAATAACCCAGTTTTTTGGCTGTTCCCCCTCTGCTGTCGTACTCCTCTGCAGTACAAGTATTGAAGTGAGGCACAGTGTTTTCTTACCAGCGGTTTGAAAACAACTTCTCCTATCTAGCAAATCAGCCAAAAAGGAAAAATTAAAAAAAAAAAAAAGGAAACAAAAGCCGGCAGCTGATGTGAGCTGCAGTGGAGGAGCCAGGGTGGCTCAGACTTGGGAGGAGCAGCGTCCCGCCTGCTCTCGCGGTCCGAGCGGCGTCGCAGGAGGAATGAAAATCAGTTGTACTAACGATGAGGATGTATTCACACGTGGGATCTGCTTGGCCGGAGCGCTCTTGAACATATCTCTGTAGCGATCTGATGTGACTTCACTCTGCGCACACAGGAAAAAAGAAACCCCAACCACGTGAGAAAGAGAACTTAACAGCCGTTGTCTACTATTGCTAGGAGTAATGAGCAGAGATTCAGATCAGGTAATAGTCAAATAATATAAATTGTTTATAAAAGGAAAGGCCTTCTTTTCCTAGGCGTTTCACTTTGAATTAAACCTTTGCCTTCGGCATTGCTAAAACTGCCTTGAAGTCCGGACGCTTTGTGGGCCGTGGTGCTCACTGGGCTCATCTCCTGGCCGGCGCCGCGGGGCAGGACGGCGGCGCAGCACCAAGGGCTGGATTTTGCATCAGCTGAACTCTCACTGCTGAAGCAGGACGCGTCCCGCGGGGTGCAGCGTGGTCCCGGCCGCTGGGCAGGGCGCTCAGCGGCTCCAGGGTTGCCCCCTGCCATAGGTGAGATGCAAAGCCCGAGCTGGGGGGTTTGCAGCTGAGGCCGGCGGAGGCGTTTTCGGCACGGAGAGTTTGCACAAGGGCTTGCGAGCGCTGCCGGGTTTGGTGCGGGGCCGGGGCTGGCCCGGTGGCAGGAGCAGAGCACCCTTCCTCGTGCCCGCTCTCGGGGGTTTCGTTTCACTGGGGAGTGGGGCGGAGGGCTGGGGAGGCTGGCAGGCAGCGCCTGAATCGCTGCAGCTTTCGGAGATGCTGTCAGGCTAAAAATAATTCCGTAAACAAATTCCTTCCCAGTGTAAGTAATGAGTGACGAGCGTGAAGTCAGAAATCGCTCCCGCCAGCACATTTTCTGCTCCTTTATCGGCGTAATCTGTTTACTGCTAAATACGGGAGGTGGCTATAGACGTGCCTGTTTCACTTTCTGGCTCCTGCAAACCAGCACAAATGTTGCGAGATGGGAGCTGCGAAGGCGGCAGACGCAGAAACCCCAGCCATCAAACACACACGCAACTGTTTTCCCTGCCTCTCGGCGGGGTTTGGTAACAAAAGCCCACATTGCAGGCGCTGGCTCCCGACAGGCTCCTTTTCAAACCCACCCGGAGCCCGCATGCCTTTGAAGTGGACGCCAAGATTTCTTTTCCCCGGAGCCAGCGGCGCGGCCCAAGCACCTGTCGAGCGCCGCTGCCGTCGCCCCGCGGTGGGGATTGGGGGGGACCCCTGCGCTTCACCCCCTCCCTGGTCCCTGGCCAGCACCAGGGCTGCTTCCAGGGGTCTGGGGCGGCAGGGTCTGGCTCGCGTCCCGTTAGCCCAAACGAAGCAGTCGCGGCAGCACCAGGGCTTGGCTAAAGCCTGGGGGGGGCGGGGGGGAGGGCGAGGGTGAGGGTTTGTTTGCGCTGGGCTGGAAGCACCCCGGGATGCCAGCGAGCTTTGGGTTCCTAAAATCAAAGCAGCAGAAGACCCGCCCCAGCGAGCCGATCCCAGCCTTGGTGTCTGCTCCTTTTCTTTTGGAGGAAGGAGCGAGGAGCATCCCTTGCGTGGCGGTGGCCCGGCTGACAGGTCAGAGCTATCCCAAGCCACCCTGGCCTTGCCTCGACGCGTCCGGGCTCCGAGCCTGCCCTGCTCCCCGCCGCGTGCCCGGGTGGAGGGAGGTGCTGGAGAGGCACAGAGTGCTCCGCACCGCGCTGCTCTGCACTGTGCGGGGCAGGATGGGTGTCCGGAGGGGCGTGTGTGTCCCCAGCTCGGGGTGCAAGCGTGTCTGCAGGCACAAGGGGCTAAGTGTGAAGCTGGGACTTCACCACTGGGAACAGAAGGTCCTTTAGTCCCCGGGTGGGACTTTTATTCCCAGCCTGAGTCTGGTGGAGAGAGAGGAGGGGCTCCTTCCCTCCCCTCCACTGGCTCTGGGGTCTGTAGGAGGCTGCCGTTATTCCCTCCCAGTCCAAAGCAGCGTCTCTGCATATTTGGAAGAAAATCAAGCTTGGAACCGGATCAGCTTGTCAATGTTCCAGCGCCTCTTAGCTACCGAGGGCTTAACTTTCAGCAAAGTTTCCATGAACGCAGGAAGCGCTGATGGGCAGTCGGGCAGGAGCTCGGGCTCTTGCAGGAAGGAAATTCTGCTTCTCCCAGCCGAGGAGGTTGTTACTGGAGGGCTGGTTTGGCACGCAGGGAGGAGAGGCAGCGAAGCGCTTGTGCCCGGGCGCTTGCAGCGTGCCTTGGCGCTGCCAAGCCCTTGGAGGGTTTGCTGTGCTCGCTGGAGGATGGGCTGCGTTGTGCCGCGGCTGCGGAGGATCACGTCGAGCTCTCTTTTTGGCAGTCCAGCGCTGGGCAAGCCACGTCTCGCATCGCGTCACAGGTCAGTCCTGCTGGAACCGCTGGCTTTAGCAGCCGCAAGTGGCGTAGTGGCAAATGCTGCTGTTCTTCCTCTCCCCTCGCTGCTCAGCCCTGCACATCAGCTGATGTGTTGCCTCCGAGCCATCTTTGTAACCCAGCCGTGGTTTGCTGGTGCAGAGGAGCCCGGGGGCAGCAGGCTGCCTCTGCTTTTGCTTTGGGCTGGTCTGGCCGAGCACGTCCCGGAGACGTCCGGCATCCTCTGCTCCCTGCGATGCCGCCCGGAACCCGGCGGAGCCTGCACGGGGCTGCCTGATGAGGAGCAGGGCTGTGATCCTGTGAGAAAACGGGGCGAGGAAGGGCAGTGTGGGGGCTGCGAGCCGGAGCGCAGGGGCTGTGGGGAGGGGACGGGTGCCACCACGCACCCCCCGCTCACTGCACGCGGTGGGTGCAAACCCCCCCCTGGCCTCGCTGGCTCTGCCTGCCCTGGCAGCAAAGGTTTGGTGTTGGGTGGGTCTGGCAACACACGCTGCCCACGAAGGGTCCTGCGCCGAAAGCGGGCACGGCAGCGGTGAGCGCGCGGGGCTGGCAGCGTATGCTTCGCGGGGGCTCGGGGACGTCTGTGCTAACACAGGCTAACAACTTGCCCTTAAATATCCTAGGCTAGGCGAAGCCTCTCTGAATGATGTCACTCTGTAGCCATCTCAAAATATCTTGGAGGCACAAAGCGTCATTTTAATGGAGGATGAAGAGTCCTTTTAAAAAAAAAAAAAAAATCAGGTCTAATGAGTAAAGGCCACTAAAACCGGCTGGGAAGCCAAAATGCATTTCTTACATAAAAATGTACAATTCTCAGTGACGTTTGTATCACTTCTATACAAAAGGGTTTAAAAAGAACCAAACAAAAAACTCTGTGACGTTTGTGAGTGTTGCTATTTTAGAATTTATTTCCATAAGTGATTTTTTTCTTAAAGATGTTTAATAGTAATTCATATAATAAAGTCCTGTTGTACTCTAAACACTTGGGTGTATTTTGCCTTTTTGCTCCCATTTCTTTACAGGGGAGGAAGAAGAAAGGCATGGGGATGGGGAGGGGAATGGCAGCTCTAGCCCAGCTCCAGCTGTGCCCCTCGTGGCTGCAGGTGCCCAAAAGCCACCCTGGCTCTTTGTCTCCCTGCTTGTGTTTGTTTGTGCAGAATTTCGTGCATCCGAGGATTTTCTCAGGAAAGTGAGCGCTGTGGGAGATGCATCGCTGGTGAGCTCCTGTCTCCATCCAGGAACAAATTCCTGCTTCCACCCGGCAGGTCCCTTCGGTGCCTGTTGTGGGAGAGCGCGGGAAGAGCACTGGGAGCTCACAGTGAGCGAGCAGCAGTGGGATCCCAGGGCTCGGAGAAAGCCCTGGCGCAGGCGAGGATGCTTTGGGGATGCCCCATCCCTGTCCCTCCCCGCTTCACCCCAGCAGGCAAAGCAACGCCACCCCGAAGCATGGTGGGCGCACGGGGCACCCACTGCTTCCCCCCCCCCCCCCCCCGGGTTTTGGCCGGGCCCCAACACCAAAAGCTGCCCTGCACCGAGCGTGCTGGGGAGCAGAACCCCCGACCCAGGCTGGCGGGGCAGCCGTGCCCGTGGGTCCCTGCGGAAGCTCCCAGCACACCCATAGCCAGGCCAGGTGTGTGGGGACCTGCCTTTCAGGAAAGAACGGAAAAGGAAAAATGCTGTGGCTTACCCGCTTCATTCTGAAAATAACAAGCCTCTTGGGGACGGGGCGTGTGAGCTTTCTTTAAACTGTTCCATTAGCTATCGCACAGCAACTCCTCCGCGTCTGTCAAGCAGGCAGTCTGGCTCCTGGCAGAATGGAAATACTTTATTACAATGACTTATTTCTGAAATACCTGTTATTCGTCTCCACATTTCTGCACCGTGTCAAGCTGGTGGGATGGCCAGGTCTGCGAAGTTGGAGAGTGTGGAGCTGGATGGTGTTGGTGGAATTGTTCCCGAAGGAGCTGGTCCCAGCATCACTCCCGTAGGGAACTGCCTGCTCGGCTCTGGCCTTGGCTTCCCCTTCATGTTCCCTGCAAAAGGCTGGAAAACTTCTGGTGAGAAACTCCTTGGAGGCTCAAAAAGCAGCACAGGGACCCAAAAGTGAGGGTCTTTGCCAGGGAAGGGCAGGTGCCTGTCAAGCCCCACCTCCAGGAGCAGCCAGCACCCAAAACCTCAATCTCAAGCCCTTCATTTTGGGGAAGAGTAGGAGTTTTGGCCTGTCCCAGCTATGCTGTCCGTGAGAAATACCCCCCCCCAGAGCAGGGTTAGCAAGGCAGCGTCTCACCGGGGGGGCCATGCACTGCAGGGACGGCTCCACGCCTCCCCTGGCATGGTCAGCCCACCCCTCACAACTGGAGGGTTGTTTCCCCGGGCTGCGGGGCTTGGCGCTTTGTGGCGGCACCGGGCGGCAGCGGCAGGGCCGGGGGGCACGTGGAAACACCCCCCTCCCTCACTTGCGGGGCTGGCGTCTGCTTGCCCTGCACCAGCTGTCCGGGGGGCAGCTTTCGGTCCCTGGTGGGATTAGAGCTCCTCAGCCTCACATGTGGCTTGGAAACCTTCCCTGTGAAAGAAGATGCTGGAAAAAGTCAAGGCCTTAAATGTCAAAACCCATCAAAATGCTGGAGAAACCCTGGACGGTGCCTTCCCATGGCGGCCAAGCAAACTGTTGCGAGCCCACGGGGGAGCCAGGGCTTTTTCAAAGAGCTGAAAAGCCCAGGGCCTGCCCAGTCCTTTGAGCAGCTCAGAGGCAGCCCTGGAGCGATCCCAGCAACTCCCTTTTGAATTCTTTTGCTCTACAGAGGCAAGGGTTTTTCCTTTCAAAACCGTGTCTTAAGAAAACCAGCAACTGAGAAAAGCCCAGGGCTGAAAACCGCGGTCAGGTGGCGATGGACACTGGAGGTGTTTTAGCCGGGCATCGAGTACCTGCTGGCTGTCAGTCTGCGGAAGTTTACTGCTGGAAATTTACTGCCCCCTTCCTTCCCAAGGCTGGAAGATGGAAGGAGGGATGCATTTATTTTTTTTTTTCCCCCCATCGGCTCATTCCCAAGGTAAGGGCTGCACCTAGTGCCCAGGCATCGCTCGCTGCCACGCACGTCCCCCAGGCCAGGCTGGTGGAAACGCTGACTGGGGGAAGGCTGTTTGCACAGGGCAAGCTGGGTGTAGCTGCTGGATTTTATAAATCGAGGTTAAAAAAAATACAGACTGGGGCTCTGTGCTGGGCAGCCAGGCACCGTCTGCTGCCATCTCCTGGGCCCAGCAAGCAGCGATCAGGCCGTGGCGCAACCCCCCGACAGTCCTTGGGTGAACAAATCCCACCGTTCGCTCTCCACCTGGGCGAGACCCAACACCAAAAGGCAACCGGGGAGAGCCTGATCCTCCCCGCATCCCGCTGGTGGGTTTGCAGCCCAATGTCACCACCTGTCCCCAAGCCATGGGGACGGAGCGGTGCTCAGCCCGGGGGGACAGCAGGCAGGGCAGATGTGAAGTGCCATGGGTGGAGAAGATGAGCCCCAGCCTTCGGGAACGTCATTCCTGCCGTGAGGAGGGACATGACTTCGCTGAGGCGGCGCGGCATGCAACGGCAAACTCCGGTGTGTCCCCTCGGTCCCCTCCGGCATGTCCCCTCCTCGCGGGGCTGGCCGGCGTGGGTGACAGCAGCTCCTCTGTTCTTCAGGACCGTGTCCCTGGCCCAGGGCTGCTGTCCCTCTCTGTCACCTGCAGCCAGGCCGCCCCAAGGGCTCCGTCAGATGCCGGAGCCGCAGCCAGGCCGCCCTGCTGGGCTCTGCCTGGGAGCAGAACGGGGCGACGACTGCTGCCTCGGTGGCCTGGGGGTGTCCCCCCTCTCGGCTCGCAGCCCCAAGGCCAGGGGGGCTTTAGGGAGGCACAACCGGTGCCACCTTATTCCAGGGTTGGTGCTGAGGAGGACGCTGGTATTTTGGACGTGGCCCTTCCTCCTCTGCCTGCGCACAGCACCTCGGGGAGGGCTGCGCCCCCCAGCCCGGCACCCCCGGCGGAGCGGGCGTTATGGGGGAGTAGTGGGGGGACGCTCCGAGCTGCCGGTGGTACCAGCGTGTCCGGACCCTGTTTTAGCGGTGGCTGCGGGGGTGGGGCCCGGCGCTCTCCGGCGGCACCGGCTCCCTGAGCCGCGGGGACCCCCGGCGCCCGGGGGGGGCCCCCTCCGGGGCCCCAGGCCTCGGGGCTCCCGGAGCCCCCCGCGCTGGGGCGGCCATCCCGCCCGGAGACCCGCCCCAGGGAAAGGGCTCCCCGTCCCCGTGTCCCTCGGCCTCCCCGGGGGCCGGGCTGCTCAGCCGGGGCGGCGGGCCCGGGTCCGCGTGGGGGGGCGCGGCGGGGGGGGGAACGCCGGCTGAGCCCCCGCCGGCCATCGGCTGGCGCTGCCTGAGCGCCACCTTCCGCCGCCCTCCTTCGGCGGTTGGCTGCGTGCCCTGGCGGCGGGGGGTGCATATTTCCGCTTCCGGGTGGGAGGGCAGGCCGTTGCTAGGGTGGCGGCGTTGCTGGGGGGCCCGGCCCGGCGTGGGGCCGGGGGGGGGGGCCCCCGGGGGGGTCTGGGGGGCGCCGGGCGGGAGGCGCGGGGTCCCCCGGGAGGGAGGCGCAAGGCCGCGGCGGCGCGGGTGTCTCCTGAGCGTCCCCCCCCCCGCCGCTCCCTCCCCGGCGGCCCGCAACCGGCCGCCGGGGCACCGAACCCTGTGGTTCGACGTCTACGCCGCCTTCCCCCCGCTGAGGGAGCCCGTCTACCGGCTGCCGCGGCCGCGCTACGGCAAGGTGAAGGATGTCATCCCCCCCATCTTCTACCAGGAGGACGAAGTGCGAGCGTGAGTCGCCGCTTTCCCTCGCCGGGCGGTCGCCGCAGGGGTGCCTGAGCTCCGCCGTTCACCCAGGGGTTCCGCTGCCCCCTGCGGCCCCGCGGCCCTTGCCGTGGCCGGTCCTGCAGGCGCTGCTTTCGCTCCTTGTTGGCATCGCAGAGAAAAACCCCGCCGGGCCTTTCTACCCCGGTACCGCCCGTGTGTTTGTAAGCGCTGGCGGGGGCACAAAGGGCATCGCTTCAGGTGGTGGAAATGTTCGAAATGAAAAAGGTGACGGGGACTCCTGTGAGCCGCCTTGGGCCAGCTGGGGCTGCCCGAACCCCTCCGTGAAGAGTCACGGTGCTCCTCCGGCTCACCAGCCGTGGCGACCGCTAACTAGCATTTATTAAAACAATTAAAACATTCGGGAAGGAATATTTCTGTATAACTTAATAGCTAATGGCAAAAAAGGGAGAAATAGTTACCTGAATGCTTTTTGTGGTAGCCTAAATTAACTCTCTCTCATGTTGTTTACTTATTCCAAGACATATCCCTTTTTGATGGTCTGATAAAGTAAACTCTCTTATTTTTTCAAATAGGAAATTTTACAGAATTTATGGCAACGGTCCACGACCTTTCGACCTGTCACAATCAAACTACAAATCTACTTGCCAGAGGTAAGATTTATTTGTAAGTAAAGCAGAAATATTTCTGAAACTTGTCCCTTTCTCCTCTTGAGTCAGTGAACCAACATCTTATCTGTGAGGCTAAAAATACACTCTCGAAATCTAGGTTTGTTGAGAAATTCAATGAACTGAAAGAAGAAGGAAAAATTGAAGAGGAAAAATTGTTTGAAGAAACAGGAAAAGCCCTTTTAGCCAGTGGGATAATTTTACAGAGAAGAGGAACAGATAAAGTAAGTATTAAGTATTCATGGAGCTACTTGGCCAGTGGATTTCAGAAAACTTCACTTCCAGGCCCTTAATGTTGAGTTAGTCCGAATTAAATTCCCAGCAAGACAGCCACACTCCTGATGGTCGTAATAAAATGTCTTTGCTGTGCAGAGTAAACCTTTCTCTTAGTCAGGAACGTGACTGGCCAAGGTGAAGGCCCTTCTTGTGGGACAGAAAAGAACTCTGCTTGGTTTGGCGATGAAATATTTAAGTCTTCAGTACTTTCAAATCATCCATCGGTGTGTCCTTGTAAACCATTTGGGAATATGCACACATGTTACCGTGTACGTGTTACCTCTGTAACCACCTCACCCGGCAGGGGGTGAATTAGAACCTCTTCTGGTTTGAAGATGGCTAAAGCACTTTTCCATCCCTTTATAATGGTTAAGAAGTCTACTGCACTCTCAGTTCTTTAATCTTGGTCCTGAACTGGAAGCTTTTTGCACAAATCTTGCAGGATTTTTTTTTCTTTTGTATGTGTTTTGTTTTGTTTGCTTGTTTTTCAAAGTCTCAAAATAAAAGTTTTGGAGTCTGGGGGTTGTTTACTTATATTTTTTGCCAAGAAAATAACTGTCCAAAACAACTGTCCAAAGCGTCCTGCCACTGCTTCTGTTTTCTCTGATGTACAAGGCGGGGAAATGGCTCTTGGGCACGTGGAGTCTGTTTCCTCGCTACTTCAGGCAATTGCTGTGTAACTCAAAAAAACCCGGGGTAAAAAAATCAAACTAAAGATGTTTGTAGAACAGCGCATCGGGTGGAGTAGACCATGGCTGCTCTGTGATGGTTAGAAACCTTTTACCTTGCTCATGACTCACTGATGACCATTTCTGCTGAGAGCGCTGTCCTGTTGGTTGAACACCCTCTAGAAGAAGGGAGAAGAGCTGTTTGTTTATAAAAGCTGCAGTTTAGCTCCATTAGCTAAATTAATTTATTATTCTCTTTTGTAATATGCTCTCTGTTCTCATTACCCAATGATCTTGGGACTGAGCGTCCATGGTGCTTTCCTCAATAAAAGAGGCTGAAGAGGAACAGAAATTGGTTCTGTTAAAGTGCACTGAGTCCAATGAACACATGAAAAGATGAAATCATGAACTTTCATCTTTTAGCTTGAGGTCAGCAGTTGCATTTTAAATTTCTTGCTCTGGCGACACCTTGACACTGTATTGTGCCTTCAAAATAATTCAAGCATGAATTAGAGCTTTTCTGTTGGCTTTTTTTGGATGCGCAAACTGGGGCTGTTGCTTTTCTATTGCTCTCTTCACTCACGCTTTGACAGAAACATTTTATAACCCTGTTTTTTTGGTGATTGTCTTCAACTGTAGGGAGCACAACAGGATCATCGGGATGTTGAAACCAGGGATCCTGTATTGCACCTGCAGCTCCGAACTGTGTTGGAAGAGATGCAGGAAAAGAAGAAAGATGAGGAGGAGCGGACGCCAGAGTTGGCAGAAACACAGAAGGAGAATCCCTCACCCTCCTAACGGCCGTGCTGCCGTCCTGTAGCACTCGGCTGCAGGATGTGCCCTGGCTGTGGCAATCGCCTGCCCGGGAGCTGGCATTTCTGCCTCCGCAATCGCGTGGTTATGAGGCATTTTCTTAGGGGGAATGTGCCTCGGTTATCTGGCTCTAGTGCCTTCTGTGATCGTGCGTGGGGTACGCGTTATTCTTCTTCCATCTCCCCATTTGTAAATTTGGAGATAATCCCCTTTTTTGAGGTTCAAGAATGTTCTCTTGAATTGCGAGTTGAAAAATACGAGTATAAAAGTGGAAAATGAAAACATTTTCTTTAAAAATTGGAAGCTCTGTCTCTTTGGGTGTCTTATTTCCAGTAGTAATGACGTGTCTTAACTTCCTGCGCTTGACGGCACAGGCCTCGTGACGGTCCCGCTGTTGAAAGGGCAGCCACCGCTCGCCTGACGCGTTGGAACGGCCGTCTTGCCATAGCTAAGGGAGAAGAGTCGCTTTTTATATAAATGCCATAACGCGCTCTGCCCCTTCCATCATTTGCCTAAATTCAGAGTAGGATAAGGTGTAACAACACCTGGGAATGTGGACGTGGCAGGTTTTTCGTGACTCCTAACGAATTGGCCACCTGAGAAGCGTGGAAGGTGCAGTGTTGCGGCTGGTCACGGAAGGGAGAGCGGAGCGCTGTTACGGGAACGGTCACGGCACAGGACACCGCAAACCAGCGATCGGTCTGGCTGGGGTTTGGAGCCGATGACAATTTCATTTTTCCCGTGTCTGCAAACTCCAGGGCCCAGCTTATTTTTTATTTAAGGTCTTTTTTTCATTATTAAAATGTATTTTTATTTATTATAATTTAATATTATAAATAGCATTTTATTTGATTTATTATAAAATTTATTTTTAATTAAAATTATTTTGGCATTGGGCTATATGAAACTCCCTTTTTTTTCCTTTTTTGTTTGGTTTTTTTTTTTCCCTTTTTTGTTTGTGGTTTTCTCTTTGGTTTTTCTTCTTGTGTTTGTGTTTTTTCCCTTTTGTGTTTGTGTTTTTTCCCTTTTGTGTTTGTGTTTTTTCCCTTTTGTGTTTGTGTTTTTTCCCTTTTGTGTTTGTGTTTTTCTTTCTTTGTTTGTTTGGGTTTTTTCCCCTCTTTTGTTTGGGTTTCTCTTTGTTTGTTTGTTTGGGCCTTTTCCCTCTTTTTGTTTGGGCTTTTTCCCTCTTTTTGTTTATTTTTTCTTCTAAACCCCCCCAACCCCCCACCACACAGGAACAGGTATAAATCTTGCCAAACACATCTCTCCTCCCACTCCTTGCCTGGCTCTCCCCTACACCTCCAGCGTTCAAGCTTCGGAACCGCTGTGCTGGGTCAGGGGTAGGAGAAGTGTTAATGTCAAGAGATGACAAAAATCCATTAAAATGGGGTTCAGTCTGAAACGATGCTGGAGAGGAGACGCGGACCGAGGGGAAATCGCCCTGGGCTGGGGCTTCCCCTGCGGTGCAGCAGCCGCCCCTTTGGCTGGGGACCCAAGTGAGCTGCCCTCCTTAGCAAATCTCTGGCACCTGGGATCCAAATTTCCCCCCTTGTGCTGGGTTTTCTTGCCTGGGCCAAATGATTATCGCCAGCCCAAGGGAAGAGACCCCCACAGCTCCGCGTCTCCCACACTGCAGCTTCGCGCCTTTGCCTTCCGTGGATTTTTACAGAGGTAAAAATTTTATTTTGAGCATCCTGTGTTGCATTTTTAACTTGATGGTGCCCCTTAGCTTGCCGAAAATTGCAAATGGAAGTACTTTAAAAGGAGAAGTGCTATGAAGTTGAATGCAATAATACACGAGAAGTTTCTCACTTGCTTCATTTGCAGCTCGGTGGTCTCCTGTCTTTTGTCACCTCTCTAAAAAATTGCCAACATTCCTTTAAGAGCTTTTTTCTCTATCACCTGCTGTAACTATCTCCATCCCTGCCTCTTTAGTGAGCTCAGCTGTGTCTTCCTTCAGCCATCTGAAGCATATTGAGCAATCACGCATCGAGTTTAGAACACAGAGCAGCAGCAGCCTTGCAGTGAGTTCCTGTGCGGAGCAGCCAAGAAGAAAGTTGGAATTAACTTTCTCTTTTATTTTGTGTTGGAAAAAGTCACCGGAGTGGCTCCGCAGGGCAGAGCACTCCCAGCGGGACCGGCCGTTCCACGGTGGGCTCGGCTGGATTTCCCCTTGCATGCAGCTGTGGCCTGAGGGGTTGGAGTAAGAGACCCCTGGTGGTTTTTTCTTCTTCTCCTCCTCCATCTGAAATGGCAGCGACTGTCCAGCTTCTTAACCATTAGTTTTTGTGATCACTTGTGAGAAGTTTATTGCAACTCCTGCTCCTGGGCCAAACCTGCAACTCCCGGTAAGTCTTGCGGTGACTTAGAAAGTGCAAAGAAACTTGGGTTTGTGCAGCAGCGGCGTGACCCGTCTGTCGGATGGGAGGGTGCTGTGCCTCGGGCTCTGCCAAACTCCCGGATAGAGCAGCGGTGGGCTTGCAGTCGTGTGCTCCTTTGGGACCCGTGCGTGCTGTTATTCTGAAGCAGGTACGTGGCCAAATTAGCGGGAAAACCTGGAGATAAAGAGAGCATTTACAATTTCCAGTGGGGCAGCGGGAGCCCTCGCAGGGTGTAAATCAGGAAATTATTTCTTGGCAGGTTGGGGGGCAGAGTTGGGGCTCGGGCAGGCTGCTGGCTGGCCGGGGCGGCAGGGATGCTCTCGGGATGCAGAAGCGGTTGGACCTGCGCTCCTACACTGCGGGTAACGGGGAAGCTGTCGGGCAAAGGGTGCGAGCAGAAGTATTTGGTGCCATGGGGCGAGAATGCGGTTACGGACCAGAGCCCTGTGCCGGCGGGGGGGGGGCTGAAGCGCCGATCGCCGCGGAACAAAACTGCTTTAACGAAGGGGTTTGAGCGGGAGCCCGGGGCCGGGCGATTTATCCCCGATCTCGCGTTTACCCTTTGGGCCGGCAGCGAGGCCGGGCGGGCGGGGGGGGCCCGCGGTGCACGGGGGAAGCGGGTAGCAAAGCGCGTGGGGGGGTCGCCCTTGACCTTGACCTTGGCCTTGGCCGGCGCTGGGGGGAGTCCGAGCTTGTGCCGAAAATCTTTGTGAAAAGAACCCCCGGGTCCCGGGAGGGGGGGGGGGGCGCGGGGCGAAGCTTTTGCCGTCTCCCGATCCCGCGCCCCGCCGGGGAGCAGCCGTGTCACCCCCCGGTAAGCTGCGGGGCCGCCGGCGGGGGGCATGCGGCAGCTCCCCCCCCCCCACCAGTTGCCAGCCTATTTTAAGTCGTGATAAATGCCAAAGTATCGGTTACCAGGCTCCCTGAGGCATCAACGGGGCAGGATGATCTCAGGCAGCCAGTGACCCCTTCCGCAGCTCTGGAAGCCAGGCTGAAGGTTTTCCAAGGTCGATTCCTAAAATCATCAGCCTCGCCTGAAAATTTGAGGCTGAAGAGCCCTGCCTGCTCTCTAGCAGGTCCCACCGGGAGACCGAGAAGCCCTGACTGCCAAATCTGCTGCTTTTGTGATTAGCCCACACGGGTACCGATGCCCGGGTTAGCTCAGCCCGGGAGCGCCAGCGATAAACCCGGGAAAGCAGCCGCAGCGTTTGTCTGCAGGGGAAACCCCTGCCCTCTGCCCCTTTGGAGATTTGGGGGGGCTGCTGCTGACCCCAGGGCAACAGCATCTCCTGGAGGGGTGTGTTGCAAACGCATCCTGTGCTGATGGTAAAACCGCTAAAGAGGCAGCAAACGCTGCAGGTATATTGGTGCAACGAACGATCGGAAAGGTTCCTAGGGATGCCACAGCGTTACTCGGAGCAGCGCTTTACCGACCAGTGTCAGCGCTTGTGTGCAGGATGCGGCCCACCGGAGCGAACGCCTCCCTCCAGTCCTGCAGTTCAGGGCTGTAGGACCGGGCCTTGAGCTTGGGCGCGGTTTTAACTCGCAGGCAGCTGCCCCCCACGATGCGCAGCCCCTGCAGCGGGTGAGTGCTCCCGAGCCGTAACACCTCCGAGCAGGCTGCTGGTCACGCGCGGGCAGATTATCCGCCGTTACGTGTTGAGGGCAGGGGAGCTTGGGATTTAATAGGATCAGGTCTTATGTCTGGAGCAGCCAAAATAATTCATCAGCTTTGCTGGAAAACCAGGTGATCTGGCCTTGCCAGTGCCAGGCCTCATCGAGGCAGGTAGTAAAGCATTTAATGTTTTAAAAATGTGGCTCCGAGGAAGATATTAAAATGTTGGCGTTGCCGCACCGTAGTATTCTTCTGTGATTTAGCTCTGCACACGCGCTCGCATGCATTTGGTCCTCAAATCTGCCCTGTTTTGAGCTTCGGAATATTCCAGAAATCTCTGTCTGGTCGGATCTTGGCTTAAATTTATTGTGGTTTTATACTTGCCTTGGAGGAGCAAGGCGCTGTCTGCTTGGCGAGCGCCGCAGGTTGCGGCGTGCTGAATTTCCACACCGGGAGAGGGGATGGCACGCAGGTGGCTTCTGCTTTTTGGGGGGGGGGAAATATGTGTTTGCAAAACCTCCGTGGCGTCGGTTTCTGCCACTGGCCTGGCTTTGGTTTTAAATGAACGCTTTTAACAACTGGGATTGGTGCTTGCTTTAGCGTTTTGCTTCTGCAGCACCAGAAATGCCCATCTAACCGTAATTCCTGCCCCAGCAGTTGCAGGATGAACACAATGCAGGGCAGGAGGGAGGAACAGCACGAGGGTCAGAGCATCCCTGCGGGAACAGCAGGTTGAGCTCGGCGGTGGCTCAGGGCGACGAAGCTGGCTGATGTTTTACCAATAAATTTTAAGTGCTTGCAGGACCTGACCCGCTCCTCGTTTGGTTTTGTGGTCAGTTGATGCAAACCACCGGCGGTTCGGCTAACCGGCTTGCGTGTGGCTGGGGCAGCTGGAAGGGCTGAGCCCCCAGAGGGACCCTGGCTGGGGGGCAAGTGCACTGCTGGGCGCTGCAGATGCATTTTATTTTAATGAACATTTTAATATCATTCAAAGAAGGGCAGGCTGTATGGTGTCCCCATGGCTCAGGCCAGGCTGCGAGGGGGCTGGCAGAGTGCGATGGGCAGTGTTGGTGCTCCCCCAGGCCGGGGATTTGAAATCTTCCTGGGACACAGCAGCGATTTGGGATGTCCCCCGTTGCTCGGAGCATCAGAGAAGCTCGGGAGGGCCCCCCCAGGAGCCCCGGCGGCTCAGCTGCCCTTGGCTCTGTCTCCCCATGCTGCTGCTGCCTGTATGCATATTGCAAGCTCATTCTGATGTGCGCTAATGCTATTATCCTCCAGAAATTGAAATCAAGTCTGAACCTATAATGTTTCACTGGGAGGGAATTGGGGTTATATATTCCTGTGTACAGCAGCATTCTATTTCAGTCATAGCATTTAATTATGATTGGTGTGTTAGTGCCCACCAGAGCATAACAAATTGTCATTATGTTATTCTGCTGAGTCTAATTTAATTGGCAAGTTGTCACAAAAGCAATTATCCATCATTTATTTTGTTGCCATAACCACATCTTGGAGAGCACCTGCTGTCTGAAGTGGAAAGGCTCTGCAGTCTCTTGGTCCTGGATTTCTTCCACTTGCCTGACACAAAGACACCATTTCCTCCTCTTATTTAAAAATATGTTCCTCGTTTCCCAGCGTGTGCTCGTGCGCGAGGCTGGAAAAGTCGGAGGAAAAGCGCCGTGCAGGTAGCGACCCGTTCGAGCATCCCGGGGCTGGTGTGCGTTACGGAGGCTTGTCCCCTCCGGAGACCTCGGAGCCAGCCCGGCGCGGCGGCTGTGAGCTGTGGTCAGATGAGCGAGCTGTGGTCAGATGAGCAAGTCGTGGACCCTGTCTGTCTCCTCACTTCTGGAAACTCAGGTTGAAGTAAGGAAAGGGAAGTTTGGAGATGAGTTCTCTGCCTGCAGTAAATAAAACACTCGGCTTCTTGCAAATCACTTTTGGGCAAGAAGCAGGGGGGAAAAAAAAGTCCCCAAAGTGCTGATGGTTTATTTTGGTGTCTAAACACACGAAGGGGGGTAGGAGTGGGCACAGGGATGTTCAGAGGAGCAGAAGGGACACGTGGGCTCTGCCCCGGGACCCCGAGCCCAGCTGGGCCCTCTCGTTCTGGAGCTGCTCAGCCCAGATGCAGCCAAGATAAAGAACAAACCTCTGATGGTTGACGTCCACGCTGGCCTTCGCCAAACTGCTCCCGCGCTGGTAGATTTGCCCCCGCGCCAGGGGAGCGCCGCTGGCTGGCACGGCACGGGGCGCCCTGCGGCACGGCGGTGGCCAGGTCAGCGGGGGCCTAACCCCACCTCCGCTCCCTGCCTGCCCTTCCCCAGGTCCAAGAGCCGCTGCAAAGCATCACCCGAGCTACTGCTGCCTGGGCTGGGGTGCTTTTCGGTAAGCGAGTTTCAGATAAGGTATCTGGGTTCCCATAAAGATTAGGAGGCTGGCGAGGGAAGATTAGTAGTTTCTTATAATCTAGGAGGCAAAGCAATATCAGACTTCCTGAGACCAACCCAAAACTGCAGATCTTCTCCTTCCTGAGATGGTGCCGGGCTGTGACCTATTAACTTCTTAGATTTTGTAGACAGCATCCCAAAATCCTGCAAGGCTAACGTGGGCTCAAATGAACTCGAAGCCTCTGACTCGCTGTGATAAATGAGTAAATAAATGAAAATCTGTTTTGATGTCCATATTTCTTTCAGTTACTCCCCTCTCCGCCCTGTCTGTAATCTCTTCCCCTCTGGTAGTTCTGATTAGCTGCTAATGAGGAAAGATAATTTTGTAGTTAAAGCACAGAGACAGGGTTTTGTTCCTGGTTCTGCTTTTTTTTCCCCTTCGATGCCTTGATTTCCCTATCTGTAAGCCAAGATACCGTTTATTTAAGACTGATGTTGTAAAGTTAAATTAATTGATATTTGTAAAGCAATTTGCTTCAAAGGTAGGGTGCAGTGACTCGAAAAAGAAGGTTAAACCTGAAGGAATCATAACTTTTCCCTCCCGGTGTCCCTGCCGGGGCTGAAGCCGAGTGCCGACAGTCTCCGTTTCCCAGCAATGCAGCCCTGCCGTCTGCCAAGCTCCTCGCCTCGCGCTCACCGGGAGAAGATCTGGAGCTGCCTAAGGTGTCCGGCTGCCGCTTGTGTGCATCTCCGGCCTCTTCCCAGGTTTTCATCCAGTGATGGAACTTACAATCAAAGGCCAAGGCTTGTGGGGGGGATGCACATCCCCCCAGCCAGATCCCTGCTCGCAGGGCGTCTGTGCAACCCCCTGCACGTGAGGATCGCTCTCGTTTAGGGCTGGAGCCAGCCAGGGGGCCGGTCCACAGCAATGCTGCGTGGGTGCCGGGGGTAGGATGGGGCACAGCCATCTGGGGCGCCCGCGGCTCCTGCAAAGGCTGTGCCCGTCTGCGGGGCGAGCAGGGACCCCGGGGCCAGAGCCCGGGCATCCGCATGGTATGGGAAGGCAATGGCTCGGAGGAATGGTTTCCAAAGTGTTTTCAGCATCTCGGGTGGTAAAACAGCATAAGAATGTATGATTTGAGTTAAACCCTTGGTTTCTTGTTTCTTCCCCTTTTGCGGGGAGACAAGGGCAGCTTTTGTCTGATAAAAATCCCTGTGCTGCTGTGGGATGCGGTGGTGCCGGGGGACGACGACCTTGTGCTCCCCCAGTGCTTGTTTGCAAGAGGTGGGGACGTGAGGGCGGGCGCCCTGGGCTTGCGGGTGCTCTGCAGCAGCACTTTTGAACCATTTGGGTCCGAGTCCGGTTTGCTCGGCTGCGGAGGGGGCTAGGGGTGCGGCGGGGGCAGAGCCCGGCTGCCGCCGAGGGTGATGTGCCCTGACGGGCCAGCTCCACTGCTGCTGAGCGGCAGAGATTTGATTATAGAAGATGCGCTCTCGCCATCCCCAAATTGCATTTCCTTTTTATATCAGAAGAGCTCGTAAGAAGAATGGGTCGAGAACTGCCAGGCGCTGCCTAGACGCTGCTCGGTGCAGCAGGGCTGAGCTCCGAACCGGGGCCTGCGCTCGTTGCCAGAGTGCACGTGGTGGCTTGACGGCGCCTCTTGTCCCGTTACCCAAACGCTGCTGCTGTTGCCCATGAGCACCAGGAGATCTTGGTAAATAAACACGAGTGGAGCCTGTGGGAGTTTTCCCCTTTTCCCTGGGCTGGCTGTCGGTGCAGGGGGGGGGATGAGGAGTGCCCGTCTGATCGCTTCTCTCCCGCTGTCGGCGATACCCGTGCGGGCGCTCACCCTCTGCCGTGTCCTGAGGGCGCCTGGGAAGACGGTTGGTGCCGCATCGCTGTGCAAGGCGCGGGGAGAAAGCAGCCCTCCCCCTTGTACAAGCCTGGGGGAGGGAGTGATGCTAATTTGAATAAACTGATTTCTTTTTCCTGCTGTGTGACTCAGGCTGGAATTCCCCAGCCACCCACTCTGGAAAACTACCAGCTCCCTGCGTGCTGTTGGATCCCTCTGCAAGCCTTACACAACCTGCCGCAGGAGCCGGGCGCGGAAAAGCTGTCGAGGCACCGTCCTCGCCCGCCGGCCGGCGTTGCTGCAACAGTCGCTTGGTGACGCCTGGAGGTGACAGCACCTGGCTCTGTAAATGGCCAGCGTGGCTTGTGGGGCAGCACTGCGGCCATGCTCCAGCTGCTTCTGGCTAGCTGGTTCATCTGCAAACACTTCAATTCTCCAGCCTTGGCTCAGCCTCGGCACCCAGTTCCCCCTACTTTTCTCTCCTCCTGGCTCTCCATGGGGTCTGCATCCCTTTGTGCCGTGCCTGCCATCGTGCCAGCGCTCTCCTGGACCCCGGCTGCCTGTCCCGTGGATGGGCAAACCTGCTTGCATGTGGGCTTGGGTGCTGGCACAGCCCTCGTGCCAGCTGGATCTGCCACCGCGTGCTCAAACCATAGAATCACAGAATGTTTTGGGTGGGAAGGGACCCCCAGAGGTCACCCAGCCCAACCCCCCTGCAGGAGCAGGGACACCTTGAACCACATCAGGTTGCTCACAGCCCCGGCCAACCTGGCCTGGAATGTTCCCAGGGATGGGGCCTCCACCCCCTCTCTGGGCAACCCCTGCCAGGGTTTCACCACCCTCACTGGAAAGAATTTCTTCCTTAGATCCAGTCTAAACCTACCCTGGTTTAGTTTAAAACCATCCCCCCTTGTCCTGTCACAGCTGAGACGTTCCCTTTGCTCCTTCCTGGGACTCCTGCCAGTCGGCGGTGCGGGTTCAAAGATGAGCGCTCAAGGAGTTAATGGACACGATCAGATTCCCTGGAATGCGCGGGGCTGGGAGCTGTCAAGGACTGCCCTGCTGTGGGGACCTGCCAACGCTTCCTCTGGGTGCAGCATCCTGGCAAATGCAACTCCTCTGGTCCATGAGGCGCGTGAGGAGTGGCACCAGCAGGCGCCGGGTTCAGCTGGTGTCCCAGCTCCAGTCTGGTCCCACTCGGAGGGCAGCAGGGCTGGGGGGGTGGGGGGGGCATGCCAATAGGAGCCTGAAGTGCAGCCCAAAGCACCCATGTTATTTTTCCCTTGTGGCTTCTCCACCCAGTGAAGCGGGTGCTTCTAAGGCTGGAGCTCCTGCAGCTTGAAAATCAAGCAAAGAGCAGCAAACCAGCAGCCCCTTTGCTCCTCCCTTTTTAGGAACATTTAAAGTACTTGCAGGTGTCTAGGAATTTTCTCCTTTGGCAGCGCCTGTGAGCTTTGCAGCACTGCAACGAGACAGTCGGGTCTCAGCCCATTTATCAGCTCTCTGGCATGACCAGGAATGATTAGGCTCGGGTCCTAGCCGCGGCGCTGGCCTCTCCCTTCCCATAGTTGCCATCTGCAAAATGAAGTGAAGTGGGGCGTAAGGAGGGGTGCACATTGGGTCCGATGGCACGTGGGGTGAGGAGGTCTCTGCCGGGACCCTTCCCTCTGGGTCACTGATTTGGATGCGGCACGGGCGGTGCCTGGAGGTCAGCGGCAGTTTTGGCTCGTGCAGAGATGTGCTCGGTGGCCGCCGTGCTGGGGCGCAGAGGTTGGTGCGGCGTGGGCTGCTTAGTGCAGGGGTGAAGGAGCAGCCCCTGCGTGGCACCTCCCCGTGGCTGGCCCCAGAGAGCCAGGATGCAGCGTGATTTTCGGGGCATCCCCCAGACCCGAGGCTCATAGTGCTGCTGCAGCCTCGGGCCCTTCCCACGCTAAATGAGGCGAGCAGGTAAATGTCCCGTGTTCGCCAAGGGCTTGGCTCAGGCTGGTGGCTCCTGGCCATCGATGGTGGCTCGGCCAGGGCAGCTCCGGACTCGCCTCGCTGGGAAAGCCGCATCCGCTGAATCCCCACCGTGTGCTGTGTGATCCCCTGGAGGAGCCCCGCGCTCGAGGGCCGGGAACACCCAGGGTCCCTCTACATCCTCGGAGCGCCGACTGCAACACATTTTACCCTCGTTTACCTCTTGGTGCCACTTTTGCTTCTCTCACCGATACAGTCCCAACAACGGGAGCGGGAGAAATGCAGCTCCCAGCAAAGCTTCCTCCTCCGCCGGTTTTATCAGCTGGGTTTGTGTCTTTTATTATTTCTATTCCCCCTTTGCCCGCTGGCTGGCGTCCAGGGGAGGATCACAAGGAGAGGAGCAACAGGGAGAGAGAGGCGGCCGTCCTGGGGCGAAGAAATGTCATTTAATTCTGGTGCTGGCTCGTTAGAGGTTTAGAGGTTGAATTTGGGCTCCCTGGGAGCCGGCTGGGCGTGTGGGGGGGAAAGGTGCTCGGCGCTGCAGCAATGCCAGCAGATATTTGTGCGGCTGATTTATGGGTGAAATTCCTCCGGGGTGGGGGGGGGGGGGGGATCGCGAAGCTGCCGAGTGTGATAAATAACTCATTGTAATGTATTATTTAGCAAATTATAATGAAAAGCAGGAAATATGTGGAGGGGAACAGACAAATACATTCCCCAGTTGGCAAGTGATTGTCTGTTTAGAGCCAGGAAGTGGATATTTTAGAGGGTTTGGGAATTTCCATGGCTTCCCCGACAGATAAATCACCCCTCTGCAGACGTATTTATTGGGTGCCCTGCTGCCGCGTTTGGTCCCAGGGGACCATATTGCTCCGAGAGCTGGTGAGAGGCTGGCAAACACCTCGCTTCCAGGCTGCTGGTTTGAGCGCAGCTCACCTCAAAGTTGCGTTTGGCTGCTGGCTGGTGTGCAGGGAGCTTTTGGTCCTGGTCCCGTGTTCCCGCAAGCCCCCACGGACTGTCCCAAGCTACCCCCCAGCGCTCGCTGCGGGGCAGAAGGGTGCTTTCGGGAGAGACCAGAGCAGGGAACGAAGCCTGGAGCAAGGGCTGGGGCCCAAACCTCCACCCAGACTCTTTGCAGTGGTGCCCAGTGCCAGGACAAGGGGCAATGGGCACAAACTGAGACATAAGAGGTTTCAGTTGAATATGAGGAAAAACTTCTTTACTCTGAGGGTGACGGAGCACTGGCCCAGGCTGCCCAGGGGGGCTATGGAGTCTCCTTCTCTGGAGATATTCAACCCCCACCTGGATTTGCCGGGTGGTTTGCTGGTTTGGTGTCCCCCCCGCCAGGGGACCCAGCTCCTGGGGTGCCCTAGGGCGTGGGTGCCCCGCAGCACAGCCCGAGGGCGGTGGCACCAGGGGGTGCTGCCTGACCACAGCTGGGCGCTGCGGCACCACGGCAGGAACAGCAAGGTGACTTCGTTTCACTGGTTTGGTTTTGGGTTTGGTTTTTTTTTTAATGATTATTTTCATTTGATTGCTCCCAGCCCCTCTCCCGGGGATGACGAGGATGCTGTTAGGAGGGGGTTTCCCGCGGAAGCGCAGGATGCACTCTCTGCTCCTTGCTGTCGAGATATTAAGAGGATATTAAAGAGGAGTGTGGCCAGCAGGGCGAGGGAGGTTCTCCTCCCCCTCTGCTCTGCCCTGGTGACACCCCACCTGGAGCACTGGATCCAGTTCTGGGCTCCCCACTTCAAGAAAGATGAGGAACTCCTGGAGAGAGTCCAGAGGAGGGCAACAAGGATGATGGGGGGACTGGAGCATCTCCCCTAGGAGGAAAGGCTGAGGGAGCTGGGCTTGTTCAGCCTGGAGAAGAGAAGGCTGAGAGGGGATCTCATCACCACCTACAAATATCTCAAGGGTGGGGGTCACCAGGACGCAGCCAGACTCTTCCCAGTGGTGCCCAGTGCCAGGACAAGGGGCCATGGGCACAACCTGAAGCAGAAGAGGTTCCAGGTGAACGGGAGGAAGAACTTGTTGACTGTGAGGGTGGCCGAGCCCTGGCCCAGGCTGCCCAGGGGGGCTGTGGAGTCTCCTTCTCTGGAGATCTTCAACCCCCGCCTGGCCGCTGTCCTGTGCCCCCTGCTCTGGGTGAGCCTGCTTGGGCAGGGGGGTGGCACTGGGGGAGCTCCCGAGGGCCCTGCCAACCCTTGCCAGTCTGGGATTCTGTGATATTTAAATTTCTGTGGTCGCGTAGGGGAAAATACGTCTTGTGCCCGTGACCTCTGCCTGCCAGCCTGGGCCGCAGCAGGGTGTTGGCTGGCACAGACCCCTCTGTGGGGAGCAGCCCAGCCCTTGCTGCTCCATTAAGGGCATCCCAAATGGCCTCAGCCAGGCTTTTCCTTGTGGCCGCTGCCCCACGGGGCTGTGGGGATGGAGGTGATGCCGAACCCCTCCGGGGATCAGCAGGGAGGGAAGGCTCGACGTGGAGTCCCCATCCCTCTGCCCTCCTTGTTCAGTCCCTCTGTATGGTGCTGCGCTGCCCGGGGGACCTCCCAGGGCAAGGGAGGGGAGCAAGGGCTGGGCAGCGTGAAGGAGCCACACGTCTCAGGATTTTTAGATACTCTCAAATGTCATCCGTGACGTGGGGGCTTCCGTGCAGCTGCCCGAGCCGTGCGATGCCCCGTGCTGGCAGGGCTGCCGCAGAGCTGCCAGCCTGCGCCGTGGAGGAGCTGCCTCAACCCTTTCCTCGCCGTGGTGTTGCTCTGCCAGGGCGTCCTGGTGGTCAGAGCCCTGTGCCCGGCCTCCCCTGCACGCACCAAAACCAGACCCCATTGCCTGCCCCGTGTGCCCAGCCGGAGGCTGGCTGGGGTCTCCCTGGGGTCCCTCCCAGGGCCCCATCCAGCTCTCCCAAACCCATGGGAAGCTCTGGTGGTGTTTCTGGTCGTGCAAATAGGCAGTAAAGTCAGGAGGTGGCTGTGCAGGTTTACGATACACCTAAAAACCGAGGCTGGTATTTGCTTTCAGGATAATCGGGAGGAGGACTGAGGCATTGCAGCCGCTCCCGAGCAGAGGTCGGGGAGGCTAGAGAGGCGGCTGGTGCCGGTGAGCAGGAGGAGGAGGAGGAGGAGGAGGAGGATGCTCGGCCGTGCCTGGGATGGGGACCAGCATCCCTTGGACTGCGGCCCCAGGGAGCTGCTGCCCTTGCCCCCGCCACCCCTCGGGTCTGCAGGCAGCCCGGGGACGCTTCTCCGGCCGAGTAGGAGATGCCTTTCACCTTGGCCAGGTTGGCCGGGGTTGTGAGCAACCTGATCTGGTTAGCGGTGTCCCTGATCCTGCAGGGGGGTTGGGCTGGGTGACCTCTAGGGGTCCCTTCCCACCCAAACCATTCTATGGTTCTATGATTGGCGGGAGCCGGTGCCGGGTTCAAGCGATGAACTTCCAGCTGGTGACGAGTGCGGGGCTGCGAGGTCTCGTCTGGGCTGGACGCTGCCCGATGGGCGCGATCTGCGGATGGCCGCAGCCGGCTTTATTGGCAGCACAGATAACGTAGGTGCTTCCAGTTGTACAGAGGAGGAGAAGATAAGGGGCTTGGAGAGAACTTGACTGGGTGACTAAGATAAATTTACTGTACTACAGGAAATCGAAATGTGAAATAAAGATCTCAAACAACTGAAATATTTAAAAAGATACAGAAGTTGGGCGCGCGTGAGAGCCATTCTGAGCGAGCCAGCTCCCACCGGGACAATCCCTTATCAATCCATCACCCAGCCCGGCTGAATTTTATAAAAGATAATAGGGTGGAGGGAGAATTGAAATAGAAACTATCCATTACAGGAGGCTGAGTGACAGGTTCTCTGTGCAAAATAAGATCATAATTAACAGGAGGAGAGACAGAAACTTGTCTGCTCTCTGCCAACGTTTGTTTTCCTCCCTGGCTCTGCGGGGCAGGGTGGGTGCACGAGAGGGTCCCGGGGGGCTCAGGGAGCGGGCAGGGAGGGACCCCCTCTTTTCAGGTGTTAGCAAGCAGTGTTGGAAGGAACCCAAACCTACCCAACGTGAATACCTTCATCAACCAGCTGTAATATCTAATAAATGTCTAAGAAAGAGGTGCCTTCGCCCCCTGGGTGAGCTGGAGAAGGCAGAGGTGTTCCTGCTGCTGCGCCTCGCCGCCTGGGTTTCACGCTGGGCTGGCCATCGGATGTTTGCAAACTCTTTTATCCATCATCTCCTTTTTTTTTTTTGCCTTGCAGTCCCTCTCTGCTCACGTGGCTTCCATAGCCCGTGAAACCCCTGGAAGCTTGCTAGAAGGAATTCCAGGCTCTCCTGTGTCACCTCCTGGGAGGGAGGAAGAGTTTGCATCTAGGCTGAGCTCGGTTTGCTTTCACGTGCCCGCGGGGTCCTTCCCACCATGAGTCCGGTGGCATTTTTGTTCCTTATTTTGGGAAGGTCTCCTTAGTGCCGCAGCTGCTTCTCGAGGCACTTTGCATGTGGCTTTATGGCGGGGCCCTCCAAAACAGCAGCTTTTAAAAAGCGTAGGTGCTTTTGCAATGTCTTGGTATGAGCCAGGTTCCTCGGTCTCCTGCTGCTGCTGCTAACGGCTCTTTATTTTTGCAGCACAGGACCTCCAAAGGCACAGCCGAGACGCCAGCCCGCCCCGCTCCGTGGGACATCGGGGGTGACTGCAAAAGTAAGTCGCGTCTCCTTAATGTCGTGCCGGACCTCACCGCCTTTCCTTGCTGTGCTCTCATGCCCGCTTGTTATTCCTCCTTCAAGTAAATGGTGAAACCCTCATGAACATCAGCAGGAACCAGGTTATGTTCTCTGTCTTTAAAATGCCCTTCAAAATCAAAACGCCCAAGCGAGAACATTTCGGAATGTTTTTTCTTCTGGCTCATTTGATTTTGAAGCGGCGTTAGGAGCGCTGCTCCTCCTATTAAACCCCGTATTTAGGAATGTGAAATTGCAATGCGGGTAAAGGCGCCTGCGAAGCATTTTGAGTTGCAATGAGAAGAGATTGGGTGGATTTGAGTGCTGGGAGCTGGGAAACGGCGCTCGTACAGGGGAAGGCTGGCAGAGAAATCGCCTAGAAAGGCTAATGAAACTCCTGAGTGGAAGGGAATAGCAAACGGCAGGCTTGCCATGCTGGGAGGGAAATCATCCTAATTTGCTTGTGGTTAGTAACCCGAAACATATAATTAATAACATGAGTAGGGGCATTTGAAAAAATACATATTACGCCTCTTTTGAAACCGTCCGTCTCCGCGTGTTCTGCACGTAATGGTAACCCTGCAGCTAGAGACTGTGGTCGGGCTCCGGAATCCGCTGCTGAGTTATTCAGGAGCCCAGAATAAACTCAGTGCTCCCTCTTCCCGGGGCTCTGCCTCCCCTGTGGAGGGGCAGGAGTTTGGAGAGCTTCAGGCGGATCAACTGGAGCAGTCTGGGTCAATCCGTGAATTTAAAGTAGAGCGGTCACTGGGGTACCGGTGTAAGAGGCGTTGGGTGGATACAAACCCAACCATCTGCCTGTGGCTGAGAGGGTCCGACAGGTCGTCACGCAAAACGCTCAAATGGGGTCATTTCTGAGATGATGAGACAACCTTAGAAACGCCCAAGGTAGAGGAAATGGCTGCTTCATAATTTCTGGTTATCTTCATCACCGCTGTCGCCCTGCGTGCTGGAGCGCGGTTGAGGCCTGGAGCGTCAGTACAAATGTGCGGGGGGAACCGGAGCCTTTCAAGCCGTGCTGTTGAGCTGCCCGGCAGCCTTTGCTCCTCGGAAATGAGGCAAACGGCGCTCGTGTGCCGATCCAGCGCGTTATTTGCGGGGTAACCCTTGCGTCACCTGCAGAAAATCTTTGGGGGGGGGTGTGAATCCAAAGCCCAGAGCGCACGCACGGCAGCATCACCTGGGGTTAAGGTCCTTGGACCGGGGGGACACGCGGGGGTCAGTCCCAGCTTTGAGTTACACCAAAATGGGTGCTTCCCTGCAACGGCTGGGGGGGAACCAGCTTCCCAGCAGAGCCAGGGGCTGGGCAGGGTGGCCCCCGCCGCTCCCAGCTGGGGTCTGAGCTCTCTGGTTGGCAGAGGACTAAAGGCATTTGGCAAAACTGGGGCTGGCAGGGCTTGCACACCCCACCCCAGCGCGGCAGGAGCCTCGTGCCCGCATGTCACCCCCTCCGGCCGATGGCACCCACCCGGCGCCCGCTCCGTCCCGCCCCAGGATGCCGCCCACTGCCCGCGCCCCTCCAGCGCGCTGGAAGCAATCAAAGCGCCGCGCTGCTGCCAGATTGCCTTGTCCGTTCGAATGATCTTTAACTCCATTTTTCCCCCAGCAATCAGAAGCACTTTCTCTTCGGCCAGGTGGTCTTTTCCCATTTTGCTCTCTCCAGTCCCAGGACCCAGGGCAGTCACATCTCATCACGCCTTTTCTTGAGCTATTTGTACGTCCTGCTTTTTTCTGTTGCCATCAATTTAGTCGCAGCCTCCCCCCCCTGCTCCGCTCACCGCAGCTTATTTGGGGATGAAACTCGGCTTTCAGAGCTCGGGCAGATGCAAATGCAAATCCCCTGCCCCTGCAGCCAGGCTTCCCAAGCCTGTGCCTGTCAGTTTTCATGCAGATGGGAGGTGGGGTGGCTCTCCCCAATTTTTTTTGGGGGGGGGGAGCCAATCCCTTTAAAAACTTTCCCCTGAAGCGCCTGTTACAAAGCGGATGGAAATGTGCATTTTTAGGCGTGACCTATTGGCTGTTGAGGACGTGAAGACTGAAATCATGCAGTAGCACAGCTTTCCTGAAGGTTGAATTATTATTATTATTAATTTTATTATTTTATTATTTTTATTTATCAATAACAGGCAGCATCCTTTGGCCATCCGGGCTTGGCCTTTCCAATTCACCGTGTCCTGTGCCCGCACACTCCCTCCTGCTCTCCTTGGAGCAAGGTGCCCCCCATGCCCCTTCTCTGCCCCGCAGGGTCCACCCTGGTGCTCCTCAGGCATGTCCATCCCCAGGGGAAGGTGGCCCAGCGCCCTCCTTGCTCCAGCCCCCCTCTGGGCTGTCCCATTTTGAAGCGCTGAGGTCCGTGCTAATTAAAACAACAGCCTTTTTTTGCCCTTAGCTTGCCCAGGCTTCAGCCTGGACTAGAAGTCCGTCAGCAGTAGATGGCACAACACAGGATCCGTCCGCACTGTGTGTCAATAAAAAAGAAAACTGCAAGGATATGGAAATAAAAGGTCACTTCATAGGAAGCCCGTCCTGTCTCCGGTGCACCACGTACCAACTCAGCAAAGCACTTTAACTGCATGATTAAACCCAAGCTCGCTCTTACGCCCGTCGCTGTTCAGCCAGTGAACTGAAGGAGGGCTTTGCTATCTTTCTGGTTTTCCTGGGGCAGAAGAATTAAACTTGCCTCGGTATCACCTATTAATAAGGTGGCGAGTAGCCGAGGCGGTACTCGTGCAGTGCAACAGAGCTCATCATTTTTCTATATATGAGCAATTAAGCTGCACCAGGAGGCCTATGTCTTTATATCATCACCTAATGACAGCGCAAAAGTATTCAGAGGAAGGAGGGGGGGAGGGGGAAAATCCCATCCATATTTAATTGGCAAAGTTATCACCTTCACTTCAGAGCCCTAACTTCCATCCCTGCTGGCCGATTTCCAAGGCAGATCTATCTCCCCAGACTGGAGAGCGAGTAAAGTGTCCTTATATTGTGCTTCTGCAACAAAATACCAGCTGAAAGCTCGCGCACCCGCTCCCAACTGCAGGAACAGATTCTTTTCTTTGCAGCAAATGAAGATATCTTTGAGCTGCTAAACTCCTTTCTTTTTTTTTTTTTTTTTAAAGGAAATTATTTGTGTTGTTATTATTACCCAGCCCCACGCTTGCCTGTCAGATTAAATTTTTTATTGCACTAAACCAAAAAGCCATCTGGAGCTCCTCGCATCCTGCTCTCGGTACCGGCGAGTGGCAGCGCGTCCCTTCTCTACGCCAGCATTTTCATTCCTCCCAATGTCTGGTGGTTTTTTGTTTTTTTTTTTTTTTAATGAATTCTCCAGTCCACTGTTTCCATCTGCGTGCCCCCCGAGTCCCTCTAGTTCTCGACCGTGCTCCTTGGGGCTCGGCATCGTTACGCCCTGTCCCTCGGCCGTGCGTTCCTCGGGGCGGCAGCGTCGCTGGGAAGCGGAGGGCAATAGGGGCTGTCCGCTTTCATTAGGCGTGCGGGGAAATCCATCGCTGTGCCAGTGGACTGTGTCTGTTCGGCCAAACACCTCATTTACCAGCTTCTTCATTTTGTTTTGCAAGCCCCGAGGTCCTCCTGTCGGTTCGCAATGCTCTGCTTGGGCCTTGGGGTTGAGCTGGAGCTATTCATCTTTTCCTGCCCTTCTCTCCTCCCTCCTCAGATGGAGCTGAGCCTCGGCGATGGTGGCGTCTGGACGCTCAGGTTTCATCAAGCACCTCAGCACTCCCTCCTCAGCTGCCTTTAGGTGTACGTCAGCTGTGTCCGACGGCTCCTTCTGAGGGTTGTCCCTGGGGCTGTGGCAGAGGAGAGCTCCAGCACCCGCTGGCGGTGATGGTGAAGGACCTGAAACCGTGGTGGGAGAGCAGGTCTGGACCCCGATCACTGACATTGGGAACAACCACAGAAAAATCCCACCAGGAAAGAGTGGGCTTGACTGACCCCGCTCTCCTTGGCCCGACCACCCCAGCTCTCCTTGGCCTGACCACCCCAGCTCTCCTTGGCCTGACCACCCCAGCTCTCCTTGGCCTGACCACCCCAGCTCTCCTTGGCCTGACCGCCCCAGCTCTCCTTGGCCTGACCGCCCCAGCTCATCTTGGCCTTGCAGTGCCCCGTCGCAGGGGATACGGCTTTACCGTATTCTGAAGAGAAAGCAGAAAAGAGAGAAAAAGGAGAGGAGAAATATCGATAACTTCCATCTCCTTGAGCCCCGTAACCAGCCTTTGACATTTCTCTGCCACTTCAGCTTCACAAAGCCCTGGCTCTCTGAAGATTAATTGATGTAGGCCACTCAACCTATTTTCAAATCCCTTTCAGTTACCATTTAAAACCTTCTGATTTATTTTTTTTGATAAAGTCACCAAGGCTTTTTATGGATTCTCAAATGATTGTCCAGCTTGACAAATTGGATTCTTAAAGCTGGTTCTTTAAAGAAAAGGATGTGGTTTGACAAGACAAGAAACAGCTCATCTTTGAGACAGGGGGATAAATAAAAAAAAGAAAAATCTCATTCTTCGTGTCGGGTGTTACTCAATGGGTGTCTCGCTCGTCACCGATAATCTTATCTGGCTGTGATGGGAAGGGACCCGCACAAAGGGGCCCGGCCGGGCTGGAGGGCTGATACGCCTCTGATTAATAGGACTGTCCGGCGTGCGCCGAGCTGGGGGAAGGTGATTAATGCCATTTGATACGAACTGCGACCCCCTCCCCTTGCCGACACCGCGCTGGGGGCACCTCCCGCTGCCGGTGATGGATTGACTCCTGCCTACCGGCCCGCCTGCGTGGCGGTGGTGGCAGCTGGGTTGTCACCCCCGACTTGTGCTGAGGTTTGTAAGGTCGCGTCGCACCCCAGTGCTGCAGTTGATGTTTCTGATGGAGATTTTATTGTCTGTGCTCAAACCCGTCTTTCTGCTGGGGACCGGGTACCCATCGTGTCACCCCAGGCTTTGCAAACAGCAAAATCGCGTTCACGTCTAGCGTAGGGATGGGGCAGAGTCGCTATGGAGCCTGAGCAATGTGTTTCTGATCTTTATGAACCCAAACAAGGGTGCTCCTGCAAGATCTCTTCCACATCTGCTGGCAGGCAATGCAAATGTCTTTTTGGATGTGCCTGAATAAAACCTGTGTGCCAAGCACTGACAGCTTCAGCAGTTGTGCTAAAGCAAAGACCACCGGGAGAGGAGCTGTCTGAATCACAGAATGGCAACGGTTGGAAGGGACCTCAGGAGATCACCCAGTCCAACCCCCCTGCTCAAGCAGGTTCTCCTAGAGCATGTTACACAGGACTTCATCCAGGCGGGGGTTGAAGATCTCCAGAGATGGAGACTCCACAGCCCCCCTGGGCAGCCTGGGCCAGGGCTCCGTCACCCTCAGAGTAAAGAAGTTTTTCCTCATATTCAACTGAAACTTCTTATGTCTCAGTTTGTACCCATTGCCCCTTGTCCTAGCACTGGACACCACTGGGAAGAGTCTGGCTCCGTCCTGGTGATCCCCACCCTTGAGATATTTGTAGGTGTTGATGAGGTCCCCTCTCAGTCTTCTCTTCTCCAGGCTGAACAAGCCCAGCTCCCTCAGCCTTTCCTCCTAGGGGAGATGCTCCAGTCCCCCCATCATCCTTGTTGCCCTCCTCTGGACTCTTTCTAGGAGTTCCTCATCTTTCTTGAACCAGGGAGCCCAGAACTGGATCCAGTGCTCCAGGTGGGGTGTCACCAGGGCAGAGCAGAGGGGGAGGAGAACCTCCCTCGCCCTGCTGGCCACGCTCCTCTGAATGCACCCCATTAATGAACAACCAGTTTGCGAGCGCCTGTCAGCCCTCGGAAGATCAGGCCCTCGGGGATGCCCTCAGGCAGAGCTCAGGTGGAGAACCTTGGAGGACCAGCATTGCTGGGAGCTCCGCGGTGACCTGGGCGGTGGGGCTGCTCTGATGTGAGCACCCCCGTTGCTGTTCCCCTGCCTGAAGGTCAAGCTCAGGCGGGTTCCGGGGAGATGCCCCACGCCACCCTGGGCTCCGTTGGCGGGGCCGTGTGGCCCCACGCTGCTGGCGTTTTGTCCGGGGCTGCCCAGGGAGGAGGGGACAGCGCCGCTGTGCGTTGCGGCCTCAGGGCAGTGGTCCAGGCGGCAGCCAGAGCGCTCGGTCTTCCCAGGCAAGACAAGATATAAACTCTTTTTGTTTGAGTAATATTTTAATTGCAGGCTTTTGCTTTCCCTTTTTTAATTGACTCCCTTTACTTTGAAGATTTCACACCTCGCGGTTGCTCTGGATAATGGGGATGCATCGTAGCTCCTACCTGTTCTCGGTATTGAACGACTCCGGGTGATGCTTTACACCTTATTACGATTATTTATGATGATGTCCGGTTTAGTTCTGTAGCAGAGGGAGATCATTAACCTCTCCTGCAGTAAAGAGAACTCTCTGTGTTGTTTTCAAAGCTATTAAAGCTTTGAAAACTCCTCTGATATTTTTTTTTTTTTTTTTTAGCTAAAAAACCTACAGGGCTGCAGAATAAAACGCTGACACAGGTCGGCTAACGCAGGAGGAGCCCAACCCCTCCCGCCACGTCTCACCGAACGCAGCTGCAGAGTAAGGCAGAAGTTATTTGCTTGTTGGAAACCGCCCTCGTGGCGCTGGGGACCCGGGTGCAGGTTTTGGTGGTGCTGAGGGAAGAGGCGGCGGCATTGGTTTCGGGAGGGGTGGGAGATGCCACCGGGGGTCTCCAAGGACAAGTGTCCCCAGGCTGTGCCCAGGCAGAGGGTGCAGGCTCTGCTGCGAGCCCCTCCGCAGGGGGCAGCAGCATTTTGCATCAGGAGAAGCGTGGCCAGCGGCGAGAGAGGGGATTGTGCCCCTCTGCTCTGCTCTGGGGAGACTTCCCCTGGAGCCCTGCGTCCAGCTCGGGAGCCCTCAGCACAAGGACAGGACAAGGGGTGATGGTTTCAAACTGAAGCAGGGCAGGTTTAGGCTGGATCTAAGGCAGAAATTCTTTCCAGTGAGGGTGGTGAAACCCTGGCAGGGGTTGCCCCGAGAGGGGGTGGAGGCCCCACCCCTGGGACCATTCCAGGCCAAGTTGGCCGGGGCTGTGAGCAACCTGATGTGGTTCAAGGTGTCCCTGCTCCTGCAGGGGGGTTGGGCTGGGTGACCTCTGGGGGTCCCTTCCCACCCAAACCATTCCATGATTCTATGATTCTATGATTCTATGTGCACCAATGCCGGTTCCCCTGCTCCACCGAGAAAGCCCGAAGAGCCCCACGGTCCGTTGCCATCTTGGGACGCTACCGTTAGCTGTGCTGGTTTCGGGTGCTCTTTCACAGGGGTTTACGTGGCCCTGTGCCCGCCTCAGTGAGCGCAAGGCGTGTCTTTTACAGGTGACTGCTTTCGGCAGCGCCTGCGGTCCCTTCACCTCTATTTATGGCCACCTAATGCTGCCCGCATCGTGGTGGCTGGGCCTGCAGGTGGTGGGAATGGGGAGAACCTCCTGGTTTTCCATGGCTGGGCTGAGGTTTCGGCTAATTGCTGGGCGCACCGTTCAGCCCGTGGGGAGGCTTAATTAGTCATATGGGGAATTTATCTGGAGAGAGATGGAAGCAGATGCTGTGTTTCCCGCCCAGGCAGGTACCTCCTGGAGATGCGTATCCACCCGGAGCCTGCGCTTTGCTCAGGAGCACGAGGCGATCCTGGTTAAAATCCTGACTGTGGTAAGTGGGATGCTTGTGTCCTACAGAGTCACCTTGCCTCCCGGTCCGTGCCACGTTCCTTCACACCCAAAAGATCCTGAAATCAGATGTTCCCCATCTCCGTGTAACCACGGGCTGCGTTAACGTGATGGCTGATGGTGATAAAGTCTTTGTAGATGTCCCCGTTTTTTCGGAAGCATATCGTGCTGGCCATATGGCTGGGGAATACGGAGGCTACATTCATGATGGGATGCTAATGAATCGGTAACTTTATCTGGCCTGTCTGTGCCTCTCAAACCCAAGGAAATGCTGTTCATTAAGCTCTTGTTGAAGTGCCATCATAAAGAGAAAAGCATCTCTATAGGAAAAAAATGCTGCAGTTCTGTGTTTTTCTCTTCCCGGGACTTCCAGATGAAAATTGCTCTGTTTGAAAGCCAGGAGATGATTTTCCTAATGGCTGTAACTACATTGCTTGTGTTCTGGCTGTACAAACTTGCTCCTGGGGCTGCAATGCATCTTGGGGGAGGTGAGCATTTGCTTTTCTACCAAACAAACTCTGTGATTTGGGAGAATATTGGGAATTAGGTGCGGTTTTCACAAGGCCACCTCCCCCAGGCAGCTGCAGCTCCACGTCCCTTCTTGCAGCACCTCCATCCCCGTGTCCCAGGGAGCTCTCTCCCATGTCGGGTGCCGCCTGAGAATGAGTCTTCATCGCACGTGGAAACGTTATTAATGCCGTTTAAAAGACTGAGATGTTGAGGCCCAAAAGAAGTTGAAGGTTGTGCCTACCTGGGAACAGAGCCCCAATCCCTGGACACCCACCTGGGGCTGTAGGCACCAGAGCAGAGCATCCATCACCCCAAGGTTAAGCGGGCAGGGACCCCCTCGGCATTCCGAGCCTGGTGTAAGCAGGTGAATAGTAATTATGGAATATGAATATTATCCAGAGAGCATCTGTAACCCTTCCAGCAGATTGTGTGGTGTAACCTCGCTGCCTGAGCAGAGACCCCCGCTGGCTCCTGACTCATCCCAGGAGCTTTCAGCATCCCATGTCGCCCAGGTGAGCTGGATGGGGACGCCTGGACCTGCAAAACAGGAGCTGCTGTCAGCAGTGATCTGCCGAGCTGCCAGCCGAGCCACCCGGGACGGGTGCTGCGCCTGGGTCGAACGCTGGTATGTGGACCTCATCTTCTCCTGGGCTCCAAGGAGGTTTCACCCTGTGTTACCCACCGTAACACCAAGGTGGGTGGCAGAGCTCGTTTGCTCTTGTTTTCCACTCCGTGTCAAACTGCTGCTCTCCGCTGCAGCAGAGAAGGTGAAGCTCGCAGGCAGTGATCCTCACGCCAGCCTCTGACACCAGAGGACTTTTTCTTATAGAAGCTGTGCTTGATGTATGGAGAGCAGCGTGCATCCCACCATGGGCAAGACGTCCGGAGAGCAGGTGCATCCCACCATGGGCACGAGTCGGAGAGCAGGTGCATCCCACCATGGGCACGACGTCGGAGAGCAGGTGCATCCCACCTGGCAGGAGCGTGCATCCCACCATGGGCAGCGACGTACGGAGAGCAGCGTGCATCCCACCGCTGGCAGCGACGTACAGAGAGCAGCGTGCATCCCAGAGAGGGGGTGGAGGCCCCATCCCTGGAAACATTCAAGGCCAGGTTGGATGGGGCTCTGAGCAACCTAATCTAGTTAACGGTGTCCCTGCTCACTGCAGGGGGGTTGGACTAGATGACCTCTAGGGGTCCCTTCCAACCCAAAACATTCTATGATTCCCACCATGAGCAGTGATGTACGGAGAGCGGCATGCATCCCACCATGGGCAGCGAGCGCTCAGGTGTCCCAGAGGCATCCTGCATCCCTCAATTAAAATGCAGGAGCGCATTTGCGGTTGAGGCACAACATTAATCTGCGTTTGTACAGATGTCACGCTGAGCAGTGTGGAAGCCGAGTGACCCCTCGCCATTTCCCCAAGAGCTCTGGGTGCTGGAAGAGCATCAAAGATCCGGGGCAGGCTGGAACGGTGCATGCCGGTGCGGGGGCTTAGGGAGGGAAAGAACAAGAGTTTGAGATCGGAAGGGAAACTAGGCCAGAAAATGCAGCAGATAGTTTGCAAAAGGATGATCCAAGCAGCTTTGATATGGATATGTTCCCTTGCAAAGACACAGCGCTGGAGAAGCTCTTTATCAGTGTCAGGCGATGACAAACGACAGCGGGGGAAAGTCACGGGGCCGCAGCGCGTTGTCGCAGCTGCAGCACCTTGGAAATGATACAGGTATCGCCGCTGCTCTGTGCCTCGGGGTCCCACTTCGCCCTTAATTAATCACGGAGAAAAAGGATTGTCTTTTCTTCTGTTCTTTTTATAGCACAATAAATGAGGGAGGGAAGAGGAGGAAAAGGAAAATTGCATGCGGGCACTTTGGGGAATCGTCCCCGTCCCTGGCTTGTACAAAGATGTTCCGCCTGGCTGGCAAAAGTAAACAGGGACGGGGAGCTGGGACCTTCCCTGCAGGGTGCTGCTGGGGGCCGAGGGTGGCACAAACCGGCAGGGCTGATTGCATAGGAAATGAAAAAAGGGGGAAAAATCAAACCAGGGTTTCTTAGCATTGCCTCCAGTCCTTTTCTTTTTTAAGAGTTCCCTTGAAGCCTTGTCTGTATAAATGTTGAATTATATGGTTCTTTGACTCTTTACTAGAAATTGCTCCGAATTACTTTTTTTTTTTTTATATAAGCTGTTTCATTTCCAGCGCCCTGCCGTATCTCGCAGAGGAACGGCTGTAGCTGTCGCCCGGCTCATTCTCCTGCTGCCAGGCTGCTGTGCTGCGTCTTCTAATAAAGTTGCCCTCTGTTCCTCTACAGGGCAGTAATCGGTAATGAAAATTTTATGAGAGTGGTTGGGAAATGGAGTTTGAGTCCGGGTTTCAAGTACGATTTTCATAATACCCCAGGTGCATGTGTATATATATATATATATATATATATGTATAGATGCGCCATGTTTGGGGCTTCAGAAATAAAAGGGGTCGTTTCCCAACAACTGTGCTTTCCTTAAACCCCTTCTCAGTGGGATCATTGGAAATGTTTGCGGCTCGGGCCTCCCCCTTGTGAGCCCTCCTGGTTACAGCGTGGATTTGGGAACCTGGTGGGGTTGGAGCATCGCCGAGATGTGGCATCAGGGTCATGTGTCCTCGTGGCGGTGGCGTCATCCCTGCGTAACCTGCAGGCAAAGGGGCTGGTTTGGTGGCACCGCTGTCACTCCGGTGCTGCGCCTGGGGCTGCAGGAGCCTCACCAGAACAGCCCAGGCATTCACAGGGCCTGCTGGTGGCCTTGGTGATGGGTGGCATCTGAAGAAATGAAAGGAAAAATGACGCTCTTTCTCTTTCTAGAGGCTTCGGACGAGATGGGGAATTTCATACGGGCGTCACCTCTGCTGGGATCACTGGAAGCCTCTTCATTGCCCTCACTGAGTTTGGCTTGTCCTCGGTAAGTCCCACTTCTGGGTTAGGCAGGCTGTGGGTTCAGTCCCGCGCGGCGTTTCTGACGTTCTCGTTGCCCATGAAGCATCCTCGAGGGCTGGGCTCCCTGCCTTCTTAGTGTTTGCACACAGTGGCTGTGTGTGCCCATACATTAATACCTGCATTGCCATCGCGGTGATGTTTTCAGTGGCTGCGGGTTCTGAAGAAGGTAAGAAACCCCTCAGAAACGTAGGGGAAATAAAGCCTCTTCAGAGGTGGCTGAAACCTTCCCTGGTCTTCTGATGTGGAGCTGACCTGAAGGATGCGGTCTGGGAGAGCAGATCCGGCATGCTCCTGACCGCGGGAAGGATGCGATACATCCCCGCCGGGGCTTGGGCAGGAGGGGATGCTTGGTCTCCGCACCGCAAACACCTCCTGGAGGGTCCTGGGGGTCCCTGGGCAGCCCTGGCCCCAAGAGGCAAACCCAGGAGCAACGTCAGAGCTGCTGGTCCTGTCCTCCAGTTCCAGCACCTTGCTCCGGGGTGACGGCCGAGTGCCGGGCAAGGTGGCCCCCCGTCGGGACAGGGTCTGCGGGTGCTACTGCTCGCTGGCCTGCGAGGTTTCTGCTCTTGTCTGGAAGCGTGATAAACGCGTTGGTAATTTCTTCCCTACTTGCCTGTGATGATCCCTGTCTTTTCCATCTCCCATACGGTATTTTTCTTGTTGTTATCGCTATTATTGTAATTATTCTATGAAAACCAATTAAATGCAGAGCTGCTGGACCGGGACTGGGGTCCCTCCCATGCCACCACCAGGCAGCAAGCGCCGTCGGGACCCCTCTCTGCCCCAGCTCACTACCGCCCTGGTGCGGAGCAATTGCGGTGATGGTCGCCGTGGCCTGGGACGGGGCTCGGGCAAGCGTGCAGGCTCGGCCGCTGCTGTTTGAATTCGGCACCTCCGTGCTAAACAGGCAGTATTAGCCCTCACCGGGCTCGATCAATATTTAATGTGGAATTTACAAAGATTGACTCGAGGATGCGTTTAAAATTGGAGCATTAGCCGTAGGTGGCAATTTCCGAGTCGCAGCAGTAGAGTTTGATTATTTAGAGAGATGGCATTTCGTACGTTTAAAATAATCCTCAGGACCGTGGGGCCTGCTGCAGCCCTCTCTTCCCCTAAAGTGTTGACTTTTCAGTTGTTTTGTTTGTTTATGTTCAATATTAATCACCCCCTCTGCTTGCCCAGTGCCACGCTGGGCTGCCGGGGCTCACACAGCCGGTGCTGTGGGGACGCGGCTCGGCTCCCTTTTGGGGTTTGCCGTTTTTATCGGGGTCCGAGAGCTGAAGCCCTTTTGGGAAGCGGCGTTTTGCTGCGCACCCGGCGCGTTGCTGGCTGCTGCGGGCTGGTGGGATGGCACCCTGTGCATGCCCCCGCAGCACGGGCGTCAGCGCACGCCTGGTTGGGAGGGAAATATTTAAACTGGGTGAGACTCTGTGAGCTGCACCAGGCTGGGGTGCTCCGCAGAACCCCCTGGCGCTGTGCCGCTTGCCTGCACGGGGGTGCTGCTGTCCCAGCCCTCGGGAACGGGGCTGGTTTCTCTCCTCCCGCCCCCAAATCCTCGCTGTGATCTATTCATCTCCCAACGCGACGAGGCCGGGGTGGGCCGTTACGCGTACACACCATACGCACGCACGGAGAGGCTAATGAAATTGCTGGTTTATCTTGGCTCGCTCGTGCTGCGAGCTACATTAATGAGAGCTGACAGGTTTGAAATAGCTGATCTGCCTTGGTTCAGGTTGTGAATGCAGCAATCACGGGAGCGCCTGGGCCGTGGGATTGAGCGCGGGGACTTTTCAGTTTGTGGGCTGGATGGAGCTGTAAGGGACGGCTCCACCGAAACCCAGGGCGCCCTGGGTTTCTGCACGCAGCCCGAGCTCCCCATGCACTTGTCTATGTAAAACCTGCAGCCACGGGGCTTCGCCTGGGATCTGGATTTCACGGCCGAGCCAGCTCTGCACCCCTGACCTGGGCGGTTCACGGTTAGCAGGGCAAACCAGCAGCTCCTAATTCATCGCTTCTTAGCTCAGCATCACAGGGTGCATGGGTGACCCGAGCAGATTTGTTCCCTTCCTCTTGAGGCAACCACAGATCTGGCCCCAAATTTAACCCATCTCTGCAGTCCTTGCAGGGAGAAGGAGACTCTTGCAATTGCTTATGTGATGGGGAGAAATTATTTCCCCTCCTCCCCTTTATCTAACTGTTCTGCTAAGACTTTACTCAATTCTGTGTAATTAAAAAGCTTGAAAACAGCTTGTTTCATATATGGAAAAGGAGCACAACATATGGTAGTGACAGAGCTGTTCATAAATATGAATGGTTTTACATTTAAAAAAAAAAAAAGTGGAAATGCATTGCTAAAACCATCGGAGAGGTGATGGTGAGGAGAGCGGGGGCACCCATGGGTGCGACCTCAACTGCCCGGCCCCGGGACCATGCGGTGACTCTGGCTGTTTGATTGAAAACTTGAATGCTGGCGATTTTCTGCTCAACCCTGCAGCCCTGCTCGCTGCCCAGGAGGGCACAGGGGCTGGCCTGGGGTGCCACGGTGCGGCCCCTGCTGCAGAGGTGGGTAGGGTGTGGGACCCCCAGTGGGACCCCCCCATGGGGTCACCTCCAAATGCCACGGGTTGCAGCGGTGCTGGAGGGTGTTGTCGGGATCCAGCTGCCGGCGGGGGCTGCTGGGGTCTCTGCTGGGGGGATGCTGGGTCTGGTTTGCTGCAGCAGGTCCCTGCTCCATACAAAATAGCATGTGCAAACCAAGGAGGATTTACTCCCCTTTCTCCTCCCCCCTCCCGCTGAAGCACAAATACGACAAATGTTATGATTAAGGCTGAGCTGTGGCCCCGAACGTCTCTCCCCTTGCAGATTACTATGTAAATCAGCCACTTAATATTGCTGCTTCCCTTCATCGCGCGGTGAGAGGGAGGGTGGGGGCGCTGGGGACACGCTGGGTGACAGCCCCGGCCCGTGGCGGGTCACACGCCGCTGGGCCGGTGGGGTGGGGGACGCGTGTGCCGTGACGGAGCCGTTCACACGGCGCGTGTAAGAACCTGGCTAAGGCAAACCTGACCCAACAAGTCACTTCATTGGACTTTTTCCTAGCAATTTGTGGTTTTCCCCAGCTTGCCTGGAAAGCCAAGGCGGTTTCCAGTGCTGGGTGATGAAAGCAGCATCCCTGAGGACACCGGGGAACGGAGCTGTGGCTTCTCAATGAGCTTACACCACCCCGCAGCGCTGAAGAGCTGCCTTCGGCGTGCGGTAAGCAGCACTGGCACGGCGTCGCTGCGGCCCTGGAAGATGAGGTGCTTTTCCCGCTGCCCTTGCTCTGCAAAACTCGGGTTTCCCCGGTAAGAGGTGGCGGTGACAGCTCTGGGTGGCAACAGGGACCGTGCTGGGAAGAGGCTGGGCTTCATCCCTGCTGGCACCTACGGCCTCCGTGCACAAACTCTTTCCATCCATAGTTCTGGAGATGGAAAAGGAGGTACAGTTTGACGGAGGAGCGGAGCGAAGCACGGATTTATTCCGTGTCTGACCTTGCTGCCTCTGGAGCCGGGGCTGGGGCTGCAGCAGGAGCTGCTGGGGCCGGCGGAGGCAGCGCCGTGGGGTTCAGGTTTGGGATGCTCCTGGCAGCCCTCCCTGCGCTCGGCATGGCCCCATCAGACCGATGGGTCCCCAGCCCCTCCAGTGGGCACCTGCCTTGGGTTGCCCATGTCATTTAATGTCACGCCTCTGATGACTGCCAGGCACAAGGCCACCAGACCCGGATGCTCCCAGGAGGTGCTGGGGCACCCATGGGGCCGGTGGTGCCAACGCTGCCTTCCCATTGCAGCCTGCTCGCGTCCCCTCCTGCCTTTCCCCTGCCTGGGATCTTAGTGTTTAATGCGTGCTTTAACCCGGATAGTAATCAAGGCTAATTTGTTGGTTTGCCATCAGGAATCATTTCTTGCATTTTTTTTTTTTTTCCCCCCCTCTACACGACTCCCCCCGCCACCCCCCAATAAATCGAAGGCTGTCCTTTTCTGTTGGGTTTTCATCTCACTTATTTTGCTGCTCGCTCTGTAAGAAGATTGAAATGTGGGGCGCTGTGTTGTGGTGTCTGTCGCAGAGCTGGGGTGATGGAAATAGTTTCAGAGTAAAGACGTTATTAATGAAGACTCTGACCAGGGAAGGGACGCCAGGCTCATGTACCTGATCTTGCCTGGGCTGCACTTGACCAGCACATCCATCTCTTGGTGGTATTCATCCATTTTTTAAAATGCCTTGGCTGTTGATGTCAGCCTGCTGGGGAGTTTTGTGCCATTTAAAAGAATCAAAACAAATTAACTCGGCGAAGTTCACGTCCGAAATGCTGCGGCTTCCCAGCTCCCAGGCTGCAAGCGAGAGGGGAGTCCTGGGGGACAGCCCCCCTGGGCTCGCCCTAGGGCACCCACGGAATCCTTACGGAACGGTTCTGATGGCTCAGCTGTGGCAGGATGGAGCTCAGCTCCTGTCGTCACCCGAGGGTGCAGGGCTTGGGCTGGGGAGCATGGCCCCCTGCCCTGGGGGGGGTGGGAGCTCAGTGGAGCTGCTTGTCCAAGAGAAATGCAAATTTGGGACAATCAGCCTCCGCGGCAGCAAAGTAAGATGTGATGAAACCCAATCAGTTAATAACACTTCAAGGCAGTGGAAGAATTGCAGATGAATGTGGTTTTACATAACTTTATTTTTTTTCTCCTTGCCAGAACGATTCCTCTGGATTTTTACTGAAGAAAAAAAAAATAATCCCTTCATTTTGGTTTGTGTCTTGCACAAAGGGCTGCTGGTTTGAAAGCCCAGAGCCGGGGCGTCTCGGCAGAGCTCTACCGTTGTCTCCTCCTGCACCATTTTGGTTCCTGGAAAGGCTCCTCCATCCTTGCGGGTGGCCCCGCCGAGCCTCCAGCCGCTGGAGGAGGGTCCCACAGGAACATTGCAGGGACACCCTGCCTGGCACCCCGGGGGTGCTCCCCCCATGGGACACCTCACCGAGCTCCAGCCGCCTGGCGCAGGAATAAACCCTGCAGGAGCAAAACGGTTTGACAGACACAGCTGACGAGCATGAGAAAAAGAAGGGTTTGAGACCCGGATAGTAATCAAGGCTAATTTGTTGATTTGCCATCAGGAATCATTCCTTGCATTATTTTTTTTTTTTTCCCCCCCCTACACAATTTGCTGCCTGCCTTTGGGGAGGGCGGGGGGGGAAGCACGAGCCCTCCATCCTCTGCCGAACGTCTGAGCAGGCTCCTTCTGCCTGATTAAGGGCTGTCGGGATGATTGATGTGCTCTTGCCGGAGAAGGTGAGTCCCTTCCCTGTGACAGCCGGGGGTGACAGCCAGGCGGAGACCGGCCCTCGCGACACCCTCCTCTTCAAACGCCTGGATTTTCCCAGCCCGGACCATACCCAGCTGTGGCTCCGGTGGCAAGGGCTGTGCTCTCCACCATGTGACGGCACGTGTCCTGCGAAGGTCCAAAGCCTCCAAAGCCCGGTCCCCAAAGCCTCCAAGCCCCTTTGGTCCCTGGCTGAGTTCCGGAGGAGGAGGGGGCTGGCTGGAGGCAGCTCCCCGGTCGGGGCAAGGGTTGCCTGGTGCAGCAGGTCGCTGTGGCTCGGCAGGGCAAGGGCTCTGCCCATCCTCTGCCTGAGGGTGAGGGGGTTTGGTTCAGATGATGCGAAGGTGATGCGGTTTTTCTGAGGTCAAACAGCGAGCCAGTGGCTGGCAGGAGAGCAGCGAGTCCTTGCTCTTGCAGCTGCTGCGAAATCAAATTTGTTGACCATTGCTGGGCAGGGTGTAGTGAAACCCACGCTTGGGCATCTTCTGCTTGGGCGGTGAGCTCCTCGGGGCTGGGATGGCTCGGACACAACGAGATGCTCAGCCCCAAGTGCTGGATCCCCTGTTACCTCAATGCACAGTGGACCACGGGGTGGTCCAAGACCCAGGGCTGGCGCGAGCGCAGCCCCGGACCCCGAGGAGCCGGGCAGGTCCCTGGGCTGGGGGTGGGCATGACCCAGCCCTGGTGGAGGCGCTTTGGGATGGGCAAGTGGGGCTGTATCACCTGACCCCACTCGAACGAGGGTGTCTGGAGCCCCCTGAAGGGAGGAGCTGATGGAGCCAAACTGCAACGGGCCAAGTGCTCTTAATAAAGAGAGGGCTTCAGATGCCAGGGCTGGCGTGGAAATAAAATAATTGCTCTTTGGCATGCAGTAACTGAACACGGTTTTGTTGCTCAGCATATAGCTCCTGAAGATGTTCCCCCCCCCCCCGCAATGATGTGCATTGTGTGACAGGGTTCGCTTGTGGATCTGTGGCTGGATGGGGGGGGTCCTCAACACCAGGAGAGCGCTGGAGCAGCGAGGTCAGCCCCGCACTTGGCCTTCAGAGGGCAGAGCCGAGGTAAAACCCATCAGTGTTTGGCTTCCCTGCATCTTCTCTGGCAGAAGCAAAGCTTTGCCATGGCAATGTTTGTAGTTGATGTTTTGCTTCGCTCTACCAGTTAACCCCTTCCAGTGTCCCCGCAGCCAAGCCCTGGGGCAAGGTGAGCATCTAGCACAGCTCTGCCTCCCTCTCTGAGGAACCCAAACCTCCGGGAAGGTGCTGAGCCTCCCTGGGATGCACCGCAAGGTTTCTGTGTCGTGCTGTGGCGGGGGGAAGCGGGGGGCAGGTGAAGTTTCCCTCTGCCGGGGCGGGTGGCAGCGGACTTGCACGTAGGCGTTTAAACATCCCGGTGGTATCTTTAAGTTCTGGGTGGAAAAGGGCGTCAGCGGAGCCATAAAAACATGCGCCAGAGGGAAACAAAGGTGCGACGGAGGTAGATTTAATAACAAGTACATGGATTGGTTTTTTTTTTTTTTCCAGCTGTTGGGTGCTCAGCATTCCCTGCCTGGGAGGTTCCGGCGGGTTTCAGCAGCACCATGGTGTGCTTGGAGAGGAGGTGATGGCTTTGCGTGGGAGGAAGGGGGGTGTGGGCTGGGTGTGGGGATGCTGGCAGGCAGGGCACCCCCCCGGGAGCCGGGGCTGGCTGCGCGCGGGCGCTGCCGTCGCTCCAGCGGGATGCGCTAATTCCGGGGCTGAGGTTTGCAAAGAGGAGTGAAACCTGCGTCCGACGTCCGTGGCACGTGGTTGATGAAACCTCGCCATGCTGGAGGGCAGGAGGAGGCCCCCAGCCCTGGTGCCTCCCTGCCCTTGGCAGCTCTGCAGAAGCTCATAGGCGTGATTTTTGGGTGGGCAGCACCCTGCTCGTTGGGGGGGGGGTGGGTGCCAACCCAGCTTTCTGCTGCGGGGAAGCATCGAGCTGTGGAGAAGGGCAAAAGGCACGGAGCTCCTCGGGGTAATGCCCTTCCCCTGGGTAACACTGATACCTGGAGTGGGGGGGAAGGGGAATTCGGTGCTTCTTGAAACTCATATGGTGTTTGGGAAGAGGCATCTGTCCTGGGGAACATCGTGAACAGATGCTCAGGCGCTTATTATTTTAAATGCTATGAATGTAAAATGTGTTAATTAGGAGGAGCGAGGAGAAACATCAGCAATTCCGATGGATCATCCGCAGGAGCCTTGTACAGGAAAATAAATGATAGAGTGCAAAACCAGGGCCTGAAATCAGTGGGTGGGTGCTGGGCTTTGCTCCCTGTGGGACCACAGCCCTCCCATCTGGAGGAGATCCGTTCTCAGACCCGAAAAGCAGGGAAATCTGCCTGGGACGAACATTTAATTCAAATCTGAGAGAATCCATGAATGTGCGGATGGGGTTGTCAGGGTGGATGTGAGAGTCTCACCCGCTTGTTTCCCACACGGGCAGACGCTGCCGGCCGGGCTGGAACGCCGTGCAGGACAGCCAAGCCAAGCCCGGGGTGAGCAGCCTCCTCCAAAACCCCAGTACGGCTTACTGGGAAGCTCCTGCCCAGTGCCCGCCCGCTCCTGTGGAGGTGCCGGGCGAGAATACCATAGACCAGGGAAAAAAAAATCTTACTTAAGTCTTTGCAAAGCCAGAGATAATGCACTGCGAGAGTGAACAACCGGGATGAAAAATAATTGCCCTCCTATTTTTCTCCAGCTTTTCTTATCAATGACTTTATCGCCTTTGGTTTTATTTTACACCTTATTTAGACTTTACTGTAATCCCAGCTATTTCACCATTGACACCTCCTTAATACCTTGTCTAACACCTCTGACACCTCTGGCTAATGCCCAGGCCCTTCTCCAGCACAGAACAGCTCTAGCAAAAACGGAAAAAGAGCTAAAATGGAAAGAGAGAGAGAGAGAGAGAGAGAAATTATTTCCTGCCCAGGCTCTGTGAAGAATAACCTTTGGGGAGAAAGGGTGGGGGCCAGCCTTTCCCCTGCAGCTGAACTTTGGTATCCACCCACATTAGTCTGCATCTGCCCCTTCGGGGCGATTTAAAGATCCTGCAGCAAGTGTTGACGCGGGAAGAAGCGGGAGGATTTATTGGGAGAAACCGCAACCTATAAAGGCTCAGCTTAGTGAACTGAAGCCAATTAATTCCTCTCACTTAGACGCCCTGCGCTCGGTTTAGCCCGATGCAAAACATTCCGTGTCCTGTGGGTTGGGTGCCAACCCAGCACCCACTGCCTCTCCATCAGGGTGGGGGCTGCGGCCAGGGCTTTGCCCCTTGCTGCCGGCCCCGAGCCCGTCTTTTGGGGCTAATTCTCCTTTTGCAGCTGGGGACGGTAGCTGCCTGTGGCAGGGGACCCCTCCTTTGCAATATTGAGGGTTGCTACTCCAGTCGCCCTGGTTTTCTGGCGGGGTTTGCAGTGTCGCTGAGCCCCGTTTCCCTGCGGGACGCTGGTGGGGTCCAGCGGCTTCTCCTGCAGGCGCCCAGGAGCATCCCAAGACGCGGGCTGGAGCAACGCTGCCGAAGCCAGGAATTCCCACTAGGAAAACTCTTCCCCCTTCCACCCCCCGTGGTGTCTAACAAACAAGGCTGACTGCTCCTGGCAGCCTGACCTGGAAGAAATCCTATTGCAACCCCAGCACTGGAGATAGCACAGCAATCCACTTCTTTTTTCCCTTCCCTCTGATCTCTGAGCCTGAAGACTATTGCTCCATTACCTAGATTTAACCACCCATTACACAAACTATATCTCTAAAGCGAGGGATATGGCAGCTTTATTATAAGTTTATTACATGCTAATTCAAGCAAATAAATTTGCTCCAGCTGTGGAGCAAAGGAGATTAATAACCTCGATGATCACTTTGCTGCTTTGATGAGTTTCTTGAACAGAGTAGAGTATATTTAGGAAGAGCAACTAGATTAGTCAAAACCCCCCTTTAATTATTAGTGACACTGTGCAAACGGCTTCGTATGAGTGGAATACCAACTACTTAACTCCCTGACCTTATTATTCAAATAAACACTTCTTATTATAGCAACACGACTTGCTCGTCAACACATCAGCTCGGCTGCCTGGGCGGTGGTTTGGGTGTCCCCGCTGTGTCAGCAGCCGGGCTGCGTTAGGGAGTAACGGCCTTAAAGGTGCAGGGGGGGGGCCTGTGTTGGGAATTTAGAGCTCTTCGTGGTCTCTGCAGGGAGCAAAGAAGTGCACTTTGCTGGGGTGGTCTCAGCGCTTGCCCCTTCCCCGGCTCAGGGTGCTTGACACTGGTTTTGATTCTGCAGTTAATTTAGATCTTGCTGAAAGCGCTTAAGGCTGGCTGCTCGGGATGGCCTGGGCGTTGCTGGTGGTTTAATGCCAAGACGCGGGCGCGTGTTTTGGGGAACAGCCACGGGTAGGGGGTTGGTCTTGTCACCGGGCTTCTCCGAGCGGTGGCTGCCGTCCCGTCTGCGGGAAGCACTTGGTTGCGCTTGCTGGTTCATCTTCCTCGTAGCTGGGTGCAGGATGGGGTTTGCTGCCCCCTTTCACAGCTGGGCTGGGTTTGGCTGGGGTAGGGTTAATTTTCTCCACAGCTGCTGGTAGGGGGCTGTGGTTTGGATCTGTGCTGGGAACAGCGTTGATAACCCTGGGATGGGTTTGTTCCTGCCGAGCAGGGCTTAGCACAGAGCCAAGGCCTTTTCTGCTGCTCATCCCATCCCACCAGCAATGGGCTGGGGGGCACAGGGAGCTGGGGGGGGGAACACAGCCAGGACAGCTGACCCCAAGGGTATGTATGACATACCGTATGACATCATGCTGAGCACATCGAGCTGGGGGAAGGAGGAGGAAGCAGCGCATTGGGAGCGATGGCGTTTGCCTGCCCAAGTCCCGGTTACGTGCGATGGAGCCCGGCTGTCCTGGGGATGGCTGAGCACCCCCCTGCCATGGGAAGTGGTGAGTGAACCCCTCCTGTTGCTCTGCTGGCCTGCGCGGTCCTTGCTTGCCCTATGAAATCATATTTATCCCAACCCACGAGTTTTCTGGCTTTTACCCTTCCCATTCTCTCCCCCATCCCATGGGGGTGGCGAAGCGAGTGGCTGCGTGGGGCTCAGTTGCCGGCTGGGGTGAAACCACGACAACAGATAAAGAGCAGGGGAAGAGGGGCTTCCAAAAAAGATTTCAGGTGTCATGAAAAATCTATGTGGGTGTTTGCTGTGCAGAAAATTGCCAGAGAGACTTCCCAGTGCGAGGAGTTCGACTCTGCGAGTTTTTGTGGGGCGCAGGGAGCGGTGCACCCTGCTGCCCTGGGGATGCTGCGGGGTCCCGGGCAGCGCCTGTCCCATCCCCCCTGGGCAGAGGGGTGCTTGCAGCCCCTTCCTCTGGGTGTGGGGGCACGTGCCTGCTCCTTGTGTGTTAAATGAAGCCTGGTGTAAGACTTGATGCTTTTTTGCAGTGCTGGGTGATGGTTGTTGCCGTCAGGGGAGGAGGTGGTGGTTTGGGAGGGGAGCGGAAAGCGGGTGCTGGCGCGGTGCTGCAGCACCCACGGACCTGCCGGGGAGCTCGCGTCCGCCCTGGGAATAACAGCACCCCTCCCCTTTTGGGTAGGGATCACCCATTTGTGCTTATTGCCGCTTGATGGTGGGAGGAAGGTATTTGTGACCCCGTGCCAGGACCTGGGTACGGGAGGCATCGAAAGACAGCGTCTGCCTTCTCGCAAGGGGAAACGTCCCCAGCGCCGCGTCCTGTGCCCTTACACCGCAGCGGCTGCCCTTGAGCCTGATGGATGGAGGCAGCTCCAGCGAAGCAGAGCGGACACAGAGCACCGATCCGCATCACTAGTTGCTTCCCTTCATTTTCTCTGGTCCCGTTTTACCCACCGGCCCAGTCGGACTCGACAGATGCCGGTGCTGGGGGGATGCTTGGGGGGGGGGCTTGGAGCCTGGGGGCTCCGCTGCGTGGGGAGGGTCCCCAGGGTTTGTGGGACGGCGCTGGGTCTAGCAGCTCTTCAAAAAGCAGCAAATCAAGAATATTCTCCTGCCCCTGTGCTTCCTGCTCCCCCCTGCCTCCCGCCACGGAAGGCAGCCCCTCGGCCTTCAAACAGTTTCTATTCTATGTAGAGCAAGCAAAAATGCTGTGTTAAATACAGCCCGGGCTGGCGCGCGGAATCAAATCAATTCTTTTGTGATTCCCCGAGCTTTTGAATTTTCAGCCCTGCCGAAGAATTGTTAGCACAAGAATAGGGCTGAAGGAGCAATCCTTTCCTATCGCTATTGACTCAATTATTTTGCCTCTTGATTTTCTATGAAGCGGGCCGCGATGCCGCGCCGATATGCTGATTGCTAATGGCAGAGCATTGTTCCGCGTCCGCGCCGAAGGCTTGGGGTGGAATACCTTCATCTCCCTGGCGGCCACGGGCTGCTTTTGGGACCTGGTTTTATTGTGCTGGATGCCAACTGCCAGGCACTGGGGGCTGTGCGGAGCAGCCTTTTCACTCTGAGCTGCCGGGGGGGGAGCCCGCGTCAGGCTCCGGGCTGCCGGCGCAGCAAAGGGTCGTGGTTCTCGCCAGGGCTGGGCTGAGTCGGTGACCTTGCGCTGTCCCACCGACCGATGGCCGCGCTCCGGGGACGTTCCCGCGGATCGATAGCTCCAGTGCGGCATAAAGCAGAGAGGTTGCATTTACGCCGTGTCACGACTATCAATATTGACAGCTCGGACGCGTGCCCTTCGGACCGGCGTGCGCCGGCAGCACCGGGTTATTAACGCCCCAGCGGCCTGAGCCCCGGGTGCGCGGGGGGGGGCGGGGGCGGGGGGGCTCGATCCCCGTGCCCAGACAGCGATGCTGAGCCCAGCCCTGGGTGCTGCATCCCTCCAGGGTGCTCGCCTCCCTTTAGCACCTCAGCTCACCCATCCTTTGGGTGGGTGCCGTGTTGCCGGGGCGGGGCACGGGGACACGGCTCCACGGCGGGTGGTTGGGAGAGTTTGGAGCCCGCAGCCCCGTTCAGGCTCCCTCTTTCAAGATTAAAAAAAAGAGAGGAATTCCCCACCCATCAGATGGTGGTGAAAGAACGGTAGGAAGCGCTTTGGATCTTTGGATGAAAGGGGCTGAGGAGGAGTCAGATGCTGCCTTGCTTTGAAGATGCAAAGCCCTGTATAAATCCTAAGCGGTTTTATTAGTGGCTCAAACGCACCGCAGGCTTTAAAGAGCCCAAAGTGTGTACTTTCTCGTGCTTATGATTCTTGCTGATGTTTGTGTCACATCAGCGCCCGCCATTGCTCTTTAGATGCAGGAGGTGGCACAGCCCAGCTGTGAAGGGGGCTGTGGGGTCAGCGTGGGGGTTTGGGGCTGGGCAAGGGGCACCAGTGCCATGCTGGGGGGGGGAGGGGGGGGCACAGCCCGTGCCATGCTGAGGGGACAGCCTGGGGTCAACGCTGGGGCCGGCTGTGCCATGGGGACCTCTGCGAGATGGGGCTGGGGTGGCCCCGGTCCCCTGGCTGCGGGGGGAGGCGGGCGAGCCAGTGGGCGATGGATGCTGAAGGTTTTTGATTCGACCTTGCTGGCTCCAAGGCACGGCCAGACAGATGGCTGCTTAAACACGGACAGCAAAAAACCTTTTGGGCTTGACAAAGTTGGGCACAAAAAAGTGTGGGGGAGAGCCTGGGGAGGGGTCTGTGTGTTCCCCCCCCAGCGTGGCGGGCGTGCAGGCTGGGTTGCTGCTGCACTTAAAGCTGGTGGCTGAGAGGTGTAGGATAAACCCCCGGTCCTGGGACAGCTGGGCAAGATGGGGAGGAGGGGGGGCTCTGGAGCAGCTGGCGGGGGGCTCTGCAGGGCGAGGGTGGCTGCTCTCGCAGGGACGCTGGGGAGCACCCTCGGTGCAGAGCTGGCAGGGCAGGGAAGGAAAAAAAACCCCAAATCGATATGAACTGATGAGTTCAGCTGGGCCCATGGTCAAAGCTGTCAGGAGCTGCGAGTGAAGCGCAGAGACTGGGAAAGAAAATGATTTTAATTTGGACGTTTTTTTTGGGGCAGCTCCTGGTGCTGTTTCCTGAGCAGAACAGTTTCAACTCTGGGTGAAGGGACTGCGGGGGGGGGGGGGTGAGCTGGAGGGGAAAGGAGGCTCGTTTTGTCCAATTTGCCAAACCACACGGTGGCCTCTTTAAAATTACCGTGTAAGAAATAGAATCACAGAATCATTTGGGTTGGAAAAGCCCTTTAAGCTCACCAAGTCCAACGGTTCCCCTACCCCTGCCATCCCACCCCCAAACCCTGTCCCTCAGCACCGCCTCTGCCCGGCTGTTAAATCCCCCCGGGGGTGGGGACTCGACCCCTTCCCTGGGCAGCCCCTTCCAGTGCCTGACAGCCCTTTGGGGAAGGAATTTTTTTCTAATGTCCAACCTAAACCCATGGCAACTGCCTCTTTCTCTGTTTTCCCATACAGGGGCAGGCAGCAGCGTCCTTCTTGCCTCGCTTCTCCTCCTGAATCCCTGGCCAACGCCGCCGTGGCTTCGTGGCAGCCTGGGGCTGGGGACAGAGCTGTTGTTACCCATCGAAGCATGCAGCCGAGGTGGTTTGTCCTCACAGGGCTTTGCCTCCCTCCCTGCCCTGGGATGTGGCCGGGATGGGCGGACGGAGCCGGGCCACGGGGATTTCCAGCACCACGTGCGTGTCCCATGAAGTGGCGAGGACCAGGGCCCTCCTTTGGCCGTGCAGCCCCCGGGCTGATTTATGCTCCAGCCGGTCGCACGCTTGCCCTGTGAGAGCTCAGCGGTCACCGCTGTGCTTCAAATTAGTGGAAAAAAATAAAAGACTGAACACTGGTGGGCAGCAAAGACCCCGAAGGGGCTGCAGGGGCGATCGCCCCGAATCAGCTGGCGGTACCCGCACAGGCACCCTGGGGTGCGGCGCTGGGGCCCTGAGCTGTAACGAGCACCCCGGGGCGCTGGCAGCGGGGCCAGCGACTGGCTCCAGCCCAGGTGAGCGATTAATAGAGAGCAAGGAAGTGAAGGGTTTAATTGCAGGGGTTAAGAGCAGAGGGGCTCCGTGGCCCCAGTTCCTACCGCGCTGCCCTGGCACGGCCGGTGGGAGAGCCGGGATGCAGCCGAGCCCCCCCCTCCCCCCCGGCATCACTGTAAATCCTGTGCCAGGGCAGGGTTAGGTTGGACATCAGGAAAAACTTCTTCACCAAAAGGGCTGTCAGGCTCTGGAAGGGGCTGCCCAGGGAGGTGGTCGAGTCCCCATCCCTGGAGGTATTTAAAAGAAGGATAGGTGAGGTGCTTAGGGCCAGGGTTTGGTGGTGGGATGGCAGGGGTAGGGGAATGGTTGGACTCGATGCTCTTAAAGGGCTTTTCCAACCAAAATGATTCCATGATTCCTTCAAGCGACCGTTGGTGGCTAGAGATGCTGCAAGTGAGGATTTCATAGCCGTGCCCGCCTCTGTGGCCGGCTTGAGGCGGGGTGTGTGTGTGTGTGTGTATGTGGTTTGTTTAATGCATGTTTCAGTCTTCATTGCTTTTTTAACTGGTTTTTAATCAGTAATTATTAGCGAGCGGGAGCGGTGCGCAGGCTCCTCTTGCCCGTTCCCCGGGTGAGTGCCCCTCAATACACCACGGCAATTAGCACCCACCGGCACCCGGAGCTCAGCTGCGCTGGCTGCCCCCGCAGAAAATGCAGCAGCGGACGGGAATGAGCCCGAGCATCACCAGCCCCGCTGTGTTTTTAGTTATTAATGTTGGCAAGGTCAAGCCAGGCTCAGGGTTTGGTGGCCCGGTCTTGGTGACCTGGGCTTGCTGCTGCCCTGGGTTAAAGCAGCTTCAAGGACCGGGCTCTTCCGCTCATACCAAAAAAGAAACTTTAATTTTCTTTGTTCGCCCTGCAGATGAGAAATTACTGAGCAGCGGATGCGAGCGGCAGACGCCAGCCTGGCCCGTGGGAGCCTGCGCCGCTGCTAATTACAGCCGCTGCCATGGAGGTAAATAGCAGGGAAATCAGCCTTCGACTGATTCCGAAATGAAGTCAAGTATCGGTGCCCTTTGCAAATAGCTAATGAATTACAAGTGTCTCTCTGCACACAGGAGCCCACGTCACCTCGTGACCAACTGAGACCGGCAGCCAGGCACCCTCGAAACGCAAAGCCTGCTGTCGCTGTTCATGGCGTTTACGATATTTAAAATAATTGCATAAAGGGTGGGGGTTTTCTTTGTGTTTTTTTTTTTTTGGGGGGGGGTGGGACTGTCACTGTAACCAGGGTTTCAGCCCTTGGTGCTCTCGGGCCATGTGCTGGGTGGCATCCGGGCTCACGCCCGCTGCGGGGATCAGCACCCTGCAGAACAAATGAGCTTTAAAGCCCTTCTATTTTATTATTCTTTATTAATAATGAGGCAGCCCTTGTAAATAGCCATGAAAGGAAGTGCTTAAGCTGGTAATTAATAAATGCTGGCTTGGTTTCTGCTGCCGACCTGCAGCCTTGAGATGCCTGATGGGGGGGATAGAACAGCTCTGCCAAGACGGTGGAGGGTGCCTGTGTCCCCACCGGGGGTTAATAAACCTGGGAAATAGTGCCCATGTCCCCAGGCAGCCCTCTCTGCAGGGGACCCACGGAACCGTGGGGCAGGGGCATGGGCTGGGGTGCAGGGACGTGGGGGCTCACCCACCCCATGGGTGCTGGGGCACGGGCTGGGGTGCAGGGATGTGGGGGCTCACCCACCCCATGGGTGCTGCAAAGCCCCTGAGAGCCCCAGCTGCCTCCTGAAAGCTGTTGCTGCATCTCGGCCGTAAATGTTTATGACGGGAGGGAAAAGAAGTAAATCGTGTTTACATCCCTTGTTTTCTTTAACGGGGCACTAATTTGACAGGGAAGGGAGACTTTTGCTTATTTTACAACTCTGATTTTGGCTGCAATTGGATTTCAGTAGCTGGGAGGTGAACACAAAAATCTTATTTTTTATTCCAGAGTCGGTATAAAAATTTACATTTTGACACAGACCCCCGCTAACATTTTAGTGCCGATCTAGTGGGCCTCGGGGCTGCTCACAAAACCCATAACCCAACGTATAATACACTCATAATTCACTAATGTTTGCCAAATGACAGGGTTAAGTGGCTGCTATTCCCGGCCTCCCACCACACTAATGCACTCCAGACCTGCGGTCCTTTTCTTCTGGATTGCAGTCAAATCGTTTCCTGCAGCCCGCGCAGTGGAAGCTCCTTCCACCCCCAATAAACGCTACTTCCGAAATTATTTTCATTTGTTTTTCTAATCTAATTTTTCCCCTCGGTGCTCCACTAATCATCAATCCCATTAAGGGCTTGATGTGTTGACTGCTTTCCAGCGAGGAGCCCGGCCTGCGTCCCGCCGCACGCTGACCTTCACCGGTGAACCCCGGCACGGCTCCCCCCCCTCCCCCAGGGATGCTGCAGTGGGGCTGGACCGGAGGCGATGCCCGGGGTGGGGGCTGCTGGGGAGGAGAGGTTTGTGGGGCTGGCCCATCGGCTCCATCCCAACCCCACCCTGCATCCTGACTGCTGCCTGTAGGAGCTTGTCTCATCCCGGGAGAAATAATGTGAGTATTTAAGATATAAGGGGGGGGTGTGTGGGTTGGGGGGGGGGGGTAAGGGGGGATGGCTGCATTCCATGTGCCAAAGTAAAACATCCTCTGGCAAAATAGCTGAGCCGCGCAGAAGGTGCGAAGCCAGGCAACGCGTGTTGCTCCTGATACGAAAAAATGACCCGGTGAGCGTGCACGCGGGGACAAAGGGTTCATCCAACGGGATTGGGAACATGCTGCCACCCGCTGCCCCTCCTGGGGGATGGGATTCGTGTCCCAGCTCGGCTGCCCGTTGTTGCGGGGGCCCAGAGCTCAGCCTGGCACGGGACAGGGGGGTTGGGGCTGCTTTGCCTTCTCTCCGGTGGGAGGTTTTTGTTCCCCTCTCTCGGCAGCGCCCGGAGCTGGGCAGCCTGCCGTTGGCTGGGTCCAGCCTTCCCAAGGAGTAGACGTTGCTCAGAACCCTTCGATCTCGGGAGGGATGAGGACGAACCACGCTGGGAAACCCCCCCCAACCCATCATCGTGGCGGCTTCCCGACCGGCAGAGCCTCCGACCGGGGCTGCAGAGCAAACCAAGGTGACCCGGCCGGACCCATCACCCTCCTCCTCCTCCTGCAGCCGCCCCAAAGGCAAAGCAAGGACCAAGCAAGTAGGAATTCTTTCCCCTTCATTGAGATCAATAAATAGCTGTGCCGACAGATGCCCAAATAGAAATATTTATTCCGAAGCCAGAGAATAAAGCTCTCCCTCTCCGCCAGGGCTCGTGGCGGCGCCCCTCGGACCTATGTCAGGAAGATGGGGTCGAGCGAAAGCCATTAGACAAGGTGACACGTGTCATTGCCGTCCTTCCCCACGTGGGTCCCGCGCCGGGTTGTTCCGACAGCAATCTGCTGTGCCCGCGGGGCCTGGCGGTGGCACCGGCACAGCCGTGCTGCCATGGCCCCCGTGACGCTCCAGGGCAGGGCACCGGCCCCGGGGCGGGGACGCGATGCCAAAAAGGTGCCCGGCGGTGCACAGCACGAGGGACTGGACTTGGAGCAGCGCACGGGGGGGACGGGGACCCTCCAGCCCTCCCCAGGGCCAGCCCCCCCATGCAGGAACCTCCCCCCCCCCCCCCGCCAGGACCAAACATTTCACCCCCCCCGAATGAAAGGGACTCCATGGGTCTGTTCAAAACAGTTTATTGTATTTTTTTCGTCAGACAAACACATTGATTTCTGGACCACAGTAGAGGATGGAAACCTTTCACAAACTTATTTATTTGAAAATACAAATATAAAATTATACTTTCCACATCTGTGATGTGAGAGACCCCCATCCACATAGTATTTTACAACAGGGCTTTAGAAAGCCATACACAGAGACCTGAAAGATGCTTGATATATATAGATACATATATATATGTATATATATAAAAAAAAAGTCACTACCAAAGTTCTCATCAGTTCATACTAAAGTATAAAAGGAAGGGCTAGGCCTGCCACTGTGCCATAGTTTATTTAGGTACATTTATGACCACCTGAAATGCTTAGACTTGCATCCTAGTACTGATGGAGTTCAGACCTCGTACAACAGAGAATGACGGGGATTTGCTACCTACGACGGTTGACGCGACAGACGAGCCCCCGCGTGGCGTTACGGGTACGGACAGAGCAGAGCGCCAGGCGCGCGGGCGAGTCCCGCGTTCCCCCCCCCCGCCCCCCCCCAGCTGCCGGGGCTTCGCCCTGCTCGGACACGGAGCTCTCTCAAGACAACACAGTCGGACTGTTTGGGAACCGAGAACCGATCACGAGGATTTACTTTCTCAAACTACATTTGTGTGGTTTGTTTTTTTTTTTTTTTTTTGTGGTTTTTTTTTTGTGGTTTTTTTTTTTTTGGTAATTTTTATTACAGTATTAAAGTATTGCTTAGCTTACAGAATCTCCTCACGTAGTGTTCGCACGCGGCAAGGGGTTTGACTTGGATTCTGTACGTATGAAACTCTACAGTGTCTGTGCGCAGACCGGGATCTGCCGGTGTGTCTTCGATGCATCCTGTCTCTCCACCTTACGCTAACTTCAGTTCTGAGCTATTATTTTGCTTTTAAAAAAAAAAACAAAAAAAAAAAAAAAACCAAACCACTACAAAAAAATAATTCAGCAGATTCCACCCCAGAGACATTTCCGTAGCGTAAAAGACTGCTAGGAGTTAGTGTTGGTTTTTTTGTTTGTTTTTTTTTTGTTTTTTTGTTTGTTTTTTTTTTTTTTGTAAACAGTTTCATATGCAATATCATACATAACCATGGCTGGCCTTCAGTACAAATGTAGTAAACTATATTGCTTTAGTATTGATTATGTTGCATTGAGTGACGGGCAGACACGCAAGCGGAAGGGAACGGGGGCTGGAGCCGCTAGCCCTCATTCACGCTACAGCGGGAAAAGCGCATCCTGGGCGTCGGAGCAGGGAAGAAAAGAAACACGAACACCTTTCAGGTCGTCATTACCAACACTGCCCCAAGGGTTTAACCTAGCCGAGCAAGATGGGTGACATCCACCAGCGCTACGCTGCTGTGCAATGGAAAGAAAATCAACTTACAGCCAAGAGAGCCATGCTACCTTAAAGTCCAAGCTACGGATTCAACTTAAAATGAACATTTATGAAGAAACAAAACCAAAAAAAAAAACAACCCCCCAAAAAAAAAGGACCGATCAGGCTTCATTTTAATCAAGCCAATCACAAATTATTTGATTTTTTTTTTTTCTTTTAGTTTGAGGGGGGAGGGTGCCTGAGCTCCTGGGCCTTGCTGCACCTCCTCTGCCAGCGTCCCTGGTGCTGGGGATGCGGCCCGCGGCGCGGGGCCGGGCGCTCGGGGCCGGGGACAAGCCCGCCCGTGCCGGGGAGGCGCTTTGGGTGCCCATTTTGCACAACTGGATGGAAATCTCTTGCTTTTTTTTTGGTCACTCCGGGGGGGGCGAGGGGGTGTGTGGTGGGTCCGGATGAGATATTTGGAAAGAAAAGGGCAATGTCCCTTGGCAGGATCCTTCCCTCGCTGCGCTTGACTAAAACAAAGGTGGAGCTGAACCTCCGTGCTGAAAAAATTTACAGAAAACCCCCCAAATGAATGAACAAATTAAAAAAAAAAAAAAAACCAAACCACCAAACCCCCTTCAAAATGGACTTCTAGATGAGTGGGGGGACTAACGTGAACCTTAGTCTAGGTAGCCACATCGAGACGTCTCGGATTCCACGACATTTGTGCTATGGGCCACTGGGACTCCTCAAAAGGTATATAAACATCTAGAACATAGTCACACAGATTAGCAATTTCTTCTGAGCATTCTTAAAAAAATAATTTTTTTTTTTTTTCTCTTAGTAAAATCGTTTTAATATACCGTGCCTCCCTCTTTTAAAAAATAAATTAAAAAAATCCAGTTTTGCATATCTAGCATTAGCATTTAAGGTAGTATGGCACATCCCCTTTGCAACGTCAAGGGTGGGGATCTACAAATGCCTTAGGAGTTTGCCAGCATTTTATAACATTGTGAGACCTTTGGTTAGTTGAAACCGCATCAGATCAGCAAAAGGAAAAAAAAAAAAAAAAAAAAGAGAAAAACAAAGAAAAGAGGAAAGAAGAGAGGGAAAAAAAAAAGGAAAACCTTTCCCAAAATTATTAGCTTTTTTTTTTTTTCTTAAATAAGAGAAAGTTCTATCCTTACTGGTCCTAAATCTGAGTAACTACATCTAAATTTTTAACCTTAATTACGATACACCTACCAATATGTACTAGAGGAGGGAGAGAGAAGGGGGGGATCCACTACACTAGCATCAGGACAGCACTCTTACAAGATCGCCATTTTTGTACACTATTAACAGACAGCAATGCGCAACAAAGAATATTCTATGAGGTGACAGGGAATGGAGAGGAAAAACCAACTGGTAGTACAGTACATCATCAACATTGACAAAAAGAGCAATAAAAAATTCCCTGGCGGCACATTGAATCGCAGGGAATTTGGTTTGTTGTCGTGGTTTTTTTTTTTTTTTTATTTTTATTTTTTAAAGAATTGCTTTTTTTTTTTTGTTTTTTATTACTTGATCAAGTCTCAATATTTAAAAAGCGTCCAGCATTTTGCTTAAACCTGGTTGTTCTGAAATAAGAAAAAAAAAAACCTAAAATATTACATAAAAAGCATGATTCTTTTTTTTTTTTAAAAACAAGAAAAACAAGGTTTTCTCCTTCCGGTTAGCAGTATGGTGCCTTGGTTTTGTTAAAGATGCCTTGCTCTACCTTGTCTAGTGAATGTCTACGTTAGGCTACTTGTTAGGAAAATTTACAAAAATAGGAGTGCAGCAGCTCTTTTTAACAAATGTCGCATTCAGTGTCTTATACTGGCTGTACCTAAAGTACCAAATTTATAAACGTAACAATTTAAAAAAATATTAATAAAACTCGTCAATATTACGTTAAAAAAAGAAGAAATATATCCACACTACAGTATGTTCTTAATGCCATCTACCATGTTGTACTTCTAGTTTGCTGTTGCAGGCCTATTTACCAATATTAAAAAAATTAAATTAAAAAATATCCTTCATAAGTTTCCTCCCCCAACAGAGGACCATATATATAACAGCCAAATATTAAACATGTGCAAATAGGAAACTGTCAGTTTTTTCCCCTACCAGTCACAGTGCAATGATGTTTTATACTTTTATTTTTTTTTTTTAAAAATTCTGCTTACAACTACAATAAATTAAAATCTTCCGTTGCTTCTAGGGTGAAACTTGTAGCACTGAGGTATTCCCAAAAAAAAAAAAAAAAAAAAAAAAATCAAAAAAACAAAAAAAACCAAACCCAAAGTTGCTTTCCTAATTTGTTAATACAGAAAATAATGGAGATAACAGGTAACCATGCAAGCTTTGAAGCCGCTCTGCCTGCGTGGAGGAGGGACCTGGCCCCCCCCTCCCCGGGGCTGCGCAGGGCGCCCGGAGCCGCTGAAATGACTGGACAGCAAGTTGATCTAGTTTAAAAACGACTTAAAAGACAAAAAAAAAAAAAAAAAAAAAAAAAAAAGAAGAAAAAAAAATTAAATAAAATAAAATAATAAAGGTGTGCTTTGAACCGTAAATGCGTTCACTAGGAAAACCGCAGCTTCTTGTTCAGCCTTGGGAAAAGAAAAGCGGGTTTGAAATGAGGGAATTAAACCCAAACTCCCGCTCGCCTGTTCCTGGGTAAGATGTGCAGGGCCGGGAGCGCGATGCTGGTACGGCGCTGGGAGCGGGAAGGGACCAGGCCTGGGAGCGAGCCGGAGCGCCCGTGCAGCGCCCGGCCCCGCGGGCCAGCTCCGGCAGTTGGTCAAAAAGGCGTAAAACTGTCTTTTTTTTTTTTTCTTCCATTTTTTTTCATAGAGAAACTGCCTTAGGCTGACTCCATCACAAAAATAGGTTTGTATTTCTCTTTCTTAATAGTTTATATGTAGTTAATGGAATTGTATTTACAGTATTTTTATTTTTTTTTTTTCAGAAGTCACAATTTCAAAAAACCTTATATCACCTCTTTCAACAAAAAAAAGCACTTATAGAAAAAGGACGCACAAAAAGTTTGTAGTCCTTGCCTTATTGCCGAAAATAGATAGAATTAGGTTTAACGAAGACGCCACAAACGAAAAGAAGGGCTAGAGAACCTGCTGCTCACCCGTGCCCCCCCCCGCGCCCTGCAAGGCCACCCCCGAAACCCTGCCCGCCGCCGGCTCTGCTCCCCCCGCCACCCGCGGCGGCTGCGGAGCCGGTACCGGCGGCTGAGGCTCCTGTCACCATCTCAGCATCCTTTAAGCAACAACGACTACGTAAAACAGAAGGGAGAAGGAAGGGGGGGGGGGGGGGAAGAAAACCGAAAGAAACTCCTTAATATAAACAGTTAGGCTATGGTTAGGCTCTCGCTAGATACACAAAGAATTAGAACTACGTGGCTACAAGACTATGTCAAAATGCTACGAAAAAATGTGATTTGGAGAGGTTTAAAAAGAGCGGGGTGGGTGGGTGGGGGGGAACCCATCAAGAAAATAAAACGAACAAGAAATGGGTTTTATATACATACTTTTAAAAGCTGTTGTTTTTATAGTACAGCAGATTCATGAGATGATGAGAGAGACTTTTTTTTTTTTTTTTTTTTTAAACAACCTAAGTCCGTCGAGTGCCACCTCCGGTTGGTTTGCGCTATCGGTGATGATGTAGTGCTCAAAGTCTGATGAGATCACCCAAACACGGGCCCGTTCAGAAACTTCGCCCCGTCTTGCCCGGACATCCAGAGAGACTCTGCAGGAGGAGAAGGCAGAAGCGGGACAGGGAGGAGAGCGGGAATTAACTGAGGGCAACTGGGATTTTTAACAAAATAATCCCCCGCCCCAAAGCGCTTGCAAACACTTTGCAACGCCGCAGCGGGCTCTGAGCCACGCCACGGGTGAATCCTGCGCGACCCGGCTGAAATGCGGAGGCGTTCCCGGCACTGCCGCCGCGGGAGAGGCCGTTGGGTGGATTTGCCGTTCCTCCATCCCAGTGGGGGGAAACCCCCCCCCCCGGGCAGCCTGGGCTTGGCTCTCTACTGGTTTAGGGACGGTAGAACACGACTTGATGCATGGGAGGGACAAAAAACGGTTCCTCAGGCGTCTGTAACGCCAGGAATTTACAAGGCTTTGGTAAAATGAGTTTTTTTGAAAGGCTCGGCTAAAGGGCTTGAAAGGAGGCAACGTTTACACGGGCACACTGCAGCGGTGATGATTTATTTTATAATGGAGGCTTCAGCTGCTAACGCTCTGTTCCTGCCGGTGCTCTGCTCTGAGATGGAGATAGAATCATAGAATCATAGAATCATAGAATGTTTTGGGTTGGAAGGGACCCCTAGGGGTCATTTAGTCCAACCCCCAAAGATAAATAGGGGGGGGACGGCTTCTGCAGGGCTGGCCATGGCGAGGAACCCACACTGGCCACATGTTTTTGGGGGTGACCCCCCCAAAATCCATCCCCAAACGGCCGTGCCCCTGGGACCCGCCGCATCTCAGCCAAATTTATCCTCTACGGCCGCATCCCGGGGCTGGCGAGGGAAAGCGGCCGCCTCGGGATGCGCTGCCACAATAAAAATTTCAAACTCAGTGGTCCTTGAGGAATTAATAATAAGGCTCATTTCCTCCTCTCGAAATCTATTTTAATTAGTAATGAGCAGCATTAAAAGCACTTTCTGTTTTTAAGTCATTAATGGTTTGAGTCTTGATACTGGCCAGTAAATGATGGTTACCGTTTGATGTGTTGTGGTAAGTGTAAAATGATTACAAGACATTAATCTGACGAGCGCCGCCTTCCTCGCAGCGTTGTTAGCGTGAACGATGATGTCTCCAGCCGGCGTCGTGCACCACCTCGCTATTACAAAGGCCCGAGGGCTTAGGCCACTTTCCCATAAAAAGGCTTTCTTTCCCGTTAAAAACCCTCCTTGGTGGGGCAAATCAACCGACCGAGCAAGTTCAGGCCATCCTGGGGTGCGTGGGTAGGGGAAGAGCAAATCGAACCCGCTCTGTCCGCTGGTATTTGGGCATACGGCTATTTTTATGTAATTTAAAGCCTCCGAACATTTTGCCCGGTTCCCAGCCCCCTGACTAACTGCCATCCCAATTTCACACACCGATTCCGAACACAAAACGTGTGACATTGATGAGGGAGTGCTGGGCAAAAGGCAGAGAAATTAAAATCTGTCGCATCCGTCGCATTTGCCTGCGTGGACGGAGAGCTCTAGAGGTGAACGCCTGCCGTTTAATGGGGGTAACTTCTGGTTTTCACTGACTGCCTTTGCTAATCTGCTCTGTTCTCGCTGTAAGAGTATTTGTTTGCAAAGATGACTATGCCAAAGGCCAAAAAAACAATAAAAAACCCATAAAAATTAAACATTTAATTAACTCGAGCTTAGTTCAAAGGGTAGGAAACTGGCAGCGATCCAAGGATGCATTACTCAGGTAATGTCTTTAATTGAATTTGCTTAGGTTTAATTTTTTTTTAATCTTGATAATTGCTCTATGGTTACGAGTTACAATGTTATCTTTTAGCTGTAATATTTGGTACAGCACTTAATTAAGAATGATGGCTTCTCTCTAATAAAGCAGTGGGGCTCATCTATTTTTAGACCGGGGCATTGGTAGCGGATCCGTAATCCCCACCGGGATGCTGGCAGCTGGCCCCTGGCCATTTCCCCACCGGATTTGGGGATCGCCGGGCTTTCCGCGGGGTTTCTGACTCTCCGAATCATTGCACCCAGTGTCACGGCATGGACGGAACCGTGCCTTTTTGGGGGGGGGGGGAGGTGGTTTAGCTCCTGATCTGCCTTCCAGTTTCCAACCCGTGAGATTGATTTGAATAACATAAATCACAGAAAGGAATGATTAAAGGCCAAGGAAAGACGAAATGGAGATAAATTGTTCACTTAAAAGTAAATACAGGGGAGATGGTAGTTTAGCACAAGGGACAAATGGGATATACTGCAATACCTCCAAGTGAGATGGCAACCAACCATGTGTAACGTTTCAATGGTATCCATTTGTAAAAGCCGTGGCAATCAAAGGTCCCTAAAATTGTACAATTGTTAAGTTCATCAGTGCTCTATACATGGGAACAGATGATTATTAATTTTGGCAAGAAATTATCAAAGGACTTGAAAGACTGTGTTGCCAGCATGAACAGGTATTTCCGAGAGCTGCTCTGGTCACCGGTGACTCGGTGTGCCGAACCCTGCCGTCACCTTTCCAAGACCATCATCTCATTCCCCCGGTTGCAAAAATAAGCCGTGGCTTTTCCCTTCTTTAGTTTTAAACGAGGGTTAGTAAACGGGTTAAATAAATATACACGTAAAAAAGGCTACGGGGTTCTTTGCAGTTATGGGGGGGGGGAATTAAGAGGCTGCCAATCTGCAAGTCAAATAATACAAAATCGTTCTTTGGTGAAATGTTAGTGCAGACAAATCCGGATACCCAGGCTTGCCCCTTGCCTCCTGTTACTTTAAAAATCAGGATGTTGCCGAGGCCAAAGTGCCCGAGTTTTCAGGAACAAACACGTCTTTTTCTTTAGGTGAAAAATGGAAATAAGAGGTGTTGCGAGTGGTGAGAGCTGGCGGTTTAAATTGATGCAGCTCTTAGCAGAGCAGTAATATCCCCTGTTTGGCAGCAGAATTGATCCGAAGGGACTGTCAAATCCCCGGCATGAGCGTGGGAGGGGCAGGACCAGGACGGGAATTGAGCCCGAGGGCACAAATGGAGGCAGCAGGGGATTTTTTTTTTTTTTTTTACTTTTTTGGGTACCGGTTGCTTATGCATTAAAAATAACCCAACTTCAGGAGCTTTGTCTGCACTACGCTCCCGCTCCCCCCCGCCCCCATCCACCGTGGTCAGAGTGAAATTCTCTGCCCGGTCTGAGGGATCTCGGGGGAGCCCCCTGCGCTCCGACTCGTTTATCGTGTAAGAGGCGGGGGTGGGGGGGGGGGGGAGAGGAAAATCTCAAATTGTTTTACAAAAAACCAGGGAAACAACTTCATTTGCAGTTTTTTCTGTCTGGGAGACTGACAGCCACCAAAGCGGTCCAACCGCATTCATGCTAACACACACAGGTAACAGCGCGGGCTGAGAAACGGCATGCAGCTTTGTTAAGCCAATCTCCGTCGCCCCTAATTAGTGAGATCGCAGCCCCCCACGCGGCATTAAAGAATTACGTCTCCAATGACTTGACAACAAACCAGAAGCGACTTACTTGTAACCTGCAGATTTTAAGGACCGCTAGCGATGGCGCACCCAGCTGGAAGTGACCCAGGGGGGGGTCGGCAAAATGCCAGCGTCCGCTCCCGGTCCACGGGGACCATCATCCGCCACGGGTCGGGCGGTGGGAAGCGGGACAGCCCCGTGGGATGGCCGTCCCCTCGCCGGCGGGGGGGCCTGTGGGCAACCCTGGGGTCCCGCTGGCTGAATTAACGAGCCGCTCGGCTGAATTAATGAGCCGTCTCTGCCTCGTTTAGGCAGGAGCAAGAGGGTGCAGCAGCCGGGCCGGGTGGTTGGGCTGATGTAAAGCCCGTAGAGATAAGCAGAAACTTTCAAGCCCGTAATTATTAAATATCTCCTTTTGAACTGTGTCAAGCCCGGATGGCAGAAGGCACCAGACAAGCATTTCCAGCCGAGCTGGGACCCGGCGCGGCACGCGGGGCGGCCCGCTGGCAGCTCTGGCCGGCTGGGCACGGCTCCGGCAGGCTCCGGCAGCAGGGCGCCGTGCTCGCCGTCAGGTCGTAATTAGCAACAGAACCCCCCCGCCCCCCAGAAGCGGCCGGCGCCGGTGGCGGACTTACGGCGATCCCGTGGCCGAAGCCGGAGCCCGGCGCGGGCGGGGCGCGGCGCCGTGTCCGCGACGGGCCCGGGCTGTTCCCCGGGGAAGCCTCCGGGTCGGGCTGGGTTGGAGCCTGCCGGGGAAGCGGGTGCGCCAAAATTCGGTTGAGCACTGTAGCTATTCAAGACTGGTGTGCAGAGAATAAAGCTGGGTATGAGGCCAGACGCCGGGCATGCACCATTATTACAAAGCCAAACACCAGAATAAACAGCCTAGGCCCAACTTCTAACACTTAACCAAGGCCATGCGATAGGAGAGCAAGTACTGGATAAAAGTCAGCCCGTACTACTACGAAGCTTAGAGCTCCAAAAATATAGATATGGAGATATATAAAAAAAAAAAAAGAACAATCATTCAACACACTACTGCAACCAGAGACTGGAGGTGCTCATTTTCACCAAATTATCACAAAATATAATAGATATTTTTCAACATCTGACTTGATGCTCATGCAGTAGTAACGAGTTCTCTAGGTCTGGGCACGCCGAGACAGCATTCACATCCCATGCAAACTACAAAGGAACTAGTTCGAGACTACACATTGTGGTAATATTGATATTAAAATGTTGACAGCAAATAACTTCAATCGCATCTAGTAAAATTGTTTTTGGATCCATTCGATACTTTTGAAAAAAAAACCCGCCCTTTTCAATCAGTAAGCTGCAGAAATAGCTCAATAGTTGATTTTTTTTTTTCTTTAAATGGTATGGAATGGAACAGTTTGGAACATTTTTTTTTTTTTAATATGACCAAGGAGATTGTTGTTTTATTTAATTTTTTTTTTTTTTTTTTTCCTTTTGATTTGGAGAGCGAAGACCTACCTTCGTCTCCAAAACCATGCTTGGGACATCAACCAAAATTAAACAAATAAATAAAGATCAAAAGCAAAAAAGAATTCCAGAGGGTGTATGACAACTCACCTCCTAATGTGGAAATAAAAGAAAATTCTATTTTTTCCTCCCTTTTTTTTTTTTGAGACAGAAAAACAATGTAAATAAGAATGGTACTAAAGAATAAATTTAGATATTAAAGCATGTTAGATGATCAGGCTTCTGGCATTTCTCACGGTTGCTCTTGGATGTAAAATTTATGAGTAAGAGGTTTCGATGCGAAAGAAAAGTTAGCGGACTAGGAGGAGCTGGATGGAAATGGCTTGCGGGAAGCTGGAGCTACACCTGGGGGGCACTTGCAAGGTCCTTCGGGAGCGCACGGAGACTTGCCTGCCCGCACCCTGACGCCCAACCGGCGCCTTGCCGCGTCCCCGGCGGCACCGAGGCCACACTAATGGCTGGCCCGGACCCTCCTGCCCGCTCTGGCTGAGCACGCTGCTGCAAACGCACCCGGGGACAGGACGGGTCCAGCAGCGGTGGCCAACACCGCAGCCTTCCCCGGGAGCGCCCCGCCGGGCTCTGCAGGTAGCGGCACAACCTGGCGCCCGACCCGCGGCAGATCCCGACGCCTTTGAGGCTGCGCCAAGATTCCTACAGCCTCTTCCTCCGCCTGCAGCCTCC